>CM040395.1:52045302-52645302 GCA_022702515.1 Ilyophis sp. 1 JC-2022 | reverse complement strand
GCTATAAAGAGTACCTGGCCAAGTGTGCACTCCATGGCCCCAAGGAAGTCAGCCTCCTTCAGCCCGTTATGGTTGCTGCTGATGTCATGCAGCTCGTAGCGTAGCCGCTGAACTTCCTCAAAGTAAAAGTCCACAAGAAAGACTTTGGAGAAGACAGGGTTTATACTGCTGCGGATCACCTCTGTCCTGTCAACCTGGAGGAGAGGAAAGAGGGAGGCTAAATCTCCTTCTCTAAACAGGAGGAGAGGAAAGAGGGAGGCTAAATCTCCTCCTCTAAATATCCTCTTCTAAACCGAAGGCAAATTCCGAGAAAAATCACAATAATCAAGATCAACATTCACTACAGAGATTCACCAGGTTCCTACTACAGATCAAGCTGTCAGATCCAAGTTAAATCCAGCTGACATATTATCGATTCATGTATAAATATAATGTATCCATGTATTAGTGTGTAATATTTACACTGCATTGCAGCCTGTAATGTGTGTTGGATAAAGTTGTCAAAATGTCCTATTTTGTCATAGTTAGGGTCCTCCATCACAGGGTGAAAATGTTTGGGAACCCCTGCCCTAACCAGCTACTGAAAGTGGTTGAAGCAGTAGGCTATAGTGAACATCTGCAATGTTTCCATAAAGCAACATTGTTTTAACAGAATTGTTATTCTTCATTTTTTAACCATCAACATACCCATAACTGAGAAATTTTTATATCCATAACTCTCAATACAGTCACACAAGTTTCATGACCAAATATACAACAGTTAGTTCTGCCCGCCAATTGTGATTGGCCGAGACGCATTCCATGAGTGATCATGTAAGCAATAATCCATGATGAGGTGTGGATTACATGGTTTTATACCATGGTCTGGGTGAATACTCGATTCTGATTCGTGAATTAATAAAGGAAAATAAGCAGAATGCAGCCTACCTAATTTTTTCCCATCAGTGACTAACGTTACTGGACGACAGACGGCTACTCCGTCTTGTAGGCTGCAAATAGTTACTTAGGCTACTGCATAGCTAGGCCACGATAAACTTTTGTCATTGTTTTTAAGATAATGCAAATGCAATACGTGGCTATGTAGGCTATATAGGCATAGTTAGTCCTTCATTATCAGGGAGTTAGCAAAGCAGTTTGGTGTTTATATCTGCATTGCGGCCTCGTGCCTATGACCGAATCACAGCCGTGATGATATACAGTATAGCACACTCCCTCTCGTGTGATATTGTTTAAAAATCATGTTATGAGCAGATATGGTTGTATATATAGACAAATAATTTTACATCTTAGAATGATAATTCCATAGCATTTAACGTTTGCAGGCGATGAAAGTGTTCTTAATAACAATAATGTCAAATGTAATACATTTAAGTGTTTCCTTATTAAATATAAATGGTGACCCTCATCCCTTTGAAAGGGTATGCACTTGAGTCTTGTAACTTCAAAGAGCTGCAGTGGATTGGAAAAGGAAAATACACCACTCATGTTTTTCTTGCCATCACTGTGAACTAGACACATTATAAAGACATTTTACCATTTTATATGCTGGCATTACAAAGCCTTTTATCATATTTAATTCCCTGAGATGGCATCATCATTAAATTTGTGTGTGTGCATGTGTGTGCGTGTGTGTGTGTGTGTGTGTGTGTGTGTGTACACGTACACACGTACGTGTGTGCGTGTGTCTAAATGACTTGACTGACGTGATTGATGATTTACTTGATGGGACCTCATTCTGAACCATATTCCTCTGGGTGGGCAATGCCCACCCCAGCCCACCGGTAGACACGCCCCTGACCCAGAGATGAGCCTTGCCCACCCAGAGGAATCGTCTGCCCATCCAATGAAAACTCCCTGTTATAGCTATTTTTTTGAGCGTTCATAGTTTTCTGTAATTTTGTGATTCCATGATTCCACTGCATGCTCAGCTACCCGTGAGACCCACTCATAGAGGTGGATGCCCTTATTGATAGGTTCCACACGTCTTAGTTATTCTCTATGTGCTGTTTTGAAGGATTATGGGAGAGCAAATATAATTATTATTATTTTAAAGAAATGCCAAAAGCAGAAATTCCAACTGCCTTTATAAGGCTGGTTCCACGGACGATTGTGGCAAGATGTACTACAGTTCAATGATTGCGAAATCAAACACAGGGAGAATTGTTGGTTCAATCAAACATTTAAAAATCAGGAAAGAGACATTTATTTCATGTTTGCCAGATTTGTCCAATCAGTTCTCGTTATGTATTCCTATTACATGGTAACTCTAAAGGGAAGTACTCCCCAATTCTAAAAATAACCATTTGCTACCCCAGTGTCCTATTCACTGAAACACTGAAATAAACATTGTAGATATATGCTGAACGAGTCAAAATCTCAAAATCACGCACTTCTTTTCTGAACAATGGTAAATAATACTCTTTGTATTCTACAAAACCATCTGCTACTCAGTCACAATTCTCCTCTAAGTCACCCTGCAGTTGTAACAATTTTTCTATTCAAGCGATGTCTGAGAATAACGTGTCTGTTCTATATGCAAACTAAGTTATTTTAAAGCACATCATTTTTTGTAGGCCAAATCCATCTCCATAAATCAGGTTGTGTGTGTGTGTGTATGTGTGTGTGTATGTGTGCGCGCGCGTGCGTGTGTGTGTGCTTGTGCGTGACTAAGACTAAGAGTATCTAAATTAGATGGAGAACAGGCAGAATTCTTTGTTATGCATGAAAAAATGAGAAAAATCTTTCTAAGACTTTCTAAGAGGTATTATTCTGCATGAAACACTATGCGCCCTTTTCAAATGAGAAAATAATGAGACTCTCCTCTATTTATGGCCCAAATGTTTGACATTTTCTAGAAGTCGAAAGTGCCTTGGCCAGTTGTAATTGTTTAATTCAATTCATTAGAGATACTTCATATTTTGGCACCTCCTTAGGCAAAGCAAGAACAAAAGGCCCCCGGACTAATTAACATAGTAATGTCTCCAACAGGGGTGAAATGCCACAGGCCAGATCTCCTGGGAAATGATGGAAAGTGCTGCTATTTCAGTATCCTTTCCGTTATCTGAGTGACATGTCCTCATTCTCGTCCAAAATTATTCTCATAATATGTCATTATTTGGGCAAACTCCTGGATACTGCACTTTGTTTCAAATCCAGGAAAGCTGGTTTAATGTCTACATGAATTTTACAGTTGATCTTTTCTCCTTGTTTAAGTGATAGAATAAGTCAGCTATAGCTTTCTTGATTTGTCTCAGTAAGTACATGTACATAGACCAAAGCACGTATAGCTAGGTGCCTGGCTATCTGACAAGCTAATATCTCAAAGTTTCATTAGCATAATTATTGAATAGCAATGGTCGTATTATGAAATGCTTTATAGCTTGATTAATATTTCAATGAGAAAACTGTCATATTAGGAAAACACGCTGACAAAGTGTCATATTGATCATTTGACATCATCATTGGTTTTGCAGATTTTGGGTAAGATACATAGCTTGAAATTTGAATCTATATACATTTTAGCAGCAGAACCACTGACATTCTGCATATACCAACATTTGCACATATATAATACATATTTTGGAGTTGGAATACAAAAGAAAAACTACAAAATCTAATTAGTGGGATTTCCTGTTCATTCCCCACACACACATCAGTAACCAATGACTACCTGAAATAAGCCTACCAAGAGTGCAGCGTTCTGGTTGGTCCTATTTCCAATATTGTATTACTCTATTTATCATATGGAATTTAAGAATGTATGTTGGATTAATCAAATGCAACATTACGTAATTCAGTGAACCATCACTTAGCCTGGTCACTTAAGGGGGGCAGGTGTGGGAGGAAGCAGTTGTTTTAGCCCAGCCCCAAAACCCCTCAGCTAATCATAGTCTTCAATCATGACCTCAATCCGTTCAATTAGATTTTCCAGTGCCCACTCAATAATTTTGTCAACCATCAATGAGCACGAAGCAGAGCCAATATACGATCATTGGAAAGGTCATTCCAATCACAGATTCCCAAACACCTCAACCTTACGAAAGCCTAACTAATGACTTCCCTAAGAGAGCAGCAATGCAGCCTCTATGGGGCATGTGTCGTCTTTCAGGCAGCAGGGATGAATGAACACATGGTCTGGTTTTAGTCAATTCAGTCTCCAAACATGGAACAGAAGCAATATCCTACTAGACAGTAATGTCATCGACCCTTAAATGCCGACCCATCAGTGTGAACGCTGTGGCAGACGGCTGTGTTGGCTCACACTGACATTAGTAAGACGGCAGCTACCTCTCAACGGCCATCACGTTCACCCGCAGCTGCTTCCCATTGTTGACCTGGATTAGTGTCATGTTGGCTGTGAGACACAACCTGCCAACTCACAGTACCGAGATTTGGACCGGAATTCCTGTGACATTCAGCTTCAAGAAACCTGTCCGCCTCTCACTGTAACCTGCCCTCTTTCTTCCTGTAGATGTGCTGCCGTAGAATAGCTCCCTGGGCCTCTTCCATATATTATACTATACTGAGGCCTCTACATGTGCAACACCTACAACTGAAATGATATAGTCCCTGGCCCATCTCCATTTCTGTTCTCTTCCCTGGGGCCTCTGGCCCTTTCCCGGACCTAGAGTTCACAGGCCTATTTCAAGCCTATGCCATGATGCAAACTGGAGGCCTTGCACTTCTGACCTACACATTCATGCAGTCTTGCTTTTACAGTTTTTGTGGTTTATTTTACCATATAATTCCTCAAACTATATTTCCAACCACTTTTCTATCGAAAATTCCCCATTACCTCCCTACAAGGGCGTAGGTTTATTTCCAGTTTTGGTAGGAATGCAGTGCGCGAGCTGCAAAAATTTTGCACTAATTTGAGAGCAAATATTGTTTTTGAGCTACAAAAAGAGCATCAGATTATCCCTCAACTGATTATGCATTTGGCCTACATGTGCACTTGCTGCATACAAATTGAAAACAAATTTGATCGTGTTATGACTAACGTTAGCAGTTGTGCTAGCTAACCTCTTTGGAGTTGTTAGCTAGCTAGCTAATGTTAGCTAACTAAAGTTTGCATGCTCGATCGCATTACGACCAATAAAGTAAAACTTAAACAACGTAAGCATGCATCCATATTTATGGTATGCATCACAAACATATATACATAATTGATAAACAGTAGTATGTGGCTACATTCAGAATTGTACCTTAAAGGTGGGAAGGAGGTTGCTGTCTCCGTCAACTGACAACTGTATATGAAAATTTGTGACTGTAGTAGTTAATGTAATAATATAATAAATAAGAGATTGATTCAAGTAGTTAATGTAGCTAATAATGTAAATAAGATCAAGATTGATTCTATTTTTTATATCATAATACT
Source organism: Ilyophis sp. 1 JC-2022 (assembly GCA_022702515.1). Classification (NCBI taxonomy): domain Eukaryota; kingdom Metazoa; phylum Chordata; class Actinopteri; order Anguilliformes; family Synaphobranchidae; genus Ilyophis; species Ilyophis sp. 1 JC-2022. Next base: position 52,639,925 of record CM040395.1, on the reverse strand, counting down.
GATACTCATTTCAACATTCAATATTATACAACCTGTACAATTACTCAATATATTTCAAGATATCACAGTTGCGCAATCAGATCTGTCTCGTAAGGTAAAGAAAATTGTAACGTAACGATAGTTTAATCTACATCCCAAAACAGATTACTAAAGCTAACGTTAGCTGAGGTAGAGAGAAAAGATAACTAGTAGTCTATAGTGATTTAGCTATCGCTGTGTTGCTGATGAACCACTGCTCTGCTGCTGAAAAGCTCGCACGGCTGTGACTGACAGCTCGTGGCACTCCCTGGGAAAGAGGCGAGGGAGGGACAGGCGAGTCAGTCCAGGTTGTTGATTGGCTACGGCAGATAATAGGATAGCTTATTATAGGTTATTGATGCAGCTGTCAACCAGATCTGCACTTTCGGAAGACCGCGATGAGTTTTTGAATTATACTACACCTATAACTACAGTTTTCACTCTGCAATTTTTGGTAGGGACAATTCTTGTTTCTGTGACATTGGTAGGGACATGTCTCTAGCATCCTTACTAAAAACTACGCCTATGCCTCTCTATTACGGGCGGCATGGCGGTGCAGTGGACAGCACTGTCGCCTCACAGCAAGAAGGTCCTGCGTTCGAATCCAGGCCATGGGCATTTCTGTTTGGAGTTTGCATGTTCTCAATGTGATGGATTGGCGATCTTACCAGGAGGTATTCCTGCCTCTCACCCAATAAATGCTAGGATAGGCTCCAGCATCCCATGACTGAAGATGAATCTACCATTATACGCCTCCCATCTCCAATGTATAAGTGTGCAGCCTCTTCTGTATGCGCCTATTTTGCTATTGTAACTCCTGGAACATCGGAGCACATGTCTGCACATCCGGGACCCAGAGGGACAAACGTTAGGGGGCTGTGAGGAGTGTGGGGCCCAGACAATGACGCTTCCGCTCTGACCCTAGTGCAGTTTCCGAAATGCAGGGATGACAGCTCATTAGTTCCGTTCTTTCGCTGCTCGCCGCCACCCGTCTGCCCACCCGCCACCGATGAAGACCTCTCCCGGCGATAAAGGCTCAATGGAATACATTAACCTTTGTCAGAACCCATGATTATCCCGGGCAGAACTTCTACAGAATGGGTCTACAGACCTGTTTAATGCCCGATAGCAGCTGGTATATAATTTAAAAACACCTGCCTTTACTCGTTCTCCATTTTCACTGCATTTTTGCTGGACTTTTAGACACATTTATTTATCAGAGTGATAAACAGACCTCCTCAAATTCAAAATGGCAGTTTCAGAAGTTCTTGGAACAATAAAGTACTTGAAATGCAAATCTAGAACACAGTACCATTAAATCTAAGCAGGACATCTGACTGAAATTCAAAGTAGAGATAACAGCAGTGTTCAGCAGCCAGAAAATAAACTTAAAAAGAACATCAGAGCAGCTGTTGGATCCATATAATTAACATACTGTTCCTTTTTTCTATGGAACAACTTCTACTTCTAGATTAGTTTTAGTTTTATTAAAAAAATGAAATATTGAAGGGGCTGTGCAATTTCATGACATGAATGAATATTGTCACATTCAATTTTGAGTCAATAACATATTATGGCAAATTTTGTGGCAAAATATGAATACAATATTTGAGGTGCATGAATTAATTTGAAACAAGACGGATCGGTTTGGTCATTCGAAAGGGTTCAAGTTTCAGTCTAACAAACACCACACACAAAGGCATGAAATAAATTATTCACATGCACTGCAAAAACCAAGTAATAAGTCTTAACAAGTATTTTAGTTATATATTTCGACTTAAAATCTATTACTTTTCTTTACTAAATGAGACAAAAAGATTTCCAATGAGGTAACGGTAGACAGTTTCAAGATTTGCCAAGGGGTACGTCAATTTCACTCGTCAAGCAAAAAGTAACTTAAAACAAGCTAATAGTATCTATTGAGAGAAAAAAAAGACTAAAGCACTTGTTAAGACAAACTTTTTTGCAGTGTGTTTGATGTGTAAAACTTAAAAGACTAAGATATTTAATATGTAGAGGGGACAAAAACACAAATGTATTGGCTGATAGGCCTTCATTAGCATGCTTATTTGGGTTTAAGTTTGAAATGATATGTGTTCGAAAGAAAGAAACAACTGGTCACACCATAAGCACACTGGCCTTCCTACACACTAACTTCCCACTAGCTGATCTCAGACGCAGTAGAAGGGTGGAAATGATCACAAAGTATGATTCAGTACCCACCTTCCCAAGAAATAGCCAATGTTGTCGAAGGCACTACACCATTGCTTAGTGGCCCCCACCCACACACACTATCCTTGCACAACAACGTCTACAACAAACCACTCCCAACAACATGTCTCTCAATTAAACATTGGTTTGATTAACTGGAAAAGCATACCATTTTGCTTGTTTGTTGAAAACTATAGTTGATGCAAAAGATACTATCTGCTCAACTCAACAGGCGCAAAACACCCAAGTCTAAACAGAGGCAACGATCTACCAGGGAGGTGATTAGGAGAACCAATGAGAGCACGCACCTCAAACCATTGGCCATGAGACTGCATTTTGAGGATGACGCAGGGGTCTGGTTTGGACAGGGCATCCCGGTCAGATATCCCCTTGCAGGCAACGCGCAACTCCACTTTGGTCAGGCATGGGCTGTTGAAGAGGCCCAGGGTATTGGCCGCTGACTCATAAATGTTGCTCATTTTCGATGGGTTGCTTGTGCTGCGGAGGAACACAAGAGACAAAGTCAAACATAGTAGAAGATCAGAGGACATCACAGTCAATGAAAACAAAAAGCCTTTTTGTTGGGCAGGGTGCTAAATACAAGGTTTGATGGGGGCAGTTCTTCAGATTTAAAAAAAAAAGTCAAATGTTGGATTGGCGCAAATGGCGGGTGTTTTGCACAATGTTCTTCAGACAGATTTGTCACCCAGCTGGGTGTGAGATAACCTGCTTGGAGCCAATCTCTGATTGGCTGACATTTCCAGGAAAGACTAAGCAGAGTCATCAGCAGGGGGGGGGGGAGGAAGTCGCTGACAAGAGACAGGGTTCCACAGACAGCTTCAGTCAGATGTTGCTGGCTGTTTTTGGAGATACGTCTGATCCACACAGAGCCATGCTTGGTACATAATACAGATGTGTCTGAATGGGGTGTGGGATAGGTCAGCGGACATAATAGAAGGGGAATAAGTAAAGCTTAACTTTAGAAAGTATAAATGTCAAAATGTTCTTGATCCTTTCATCCGTCAACCTTGTCACTCAGTTCTACCACACAAAACAACCACATGCTTGCACTATCAAAGAGACTGGAATTATACAACCAAAACAAAGTAAGGTGTACATGGGACTAAGTTTACTTGTCAAAAATGGCAAACAAATTATATCAGCTTAGCCATGGGAAAAAGGGCATACATCTACAGTATGTTGCTCATCCTGACATTTAAGTTTGCAGGCTATTTCATGTCTTTAGTCGGTCCCGATAAATGGATGGAGGCAAAGCTTGTCCACATCGCCTGTTTATCAGCTTCTGAAATTATGAGCAATTAAATGTGCTGCAGAGTCTGAAATGCAGAAATGCTAAATTACGAGTCGATACACGCATAGTTATGTCCACTCATAGTTTGGTTATTTCAGCATTTTTTACTGAGCCAAGCGAAGTCTACTTCTCCTCAGAGAGCAGAGTGCAATACGCTGCTTGGGGTTGATTCGAGTGGGTCAGAGAGAGCAGGCCGCCACATCGGGTGGTAATGAATAATGGATGACGTCCACGCAACCTGAGGGCTGGAGGTCACTGTTCTATGTCTTAAATCAAGTTATGAAAATAAAAAACGCACAAGGTGCACTGGACATGGTGACCGCCCAGAAATGTTTAATAGACGACCTATAGAACCTGTCCTTCTACAGAAGAACAGCAAAGTTGTAACGCCTCAAAAAACACTAATACTCTTCTGTTGGCATTCATGAATTTGAAAAAATTCCACAATACCATTAAAAGAAAAAGGCAATGAGGATTGACTGATGCCTAGTTTGCCTTTGAGGACGAGCATAAGATCGATTGTGCGATGAAAGGGTTTCATTGCACATTTATTGTCTGTAATGCAGCTATCAGACTAATAATGCTGTAAAATATTGAAGAAGAGCACAAAGATGACCCAAAAAAGGGCATTGTGGATTTGAATTAAATAGAGACCTACATTTTCCTGTCAAATAAGTACATATGCCTGGTGCCCTCTCATACCCTTCACGCTTTCTTGGCTTGTCACACACTGTTAGCTCTGTGTACGGTCCTGGATGATATAAGAACATATAATAGGTTTCACAGCAGCGCTCTCTCGAAACAGAGCTATGCCACACATTTCATTTTTACATCTATGTCTGTTTCTGCAGCGCTTTCTTTTTGTGACCAAGGGCAGTTCTACCTTTGAATGAGTTCAATACAGTACGTCCTGTGATCTCTGATAAATGTAACTTGTGCAACCGTGAAAACTGTGGGCGCTTTGGATTCAACCACCATATTGATAAGTGGAAGGTCATAATACACCAAAATACTTACACAACTAATAGATATACTTTATATTTGTCAAACTACAATAATTTATCCAAGGACCAAAATCCTCTAAATGTTACATGATATTATTATTATTATTATGATTATTATTATGATTATTATTATTATTATTATTATTATTGTTACTCTTTCTAAAAACCTCTCATAAAAATATGGGATTCATTTAAAAGTTTATTACTTCACTGCTTTCAGCTACAATACAAAACATGATTCAAGTTACCTGGGACAAGAATTCCCTCCAATTCATCTTATCTGGGTGCTCTATTAATCACAATAAACAATGGCATACTTCTGCCAGTCATACTGTATTTGTAACACCCACTGTGTTGCAGGACTATGCAATTTATGTCTTCCTTCTGCAATTACTCTAACTGCTTTCAAATTTTTTATATAAACAAAGCAAGGAGACATCCACAAGGGAAATTTACTGATCGATACCAGTTCTCAATCACAGGGAATTATTCACACTTAATTTGTGCGAGGACGAGTCTGTCCCTTAAGCATCTTTCTATAAAATTGGAAGAACTGCTTGAGCCCCTCTCTCTCTCTCTGTCTCTCTCTCTTTTTCACACACACACACACACACACACACACACACACACACACACACACACACACTTTCTCTCACCCTCTTGCTCTCTTTTTGATTTCAAAACAAATTTTTTTCAGCGTGTATGAAACTTTTATGTATTTGACACTTTGATTGTTCCTAGATTAAGGAAGGCAGGCATGTGACAGGAAATAGCCGAAAATATTTCATTCAGCAGTCTGAGATGACGAAATAATAATCGGAGTATTCAATTTCAGTGTGCTGCCATGACGAGAAGCTCAGTTATATTTGATAGCTGCATAAAACGCATCTGTCTGCAGAGACAAATGTTTGCCTGAGGAATACAAGGAGAAAGCTGGTTTTGGAGTGATTCTTGGTCAGCTGAAATAGTTTTGTCCAGTGAATTCCTTTCTGCGGCCAAGATTTTCAAGGATGATGATGACTAAACAAAAGGTTTGAAAATGTATGAAATGCCCGGTTCTGTCGATTTGGGTGGGAAACAATCAAACACATCTGCCCCCTCCCCTCATCGCACACTGCTTCTATCTCCCGAAACAGAAGGATGACAACCGGATGGCACTGACCTCACAGGACTTTGCGAGGAATGCGGAAAGGAGGAGAGTTGCAACACAGAGTAATGTGCCATCAAAGTGCTGTGACTTCAAATCTGTATTTTTTCTTTCTGTCAAAAAAGTGTTGTTTTCATCAGGTTGAGGCCATCACGCCATCTGGTGAACGTGTGACAGAACATTATCTCAGGTTCTGTTTTCTCTCTGCAGTACTCTCACACGAGCACAGCTATTTTTGAATCGGACTGCAAAAAATGAAGATGAATGCACAAGACATGCGTGTGAGCGGTGCATCTCTGGGCCGAATGTGGAGAAGAGTAATCACAGTGGAGGCCGGTTCTCTCAATGTTAAATTCATCCAGATAAATAAACAGACCAGGGGGGTATTTCACAAAGCAGGATTACTGAGTTAGCTGGATAACTTCACTGAGTAAAACTGGAACTTCTTTTTAATTCAGTTCATGTTCCAGATTTGGGAGGATTCCGGGTTTCACTTAGTGTAGTCATCCAGCTAACTCAGTAAAGCTGCTTTGTGAAATACCCTCCAGATCACACCATCCATCACAATTTTATTACAGTTTGGGGTAGGGTGATATTTTAATATGCATGTTGTGTAAAGTCTCTGGCATCTGGCCCTCAAACAGGGAATTGATCAAGTGCAGGTCGAAGAAAGCCCGCAAGACACCCATCGTGTCAAACAGAAAGTCCAATGTCGTGACTCGTGACAAAGGCTCAACCCCCAAGCAGTAACAAAATCCTGTTGTGAGAAAAATCACAGGGACAGGGAGCCACCGAATTAGCCACTGCATCCCCCAGTGCTCCATGCAAGGAGCCTAAATGGCTGCCACGCAACCTCCGCCGACCCTCTGATGAAGACACGCAGTCCTTACTCTGTCTCTGTTAGATCATCTAGAATAAGTGACTGCGTCTGAGAGGCACACAAGCCAGCAACAGGCCAACAGTTGCCACAGCGTAGCCTACATGGTGCTGTTTTACTGTACCACTACTCAAGATCTTCAGTGTCTCAGGAGCACAGGCTGAAGGACTGTGCATGTATATTGTGTGCGATGAACAACTTGTATATCTCCCTTTAGCCTGAAACCATCCAAACCCTGACAGGCTAGTGTTGACCTCATAAATAACTGATAACTGTGTAAACCTAAAACAATATATATTTCATATATTTTTCCTCAAAACATAGCCTCATGATGATTTTAGTGTCAGGCACAGTGCAATATAAATCTGAAAAAACATGTCTGAGCGTATACAGCATCTGGAAAAAGGACCAGCAAGACTTGCATATGGGGTTGTGAGAAGGTTTGAAGTGAACGGCAATGCCAAGCTGTTATGAGTAACAATGTATTAAAAATAGCATCTGGCCAGCCAGGTGCACCTCCAAATGAATTACACAGATCGGCTGAGTTATCACACCATAAGCTGAAAAAGCATATCCGTTATCACATTATCTAATCTGTTATTGCATTATGTGTTTATGCATTGTGGGTAAATACAATTATGATGGGATGAAGAGTGAGTTCATTACCAATTAACTCCCAGATTTGATTCCACATATTTGTGATTCCCAGATGCACAAAGCAAAGGATGGGAAACTTTTCATTTCTTTATTTAATTTGTGTCACATGAGAATATTTAAACTCCCAGAGGTGGCACAGTGGGAGAGAACATAACTAGTTAATACAGTAAGCATTGTGTGCACTATTTTAATGTAAACATGAATGCCTCTGAATACATTCTAATGACATATTGGTAGCATACTTCTTTAAACACTATGCTACTTGTGCCCATGTTTGATACAATGAAGAGACTATTCACTTCTATACCTTTCAATAAAATAAAACAATTTTCTCAGTGAACCCATGTCAGCTTTGGAGGGGTGTAGGTGCACGGTATTACAGTACTGTAGCCTGAATACAAGACCTCTGTGCAGCTGACAAAAATCTAATTTTTTACAGCTGTCAGCCAAAGATTTATTGTTTTAAAAAGAAAGTCTTGGTTCAAATCTTGAGGTGATTTGTCCCCTTCTAATCTTTAAGCTTTCATGTCTCCCCAATGCCCTGCATACTTCCTCTGTTCCTATCCCTCGCTCTCCCCATACAGCTTGGCACTGTTAGAATGGCTGGATATGAAGTTACATTCGGTCATCGACAATAATAGGATCTGTCATCTTGTCATGGGTGTTTTATATGGAACAGAACCTACATAAAATAGGCTACAGAAGAAAAATGAACTTTAGAGCTTAAGCAGGCAGTGAGGTTTAAGATAAGAACACCACTGTCAAGATTATAAAAATATATTCAAGGCTAAGTTTCATGTACCAAATGCAAAGAAAACACGCACACACAGACATGAGCGCGCTCACGCACGCGCGCACACACAAATACACAGTCGAAAGAAAACAGGAATTAATTTAATACTATAAGCATTAGGCTACACAGCCATTCATTCAGTTGACTGTACGATCCATTAAATGAAGCCACGCGCCTAACAGTCTTTGATCCCATAACCTTATAATTACACTGTGTCTATGCTTTAACCATTAACTCCAGATGATACCCAATACGCTGAGATGTCACAATTATTTTCATTTTGCGCCGAAACATGGTGAAAACTTGAAGAAGGTAATCTAATTGTGTACTTAACGGAATCCCCAATAGATAAGGATGCCACTTCATTATGTCACGAAATATTTCACGGATTAAAGAGTCCAAAAAACATACAGAAAATGCAGGTCAGGAAGACAATCCATCAATGGCAATGAATTGGAAGCGACTCTACGCAGCGAGTGCATCAAAATCAACTCACCTTCTGTGGACATAAAAAATATTCCCAAGCAGTAATGCAAAAAAAAAAACTTGCTTAATTTATAGAATGTGAATTGAGCAAACTCGTTTTTAAAGAGAAAACGCTCCATGCAGTGGGACTGAGCCCATCCTCAATCCACAGCGCTTGTATCAGTAATAGGAGAACTAGCTGTCTTGAAGTGAGTTTGCCTCAAACTCCTCTCGCCAACCTCTCCTCTCAATGAAAGATAGGAAAGGGGAGCGTCTCATCGGCTCACTGGAGTTTTTAACGCTCCTCGTCTCAAAGAGGAAATATTGTCCAATGGCTTACATATAACACCAGTGCCCTCGTGTGGACTGATTGTTTAATTGCAGAGGGTACATCGTAGAAACAGCTGGAGAAACATAAGCGACTTTCATTGTGAAATGTGCGTTTCATGACAACGGTATTACACAACGATAACGTAAATCACAACAGACATTATCAAAATGTTTTGGTGTAGCCTATAATGCAAACCCGGAGTCTTAATGTGGTTTCTCAATGTATCATACTTCAACATTATGAGTGTAGCCGATGCAATGATTGTGTAGAGTAAAATAAAGAGCCACTTAAAGTGAAATGAGAAATAATTATATTTTATTACATCGTTAGTCTACTTTGTACTTTGGTGTGATTGCGTTTTTTCAGTTGGCTTATATAACAGCTATCATTTTATTTTTGTTTTTTAGTTATAATAGATTTTTTTATTATTGTCATTGTCATTAGGCCTATAGTGCCCACCAGAATTATTGGCAAACTCAATTAATATGAGGTTGCCAAAAAGGTGCAGGATTAAATTCAGTTCATTGTTTATGAAATGTCTTGAAAAAATAAAAAATAATTAACTATGATACCATTGATTAAAGGAAAAACATATCTTTAATGCTAAATAATTTTTATTTTGAAGAAGATGATTCACAATTATTGGCATCCGTGTATTTATTATTTTGTGTACCCTCCCTTTGCCAAGATAACAGCACTGAGTCTTCTTCTGTACCTCCATGTTTGATGAGGTTGGAGAACACATAGCAAGATATTTGAGACAATTCCTCCATACAGAATCTCTCCAGATCCTTCACAATCCTTGGTCCTCTTCAGCTCCCCCCATAGGTTTTCAATTGTCTTCAGGTCAGGGGACTGGGATGGACATTGAAAAATCTTGATTCTGTGGTCAGTGAATCATTTTTTGTATAGATTTGAGGTTAGCTTTGGATCATTGTCCTGCTGGAAGATTCAACCATGACAACACTTTTAGCCTCCTAGCAGAAACAGCCAAATTGTGGTCTAAAATCTTCTGGTATTTGATATATGAGTCCATGATGCCATGTATCTGAACAAGGCTCCCAGGGCCTTTGGAGGAAAAACAGCCCCATAACATCACATATCCACCACCATACTTGGGGACAAGGCTCTTTTAAGGCATAACTATGCCTCTTAATACGCCACACCCACCTTTGGTATTTATTGCCAAAAAGCTAAATTTTTGTCTCGTCTGACCACAGCACCCGGTTCCAATTAAAATTTCGATTACATTTAGCAAACTCCAGGCGCTTAAATTATGATGACAGCAGAGGTTTTTTTCTGGCAAGCCTTCTAAATAGCTTGTTGGCATAGAGGTGGTGTCTAATTGGTGACCCCAGGATGCAACCAACTGCTGTAATTCTTTTAATTATTTCCATAATGGCAGAAATAGGTAGGCCTACTTTCAGACATTAAGCTATTTTTCTACAGCCATTTTGTGATTTATCTAGGTCAGCAACCGTTTGTCTTATTTAATTTGGGTGTTCTCTGATCTTCCCCATGTTGATTGATGACTTGAGGGTTTTGGCCTGTGTATCACCTCATATTTATACCTCATTGAAACAGGAAGTGACCACATAATCGTTTCTAAAGACTGAGGTGTGCTTGAAAACGTGAAATGTGAATGGGAATATATATATATATATATATATAATAAAGAATATATATAATATAAATAATTTATTTTCTTTGAATACTTTTTACCTAAAGATGTTTCTCATATTTTGAGTACAAGGTAATGCTGATAAACATTTTATAGCCTTTTTGCTAATATTTTCCATGGTTACCGATACTTCTGGTGGGCACTGAACGTACAAATGGGTAATAATGATCCCAGAAGGAGATACTATGTAGGCTATGATAAAAAATGCATACAAATCCACTTCAAAACAATACAATATTCAAAGGTAATTTAACAAAACAAAAACATAGAGGATTCATTGTTTGATAAGTCGTCGCTCAGCATGGATAATCGTATGTGTGTAAAATAAATCGGGTTTGTTTTTGTTGAGTCACACCCATCACTATAGCCAGCTGCAATTAACAAACAAATGTTGACGTACAGCTACTCCACCCCTGTTTAACGTCCTCGGTCTGCGCTTCACATCCGGGAATCTTGGTGGGTGTCACTAGCCTGTGAAGATGGCCGCTATAGGGAGAGGTGCATCAATATCCACTAACTCAAATGTAAATAACAGCAATCTGGAAATCCAAAACGGGGAGGAAGATGATGGACAGAATTTATGGTGAGCAAGGATTTTGCACGGGAAGAAAAGCCGTAGCTATTCCCAAAGGAATGCGCGTGTTACTACAATTAAACGTGTGTGTCTTTTAGCTAGCTTGCTCAAAAGCTTATGACAATTTGACGAAGGACCGAATCCATCCTATGAATGGTGACATCAAATCACGTTGTAAATGGCCGTGATTATGTCAGAATTTATTGCTATTATTATTTCACGCACAGGTCGTCAATTTTGAGTGAGGTATCAACGCATTCTCGATCAAAGCTACCATCTGGGAAAAATGTCCTTGTTTTGGGTGAGTGTGCTATTTTTCTCCACTATGTAGGCGGAATGTATGCTATGTGGCCCAGAGCATTTGACTAGTTAGCCACAGTCAGAGCTCACGTTGTTGTTAGCCAGCCATCCAACGTTAGCTAAAGCATTGTCTTCTGCGCAATATAGCAAACGTAGGTTTGCCATGGCGTCTGCTGCTATGGGGAACTGTCACGTTAGCTGTAGTGTAAATCATTCCTTTGTCTGATCGGAAATTAAACGCGCTTTATGCAATGCGTCTTGATAAGCTGCTGAGTGAATCAATGCATGGTTTGCACTGATAGGGTGTTCCCATATTCTTTTTCAGACTGGACCACAGACTCTTGAGTCAGATCTTTCAAGCAGCGTGCTAGCTAAATAATCCCTTATTAGATGTTAATCAGTGTAGGCTGTAGATGTCTCGCTGCAGTATGCCGTGGTCCCTGCCCAAGCTACTGCAGAACCAGTACAATAGAGCTACGGTAGCGATAGCAGGGACGTTCGGCCTTGTAGTTTTGTGTCTGTACATAGCTATAGCTGTACATTTAACTAGTAGCCTATGCTAGGTTGAGATCTTCAACGGTATTAACTGTAGAATTTTTCCACATATTTGTCATTTAAAATGTAGCTAATGTCAACCAAGATATACTATCAGAATAAAATATTGAAATACTGTAGATTTATTTCTAGATATACTGTATAGCTAAGAAAATGTATGTATTGTCATTAATCCTTGTTTGTGTACAGTGTTGGTAAAGGATGGTATAACCAGCAGTCAAACGACCCTATTCTTGTGCTCATACCCCAGGCTAAAGTGGGGCTGGGTTTGAATGGGTCGGAGTCGGCTGCTGGAAGTGGTGTTGGTGGGCCAATAGGGGGCACTCTTCCTCCTAGACCAAATCCCATCCAAGAATGTACTATTTTCAAATTATGTGATTTTCACAAATGCTACCTTGTACCACTCTGATGTTTTGAGCTTTGCCCTAACCTGATTGTTGTTAACGCCGTTTAAAATTTAGGCTTAAGTATATTTCCTGTCTCCCCTTTCACGTTTGCAGGTGAAGACGGGGCAGGCAAAACCACTTTGGTAGCCAAGCTCCAGGGCATAGACGATTACATGAAAGGGAGGGGGCTGGAGTACCTCTATTTTAACGTTCATGATGATGACATTGATGGTAAGTGTGTGCGTTCGTTCTGTTGGTGATGCTGTGCACATGCCAGTTCTTGCATTATGTTCCATCCTCGGGTGGAACACAAGCTTCAGCATTGTACCGTGTTCTTTAGAAAATGCATGTTTTTAGTGTGTAATATGTACAAGTGTAAGCCTTAGAATTTGTGATAGAAAATTCTAATCCTTTGCAAAAAGAGAGATTTATTCCGGGACATGCTCATCATGTGACTAACCTGTTTCTTTGCTTGTCCTCATTTGTAATAGCATTTATGATTTTATGAGATTATTTATTTCTTTAATTATTTTCCCATGGAAACAGCCCTTTAAATCAGTAATTTCCCTTTTCTGTCTATTTAGTTTCCAGAATTCTTGATTATTATTTTTTTTCAATCTGAAGCACAAATCTTTTCGTTTTTTTGCGTGCATCTTGTTGTTTTCCTCAGACCACGCCATGTGCAATGCCTGGATACTGGACGGTGACCTCTTTCACAAGGGCCTTCAGAAGTTTGCCGTTTCCTTGGAGAACCTGGCTGACACCATCGCTCTGCTGGTGGTCGACATGTCCAGGCCCTGGTTGGCCATGGACTCCCTGCAGAAGTGGGCCAGTGTTGTCCGAGAGTACATCGACAAGCTGAGGGTACCCCCAGAGGATCTGAGGGAAATGGAGCAAAAATGTGTGTGAAAGGGGAAGTTTTCTTCTGGCTACATTGACCTTTAGGCCACATAAACAAATGATAAACTTAAAAAAAAAAAAATCAGCTTGGAGAGGTCTGGAGCTGTAAATGCACATATATATATATATATATATATATATATATATGAATTCTCACAGCGAGCAGCAGAAAGGATAAAATATGTAATGCCTCAGTCAGGTGTGCGGTGCATGGTCCTGTGCTTTTCTGCATAGAGGATACTTTCTATTTGTCGATCATAAATGAACCTTTTTTCAGTGTAATCACTCCAGCTTCCATAACCCCCCACTCCATGTGTGCTGTCATAGTGGTGAGGCAGTTCCAGGAATACACAGAGCCAGGGAGCAACCTCAACGTCTCCCCCCAGAGGAGAAACCCAGCCATGGCTGACGGGGGCGAGGAAAGCGTTGTGCTCCCCCTGGGGGATAACACCCTCACACACAACCTGGGCATGCCGATGGTGGTCGTGTGCACAAAGGTGGGGCTCTGTGACACAACGCCCCAAGCCCACACACTTTCCTCATTGATTCATGCTCTAGGAAACTGCACACTCGATAGTGTTGCCTTAAATTGTATGTGATCAGACCTGGGTTCAAATAGTATTTGTTTTGGATTCAAATACTTTGTTTTCTGTGCTCTATTGATCTTGCTTGTTGCATATGCGCCTGCAAGGAGCAGATGGGTGGGGTTTACACTTTTGGGATTATTTAATTTGTTCCAATACACCAGGCAAGCTTCGTCAAATGCATAAAAGTATTTGAATCCAAAACAAATACTATTTGAACCCAGGTCTGTCTGTCTAATGTAGTTCTTTTCCAGAGACTGGAGGGAAATCACTGGGATTGTATATTTTATCGCTAGTATGTTTGAATGGAACATAGCTATTTATGTATCGCCTATTGGTTCGATAGTTTGCTGTTTGAGCATTTGAGCTATGTCTACCTGCTGCGTAAATGCGTGTTGCACGTTGTTCTTTATCGTTCTCTCTACAGTGTGATGCAATTAGTGGGCTGGAGAAGGAGCATGACTACAGAGACGAGCACTTTGACTTCATCCAGTCTCACATCCGCCGCTTCTGCTTGAAGTGTATCCTTTAAGAATGAATGGTGGAATACTGAGCTCAGAGCTAGCATGGCCGCTAGTCCAGCAGTGACTCTAGTACATTGCATGGTATTTGGAAGCACGGCAACACTTTGGAGGAGCCTGCACAAATGTCACTCAACATTGCTATTTCTGTACCACATGTCCACATCTTCACTGGTAATTTGCATTTTTATTAGCTGTTAGATGGCAAACTTTGAAGAAAGGCTAGGAAGAATATCCTATTAATATATTGTATTTAAAGACTAACTTAACAGACCTTTGCTAAACTACACACATAATTGTATCAACACAAAACTTGATTTTGTGTATTAATTGGTTTATATTAAACTGTGTATATTGAGATGAATGAAACTGGTGTTAGTGACTACTACTGCATTAAGCACATTTGTCTGACTGACAGAACAGCACATTTATTAATATACATTTTTGATTATTGCAGTGCCTTGCCTACTGAACAGAGCACACAGGTGTGTGCCACAGCTGTCGGAAGTGCAGGCCTCAGAGCCAGAATGGCTGTTGGCCAGGAGGTTATCATGATTGTAACTGAGCCAACATGGCAGCAGCAATGGGAATCTTTGAAGGTTGTTTGTGTGAACTGTTAAGTTCTTTTTCTGTGCAAATGTGCTTCAGTCTGAGAATATTTTACTTGACTGTGGCTATGCAGATGGGGCAACGCTACTTTACACTTCCGTGAAGGAGAGTAAAAATTTAGATTTATTGTATAAATATCTCGTCCATAGGTTATACGGGTTTTCTTTCAACTTGCCTGCTCAAATTGTGGAGAAAGATGCAGTTTTCATGTAAGTCTGATGTTTTAGTACATTTTTGTTTTTCAAGTCAAATTGTTGATTTAATTATATTTAAAAAAATAATATATATATATTGTTTTTTCAGTCCTGCAGGGTGGGACAATGAAAAGAAAATTGCAATCATACATGAAAACTTTCAGACAATAAAAGTGGAGGACATCTTCGAAGATGTAATAGTAAAGCCATCCGTCAGGAAGGTAATTTGTGTTCCCGTTTGATAGGTGCTAGAATATTTCCCACGGCCCCCATTCCAATCCTCACTCTCCCCCACACATCCTGTGTTCTTTCCCCTCCGGTTCTCTGTTTCCATTGCTCTGGTCTGTGCCCTAAATTCTCCTGTCTCTGGTAGAGGTGGTAGAAGGTCACGTGGTGTCCCACAATCTGATTTTAAGTAAAACGGCTTCCTGTAAATCAAGGTTTACCGCGTCTGCGCAGTCCGGCTTTAGAAATGAGGGTGAGGGAATGTTGGGAAGACCAGTCTGCTCAGTGTGTGATTATTCCAGGTAAAGCAGGATAATCAAAAACCAGACAAATTCTGGAAACGGTGGTTTTCCACCCAGTTTTTCTGGAAATGTATAATGTCTTTCTAATTAATTATAATTTTTTACCCATTAAAATGTTTTGTGCTTAGGGTAATGAGATATTCTGGTGCATTAATTGGGATTTTTTTATCAAGTCAATAAATTACCCAAAATGTGAACTATGCTGATATTTTCTACTGTCTAAAGCATTAGTAACATATAGCATTTTGAATGCAAAAACATGCAATATCATATCATACTCAAAATTAACATTGCTAATATTAATAGTATTCATTAATATTGAATCATATACTGCCTGGCCAAAACAAAAAGTTGCCGTTGCACCCGTCATGCATAGTGCCCACTGTACAAGCTACTGGAGGCAGTGTTATGATCTGGGGTTGCTTCAATTGGTCAGGTTTAGGCTCAGCAACGTTATGCTGAAATAAAATGAAGTCAGCCGAGTACCTGAATGTACTGAATGACCAGGTTATCCCATCAATGGGCATATTCCCGGACAACAATGCCAAGATTAGTCGGGCTCAAAATGTGAAAGAGTGGTTCAGGGAGCATGAGGAATCATTTTCACACATGAATTGGTCACCAGAGTCCTCCTGATTTTAAACCCCATTGAAAGTTTTTGGGATGTGCTGGAGAAGACTTTACGGAGTGGTTCGACTCCCGTCGTCGATAAAAGATCTCGGCCAAAAATGAATGCAAGTCTGAACGGAAAGAAATGTTGTGACGTTGCATAAGTTTGTTGAAAAAATGCCACGACGAATGTGAGCCGTAATCAAAGCTAAAGGCGTATTATGAAATATTAACTAAATATTTGAGTGTGCGACTTTGTTTTTGGCCAGACAGCGTATCAATGTGAGTAGTGCAGCTGGCAGTCTTCTCAGCGTGTTTTATGTGTTGCATTTATTGCAGTTTGTGCACGAAAAGGAAATAAATGCAGAAGATGACCAGGTGTTTCTAGCAAAGCTCCAGGTAATTAAAAAATATATATATATAAATCTTGCTGAATATTTAGATTTGATATTGTTTGTTTTCACTGTGAAATGGCACAAGCAAACATCTGTTTCATAAAGAAACCCAAAAATGTGGAAAAACCTTCTCAAACATGGTTTGAATTTGATACGACTTTTTGTAAGGGGAGGGTAATGTTTAGGCCAAATGCTAACCTCAAGCTGATTACTATGGTATATTGGTGAAGTCATGTGCCTCTTCATTCTCTTGTATCTTCATGTACAAGTCTGGTATCCTTCCACTGAAATCGTGCTGTTTTTGCTCTTCTTTCAGTCCCTGTTAGCAAAACAACCTCCTGCCACTGCAGGACGGCCAGTGGTTAGTATGGATTCCACACATCCTTCCCTGATGCTTTTACATATGAAACAGGCACAGTTGAGCTGTTATTATAGTGATACTTTGGAGAATTATAGCACTTTTCATTATAACATATAAATGTTTGCCAGATTCAAAGCCAGAAGTTACTATTAGGTGTGTGTAGGTAGAGACACTCTAAAGGTCACATAGTAAAGAAATTTTTATCTTTGATAAATTAGATGTACATATTTAGGTGTACATATTTATGAGTGCGTGTTACCTCTTGAGTGAACTAAACCAAGTTTGGGCTCATGTTTGTATATGTTTCTGTTTTTAACCCCCCTATTAAACACACCCTGTCCCATTCTGAGCAGGACACCACCAGCAGAGCCCCTGGGGGCTCCCCTAGAACGACGAACCGCTCCGCGTCATCAAACGTGGCTAACGTCATGCCCATGCAATCAGGTACCAAGAAGATTGATCCCAGTATGAAAGGTGTGTATATGAGTGTGCGCTTATGGATGCATGATTCCTGGTCTGCTCTTCCTTCTCTCCCTCCATCTATACTTTCCAAACAGGAAAAAAAAACAGGGGCTCGGTGAAGCACTTCTGGGATTTTATTTTTCTGGCTTTTTACTTGCAAACCTCCTGTTCTCCTTTACTCTCTTACTCATCCAATTTCAAACCAAGCCCATGTTTTGGACTTTCTGGTACCTTCCTGATGGTTTTGTCTCCCCCTGGTGGCTGGCAGGTGGACAGACAAGCGAGGGCGTTCTGGCCAACTTCTTCAACAGCCTGCTGACCAAGAAGGCTGGGTCCCCAGGACCAGGAGGGAGCCCATCAGGGGGAGGGAACACACCTGGGACTGTCAGGAAGTCAGGTACAACACGCTCCAAAACAAGAAGCATTTTACTGAAGCATTTAACAGAGTTACTATAAACTATTGACAATATCTTTGCTAATCAGGCTGCTAGCACAAGGCTAGCTCATAGCATGCATCCCTAAATCCACCTTCTCTGTTAAATATGGTGATTTATTCAGTCAACTGTGAATATTTTTTCTATTTTCCATAATCATGGAAAGGATATGGAAAGAGTATGTTTCTCCATAAACAGTTCGAGGCTTGTCTGAAAATTAATTTCTCAAACAAAAAAAAACATTTTTTACTTTAATGTCCCTACTGTTCCAGTATGGAAGGGTTCACACTGACTTTGACATTCATGATGTACATCGTTCTTATGAATGATTATTTTTGAAATGGCAAGGAAGGTGTGGCTAATTCAACGCATTATGAAATGTAAAAACAGAGCACACACATGAAACTAACAGCCAGTAAGCTACACAAGCGGTGTTAAAGCCCAGGCAAGATGTAATACAATACGATACTTGTATGTTTCATTGACCTTCTGTGAGATGAATCTTCCCAGATGAATCTCACTGTCTAAGTGTTAATGTTGCTCTCCACCTCCTGTGTGTCAGTTACAGGATGCTGGCCCCGCTAAGGTCTGTGTTGATGTAACGTTTCTTAAGCGTTTTTCGAACTGACGTCCCCAGCTCCTAGTGGAGCCTTAACTTCTGGTCCCTGCATTGTTTCAGTCCACCCTCCGCATTTTTTTTTGTGTCTGAATGCCAGTTTGATCGTGTGCTACTTGATCCACTGCATCTTGCATTTCAAGTTCTGTTGGATTTTTCTTTCAATTTCTTTGGATCTTTAAATCTTCCTTTGTCCTCCATTATCCATCTTTCTTTTTTTGTTATTGTTTTGTGTACTCTTGTATCTCATCTGATTGGTTGCTCAGAACCCCCGAATGCTGTATGTAGCCAAATGTTCCCATTTCATCCCCTCTGTTCCAGTCATATATCAGTAGTGCTGTGTCTGTGTGTGAAGGTGCCAATGGGAAGTCATGTTCTTTTGTTTTGACATACCCATGCTCGTTTCTCACGGAAAAATGCATATACACCAATACCATAGTTACATCACACACTACAGACAAGCTAAGCTGTCCCATTGCAAGGCTGTGGATAGTATATATATATTTTTTCAAACTGACATGAATCGCAGATATGGGTAGAATGTTGATCCAGGACCTTGTCTTGATCTTGTCTAGTCCCAAGCCTTGCCCAGCTATGATTTTGTTTAAAGTCGTAACGGATCGAAGGTCTGTTCTTGAGGGAATTGTTTTATTTTACGCTTGGATTATAACTGTCGGTGTTTTCACAAGCAAAAACACCATCTTCAGCATCAACCTCACACAGACACAATGATGCAGTGCTCTTTTTGTTTCATTCCGGTATGTATTTTTCTATGGTGACCTAAATGATGTTTTTGATACAATGATAAATGGTGTTTAAGCTGCATGAATTCTACATGGTGCAATTACCTATGTGAACTCAGCAATTACCCGATCCTTGCACACAGCCCAGGTAATTTTTTTATGAAATGGAGTCTCTTCATGATACTAACTAAATTACAAATGTAGACGCCTACTTGTAAACCAACTCAAGCTCCTCTGTGTTGCTACTCGTATGTCAGCGGGGGCTGTCTGGTTAAATGCGATCTGCCCTAAAGCGCGCTCCTTATTCCCCTCCCCGAAGGTTCGAAGCTGGGCTTGACGGACGTGCAGGCCGAGCTAGACCGCATTTCCAACAAATCCGAAATGGACGCGTCGTCCCCGACGTCCACGTCACCGCCTGCTGAAAACGACGAGTCTTGAAGACGGGGGCGAGACAAGAACAACCCACCCCCAACCCACTCCCGAATCCTCTGCATCGTCCCTCCTGCCCCCTCACCCCCCCCCCCCCCACCCCTTTCCTTCATATTGTACTTCATCTATGTCTTCTTTTTCTGCGAGTGCACTAGCCAGTGGCAGAGCAGAACGGTAAACTCAGACTTTACGTTGAAAGGCCAGCTGGACCTCTCAGTCGCTGGCCTCTCTTTTTAATGTTCTGTGTGGAAAGGAAACCTGGAACGAAATGAGCGCCGAGGGCTAGCAGGAGTGCTAGCTCACGGCAAAAGGCGTAAAGAGTTACCCGTGACCCTCGTGTCCGCGGGAATGCGGCCGCAGAGTCTCGCGTACTCTCGTCGTTTGTTTGTCATTATGAAGGTGGTGTTTAGGCATCAGGTAAATACACTTTTGTCGAGGGCCTTTGTGGTTGTCCGATGATCTCGGACTGGAGCGATGGGCAGCGGTCTGTTTGAAGTAGGGCTTTGCCTGGGCCCCCAGAAGGCCTTTGTCGTGTCGTCGCTTAAATTGGCTTCACTTGGAAATGCATGTTATATTAACCAAAGGAGTACAAAAGAACTTACAAAAACATCATCTCGAAAAGGGAATCTGCAATATGAACAATTTATTGATGCGCAGGTTAGCATTTTTCTGAAAGAAATAATGAAAGAACATGCCATTAAAATGTTGGATTAGCATCGAACCGGTTACATTTGTCTTCAGCAAAGTTGTAGAGTACGCACCAGTACTACTGCAAATCTAAATCTTTTACTACTCAAATTTGTAACCTTTTTTTCTCTAATTAGACTGCAAACTAGCCTCAAAATAGATGACTCTCCTACTACTAAGTAATTGAACGGGTAATTCTGTCATAAAAAGTTTAAGTGTAAAATTTTAAAGGGCACCCAGCGCTGTTCACTGAAAAATTATTACTTTGCAATCAAAATTTAACATGAATCTTATTGGAGCATTAATGTATTTTGCAAAAAGCACAACGTCAAACAGCAGGGAATGCATTCAGTTGGATAAAAAAGAACACCCCATGTACATGGGTATTTCAAGGTAGATTTGTTAGTACTTGTCTTTTCCAACAAAAAAGCGTTCCCTGGGTTGTTCTCATGGAGCAAATCTAGGTGCCTTTTAATGAGCATTTAACCGCATATGAATTAAAATGTGTCAGATGCAGCTAATTTGAGCTCAGCTCTCATCTGGGGCACTGTACTACTTAAGATACATATTGACCGATGCACTACGAGTGACCACATAAGTATTAGTTTTCATTCCGAGGCCAGTTTGTTTCCGGGGTCATATTACCTGTAGTTGCACTGAAGTTTCACTGAACTGAAAAAAATCTATAGCATTATTCGTACAGTCAATTAGCGGTTGCTCAGCAACAGCAGGAGTGGGAGGGGGGGGGCAGGGCTCAGCCTCGTCAGAATGTACAGTCATCATTAAACTTGAAAATGATTGGTCCTATTATCTCAAATATTGTAGTGATGTTTCAATGGATCAGGTCCGTAATCATTCAATAAACTTGTATTTATTTGGACTACTGTTTGTTCTGTCTTTTTATCTGGTTCTCCTTAATTGATGCATTGGGGCAGCTTGCCGCCTTCATGTTAGCCATGTAAATTCTATTTGAAAACTTCACAGTAGCCCCAGTTTGTCTAAATTGCCAACTGTGCAATGAGATGCAGAACGTGGAGATTGGTAATTGCATTGGGAGTTGCTGATTATCCGAGAGTCGTGTGTCTGTATTTTATGACCTCAGGTAATACCTTACGTTTTTTCCTGTTCAAATACATAAACCACTCGGTGAATCCGTGGAAGGTCTTCACTGTGTAGAGTTATTCTCTTACAGGCACACAGGTATGTTCCAGGTATGTACATGATTTAAAATTCACCTATTAGTTTGCCTCCCGTCACACTTGGTCTCGGTCTTGCACTAGGCTGGTAGGTGATGGTTATGCACCAAAACGGTCTTCCTATCCCAATAAATCCAAAGATAAATTTTGCCAGCACCATTTAAGATAAAAAGTGAATCCGCTTGCGTATTTGCAAAATTGACAGGGTTTACTTTACATCGATTTACTAAGACCTTGAGCATGTGCAAAACCTTTTAGCGCACACAAATAACGCAACCAACGCATAACCATAACGTAATAACGCAACCAATGGTTAGTGCAAAACAAATACCATGAGCAATCGTTTGTCATGTTATTGGTTTTGCGTGTGCTATAAGGTTTTGCACATGCTAATGGTCTTTGTAAATCAGGCCCTTAGTCGCATCCATACATTGTTCTTCACTAACACTGCCTCAGTCAATTTCAGTGCGTGCAGACAAACACATGGGCCGTGTCCGAATCAGCACTCTTCCACACTTTGAGTAGCCTTGGTGAGGAGATAGTACGAGAAAGTCGTTGAGTAGGCAAATATACTTGAAACACCCGGATGACACTTCCGGGGTTTCGCTGAGTACATTCGGGAGCACACTTTTCAAGAAGTACACAAACATTTTGGTCGCATAAATATGACATGAAGTTTTGTTTATTTTTTTAAATGAGGCGCAGCTTCGCTGAGGTTTTCCTTCAAATACAACAAAAACAACACGTGACATGGCAGCGCAAGGGTGGGACGCATGCAGGGTTGCCATATCTTGCAAAACTTTCCAGCCAAATGGTGACGGAAAACTAGCCCAAAATATATTTTTTAACTGAAATCAATGTATTTTAAATAAAAATAATCATATTTTTACTTTTTAAAATAAGTGCATGCTTTGCAACATTTCATTTTGACCCGTGACTGCACTTGAAAGTATAAGTTTTTCGGGTTTTACCCAAGCTGTAAAACCTCGGACATGGCAACACTGGTGGGACGTCTTATGACCTGATTATGACACTTCCACAGTATGGTTGGAAAATAGTATGCTGGATATTTTTTGCGGACTGCTAAACAGTGCATATTAAACAGCACACTGTACACAGGAGACAGGGCACAGTAGATAGGGCTCTGATTCAGACATAGCCAGGGGCTGCGTCTCAATATTCTTCACTCCCCACTACCACTTCTCTCCTACCCGGAAGTATGCAAAACTGCCTGAACGTTTTGAGTACAGGTATTTCCATGTACAGCATACAATGTACCTGACATTGCGGTTTGCGTTGAGACATGAATTAATATGTAACCACTAATACGTAATTAAAATGTAATCAGCGACATTAGATTGAAACACAAAGATCCGTTTCCGGGGTACGGCGTAGAGGAGGTGGTAGTGGAGGAAGGGAGGGTGCATTTTTCGAGTATTGGGACGCACCTATGCTCTCTTCCAAAGAGCATGGCTCCAGCCATGTTTTTTGCCTTTCCAATATCCTGTCATGATGAAGTGGGATGTTAGTTAGGGCAGTCAGCAACACAGTGACATCATGCTGCCATTATTGTAGTTCTGTTCTTGAGGACTACAAAATATACAAGTCGATAATGCTTGATTTAGTTTGAAGGTAGCATACAAAATATTATTTCAGTAACTGTATGCATGTCACCCTGTCCCGAGAAATATCTGTGCAATATATGCTAATGTAACTACAGTAAACTGTAGTAAAATAAGTACTTATTCATAAAAACCTTTTATACCTTCACTTCTCCCTTAAGAAAAATACTGTCAATCTGTAAGGGTAACTTAAGGCAGTATAAATATACACAAAACTACGTACATCTTGCCAAAATAAAATGCCACACTTTTTACTCAGTGCAAAAGCTACTGTGGTAACAAGAAGTGCAAAAAGATCAGCAACCAAAACAGGAGGGATTTCATCACCAGCAAACAAGTTTTCTCAGGAAAGAAACACAGTGCCCTCTTGTGGTTTCCTTTGTTTAGGCCAGCAGATTTTCTGTGCCAGTGTCAGTGGTGACTCAGATATCAGATCTCAAGTTCTATTGAAAAAAATAAATAAAACAGATTTACAACGCAAAGGATTTATGTACTTATTCCTCTTCACATCTGCCCTCTATATTTTAGACTGGTCTCTTATACTGCCAAGGTTTCGAGGGGATGTGGTGTATATAGCTGTTTTTTTCAAGGTCAATAGTGATTTTGCAGTGTTATTCACACAATCATCCTGCCTGCCAAACCGTCCTCTTGCCTTGCATACTCTACTCCTTTTGAAGAGTCTACTCCCACGTGGACCTGCTGAATATGTGCAAGTTTTGTGGCTGGAGTATGCCCTAGTTTTATTTGGTACCAGTTCTTTTGAGGTCAAAACATTTTGTCTTGTGCGGGCAGGGGCTACGGTTGAGCTTGTCATGCCGTGCAGCATTCTGGGAAGAGTCCCTCCCTCACTATCCTCAGAGGAGATACAAGGTGCCTTCTGCTTACTCATCCCCTGCTCCCTTTAGAATTAAATCTTCACTTGCTTTGTGCGATCATTTGGTAGATGGAAAGAGCAGCACACACAAAACCTGTGGGCTTAATTAAAAAAATGGACATGAGATTTAGCCTGTTGTTTAATGTACATGTTAGGAATTTACTTGTGAAGGCATCACTGTTGATCAATATTGTTGATCATCACTGCCTCAATTGTACATTTTAAAAGTATATTACAATGCTTGAATTATACATTTTATTACTTCAGTTATATTTTGTAAAAATCGTGTTTCTTTTAATACATTTAAGAAAACTTTTTTTTGGACTCTGTGATGTTCATGAAACTAGTTAGGCTTATTTTTTCTCAATTTTCTGATTTTGTGTATTTCTTCTCACCCCCACCACCCCCCTTATGCACTTCATATCCCTGTTTCTGTATCACTCAGTGCCGTGGTTTTGATCATTAAAACTCAAAGTTCACACCCACTTCCTGCTCTTTTACACCAACGTTGTACAGATTTCGGCACTATGGTGAATTCAGGAGTAGATGTGTGTTACATTTTAACTACACTGCATGTGCAGTGCTTCTGTGCTGAATATTTTCTGAATTAAAATGCTTTTGAATCCCTTCAAGAATGTATTCACATTCGCGTCCAAAAAAAATCGGTGGAGTAGTCAATTAGGGTGGCCGACTCTCGAGCCATACGTAAATCCCCCCCACACGGGCGGGAGTTTGGTCTCCGCTATTGGCACCATCTGAGCTGTCATCCTTTCTCATTCTCTAAGGGGGAAAGAAGGAGGGTGACCGGTCTGCTCTTAAAAAAAACCTCAAAAAATATATATGGTAGAACACTGCAGTTTACCCACTTTGAATCAAAAAATCTGTAAGACATCTAGTGAACTTATTTTCAAGTCGATGCATTTTCTGAGGCTGAACCAATTCACAAATAAAGAAAATAGTCCCACAATGTGTTAAGAGTGAACTCCTTTTACTTCAGACAGCAAAGGCACACGATTGGATAAAAATAAAATGACTTCAGATAATGAGATGATAGCAGTGCAAGCGAATGGAAACGCATTTTAAAACTAAGTGAAAGGCACAGCTTTTTATAAGCGATGTGATATTGTCTCGTGCAGCAAATGTATCTCACACCATTGTTTGTCTGAAAAACCATAGGCTTCGAATTCACTTTAGAATAGGACAAAGAGCACCGCAGTAATACATTCCAAATTGTACGTGAATACTTATTTTAAATAACGTATGTAAACAATGTGTCATACTGGCAGATACATCTAATATTGTGATAACTCTGCGTTTTTATTTATATTATGTCTTTTTTTATAATTTTTTCGGATATAATAATATAACAGTGTAACCAAATCAAACTTCAACCCACCAAAAAATCAGGAATAGTATGGCTATGGCATACTATGGCAACAATATGGCTTCAAAACCAGCCAGACGTATTCATATTGGTGAGTCATCATCCAGACACTTGTAAAAATGTTTTGCACTTTTAAAAATATATACAATAGCAAGCTTCATAAGTACAGTAGAACTATAAATCTGGTTTCATAATGTTTGGAAAATATATACTCGTTAATGTATGAAAACTGTGACGGTGCAATGTCAACTGTCCATTTTCATTTGCCATTGTGCATAGCTATTTCCTGTTTCCCTGTTGGTGGACAGCTATGGGGATTGAATGTGATGAAGTAAGAACCCTCTGGTTAAACCCTTGCTTTCTGATTGGTTAGTTATATCATTGAATCTGCTGGCAATCAATTAGACGGTTCAAGACCGTCTGCAAAATAAGTGCTGTAAATCAAGTTTCGTAAAAGAGGTTTCGTTGAAAACAGTCCCCATGTTTGGAATGTTGCAGACTGCAATCTGTAGTTGCTACAAGCACAATCTGTAGTTGCTACAAGCACAATCTGTAGTTGCTACAAGCACAATCTGTAGTTGCTACAAGCACAAACTGTAGTTCAAGGGTACACGATTGTATTTCATGAGTGTGGACTGAAGGTTACAAGCACAAATACAGCCTCACAAGTATAAACTACTTTAACAAGTATTAAACATTGTTACAAGCATACGGATGTTTTACAAATCTGAATAGTTTCGACATTGCTTTGATGCCATATAACAGCTACTCCTTTTGCCTGGTGTTAGTTTTGCCATTAGTAAAATTACCCACGATAACCTGGTGGGCAGGTTTGTTATTACATTGTTCCCGGTTAATGTGGATCCATGTGTTTGATGAGGCACTTGAAGTGAAGCAGTTCAGTCTGAAATCTGAAGACAGAGTGATGATCTTTGGAGAAAATAAAACTACTGCCTCACTTCTAAACTGCTGCACCTAAAAGAAGGTAGAAAAATTATTATTATTTGTATTTCCAGCAAACAGTTCTACTTGTTCTTTCATTCACTAATAGTACATTCACAAACTGATGTAGAAAGTTGGCACATATAGAAAGTTGGCCTATCCTTTGAGACAAACATTTTTCCAGACAGCATATAATGTAAATCCAAGGATAAAATCATGTTTTTGGTCCACATTTGGTATCATGCAGTTCTATTTGTGAAACTACATTCAAAATTCAATGGTTAATATCTTCTCAGTTTAGTTTTAACATGGCTTGAGATATTATATTATCAAATTGTTTATATACTGTATAAGTGATTTTGTCAACAAAAATTTCACTGCCAAAATCCATTCTGAAGAATGCTACTCTAGACTAAAGTTTTGAAATTACAGAAACGGTTACTATTAGTAAATACACATTTGCATATTGCATATGCATATGCAAATTATCATGTCACTTTGAATATGTAAAACCATAAAATATGAAATAATAAATGCTGATATTTCTTTCAATTGGTATCATACAGAGAGGGTTACTGCGTATTATACATTAAACAGATTCCCATCTGGCTGTAATGAAAAACATCAAATTCTGTTCCCATTGGATTACTAAATGGCTTTACTCGAATGTTAATTGGTCATTTATTTTACAGGAACAAAAAGTTGCAGACAACAAAAGTGTTTATGAGCAGATGAAAGGACTCACTCGTTTGCTGGGACCCATAGGTGACCTTGTATAACTTTCGTGTGCTGATGCCCATCAGAATTGTGCCTATAAAGCCAAAGATCTGTAAAATAAACAAAAGGCTGTAAGGCTTATATTCAATGTTCAGCTCGCAGTTCCAGAATACAATTACCATGGTCCAACACGCAAAAGAAACGACAATGCCTTCAGAAAACTGGCACGTTATTGGTCATTACCGTCACACAAGTCAGTGAATACCTATCATTCGATAAATTTCAAGCTGAACAAAAAATCTGGTAAAATGCTACATATATTTACCTCTCTGGCCTCCCGTCCCCCTTTCATATTAGCATAAGGGAGGAGCTACGTGTTTACACTGAACTTGAATTAATATTTATAAGAAGCTCTGAGTAAGACCAAATACCTTGGTGTGATACCATTTGCACAAATTATTTTCCAAGACATGGATTATAAACAGCCATAATCTTAACATATAATGATCGTACTGTACCTGTTGAAAATTGGAATTTAAAGGTGAACCAAACAGAATTTTCATTTTTCACCAGTGGCCTGGTAACTACTGCATTTTTTCAGTAAGAAACATTAACAAAAATACGTTTCATTATGCTTAAAATGTACAGAAGGGCAACAAAAAAGAGACTACTCACTGATGCGGCGATAAGTGACAGTAACCCCCAACTTTGCGCGGCTGCCACTATGGAAGCAATGAAGACGAGGAGTGTCCCCATAGCATAGTTCAGGAACTCCTGATACAGCGCACAGGAAGACACAACAAGTCTCACTTCCTCCTTCTTGATATACACGCTTACAAAGACTGTGATGCATACTCTGATGCTGACATAAATGATCTCTATGAAGAAAGATATGTTGGTCCTCACTGAGTTAAAGCCAAAGTACAGCCACGAATAAGCACCTAAACACCACAAAGGGCCCTATCTTACACCCGGCGCTAAGCGGCGGTAACCCAAACGCATGTGTCTTTGCTAGTTTCAGACCGACGCAGGTGTCATTTTAATGCCCAGCGCTCACATAGTTTAAATGGCAAATTAACTTGCACCCATAACAAGTGAACTGGGCGGGTTGGTCTTAAGATGAGGTGTGGCCAGGATAATTTTTGGCGTATTGCTATCTTGAGGCAGCATTAAGCGCTTGCGCTAAAACCACCACAAACCTAGTCTTAAGTCATGACTCATGTCACAGTTGTTTCAATGTTCTTTTAACTGCGAAATATAAAGATAGTAGCCTAATATGCATCTACAGGCATGTGCAAAACGCGCTTACACCCTCCTGTCCGTTACACAAACAGAGGCGCGCACAAACATGCATAAAAATATGAAGATTACATTGTGAAATGGGGATTAATATTTTTCCCAAAAATAAAACATTTTCTCTCCCGGAATAGACGCACGTTGTCCCTGGAATCGCAGGAATATGGGCTTGTTTTAGTGCATTAAACTACCAGTAAAAATGTGTTTCCATAAGCAGGAAAATTTAAAACAAGGGAAAATATGCATACACCTATGGGTTTCCACCTGACAGCAATATATGTTATTAATCAATATCAGGCTACAATATACTGATGAAGCTTGCAGAAATTAATTGCCTGTGATCTGTCAGCTGTGAGAACAGCCTCATGGAATTGATGTTTGACAATGTTTCATTGTATAATCAAATTAAATTCATTAAACTAAGCATTTTCTAAGCTGAGAGGGAAGCCATGTTCTGATAGCTTATTCTCAGCTGCTGCAGGTGTTATAACAAAATTAAACCACATGTATTTAAACCGCATTGTTTTCCTGTTATTATATTTCTGGGAAATAGTTTGGTTGGGAATTACCGGGAGCCCGTGCCGGTGTTAAACCCTAATGTGAAAGATTATTATTGTGTATATCAAAACACGTCATTATGGTTAGTCCAAATAATATTGATCCATATAGCCTATTGCTTGCTCGCCTGCTTTAACTACACGCAGGAACATGTCTGTTTTCAACAGCTGTAAATCACTGTTTTCAGTCTTACTATACGCCTTCATATTAGCAATCCGCCAAGGTGCAAACGCAGATGGCTTTTAAAGCGAATGAGATATGACATTTTGATTGGTTTATTGCATGTTACGCCCAAGACACACCTATAATTAATGAAGAGACTAAGTTCAGCCCATTTGCACCTTGCGCCGTACTTAGCGCTCAAATAACACGCCGTCTAACTAGCAAAAGTGGACTTGGACACGCCCTAAATGCACTTGCACCATGCGTTTTAGACCAAGCGCTAAGATCGTCAAGATAGAGCCCATTATTTCCTAAAGCAGTGTGAGATGTGGTGGTCAGAGCTCTGGACTATGGGTTTACATTCTGGACAAGACAACGTTTTAGCATAAATAGTTTACAGCCGTGAAAGTACACTGCAGAAACGGTTTGCAACTCTCATATAACAACAAATCATTTCAGCCTAACTAGAGCCTGAGAAACCTACCGTTACCACCCAGTTAATGCAGGGGACTTTGCCATGAAGTCTGAACATGTGCATGATGAGGAAGATGAGCAAGACCATGAAGAACCATAGGGTGACCACCTCGACGAACCGGTACGCGTAGTAATAAGGCCAGTCCGGAGCACAGCGCACAAGCAAGAAGGCGATCAAAAGCACCATCTGGAGAGGAGAATTCACAGAAAATATAGACAAGTGCAAACAGGCCAAAGACCTAAAAAAAGCCCAGTTTGGGAATTTTGGGGTGACACATAAATCCAAACAAGAGGCTTATTGTTCCCTCCGAAGCAGATTCTGACTGTGCAAGTGAATACTGATACTTGGGCTCATCATGGCTGGCCACCCTGGAGCCCTGCACAGTGCAATGTTCAGTATTAATTACAGTATGAATCAAATGTACTCTATCAGAGTTGATGTAACAGAGCATTTTACATTCTGTCATGCTGAGGCCAGAGTTTTTGTGTCAAGGCCATAGAGGTAACTTTTTGCATGAATGGTTAGAGAGAAAAGAAGACGACACAGAACAACCAGAACAGCCTCGATATAGTAAACAGAAATTCAGTAATTCAGATAATGAAACCGCTAAAATAAATGCAGATATTGCAACTATACACCAAAATGAAGTTAATTTTAACTATAATTTGAATGCATTCAAGATTAATAGCAACACGTGTAGCTAAAGATGAATTTACTGAGCAGGTGGCACATATAACCTGTTGATGATTTTGAACATGTGATTATTGTACTCAAATAAAATGTACTCATATTTCTCATCAATAACTTTGATTGAGGGGTCTGCTTCAATTCTGACACATTTATAGATCTCACAATAACTCATAAAGATCTCTATGGGTGAACCCACACCAACAACATCTGTCTCCCCTACACGTAGAGCTGGTGAGATTAGTTAAATCGGACCTCTAACGCAATTATAGTTGGTTAGGAGTGGTATCGCATGATTAAGGAATAGGGTCTTCGGCATAAAGTACTATTTAGAGAAAGCCATTTGAGCCATTGAGTATGTGGCTTATTAATCATTTAAAAAAGCAGCACCACAACATACATGCAGCCAGACTTCTCTCCTCTATCCACAGTATCTCAGGGGGGTAGTCTTGGGTGGGTTCAAGCAGATATCTCATACACATGGCCTTCTCAATTGAATCTCTGGTCACGCTTCAACCTCTTCATCTCGTGGACCCCTGAAGACCATGCACTAGCCACTACGGCTGGGTGTTACTTACACTTCCAAACACCTGCAAAACTTAAATAGCGGAGGAATGTCTACAAAAGGAAAACAAGTTCATAGTTGATAAATGCACACTTCTGCATGACAAGAAAACAAGTAACGGCCACCAAATCCCCCAATTAAGATGAAGAAAATGAATGGGCTGAGCGGTACATAGAAGAGCACATAAAATGCAGAGATGAGTAGCTGAGAAACTGTGTAGAAAATGATTTCACCCAGCCATGGACTACAGTAGCCTAGGCTAATTACACACTTTAAAATGAATGCAATGCACAGGGTATAATTCAGTATTAGGTTATTTGCTATCGTTAATGTGTCCTTTCGAGATCCTTATTCAGTGTGGCTTACAGCTTTGGCTACATGTATTATTAGGCCTATAGTCTACATTTTTTCATTGACCCTATTTAACAGAAGCTCACATTTATTTTGAGAACCGACAGATGCAGAACACCTCCGCTACACAACCTATGAAAACAGCCTGGTTGCTTGATGACACATAGCTATTTGCAATGGTTTATATTCTAGCCTACTGAATTTTAAATCCCTAAGTAGCCTAGCATATATTCTACACCGTAGTGGCAATATTATAGGTTAGCCTAAACCATGCTGTTTTTTTAACGTTAGTTTTAATATGAATGAACAAACAGCTCCCATTTGACAAATGTCGCAAACCAGACAGTAGCATAACAAAAAACGTAAACACCAGTAGGAGCCTGCAGGGTCGCTTATAGACTACACTATGCGCAAAGACATGCAGGCGAAGAAGAAATACGTAAAACGTATTATTGTTGTTGCGAATATCGATGCCAGTGTCCGTTGCATGCCCTTTGTGAGAACGGTGCCTATGCCCGACGAAAAAGGCACACTCACCACTTGAGCAATCCTCAGCATCCCTTGTAGAGATTGGATAAATGCAACATTTAAAACGCGCCCGTCAGATGTCGACGTAGCGGTTGTCGTTACAACAGTGTGAGACATCGTTTTTCCTTTTTAAAAAATAAAATAAACGCCTTTTAAATAATTAACTGGGATAGATATTTTGTCTCCGAAAACGCGCACGCCGCAATAGCGAGGCAGAAAGGGCGTGGGAACGGCTGGGGGAAGGGCTAGCAGCAGGAAACACTGTCAGTTGTTCCTGGTGCATGTTTAGTCACACAATAGTGTTAGCTAAATTAATGAGAGTAAGAGAAAATACTTCAACCGAATTAATTGCTGCAGTTAACCGCTTGTAGAAATTACGTTTGTCTTTCCAACATACCCCCAGAAATGTATGCTGTCAGCAAAGCTGCACCAACATACAGGCATTCAAGCATGCGCTCATACGCGTAGACTGCTGCATTGCCTGCATGGTGTGCATCGCCCTTTCAGCAATAAAATAAGCACACTATATGCCAATTATATTGTGTACCTACGCCATATGGCATCATGGAGTGACCTATAGGCTACACATTACTTTATATAAAGCTTTATTTTTTACAAGTACACAAAAATGTTCCATAGTAAGGCTGAAAACCACGATATTCCAATGATCCCTAAGGGTATTAGCTTTAGGGACATGTCCCAGACTCCCACCATAAGTGTCTAAATTCCAGGCAGGTGTGTTTTTAATGTGACTTATACAGTGATAGCAAGATATGGTAGCTGTGCTAAACAGGGATTCCATTATGGAGTTCATGGAACTCAGTCTCTATGATAAAATAAAAACTGAGAGAGAGTGAGAGAGCGAGAGAGCGAGAGAGAGCGTGCTTCAGTTTCTCACTTACCTCAAATAACCCATCCCCTGTAGTATTTTAAATGAGTAGTGCTAAGGAGCACCACTGAAATGTTTCTACCAGTGATCAGTTCTGTGTGGTGCTCTTAGGCCCTGTGTTCTATGCATAACCCAGTTTCACAGCCACACATTAAGTAAATGTTTTTTGAAAAGCTACATTAGGCTTCAAGATGTAAATGTTTAATTCACTTTAATGTACAATGATTATTCTAGGAAGCTATCCTTTGATTTTGTATTTACCCACAGACAAGCTTTCGCATGGCTGGTTAAATGTATAACGGGTGATACAACTGCATGCAACTGAATAATATAATATTTATCTTTTCCAAGACGGAATGTATATTGTATTAATCACCAGAAACTTTTGTTTTCCTTAGTGTTCTAAAATATGTTTTGTAATCATCTCAGTTGTGCCTTATGTTTTTTTGTAGTTATTTTATGGTCATTGCCACCTCAATGTTCAGTGTGTCCCCATACAGTATGTGCATGTGAACGATAATTTCTATCAGCAGTAGCCTATTCCTCATGGTTGTTGATCTCTTGATCTCAATGATTTAAAACTAAGAATTTTAAGAGAAGGAAATTAGCGGGGGACACAAATTACATGTATCATTTACATGTAGCATTTTATCACTGAGAATAATGCAAGGATAAACCAACACCCACAATGGGTGGATTCTCTATTTGGGCCATGCTATTTCCAGACATATATAGGCTGCATCAAAATGAATAGCTTTAACCATGTTAGCCAGGCTTGTCAGAGTTCATTCTGAAAATTGGAGCAAACCCTTTGCAATTACCTTTCTTCTGAATATTTGGTCAGGGTTTCATCAGTGTCAATGCAAGTAACAAGAAGCACTAGGTCAGTTAAGCAGTCTACCCACTGCTTGGGTGAGGTGGGGTGACAGCTTTTCCGTTTTTCTTGTGTTTAATAAATTTTTTCTTACTTACATTTTTTTTTTTTTTCACAAAGTAGGTAGCTTGCATTGACGTCATATGTAATTGCTAGATGGTACTTCCATTTCCTATTGTGGCAGACTAATTGTAGCCCCACCCCACCCCACCCAAACAATAGGTATAGACTGCTCAAATGACCTGTATAAGAGTGCGGGCCTCCTCTATTTTTTAGGAAATCATTCTGAATGCAAACAGAAAAACAATTCGGCACTGACCTGAATTGAAGAAGAGAGTCTGTGAACAATGTGACGAATTAGCTCTTTGATGAACTTTTGTGCAAAATAGAGGGAACCTAACTTTGTGGGAGATCTGAGGAGGTCAGGCACGAGCTGCTCGATCTCAAAAGTTAGAGATGCGTCTCTGTGTTATGATAAAAAATAAATAAGTAAGTAAATAAATAGATTAAAAATGCAGAGGTAATTTTTAACTCATTTGCAGGCAGATAATGAAGACAACATGCCAGTGAAGTGTTGCTCCTGAAGGGACAAACCCAAGATTCGGTCCTACAGGCTGCAGATTGGTCCGTGTCTTACAGGGATAGTTCACCTTCCAGGGTTTAAAAAAACATTTTAACCATTTTAATGTTTTTGATTGGCCCAGACTGTTTTTGAATCCGATCAAGGATATTTTACATTTATACAAGTTTCTGATGACCTTTAGAAGTTTTGTGGTCTAAACCAGCAAAATACACTTCAAGTAACTCCAAATCAGCTTGTACAGGTAAGTGCAAGAGAGATTTGTTTTTCATTTTGTTTTGGTTTGAAATCAATATCCCACTCTATATTTTACTTTTCCACTGTACTCTATCCTTTCTGGAGGGCAGGTTAGCCCATGTGTAGTCCAAAGCACATGCTGCCCAGTGCTGTTTTTGTGCACTTTGCTTTCATTATGTTGAAGGAGCATACTTCATGCAGACTGCATTGGAGATAATCTATCAGTGAATATTCTCAAACTCATACTTTAGTGTCAGTAATATAAACTGCAGTAAAATACACTTATTAATATACACCAATTAATGATAGTATACTTGCTCCCCTGATTAAAGTGGACTGTAGCTCATGATCAATGCTTTTTTTAAATCATAGTGACTCAGGCATGCATGCTACATAGTAAGGTGGTCTCGGATGTACAAATGTAAAGTTGGTAACGGTTAGTATCAGGGGTGCCTCCCTGACACATGTATGTTGTGTCATCATATCAGCCATAATCTTAGTTTATCGGCCGAAAAAACAAATATGTTTCTTTTAAACTATTATCGGTTGGTACCAATCTAACCTCAATGTTATTATGTATCCCTCGTTGAAATCTACAGCCATGGTTCAAATTCATGGCTTCAGACATATTTATCTAAAATAAAACAAATTCAGTGACATATTATGTGCAAAAACATGCCAAAACAGACAATTAGGATTCATTTCCATAAGGTTACGTATGAATTTGTCCTGCTGACATACGACCAATCCCTTTGGGGATTTTGAAGACACTGTTTTATCAATATATAAAAAAACTGCTGTGTTAATGACATAGACAAAGTGAAAACACTGCAAGATGATCAGCGTGACATATCTAAAATATCGTATGATTTTCTAACGAAACTACTTTTGTTCTATGCTCTTGTTTTGCCACTGTTTTGTTTGCTCAATGACCTCAGGCATACCACCCCATTGTTTTTTGAGTGCACAATTTCTTATATTCTTTGATTCCATGATTTCTGCTTTGATTCCCCAGGTTGTCACATAAATGAGGATCATATGACCTTCCTGGATAAATAAAGGTTAATTGCTGCAAATGTGTGTGTGTGTGTGTGTGTGTGTGTGTGTGTAGAAATCAACATACATGGACTACAAAATGAAATAGACATGAACATTTCATCTAATCTCTGTGTACCATCGATATATACTGCAGCCAATATTTTATGTCTACCAGTAGATGCCAGCAGAGACACATATAATAGAACAAATCCTTTTCCATTTAAAATAAATTGTGTCAGTGTACTGGCTTTGCTGTTGTGTGGCACAGTAGTTACAGAACTGGACATGTGATCACAAGGGTGCACAATGGATGGGATGCTCCTATAGGTTCTCTTCAGTAAGTGTACTTAACCAAATATGTTCAACAAATATGGTGTCTGAATGGAATGTGTTCAGCATGTAACATAAATGAAAAGTTTTAACTGCAGTCCGCAGGACACTCTGTTTGTCTCGTATGTATAGTGGTGGCTCATGTTGAAATGTGACCCGGCACTGTGTGCTCAAAGCAGCCACATTTTTGACTCACCACTGATTACACCAACAAATGAATTGTTGTCATATAAAAAAAAAAAACAGCTGCCAATATGGGGCGGCAGAGGTACACATGCTCCAGCCAGTTTCACACCTGAGATTTTAAGGATGATGCCACCTGCAGTGCTATTATGGAAACTTGGGGCTCTATCTTACACTTGGCGCTAAGCGGCGGTAACCCATACGCAAGTGTCTTTGCTAGTTTCAGACCAATGCAGTTGTCATTTTCCCAAGCAACACCCATGTTGTTTAAATAGCAAGTGAACTTATGCCCGTCTGTTACACACAGGGGCATGCACAAACATGCATAAAAATATCAAGATTACAATGTGAGATATTATTATTGTGTTTTTAAAATAAAATAAAATGCATAATAATAAAAGGATTACTCGGTCAAGGACCACATACCTCAAGGTCATGGTCAAGTTAGCCTTTATTATCCTGAGGGGCAATTTGTTGCACAGCCAGCAGTAATACAATCATCATCAACAACAATCAGCACACACCAATCAACACACAAACAATTCACACCTGTCCCACAGCAAAGGGGAATGTGGCCTAAAATTGTGTTTATCCTGCCAGGTTTTAACAAACTTCTATCATCTCCTGGCAGCTAAGCTGGAGACAACCTGCTGTCCCTATATGCACTCTCCTTTGCTGTGAATTTAACGGCTGCACAACATTTTTTGCGAGTGGGTAGTTCTAGTTCAATTGGAGGCATATCCCAATCTGTCATAAATTCAGACATCCTGTCACCTCAAGCCTAGTCTGACATGCCAATTAATACATTCAAGTCCCCACAACACCTGTCAGCCAAGAATGGGTAAAACAGGAGTTCACTGCAAACTTTGGGATTTCCTGGGGTTCTGCGAGAAGGATCAACTGGCAGCAATGCTGGTTCATCGATAGCCTGGTAAGCAAACAGAATGCTTTATTTGTTTGAAACTGTCCAGCGAATATTGCATTTATTTATTCATTTTAAATCACATTAATGCATTTTTACAAATGTTTTTCAATATGGTCCCGGGGATTCACTTTTTACAATGATTCAGAAAACAAAGATAAATTCAAATTTCTTTATTTCTTAACACATTTTCAGCCCTATTTTTGTTCTTCACATTTTTTTGATTAGTCCACAGTGACCAGGTTTCCATACATTCAGCAATTAAAACCCCGCTGATGTCACCTGTTATTCCATAACTGAATGAAATTATTTTCAAGAAAAATAAAAGTCGAATCAAAGAAAATAAACATTTTCAACAATTAGAAACAAAAACAAATTTGCAGTGCATTACACAATTACTTTGGAGAATTTTAATGCCATATATTCTCTGCATGCATGCTTTAATTTTGCGCATGAGCAGGTCTGTTTCAACAGCTGTAAATCGCTTTTTTTGCAGTCTGACTAAATCCGCCATTATATCAGCAATCCGCCAAGGTGCAAACGTAGGTGCAAGGGAAATGGGAAATGACACACTGATTTGTATATTGTATGTTATGCCCAAGACACACTTATAATTAATGAAGAGACTAAGTTCAGCCCATTTGAACCTTGCACCTCACTTAGCACACTAATTATCCGCCGTCTAACTAGAAAAGTGGACATAAACCTAAATTCACTTGCGCCATGCGCTTTAGACCATGTACACATGCTGAATGTTACTTAACCTATTTTCCACTCAATGTCCAGCAAGCACTGTCCTTCTGAAACAGATATCCAAGAAATGTGGTTTAATTTTAGATAGTGGTTGCGGGTGAAAGTGAGTCCAACAAGCAATTAAAAGAAAAACAAACAAACAAGATATTTTCGTTAAAGGGCATGACCGCGGCGCACACATGACTTTGGTATTGACAGGAGGACGGGAGACAGGGCTGACGGATTGAGCTGGCTTCTCCGGGCTCACAGAAGGTCAGACCACCTGCCGACCAATCTGACGGTCACGCGGTCATGCTTGTCAGTCCTCCCAAACAAACTGAATAGTGAACGGGGGTCTGAGCCCCGCCTTCCCCCATGACTGATCTCGGCTGTCTGGCACAGAAACGGAGATGAGGCTGAGACAACGAGACAGAAGGGAGGGATCTCAGGGGAGGAGATGTTTTGTAAAAAAATAAAAAATAAAAAACTGAGGTATGAGGAGAGGGTTCACAGAAGAAGACAGGTGCAAGAAGATTGTTTGTAAAAAAGAGGTGTGAGAAGAGAGTTAGTAAAATAACAGGGTAGAGGAGTCTCTTTGCAGAGGTGACACCTCACAGAGGTGAGAAGAGTATTGAGTCAAATGTTGCTACTGGTAAACAAGATAAATGATTCACAATGTTAAGTTTTCCATATTGGGAGCTACGCAGTTCTCTGAGAGATACTGTAAGAGACTACAGAAGTGTGCCCTTCAATAGCCACAATTTAGCTAATATTGATATTAATAATCCATCTCCAAGGTTTTCAGATCCAATGGCGTAGCTCAATCTGGATCATGAATTTTACATGTTTTTACTTATTAGGGTAGGATTTATTTTGTCTATAGCTTTCATTATTTATTCATGAGTAAACAGTTCAAATCAAAATAGAGGGAAAATCACTGTAATTTACCTGGTGTCCATTTTTGTGCTATTGGTATCCTTCAGTCAGAGAGAGAGGAGACCAGCATTATCCGTCCATTAGGTTACATTTGATTGACATTACAAGATGAAGATGGAACTTCAGGTACTTCATGTAAACACTGATTTCCCCTCTGAGCACTGACATGGGTTTCTAGGCAACTGCCAGCTAACTAAGTGCAGCACCACAATTGTTGTTTAATTCAAAAACTACAAATTGTTGACTTTTTTCATTAAATACATTCACTCAATGCAACCAGCATCAACGCCTAGAAATTCTTTCTCAATCTCAACGAGCTTACATTCTGTCTCAAATAACAATCGAGAGTGCTCTCTTCCCAGTCATTAAAATGACTTGTGCTGATCGTTATAGATTCCTTCTGGTTTTTACCCTAAGGTGACTGATGTTTCATTACAGGAACTCAATGCCCCATTCAACTGCCATTGTTACAGAAACATTGGCCTTCATGTTGATGTGTTGTGAATGAACCTAACATAGAGAACTGATAGATTTGTCTGGCACATGTCACAATTCCTAGATGACATTTTAAGCTAGAATGACTGTAAGCAGTATCAAAGGTAAGATAGATA
Organism: Ilyophis sp. 1 JC-2022; assembly: GCA_022702515.1. NCBI lineage: Eukaryota > Metazoa > Chordata > Actinopteri > Anguilliformes > Synaphobranchidae > Ilyophis > Ilyophis sp. 1 JC-2022. The sequence continues at coordinate 52,600,854 of CM040395.1, read as the reverse complement.
GGCTATATTAGTCTCTTGTGGAACTACAGAAGCACCATCTAAAATGCAGTGAAGTTGCAGAATATCTGACTGTGTCATGAAATGTTTTGGTCACAATTACAGAATCTATAAACCCACAGCAGAAGATGGCCACACGAGTGAATGAGAAAGATACTGGCAAAACGGTCGATTCACATTCAGCACAAAATGAACACGAATGGCCACATCTTCATATGTATTTCTGTTATCGGAGTCAACAGCCATTCTTATGGAAGGAAGTGTCTCTGTTGACTTCCCCAATCTCATGAAATTTCTGCATTCAGCAGGTGTGATGGAGGAGTTTGTGTGCGTGATGGAGGAGTTTGTATGCGTGATGGAGGAGTTTGCATGCGTGATGGAGGAGTTTGCATGCGTGATGGAGAGTTTTTTGCATGCGTGGAGGAGGAGTGCAGCGCGATGATGGAGGGAGCATGCGCGATGGAGGAGGAGTTTGTGCCGTGATGGAGAGTTTTGCATTGCGTGATGAGGAGTTTTTGTGTGTGATGTGTGATTGAGGCATGCGTGAGGATGGAGGAGGCATGATGCGTGATGGAGCAGAAGAATAAACTGTGTGTCTGCAGTAATGCAGCTGTTTCATCGATGCCATTTATGTGACTGTCAAAATATCAGTTTTCACATGTTCATTGTATTTACTTCACAAAACCCACAGACTACCACACGCTGGTGGCAGAGGGAAAATGTTCAATGCTGACCCGGAGGCTGCCATTGTAGATATGGTCATAGCAAACAATGCAATCAGACTATGTGAAATCCAGACAGCAGTCATTTCTGATCATGGAACATTTAGAAATGTCAACAATGTGAGTTTATCTACAATTGATCAAATCCTGAAAAGCAACCATGTCGGAAGAAAGCAGCTATACAGAGTCCCATTCCAAAGAAACAATGACCTTGTGAAGGACGCAAGACTCCAGTATACATACTGGTAAGGAAACAATGACCTTGTGAAGGACGCAAGGCTCCAGTATACACACTGGTAAGAAAACAGTGACCTTGTGAAGGACGCAAGACTCCAGTATACACACTGGTAAGGAAACAATGACCTTGTGAAGGACCCAAGACTCCAGTATACACATTGGTAAGAAAACAATGACCTTGTGAAGGACGCAAGGCTCCAGTATACACACTGGTAAGGAAACAATGACCTTGTGAAGGACGCAAGGCTCCAGTAAACAAACTGGTAAGGATTTGCTATTGCACAGCCTTGCCTTGCCATACAGTACATGCAACTGGAATAATTTGCTTTGTAAATTTTCTCTTTTCTTAAAAGACCATGGAGCTGGAAGCTGAAAGAGCGCGTCCCATATTAATGTATGTGGATAAAGCCGATGTGGGAGGAACATCATCGGCCAGAGGGCTACTGTTAGAGTGCCAGGTCAGATGGGTGCCAGTATCACCATGCGTGCCGCCATTTCCAATGTGTCCTTTGCCATATACCGATCATCGGTCCATACAACACAGACCACCACATCACATTTTTTGATGCACTGTATCCACCAGCAGAGATAGGGCTGTCGAGGCCTGTATCAGTTTGCCATCAACTTGAAGTTAGCCTGCTAACTCATTAACCACATTCTAGTTTCTTTTACTCAAACTTTGGAGTGATAGTCATGTGATTCAACAGACATATCAGTTCACAAATATTCTCAGACAACACCAAAAACAGCCTCAAGATAATGCTGGAAAACAGATATCTCAATGGCCTCAGCCATACCACCCTGTAGCTGCCATATGTCAAACAGTTGAAGCTAAGTGGGGTTAGGCTAGTTGTACTTGGAAGGGAGACATCCAAGCAACTCAGTGTGTTGTTGGCAGTGATTTCAGAGGGCCAGTGGGGGACACACATCCTCTGAATAAAGTTAACCCAATACCACAGTTCAGTAGTAAGGGGCACTATGCTGTAAAAGGTCCTGACTCACTGTGGTCATTAAAAATCAAATGGTGTTAACCCCACCATTCTGGTGAAATTCCAAGAAAGTCCCCGTATATCTGGTAACTTACTAACCCCCCTTACCCCCTCCCTGTTGTTTTTTTTACATAAATCTCTTAAATTTTTTGATTACTTGATTTTTGCCTTGATTCTGCAGGTTGTCTAAACAAATGAGAATCAGGTGACCTTTCTGACTAAATAAAAGATTAATCTTAAAACTACAAAAACATCATTGGATTACATGACATTGTGACCATTACTTAATTGATGCAAACGTCGCGTGTGTGCCATGGGCTCGTGTGCACAGTAATCTGTCAAACATCATACATGGACTATGAAATTAATAGATGTGTAACATAAATATATTATTCTGTAGTCTGTATGTTATACCGACCAGCAGATGCCAGCAGAGACACGTGGAATAGAATGAACCCATTCACGTTTAAAAAAAAATTCTTCAGTTTACAGTAGTTATAGAACTGGACATGTGATCAGAAGGGGGCAGGTTTAAATCTTTGATAGGATGCTCCTATTGTTATTTTCAGCAAATATTAGGGTGTCTGAATGGAATGTTATGTTCAGCATGTAAAATAAATGAAATATTTTAACTGAGGCCACAGGACAGTCTGTTTGTCTTTTATGTATAGGGGTGGCTCATGGTGAAATGTGACAAGACACTGTGTGCTCAGAGCTGTGTGCATTTTTGACACCACTGATTACACCAAAAAATTAATTGTTGTCATTATTTTAAAAACCAGCAACCAATAGGGGGCAGCAGAGTTACACATGAGCCAGCCAGCTTGATGCCTGATATTTACAGGCTGAAGCGAGCTGCAGTGTTATTATGGAGATTTGTGTGTCTTTGTATGTGATTGTTTGCATTTGCGTGTGTTGAATGCTACTTTTTTACTCAAAGTCCAGATAGCAATGTCCTTCCAAGACAGATATCCAAGAAATGAGGTGTATATTTGTTAATTTGACACAGTGGTTGTGTGAAGGCTATGGTGAGCTTGACGTATGTGCGGGTGAAAGTGAGTCCAACAAGCAATTAAAAGAAAAACAAACAAACAAGCCGCCGCTTTTACAGTGCTGACTTACCCAGCGGGCATGACTGCGGCGGGCTGAGCCAGAGATGACTTTGGTATTGACGGGAGGACGGGAGACAGGGCTAACGGATTGAGCTGGCTTCTCCGGGCTCACAGAAGGTCAGACCACCTGCCGACCGACCCGATGGTCACGCAGTCATGCTTGTCAGTCCTCCCAAACAGACTCAATAGTGAACGGGGGTCTGAGCCCCGCCTTCTCCCATGACTGATCTCGGCTGTCTGGCACAGAAACGGAGATGAGGCTGAGACAACGAGACAGAAGGGAGGGATCTCAGGTCTTCAGATCTCAGGGGAGATGTTTTGTAAAAAAAAAAATGTAAAAAAGACAGACGTGTGAGAAGAGTGTTAGTTAAATAAGTCTTAGGTATGAGGAGGGGGTTAGTAAAAGAAGACTGAAATATGAAGAGGGGGTTAGTAAAAGAAGACTGAGGTATGAGGAGGAGGTTAGTAAAATAAGACTGAAGTATGAAGAGGGGGTTAGTAAAAGAAGACTGAGATATGAGGAGGGGGTTAGTAAAAGAAGACTGAGGTATGATGAGGGGGTTAGTAAAATAAGACTCAGGTATGAGGAGGGGGTTAGTAAAAGAAGACTGAGGTATGATGAGGGGGTTAGTAAAAGAAGACTGAGGTATGAGGAGGGGGTTAGTAAAATAAGACTTAGGTATGAGGAGGGGGTTAGTAAAAGAAGACTGAAGTATGAGGAGGGGGTTAGTAAAAGAAGACTGAGGTATGAGGAGGGGGTTAGTAAAATAAGACTGAAGTATGAGGAGGGGGTTAGTAAAATAAGACTGAGGTATGAGGAGGGGGTTAGTAAAAGAAGACTGAGGTATGAGGAGGGGGTTAGTAAAATAAGACTTAGGTATGAGGAGGGGGTTAGTAAAATAAGACTTAGGTATGAGGAGGGGGTTAGTAAAAGAAGACTGAGATATGAGGAGGGGGTTAGTAAAATAAGACTTAGGTATGAGGAGGGGGTTAGTAAAATAAGACTTAGGTATGAGGAGGGGGTTAGTAAAAGAAGACTGAGATATGAGGAGGGGGTTAGTAAAATAAGACTTAGGTATGAGGAGGGGGTTAGTAAAAGAAGACTGAGGTATGAGGAGGGGGTTAGTAAAAGAAGACTTAAGTATGAGGAGGGCGTTAGTAAAAGAAGACTTAAGTGTGAGGAGGGGGTTAGTAAAAGAAGACCGAGGTATGAGGAGGGGGTTAGTAAAAGAAGACTGAGGTATGAGGAGGGGGTTAGTAAAAGAAGACTGAGGTATGAGGAGGGGGTTAGTAAAAGAAGACTGAGGTATGAGGAGGGGGTTAGTAAAATAAGACTTAAGTGTGAGGAGGGGGTTAGCAAAAGAAGACTGAGGTATGAGGAGGGTGGTGAAACTGTTTGCAAAGTTAACAGGGACGAGGAGTCTCTTCACAGAGGTGACTCTTTCCAAAGGTGAGGCGACATTTCGTAATGAGTAATGACTCAATTGTTGCTACTGGGAAACATGATAAATGATTCACATTGTTAAATCGTGTCCATATTGGGAGCTACGCAGTTCTCAGGTACCTGAGAGTATGCTGTATGAGACTACAGAAGTGTTCCCTTGAATAGCCCTGATTTTTATATTTGAAGATACTAATGCCCCATGTCCAAGGCTTTGGGATGCAAAGGCATAGCCACTGTAGATCTGGGCAATGGATTTTACATGCTGTACCTAGCCTATTATGCTAGTTTTTACTTTGTCTATCACATTAATTATTCATGAGTAAACCGTTCAAATCAAAACATGAAAATCATTGTCATTTAGCTGGTGGCCATTTTTTGTGATATTGGTGTCTTTCAGTTCCAAGGAGAGAGAGAGAGAGAGAGAGAGAGAGAGAGAGAGAGAGAGAGAGAGGAGACCAGCATCATCCGTCCATTACATTTGATTGACACTGCAGCATGAAGATGGGACTTCATGTACTTCGGCTTCATTGGGAGTGTAAACATTGATTTCCCCTTTGAGCAGAAACCTGGGTTTCTAGGCAACTGCCAGCTAGTTAAGTGCATCAACACAATTGTTTTTAATTCAAAAACTACTCTTAAATTGTTGACTTTTTTTCTGCAAATACATTCAGTCAATGCAACCAGCATCGACTCCTAGAAATGCTTTCTCGACTGCATTGTGTCTCAAATAACAATGTAGAGTTTTGCCTGCTTGTTTTTTTCTTATAATCTCATAATCTTAAAGTTTGAAGCAGGCAGGTCTACAGAGGAACTATGTTGTACTCTACTGCTCTATGAAAAGCTGTCTTCAAGAATAGTGCAGACAATATTTTTAAGTGTTATATCAAATGATACATTTCCAATCTTTCCAATGCCATGCTCTTGCGCTCATACATATCCTAGACTGAAAAGAAAGAACAGGCGGATTGGGAATAGGCATGTTTCCCTCTTATTTAATATGTTCCTTAAAGGTATTCCTAGGGGGTGAAATATGTATTTTTGATCATATGAGGTTGGATAGATTCTGGATTTAGCCGACAGAAAAGAGTAGAGGGGGAATTCCTGGAGCAGAGAGATGAATGACACGTACATAAATAACACACATACACACATGCCTAAACAGGCGCGAATGCACACATACTTACTTACACAGACACGTAAACACTCACATGCACAAGCTTGCACACACACACAAGCACAACACTCACACACACTGCTTATAAAGTACTCCCCAAAGTTAATTAGCAATATCTGAGAGAATTTCCCTGTTCCTTCTGCTTCTCTGGAGGTTGGTAGTGTGGAGCGAGGCCGGTGTGCCGTCACACTGTCTCTCACCAGAAGGGATGCCACGGGGTGCAGTGTGTTCCACCTCGTCTTGAAAGAGACTGGACAACTGCAAGGCTTTGCTTGCTTGTATTCTGCCCTGAATTCCCTCACTGCGGCATGCTGCCGAGAAGTAAATTACACTGTTTGGAGGTCTTACTTTTCCCCAACCTTCTCCCATCACTCAAACTGATTGTCAGTCTCTGGTTTTTATATTGAGACCTAAAAATGGAAGACTGGAAAATAAATATGGCTTCTGTCCAAAACTTAAATTGTGTACCGTTATATAGCCGTGTTGTAGTTAATCTTGGTTTTGCCACTGCATCTTGTGTAATGTTTATTGAGTTTAACCCGTCTCTTGTATTGCAGATCAGGCTAATTAGCTCAGCAGACTAAATATCTTGCAGGTTTCTCTCATGCAGTTGCTGAGGCTAAGCACGGTTGGTCTGGTTAATCTTTTACTGGAAAACTATTAAAAAAACAAATAATCATAAAAACAAAATCATCAGTGTTTGATTATTAACACAGTATGGGATGGAAACACCCATGATTATTGAGGTGCGGTTGTTTTGAAAGAGATATGTAAACAGTGCTAAACCATTAGTTCATGTTGATTACCTACAGGACTATCTGCATTGTGGTTCCAGGCCAGATCTCAGTTTAAAACATTTTTTCAATGTCTGTTGAGCTAGCCCCTGTGGCAGATTGGCCAGACAATCCCTCAAACCCATCCCCTCATATCTCCAGGCCTTAATGAGCCTTGCTTGTTGAATAAATGAAATGTATCTCTACTCTGAGAAAAACTGGAGGGAAGAACTAGGCACGGATATTTCACTTCACTCCGAGTGTGTCAAGAAGTGTAGATTTGCAATGATCAGGTGTGGCCTTAGTGAGCTTGAGCCCCCTCTGCAGAAAAGGAATTCTTGAGCGTGGATGTGGTAACTGGAGTAGTTTGATGTCAGGGTGTGTCGGGGGCTTACAACGTACAAAGACAGCCCACCTGATTAATGAGCGGGAATTCAAAGGCATGTCCTTAGGTGAGGACAACCGCTTTTTTTAAACATTATTATTAACTTTGTTAATCAGTTGGCTTACATAATTCAGCTTAATTACTAGCACACGCCATAGTATACAGATGAAAATTATTTTACTGCAGTTTTGTCGTCTTCAGCCTGGTTCACCAAAGGTCTTCTTTTTCCCTGACATTTCTTCTTTTGGGGCCGAAAATATCTGTCCAAGCGGAATTTTTAATTCTTAAAAATGTATGGTTTGGTTTTGCTCATTCCACAGACCGTATATAAACAAACAAATAGCAGAGTATAATATTCATGCCCACCCGCCTCTGTCTTACTTCAGGTTAATCTCTCTTTATCATGAATATAGCAATTACCATAGTTTTGTGATTAGGTTAACTGCCTTCCAGGTGCTATTGGGTTTATCAGTGATTTAGTGTTTACCCCTTCAGATTTCATGTTGCTTTTTGCTGGACATTAGACATAATATGTTGTTCTGTATAAATCTCAATGGGTAAGCCTTAACGCTTAATGTAAATTGTTTTCCCACCATTCATTGTTTCTCTTTCTCTCAGTGTGACAGAGATGTCTTGCACAGTTTATTGACAGTTTCTGTAGCTGCAACCAATTAAAATGCAAGACATACATTCTTAATGTTAAATTGAGGTGAGCTTTTGGTATCATATGAGAGTGAGGGACCCAATAGAGTGTGAAATAGCTCACTATTCAGTAACATTTATGGATGTACTGTTTGCTAAGAATACTACTGATCTTATGTAATGGATTTTAGTGGCGGATAATCAAACGCAAAGGTAGGGGGATCAGAAACATGTCACTTATGCAGTGAGGACCAATAAAGGGAATAACAAAATAAATGCAAAGAAAGAAAAGACAGGAAACTAATTCCTTGTGGCTAAACAGCCAAATGAAAATCGACCCACTAAATAACGAGTGAAACACAAACTAAATCTCCCGAGTTCAATACTGGAGCCAAAACGTGAAACTTAGCAAAGAAAATAACACCTTCGGCACATAAGTTCGGACGGCCGGAAGAGTGTAAAACAAACTAAACAAACAAAGAAACCTGTCTCAGAGAGAACAGCAAAGAATAAAATAAATAGCACAGAATGCTAACAGGAGGAATAATACCTATACCTGAACTAAAAGCTAATAGCAAGTCCCCCGTGAACATAAACAGCGTTTAATATCACAAGGTCGATAGTACCTGGCTATACCAGGCTCCATGCGATGTCGAATGACAAAAAGCACCGGGGAAGCAGAAGAGAGGAACTTAAATACCCCGCAGGTAGAGGCACAGGTGAAAACAATGATGAGGGAGAGCAAACCCCGGAACGGAACATGGGAAAAAAATTTGATAGATTCTCAATCGGTAAATAAGGATGAGAACCGCAACAGAAAATTTTTTCATACCACGAACCATGACATCTTACTGTTAAGAATCATTTCCTATTCTGGAAAGTCCTGCAGATTTCCCACGACAGCCATATCTAAAAGACAACAATCCAGACAAAACTGGGAATGGTGATAATCCTAGTTTAGCTAGTTCATGTTTGCTAAAGATGGCAACACCCCTTACAATTTGCTATAATGTTAAAAATGAACTTCAGCTTGCCTAGCTTTGTAACTGACAGTAGTAACAGTATATTAGCCCGAGAGTGTAAAAACTTTTCTGTAGACCGACTAAGGTTATATTGATGAATCTGGCCAAACTCATAATATGTTATTTTGGAGGTGCATTGCTTATACCAGCACCAAGCCAGTTTAAATTATTATTATTTTTTTTTACAGCGAAACAGCAAACAGTTTTGCATACAAATAGATTGCTGTAGGTTGTTAACATATGATTGATAGTTATAACACCCAATCAGACACATGTATTTTGTTTTATCAGTCCAGGATAGAACATTCTGAGAAGATTTTATCTTTGTGATAAAAATACATTTGTTTTTTTGACTATCATAGGTCCCCAAATTGCTGGGGCCTCCCATAGTCATAGGGCTTACTGCATATGTAAGGCCCTTCTGGAATAAACTCTGCTTGTGGATTTAGATGACATGAAGCAGTAAAGAGGTGAACTGTGTGGACATGTTATATTTAGTGGTTATCGGTTTAGCTTCAAAAGGGACAGCATTGTGTCAGGGGTAGCATTAGGAACGAAGGACCAGACATGACAGTAGGGGTTCTTTAAGTGCTCAATAAGAACACCACAAAGTGGGGGGGAAACCCGCAAATAGGGAATCACTTACAGAACTAAAAATAATAAACTCTCAACGAGAGACTCCGCTACCAAACTCAAAGCGACCCGTATAGGGTGAAAACTCTAAAACTAGAGATTAAGACAATACAACAAAGAAAGTCCTATAGCTCACAACGAGAGAGCCGAAAAACACAAACAAGAGGTAAAAGATGACGGCGAAAACAATCTGTCAAGGACAGAGAGACAGAGGGAAAGAAAAGAGACAGGATAGAAAGGATAACCTAAGCTAAATTTCTAATAAACTCTTAGACACCTGCAACAAGTCCCGTGGAACGACAACACGTTGAAGTGATACGGTTGTCACAAACAGTCTTATACTGTGTATTACCGGCTTCATGTCAAATGAATGGCAATATGGAAGCATAAAACAAAAATGAAGCGAGGTTTAAATAATGACAGGAAATACGGAACAGGTGAACACACTGAGTAGAAGAAAACCCAAACACACGAAACGGACAAAGGAAACAAAGGCGCAACACGAGCGCTCCCCAGGGAAGTGGCCAACAAGAGAAGAGCAGGCTGAGAAACCATGACACATTGAGTTTACAGGGAAACCATAATCAACTATAGCAAAATCTATTAACCAAAACCATGCATTTTACCAGAAGGCTTTCACTCTCAACTCTTTATTTACCTCTATCAATAGAGATCCCAGCCAAAATTTTTATGTCTAATTTAATTTAGTGATTAACGAGCTGCAACCTCAGTGTATATGTGTTTATTTCAGCTTAATAGAGTTAATCCCGGATGGAATCGCAGAGGTGATTAAGGGCTTTAACGGGCATTAGAGCACAGGAAAGGCCCTCTCGCATGGCCTGGCCTCATTAGGGTGGGGCCTAAACGTATCCTCAACCTCTCACTCCAGCTCCATTCCACTTTGGCATGTTGAGTATGTGCGATATGCAGAGTGAGTGCCTGAGCATTATGCACGCAGTCAACCGCCTGCAAGGCTGATTCTTGGGTCACAGCCTGTGGCCGCGGGCCAGTCGTCATGCCAGCCTTTGGCTTGGAGATAAAGCACCGGGTGATTGGATATGGGAAAGAGCTTCTCCATAGCATGTGGCAGGCCAGCGACGCGTGGAACATATGTCTGGAGTAACAGTGGGGAGGACAGTGACAGAGAAGGGTAGGCGCCCATTACCACAAGATCAGATTCTGCGTTGGTTTTTCTTCATTTCTTCATATTTTTTTTTACAATTATTTTGGATGTTTTGTGCTGCTGTTCAGCACAGGGATTGCAATAAGCACAGCTTCAGTCATGTTGTAGAATACCGAGCGAGGGGACTGTCAGCAGCCATACACCGACCGCACTCCTCTTTCAGTGTTTCTGGGATGCTGATTGGGTGAGTGATTTGTGCCCAACCAAAAACCTTTTTTAGTAGCAGTGCATTGTGGGATGGTCCCAGTCCACCATGACTTTGCATGTGCAAATAGATTTATTTCAGCACTTTTTTTAGCACAGTTGTCCAAGTTTTTTTTAGCTCCTGTGGACGCATTTATTACATGGACACCGCGGTGCACAACTGCTCTTGTTGTTTTCAGAGTGGCTGGTTTTGCACCTTTAAAAGCTGAGACATGGTTGGAGAACTGAAAAAATTGAGGCTTATTCCTGCCTGATGTGACACCCAGACAGGAAGATGAACTGCCATTGAACCCCCCGCCATAATTCCCATCCCGTTCTGCATCTGCTCGGGGCCATTAATCCTCCAATCAGAACTTCGCTCTCACGGCAAGCAGGTTGCCTCTTCAGTGTGATGTCACAATGCTCCCCGAGGGCGGTCGCTCGCGCTGCCTTGGCTGGGAGGCTGACACTCGACCCCGGGTCCGCTCTGCGAATTGCATTATTATCATATTTAATCAATTATGGAAATGGCCTCCTGCTCCGAGAGCTCGGAACTGAGAAATGTTGTGTAACGCGCCGGCGAGAATGCAAATGAAACCGGTCGTCCTGAACCCAGCGCGCAACCCTGTCAGTCTTTCTTTGGCAGAGCGCGCCGACGCGGAGCCTGGGAAAAAAACACGACGGACTCGTACGATTACAGTAAGAGCGAGGGCTCTTTATTTTCGCCTTCATTTTGTTGATGCTGCTGCCCAAGTTATTACATGTTTAAATATTTAATCCCAGGGTGTAATGATTACTTTCTTGTTGCTAAATTATTTCAAACATTCTTCACCAGAGCTCTGGGATCGCTTTGGTCTCTCAGCAATTAATTTAAGTTTCATTCACTGGCAATTTTATGCAAAACATTCCCAAAGCAATCAGAGTTTAGGGAGGGATTTCGTATTTCTCGTGGTACTGTGCCCAGTGTTCTTTCTCATGTGACGTGCTGCCATCCCTGCCCCATATTCCTGAGACACAAACAGAGGACATGCCTATAGGGTCCATAGCATGGGGGGTTGCTGGTTCAAGCCATTACTGTAGTTGATATTCCTGCTGGATTTCAGTTTATTGGGTGATTAATTATGAAGTCACATTTTTTATTTCCTGTACCAGGCAACTGTAACACATTTGTTTCAGACATGTTTTAATATTTCGCTGACTGGGGAGAAGTGGTGAAAAAGTACAGAAAGTACTTCCCAGAGGAGCTGTGCCTGTATGTCTCCAGGTATACATAAATGCAATAAAGTTATACTGAAAAATGTACAAAGTAGAAACATGTCATCATAATTCGGCAACTAAACGAGTGCCATTAAAAATGTGTACACCATGTGGTGTACACTTACTCTTCAAAAAAAAGAAAGTACACATAGGTATAGAAAACAGTTTAATAATAAGGAGGATACGACTGATTTATACATATATTTAAGCACGTGGGAACAAACTCAATATTTTGATGTTTATACTTTCTGTTTTTGAAGAGTGCATATACAGTTCAGTATGTATTAACAACTAAGCAACCAAAAAATGTAACTTGCATAACACTCAAACATTATGCGTGTCTTTTTAGGAGCATATCAAAATCCACCTGTTTTTAAAAGGCTCACCGATGTGTCCCTTTGTGAAAGAATGTGTAATTATAGAAAAGATCCCATTGGTTGGGGAACATATGCAGTACAGGAGCTCGTGCTTCTTGTACTGCTCACACAGGAGCCTACAGTGTCATGCATTGCTTCATGTACACCCATGCTGCTGCAGCTTCTCTGCTGTTCTCAGAAGAATGGGACGTTGTGACTGACGAATGCATACATGTGAGGCATGTGCGAACACGTACACTCACGCACAAAAGCACACACATGCATGCACGCACATACGCGCACAAGCACAAATACCCACACACAAATACCCGCACGCAGACACACACACGCACGCACACACAAATACCCGTACATACACACACACACACACACAAATACCCACACACACACACACACACACACACTCACACACACACGCGCGCATACACACACACACACACACACACACAAATACCCGCACACACACACACACACACACACAAATACCCGCACACACACAAATACCCACACACACACACACACACGCACACACACACACACACACACACACACTCCAATGGCCTCTGGGAACACTGGGTTTGGTTTTACGAAGAAAAACAAGTTGTACTGGTTTGCACATGGAATCTGTATAAAGCGGGCTTGTGTTGCCATGGCAACCCCGCTTAAATTATTACACAGATGTGTGCGCGCGTGCAATTGCGCGCGTGCAATTGCGCGCGTGTGTGTCTGCAAGTGTGAGCAAGTATCCAGGACAAATTTGTTTTCTGTCCTTCAGCTCTTCTCACTTGCAGCTTGCACCGCTGTGTTGACTGGGAGGCGACTGGGGGAAGATTATAACTCTGGTCAGTGATTGGCTTTGCTAGTTTCCTGCTGTGTTTACTTTCAAACATTCCCTGTGTTTTCTGACTCGGGGTAGATGCTAATTATCCTTTTAGATGACACCGACTTCCAGTCGTCTGAACACGAGAATTTCTGCAAGCGCTTTCAAAGAAGAAAATGCTCAGTGCTCAGCTCGGTTTTATTTCCCCGCACTCTTTCACTGTATTCCTGAACTTGTACAACAAACATGTCTTCAGAGGGCAGCACTGTAGCCTACAGGTTATGAAACTAGACTAGTAACCATGTTGTGTGTTGGTCTGAAACCTAGCCAAGGCACTTTGGGCAATGCATTTGAATTTTTTCAGTGACTATAGTTAATGTGAAAAAGGATGACCTTTGAAAATGCTATATGAGTCACCGTAGATAAGGGAAATGGCTAAGCCAATCACAGATAACATGTTGAATGTGATCTTTTCAGACGGCCCTTTTCAGCTGTGAAAGGGCCGGAGGAGACGTGCTTGAATATTCAAGGTGATGTTGATGGTCACATGGGCTCAAGTCACAAGGCCCCATCCCCCACCCAATTTCAAACCTCTCTGTGGTACTAAACCTGCAGCTCAACTGTGGGACTTAGACAACTCTTTATCTATTCGGCCAATCCCCCTCTTGTCGAATTACACCACTCTGGTATGGGTGCGAGGATTATTCTGAACCCTAAGATTTTTGATCAGATTAAATAGAATATTTAATAACCATTAGAGTAGCTATTGAAATAACATTGATTGTTCAAATATCAGATACACGGTGAGCGATAGCAAGTTTGATTAAACAGACTCATTCATTGATGGATCTGAATATAGATAGATCATTTCTAGATTTAAGTGTGTAAATTGACAGCTCTTAAAAGTTAACAGATTTGTTAGAAAGTTAGTGGTCAGTGGTGTACCTCTGGTGCTTGTCCATGGTGTAGTGACGCACCCCATGGTCCAGAATAAAGTTTTGACCGTCCCAGGGGGGAGGGGTGGGTGAACAACACATTGTCCAGGGTGGGAGGGCTTGCAGTCTGCATAGTATCACCTCCTGATGACTCTTTTAAATGCCTGTGCATATGAAGTCTGCTTCAACTGTTTAACAAGGGCAGTCCACTGGTGAAATTACTATATAAAACCCTCAAGTGAAAAGAAGTGGTGGCATTCCACACTGGTAGAAAAGTAAAAACAGAGCGTCAAATTTAAGAAGAAGAGAGTGAGTGGTGTGTCTTAAAGCTGTAAATAATGACATGAACATTCACGTGGTCTTGCTACTGATACCGTCTCAATGGTACACAAGTGTGCATGTCACCTGAGCCACTGTACACATGGACCTGTCTCCCGATACCAAGCCTGTATGAAACATACGTGACTCACACACAGGGCTTAGAATGACAAGCGCAGTGTCTGGGGGTCAGGGACTCAACAGACAACTGCGAGCAGGAGCACACTCGTGTCAGAAGGGGAGACGGCATTCCACAGGTGCCCAAGGCTTTCGGTGAGGGACAGGAATGTGTGGGTGGGGAGAAAGAAAGGGGGCGGGAGGGAGTTTCACTCGAGATAAAATTACTGGGAACGAGCCGTGACTCACCTCCAGTCATCGGAGGGCGGGGTGAGTCACGCGTTGTGTAGCCCGTGTTGAATGGAGTGAAACTATTTATTTCATTGAGGTTGTGCTCCTCTCATTACCCCTCTACTGTTTCTAGTCATATATCATTGTGACTTTGAAAACATTACACAGGTCTGATAGCCTAAACAATTGGCATGCATAGTAATATACTGTGAATCATTTCATGCTACAACTATTTTATCAATATTATTATTATTTTATTAATATTATTATTATTTTATTAATATTATTTTTATACTTATATTCTTTTTTTTAGACATAGATTTATTGTTTGATATTTATACTTATATTCGGCGGGAAGACCAGAAGTAAGAATTCCAATGTACTAGTAGGCTACTTGTACTTGTTACACATGGAAAATAAAACTGGAAAGGGTCCTGATAGATACAATTATGTAAACTACTGTAGGCTATAGTAGCACAAGTACCCTCCAAAACAAAATTCACCACAAAACAAAAAGTACAGAGAAAACAGAAAGAAAATCAAAAAAATGTAAAGGAAATCAACATTTATTTTCATATAACCTGTTCCCACTTAAGCGTGGCCTCGGTTGTTTCTAATGATAGGCCGGGTTGTGCTTCAGTGCCCTGCCAAGTGAAGCCAAATGTGATCTGTCCCTGCGTAGCATCCTGGCACAGACGCAGATAGCGCCGCGGTGAAAGACAGGCTGTCGAGCGCAAACCGCTCCCTCTCGGCCCCGGGGGTTTCGCGGCGGAGAACGGCAATTAAAGAGTGGGCGTCCTGCGAGGAGCAAGGCTCTGGAAACCGTTCTGTGGGCGGAAGCTAAAGAGCTCGCTAAAGGGATCTTTTTTTTTCTTCACGCGTATTCCAGGCTCGCTAGTTAGGCGATCTGATAGCATTTCTCGCTGCGTAGCGGGATTAAGCGGACGCGATAACAAGCAATTATCAAAGCTTTTTAAAAAAAAACGGGCTCTGGCACCGATGACAGTGTTTAGGGGTGTCCCGAGTATTACCGATGACAGCCCACACTCGCACGCCGCAACTGAAGTCCTGCATTCAGTGCAGGAGGAGGCCTGCCGTCAGAAACGACGGTGTCAGTCAGAACAGCAGCGCTCAGTGGAGAGCCTCTAAATGCATCAGCCGCCTGACATCAACGTGTAGCCGGAACGGGCTGAAGGGAGAGAGATTTAATGAAGGATTCAGATGTCAGATCCCTCATCAGGAGCCTAAACACCGAGGCAATTAAAATGTGCAACAGCATAAATATGAGTCCGACTCAACTGAGCTCCCTCTGGAGGGTCCGATCACAATCAGTGCAGAAGTGATGGTTTAATGTTGCTATTATAACCCCTCCGCCACAAGGCTGCATTTTAAAATACTCCGAGTATCACCCTCTGTCCTCCGTTAAACACGGTGATTTCTCAGAGGTTGATTAAATTAACATGCATTTCTCAAGAATCGGTTGCTTTGCAGTCTCACTGGGGCCAGGAAACTGGCAGATTGAACCAGGGAGCAGTGAAACAGCTATGACCCAGACAATGATGGCAGAAAAACTACCTTTAAATTAAATGGATTTTCCACAAGGAAAGATCAATGGATGACTCCACCATGTAAGTCTGCTTAATGGCGTAACATTACAGTGCTAATAATTCCAACTATTGGCGATTAAAGTTATAAGAGTTGGACTTATGGGGATAATGGACGATGCGCTAGAGAGGGCGGACACTCCCGGCAGTCTGCCAGCCTTTACACACCACGTTTTTCCAGCTTTTCAAACCCCTTGAAATGGGTTTTTTAATGTGTTGGAGATTCAAACGCGAAAGTGTGGGAATCAGAACAAGTCAGCACACACCAGTGAGGACCAATAAAGAGGAAAAAAATTATAAAAGAAAATAAAGAAAAAACAGGAAACTAATTTTCTAAGGCTAAACACCCAAAAACAAAAATTAACCCACTAAAATGGGCGAACTAGAGAACGAGTGAAAAACCAACTAAATCTCCCGAACTCACATAAGGAGCTAGACCGGGAAATCTAGCAAACAACAGAACACCTTCGGCTATATAGGCTCAGAGCCGGAAAGTGTAAAACCAAAACGGGGGGAAAAAACTGTCTCTTTGAGAACAGCAACAGACAAAATAAATAGCGTAGAACGCTTACAGGAGGAAACAACCCTATATCTGAATAAAAGCTAAATAGCAAGCCCCTCGTGAACATAAACAGAGTTTAATATCAGGAGGTCGCTAGTACCTGGCTATACCTGGCCCGATGCAACGTCGAAAAACAAACAAGCACCGGGGAAGCAGAAGTGAGGAATTTAAATACCCCGCAGGTAGAAGCACAGGTGGAAACAATAATGAGGACGGCAAACCCCGAAACGGAATATGAAAAAAATTGATTAACAACTGGGAAACCAGGACGAGAACCGCAAAAGAAAAGAAAAGAAACGGCCACGAACCACGACACCATGTGCTACAAAGGAAAGTCGAGCTTTTGTGTTTGACAGGCTCCAAAAGCAATCGAAAGGTTTTGGACTTGTCCCCTGTTCATGAACGCTTTGTGGTTTGTCACTGTGTGCAATGTAAAGAACATCATTTTTCAGGCCTTGGATTCACTAAACCAAAGGATGTATGGTTTTATTCAGAACTGTTGTGACTTTTCCCCCCACAAACAAAACTAGTCGCCCTTTACATTCATTTCTTTAAGATTTGATTGAATCCCTCAGAGGACAAATAAAAACCTGAGTTACATAAAGAATGACAAAGAGCACAAAAGCCCATTAACATGATGCCATCAAATGAGTCACAGCGGCCTCTGAATTGTACAAATTGTGTACTTTGAAAAGAGCAAAGGGCATTGAAGTTGGATTGAATAGAAGCCAGAGTCAGGCTAAAAGCTAAGGGAAGACACAAAGTTTGCATCCAAGACATCTAACAAAACAAGTCTGTGGATTGATGGGTACAAAAGTAAATACAGACAATATGAGTTTTTAAAAGTACAATTTCATGAACGAAGAACACTGGAACCCTATGACAAACATTATTACCGTATATTAGACCTGAATTCAATATTGATTTAGAGCAGTGGTTCCCAAACCTCTCATTGGGTACCCCCAGCTTGATCCAGGTATGGGATGTGTTCCATCTCAAGCACACCTGATGCAACTAATCAAGGGCTTGATTAATTGTATCAGGTGTGCTTGAGGTAGAACACAACACATACCTGGATCCAGCTGGAGGTACCCAATGAGAGGTTTCAGAACCACTGCTCAAAAGCAATATTGAATTCAGGTTTTAATATACGTTAATGTTTATTTTAGGGTAATAAAAACTACTGCTTTAGAGCAACGAAGGGCAAGGTTACGCCTGGATGCTTGGGGATTTAAAAAGTTGGCTTTCAGTTATGATTTATGCATAGTGCTGTTACTTCCTATCCCAGTAATGACCAGAATTCAATTATTTAGAGCCCAGGCTGAGCAAAATACCTACAAACATTCATGACTATATCTCATAAACAACAGTGAAATCACATTGCAGTTGCAAGTGAAACTAGCCTACATCAATCTCGAGCAACAGAAGTAGTACTCTTCTTTTCCAGCAAACACTCTCAAAATGGGGCCTTAATTACTCAGTGCTCAAGTGCAAGAGGGTGTGATTAATATTGTTGGGTATCCTCCCGGAGAGAGGAGGCGCGATATGGAATTCATCTGGCGAATGCGATGTAAATATAGCGTGGCTCGACCGGTCAATACGTCATTACGCGATTTCTCGCTCTGACCTCCCCAGGCCCCTTGGCCCCATCATCTCTCAGGCAATCTCCCCAAACACTCTCACTTGACATTTCCTCCCTCAAAAAAAAAAAAGCAATCAAGCCCTGGTGAATTCATTTCCTCTATTACAATGACATTTAGTCCAGAAACGGTGGGTGAAATTGCAATGCAGCCAGGGAATTAGTTTGCAAATCCTACACTGGACTCTGCTTCATTGTAGACTTTAATGGGCTTTTATTATTTCCGGTGTCCTTCCCCTCACTAAGCAATGCTTTATCAGACCCTAATCACCACAAACCAGCCTGCCGAATCGCTGCTCTTTAACAAGGTCGGCCTTTTAAAATTGTAATTCCCGCACACACTGGAGGCAGCTGGTCAGCTGGTTGCCTGACACCCGTGAGCGGGTCTGATGTTCAGCTTTCAGATGGAAAGTTGCCACTTTAACAGTAGTGAAGGGTGAGACCTTAACATTTCAATACCAAGACCTGGTACTGGGCTGGCGGAGTTATGTACAGCTTCAGCACAAGAATATGGCCCCCGCTGAAAAAAGGTCAAAGCTGGTTTGTGGCTGGTCAAAGTTGATCAAAGCTGGATAAGCTGGTAGAGTAATCTGGTGGCCAAACTGGTGGACTAGCTCAATATAGGCTGGTCAGCTGGTGAACAGTTGGTGAACAAGCTAAAAGTGTTGAAAGCACAGCTTAAACCAGCTTGAGCAGTTTAGGCTGGTCTAAGGTTGAATTTTCAGCAGGGGCGGCACACATAACCCATAGACATGAATTAGCAAATACCAATTATGCTTTGTACACACACACACACACACACACACACACACACACACACACACACACACACACACACACACACACACACACACACACACACACACACACACACACACTGCCTGGGCAAAAAAGAGTTGCACACTCTAATATTTCGTTGGACCACCTTTAGCTTTGATTACAACGCACATTCGTCGTGACATTGTTTCAACAACCTTATGCAACGTCACAACATTTATTTTGCATTAATCTTTGGCCGAGATCTTGTATCGATGACGGGAGAGTCGAACCACTCCGTAAAGTCTCTCTCCAGCACATCCCAAAGACTTTCAATGGGGTTAAAGCACAACTGACGTTTGGGAGAACTTTGGGTTGTGTAGTTACCTGGCCATGGTATGAGTCCAAATGGTGGCGAAATATGTTTGTTAGTTGCTCTGTGCTCCCCTGGGGTGATAATCTAGAATAGGGTATTTGTCGCTCTCCATTCACTTCTATGAGGAAGCTAAAACGGTTTAAAAATGACATTTCTAGCACATATACGATTGCGAACTAAGCGGATTCTGTCAATACAAGCAATAAGCATTTCTCTTACGTATTAATTTTTTATTATTAAATTGTCCTTTCCTGGTTTTTTCATATTTTATTTGGAACGTAGATCCGGTAGGTAGGCTATGTTCTTGTGCCAAAAACAACGCTAATGCGCCGATCCATCAGAAACAATTCATTGGTCCAAATTTCCACAGAAGCATACGTTCCTAGTACCAGTATATATCTATGGTCCGACCTGCCGACATTTTGGTAGTCTTTTCTGATAGCTTGCTAACAACATTGAAGAAAATAGTATTTTATAAATAATTTAAATTACACACAAAAAAAAAACGTACGAGGTCTGGTTATTTTTTCTATTGACAGAATCCGCCTGGTACTTTAATTCGTGTTTACCTTTTAGGGTTGTTTTAACACACTTGTTCCTAGTTCGGAAATGCACTATGTACGTCGCTCTGGATAAGAGCATCTGCTAAATTACTATAATGTAATGTAATGTAATGAATCCGCTTCTTTCCCAGTTGTATACATGCTAGAAGTGTAATTTTGAGACCGTTTTAGTTGCCCCATAGAAGTGAATGGAGAGCGACAAATACCCTATTCCGTATTATC
This sequence comes from Ilyophis sp. 1 JC-2022, assembly GCA_022702515.1. Taxonomy (NCBI): domain Eukaryota; kingdom Metazoa; phylum Chordata; class Actinopteri; order Anguilliformes; family Synaphobranchidae; genus Ilyophis; species Ilyophis sp. 1 JC-2022. The sequence continues at coordinate 52,580,581 of CM040395.1, read as the reverse complement.
ACCCCAGGGGGGCACAGATCAACTAACGGACATATTTCACCACCATTTGGACTTATATCATGACCAGGTAACTACACAACCCAAAGTTCTACCAAACTTCAGTTGTGCTTTACGGTCAGATTCATGTGTGAAAATGATTCCTCATGTTCCCTGAACCACTTTTTCACAATTTGAGCCCGATGAATCTTGGCATTGTCAATTGTCATCCTGGAATATGCCCATTGATGGGATAACCTGGTCATTCAGTACATTCAGGTACTCAGCTGACTTCATTTTATAGCTTCACAACATTGCTGAGCCTAGACCTGACCAATTGAAGCAACCCCAGACCATAACACTGCCTCCAGAGGCTTGTACAGTGGGCACTATGCATGACGGGTGCAGCGGCGACTTTTATTTTGGCCAGGCAGTGTATATATACACACATGGCATTTTGTTAGCAACTGGATGGAGAATAGGTGCTTCTGCATGGTCCTGTTATGCGGTGGCCATTTTGTGTCTTATCAGCGGCTGGCAGAAATGGAGAATCCATGGCAGAGTGTGATGGAGCAGGGCGCCCATTACACCCATAAAACACAGAGGCTTCCTGTCATCCCTGCTGTCTCCACAAGGGTGCTAAATTTGGCGGGATTGTGTACGTATAAGCGGAACGAAATTGCCACGGTTTCCGTCCAAACCCCAGTGCTCTTGCTTACAGGAGCGGAGATATAAGGTCTGTGCCGAGCGTGGCTGTATCCCTATCCCTGCCGCCAATGAGTCTGGTTACACATTGAGTGATTGAGGAAAAGCTTATCTTACCTTGTTTAGCTGTGAAGGATCACCTCAATAAGAATGCAGAGAAACAGAGGTGATTACGTAGACGCCGATGACACTTATCTACACGCGGCCAATGACAGAGACAAACAACATGGCACAGATTGTATTCCAAATTGTATGACATCACTGCTTTAGTCAGTGATGAGCCCACACAAATTTGAATACAATAAATAGCTGAGCCTTCCAGCAAGGTGAAATCATCTTCATCTGACAGCACTGGCTGTTTTTTTAATTTGGAAAATGCAGCCTCCATGTAAATGTTATGACTTGATTACAGATTGTTACAACAACATGCGGTCAAATTAAATACTTGAAACATTCACTATTTAAATATGAATTAGAGTGATTAAATTGTTTCGCAAGCTAAGAAAACATTTTCACCAATGGAAAATATGTTTTGGTGGAGAAATGGCCTCTGTATTTAAACAATTTATTCATAATTACCGTAAATTCCGGACTATTGAGCGCACCTGAATAAAAGCCGCACCAACGAAATTTAGAAGGAAAAAAAAAAAAATGTACATATATAGGCGCCACTGTCTAATATAAGCGTGTGTCGTCGTGTGTACACATGAGATTTTACACACACAGAGATGATACACAGTAGGGTAGGCGCGCGTAGTCGACGACTAGACGATTAAATGTTACTCGCTAGTACTCGGCACAAAAGATATCGGTTAAACTTAATTATTTATTAATATTTTATTTTATTTGACATTTTGATTGAATATTGCATTAATTTGCATGTGTTTGTTTGTTTTCCTGTTTTGCTAAAAAAAAAAAAAAAAAAAAAATTACTTACGTTAACGTTAAAACAAACAAAAAAAAAAAAAAAAAATAAAAAAAAAAAAAAAAAAAAAAAAAAAAAAAAAATTAAAAGCCTTCGCCCTGAAGTAAAAAAAAAGAAAGTAAAAAAAAAGTAAGTAGCCTATCGCGTTGTATATATAATAATAAAAAAATCGATCTAATAAGTTTTTTTTTTTGTTTTTTTATTTGTTTTTTTTTTATTTTTTTTTTTTATTATTTTTATTAATTTTTTTTTTTATTTTTTTTATTATTTTTTCGCGATCGCGATCGATCGCGCCACCAATGCAATAAACCATAATAACGTTGTAATAAATTTAAAACGTTTTTTTTTAATTCTTTTTCAGCTTCTTCTTTTCCCTTCGAGCCTTTTCTTTTGCTTAAAAGCATTATAATGCATCTTTTCGTTTTGTTTCCATGTGTGTTTTTGTGTGCATGTGTGCACAAAAAAAAAAAAAAAAAAACAAAAAAAAACATCTCTCTCTCGCTCTTGTCTCTCTCTTCTATCTCTTTTCTGCTGCTCTCTGCGCTGCCCCCCCCCCGAGGCCGTTAGCGCGTAAAAGCTAGAAAAGCCCGCACTATTGTTATTGGCCGCAGGGTTCAAAGTGTGTGAAAAAAGTAGCGGCTTATAGTCCGGAATTTACGGTATACAATGACAATGAGAAACATAATAGTGAAAGCTATAGCTACCAAGGATTAATTTCCCCCTGGTTCTTCATCCTCACTCCTTGTCTGTGTGCAGCGTATGTATGTGAACTGAAGCTCCTGGTTTGATTCAAAATGGCAGTTAAAAGAACATAGTTATAGAACATGTGTCAAAAGGCCACCGTACTGGTTCACTTTCTTCTAGAGGTGCTTTGAGGTCATCTCCGTGAGGCAGCAGAAAGCAGCATGAAGTATGACCTGAGAAGTCTGCTTCAAGAGCAACAGTGCCAGAAATTTACGGCCTTCTAAAAGACCCAGCTGTTGGCAGGGAGCGTTGGAGAGCAATGGATTATGGTAGACAAGTAAAATCTCTCTCTTTCAATTTGAAGGTGCTTTATTGGCATGACATATCTGTGTTGCCAAAGCAAATGCTACAAATAACAATAATCAATAAATAAAAATGAACTCAACAACTTGTTAACAAATATACACATAACATGCATAAAACATAAACATATGTATGACTTATGATATACAAAACGTATTAACTAACTGCAGGTGTTGCGCTTCTGTGTTGGTGGCAAGATGCTATATATAAAGCGTGAGGTGAGGCTGTGTGTCCTTCACCCAGTAGAATTTGTAACCTTTCTTCATCCGAAAGGTTAGCAAAATTTGGAAGTATTGTTGCTGTTTTTTTTCAAAAAAGTAATTCCGAATTTTTTTATATTTATGGCAGTGTAAAAGGACTGTAGAAAGTCTCTCTCTCTCTCTCGCTCTCTCTCTCATGAAAACACATATCACATCTCACCATTGTTTCATACTCATCTCTCTCCCTTTCTCTCTCATTCGCTTTCTCTGCTTGTCTTATTTTGCAGTTCTATGAAGGGCTTTGTTTCATCTGTCATTTGCTTGATGAGACATCATCTGGAGATTGTCCGTCCTGAGAAGTTAGAAGAATAGGTGCCTTTATTTTCACTAATTACATCAATACATCACTTGGAAAGCAAACTCACGCCATTCATTTGTATTCACTGCATGAGCGTGGAGATGGAACATCTGGTTTGTTGAAGGTGGCCACTGCTATGAAATGCTTTGTTAAAGCACATTTACAAATCTATGCATGTATATTTGTCAATCAATATGGGGTAGTAACAGGGAGCTTAGTAAAGAGAGTTTTTGTGACACTGTTCCAAACCATCTGGACATTTGCCTCCATGTTTGGGACCTGCTGTGGGCACTCAAAGCTCTCTAAAATACAGTGGCGGACTTAGTCATTTTGGGGCCCAAGGCAAACACAGGCATGGGGCCCTCACACATCCCTTGCTCTCCCCCCTTTTCAATCCTTATTTATCTAAGAAATACCTACTTGTAACTTCTTCTCTTCATCAGTCGTCACACAGCAATGATGTCCAGATATCTGGAACTGAAACTGTAAAACAACACAACAAAACTTATTCAGTTTAACAAACCCACTGTAAAATCTTATTTTCATAAACAATATGATCTCTGTACGATAATATTGTACTTTCACATTGAAAATTTGTCATTGGTGGCTAACATTTGTCAGCGGTAGCTAACATTTGCCTTGTCTAAATTTTGCCTACTTGTTAGTAGGGTGACTACTCACTAGTTGTTGGTTATCTGTTGTATCTTCGTCAGTCGAAGTATCCACCTGTTCAGTTGTGATGCATGTATCATCATCATCATCATCATCATCGCTGCTGGAGCAATCTAGGTTGGCGCTGCCAGCAGCAGCAATGGGTAACGTTAGCTCCTCTTCGCTAGCATTAGCAATGCTAACAACACTAGTGCTAGTGCTAGTGCAAGCAGTCTCAGACTGACTCTGCTCTTCATTAGTGTCATCTGTTCTACTACTAGCCGCCGTGAAAAATGTAGTTAGCTTTGGTAGTTTTGCCACAAACTTTTTACTTTCCTCCTGCTTCCTCCTTTTCTCAGCACCGCTTGGGTAGCTTCGCTTAATTTTCACTTTTCAATAATCGCGCCGAGCTGAAACACGAATTGGCTTTGGCTAATGAATCATTTCCGCAGACGGCTCATCGTGGAATAGTCCAATGTAGTGGGGACTGAGAGGGGGGGCTGACTAAAACACTCATGAATTAGGCATTCTGATGCCATTTAGCGCATTAATTTTTAGAAAGACATAATTAATTACTGGGGGGGGGGGAACCTTTATGAGGCATTTAACGGGGCCCTTAGTAGTTTGGGATCAGCTTGGGACCCCAGGCAATTGCCGACCTTTGCCTAATGGGTAAGACCGCCTCTGCTAAAATATCTGCCATACTCGGTGTGTCACTGTTCTCGAACCACATGTATAGAAACATTTCTGATGACCGACTGTAATACTCTCTGGCAAGCCAGTGCACTTTGCAGCGATTTTGAGGACTGATTTGTATGAGGAACAGGCAACCATTCCATCGGCTCTGTCCTACAGTATGAAAAAATCCCTTTATGTATCAAGGCCTGTTCCAGGCTGTGCCCGACTGTGTCACATTATATGAACCTCTCTGTTCGGTAATACACATGGTCAGCTTCAATAAGAGAGCTATTGATCTCTTTTGGAACTGTAATAGTATTTTTCTACTATTTTTCTACTAGAGTTTTTCTCAACTCTATAAATGCAGTTCATTCTGAATTATCTTTGTATATATTTTTTTCATTTATACTCCTGGATATATACAGCAATTGAAGTTGTGAAGTGAGTGTATCTCCTGGGGAAATTTGGTTTTTAGCCACAACGCCATCCATCTTATCAAACAGTTTAGTGTTTCCCATTTGTGAATCGTGTACTCGTTCAATTACGTTAAGGTCATTGCATTGAAGAATAGCTGTGCGGTTTAATTCAGGCAATATGTTTGGGAGGCACGGTATCCATCCATATATCTTTACGTTGTTTGGATGTATTTGTATAATTATGTGTTCCCATTATCAGAACAGCCATAATATATAAATATTATTGGATCTGCAAAATTCATGTTATGAACAGATGGCTGTGAAGAGCAAAATTAATGTGAACTCTCTCTTTCTCTTTTTTCTCTCTCTCTCGCTCTCTCTCTCTCTCTCTCTCTCAAATGCTGCCTTACTTACTGTGTCTCTCCACTATGCAAAATCAATCAATCAGAAATTAATAGTTGAGGCACGTTTATTCAAATGTGAATTAATGAACCAAGACTCCATGCTTAGAATAATGGCTGTTAATTCAAAATGAATGTCTTCTGCCGCCCAGATTTCATAAGTTCTTAGGTTTCAATCATATATTGAGCAGGTTTGGATAAGGTTCTATTCTTCTCCTCTGAAAATTTTGAATGAGAATATTATGCAAATCAAAACACTTTAACACCCCTTGATGACAAAATTAATAAATGTAATTGCATTGTTTCGCAACTTTATTTTGTATTTGCAGATTTTCACGATATTTAAAAAATTGACTTCTACCAATAGAGACATAGAACTCACTATGTCTGTGCAAGACCACAACTACATAAGAAAACCTTAACTTTGTTCACTCAATGTTACTCATGCATGTTGTAATCAGTAGGCGATAGAAATACGGTTAAAATTATGTTTAAGAAAAACACTTTAAATATCTGTTTCAAAAGAATCTGTTCAGATAATTGTCTATCATGCTCGCTGTAAGATTGCAATTTGAAGGAAATGATGAGAAGATAAGTAAAGATGAGCTTGAAATTGTGTGGGTGTTCTGTCTATTTAACAGCACTGCTGAGAACAATCCCATTCCTCCTTCATGAGTCCACGCAAGTGCAAAATCACACCTATTGTCAGGGAACAAATCCATGCTATGTTCTCCTCAAAGGGAAAATGGAATTTCTTGTATTGATTTGAGTTCCCGGGTCAAAAGGGGCACATCTGCCTTTGTGCGTTTGGCCTGGTGACAACAATTGAGAGGGCTGTTGTGTTTCCGCGTATTTTTCCCTTCTGTTTGCTCATATAATTTTAGACTCTTTCTGCGGCTGCTGCATGGGAGCAGATGTGGAGGCGCTCCTTTCCTGACAGCGGCTCCATGTTTGAATGAACTGAATGTGTGTGTGTGTGTGTGTGTGTGTGTGTGTGTGTGTGTGTGTGGGGGGGGGGGGGGGTTGTACAAAAAAATCCCCAGCGCCAGCAAAAAACTGACATGCAAATTAAAAATTTAAGAAAGAGAACATATTTTACTGAAAACATATTTTTAAAATATATGTGTAACTTTGCCTACAAAGTTTCAACCAGATCTGTAACAACGCCACTTTCTCACTCACAATGACAAATGACACATTCTCAATGACAAATGACAGCAATCTTTATTATCATTTCAATGTTTTGTCTATATTTTTTTTACTTATGAAGCAAATTCAGGTTGTATCCCGACAGGAATTGTCATTTGTAAAATTGCGATAGCGTCATATCACTGCTGGCCTCCTTGTTTCAGCTTGTGGGATTGGCAGTTTTGATTGGCCAAATATGAAATTAATCAGTGAACACCGTCTCCACTGTATATGGAGATTGGCATGCCAGAGATGAAACTGGTTATATACAGAGCTGTGTAACATGCAGTGACACAACCTACAGTTCACAATTAAATATGGAGACAGAGAGCGATAGAGAGGAAGAGAAAGAAAGAGAGAGCGAGAGATAGAAACCGGTGGATAGTAGAAGAGAAAAAGAGAGGGATGGACGGGTAAATAAAGGGAGCTGTGCAGAGATATGGATGGATTGACAGAGAGAGGGACAGATCGAGAGAGGGAGAGAGAGAGAGCTGCTGAAAAATTCATACCACTGCCAGCTTGCTCAATTCGCCACTCAGCAGGAGCTCAGCTTTGATTCTTCACACTCTTGGAAAAAAAATGCTAATGATTTTCCTGCAATACACGGAGAGAATATATCCTTGGCAAAAATGGAGAAAAAATTCACACCCCAACAATGCAAAAGTATCTGCCTTTTCCTCCCATTCAGCTCTGGATTAGGGTGAAAGAAATTATGTTTTAGCAACGTCAACAGCATTTTATTCACTGAGTATAACAGGATGCCATAATGGCGTGGATTTTAGCGCTGTACTGGATTTTGCCTTATTTATTTCCGCTAAACAATTGAACTAAATCCTTCATACATGAATGAGGGTGCTAATCAAAGATAATGACGAAATGTGTGGAGAAAAAGGACAAAGTTGAGTGTGATGTAATAAATAAAATCTTAGACAGGGATTTATGTTTTTGATGGCACAACACCAACCTGGCAGAAAGGTTGAAGTTTCAATAAAATAACGTTGATATTTGTGCTAAATACTCTTTCTTGGAGCGTATCTGCAACTGAGGTGGGTTTAGTATGGAGTTAAAGTAAATATTGGATGTGCTGGTGGAGCTCTGGCAGTGGCAACATTGACAGACAGACAGCACAGTAGGGGGCTGCAGTTGAAGCTCTCAGTCATAGGATCTCTGTTCTTTCATCCAAGATTGGTCTTGGGAATGCTGATTAGAGACACCAGTGTGTTTTCATTTTTTTAGTCTCTTTAGTGTTTAATCATTACCACCGCTGCAATTCCGAGTGCTGCTTTTCAATAAATTACCACAGAATGATTGACTTTTTGCAAAAATGACATTGCTTTTTTTCTTTTTTAAATACCACAGCCAGTCCACCATTGAGTTAGATGTCAGAAACCAATTATTTTTTATCTTTAGCTGAATACAGCAGGTTAGATGTAGGGCAAGAACAAGGGACTGTGTGTACGGGTGAAGCAGGCAGGTGGGTGGGAGTTGAGACGGGGTGAGACAGGAGAGGTGGAGTTAAGGTGGGTTATGGTGGAGCGGGTGATATGATTGGATAGTAAAGGTGGTGGGGGGTGGGCTTGTGGATGGAATTTTGTTGAAATAAAAAAAAACTGTTGGAAAAAAAGGGTGAGCAAAGTTTTCATGGCGTGAGAGCAGAGGTCGAAAATCCAGGTTCAGAAAGTAAAAGCCCCCCCTCCGCCCCCCAATCACCTGGATTTGCTATAATCAACACAATTCTTCAGCCAGAAGGTAGAACTAATTAGTGAAATCAGCTGGCTGAGTTCATGGGTGGAAGAAACACATGGCAGGACTTTTACTCTCTGACCCCTGGACTAGCTCTGAGTGATAGAAGGGTACAGGTTGGTATAGTAGGAATTGGGAGCAATGGGCATGAGGGTTTGATAGTGGCATGAAGGGGTTGAATTGTGGAAAAGACATTGGCTGAACTGTGGTGAGGCAGAGATGTAGGGTGTTATAATTGGGAGAGACGGTTATATGACGTTTCGTTAAGGACAAGAGATTGTCTGGATTGTGGTAAGGTCGGGTAAATTTAAACTAGTATCCAGGGGACATAAAGTTAAAGTCCGGTGATTTCACTAATTAGTTCTACCTCCTCGCTGAAGAATTGTGTTAATTAACAAATCCAGGTGATTAGAGAAAAATACTGGGGAGGACTTTTACTTTATGTCCCCTGGATTTCCACCTCTGGTGTACTCATTTGTGCTGTAATAACAACAGAAAAAAAAGTGACTAAGCAGATTAATGGGTGATGTCACAGTGCTGGACATCTTCCCCACAGGTGTATCCTTGGACTTAATTTCACTATTGGTTTTGTGAGGGCTGAATTTGTGATGTTCATGCTAATTGTAAGAAAACCATCATCAGCATTATAAGTGCTTACACACACATATAGGGGTGGGTGGTCAGTGCTACAGCACTACTGTAGGTGCAGCTGTAAGATACAGCTTGTAGCTTAACTTCATGCTCAGTCACAAAATTACAGCGCATCTGTATGTAGGGGGAAGAGGTCTCAGCTCCACATCCTGTGTAAGCGTAACAGTTTATTTGCCTGTAAAAAAATTCACACTGGCCTGATCGCACGTGTCGCCTTTAGCGAAAAAGAGGTTATAAAATAGGGATGCAGAGGGCGCGTCTCCCCACTAGTTACTATCGCATCAGCGCTGTTGACAGGACGTGATTGGACGGCATAGCGTGACTGGCGGCGAGCTGCGGGCGCTTCGCAGCAGCTGTTGCCATCTGCGCCTGGTGATTTTAGCGCGCTGCGCTAGGGTTCCGGCGGTGGCGGCTAGGCTCCGCACGCTCACCCAGACAGGCGGGGCCCATTGTTGAGCTCAGCGCTGCGGCGGTCTGCTCTTCTCACGGCAGGAGCTGCTCCAACACGCCCGGGGGAAAAACAGGACATTTTACACGTTCATTATCCAAGAGGGAAGCCGCAAACCGTTGAACACAGAGCACCACGCACGCAACACACAGAGCTGGGCAAACCTCTCTCAGTGTAGCATTTCAGTGTTGAATAAAATAAACAATTACTGCATTTGTTTGAAGTCACATATTTCATATTAATTTAGCCTCAATTCTGGACTGTATTTTCAAGGGAGAATAAAAATGATCGTTTTTCCAAATGTAATGATATGGTTTTTTAATTGACACAATGTACAACATATCTCATATCACTTGCCCTTTAGAAGACCTCCCTGTAATGTGGGAATGGTGATGGATTATATATATGTATTGTTTTTATTTATGTTTTACAAAATGTCTATAAAATATGCATGCATGCAGTACAGCACAAGCACAAGTGTTGTTTTGCAGCCTGCTATCCACCCAAACTTTCATTTTGATAATGCAGAACCCAAGAGTACTCCTGGCGCAATGAATTCTGGGATGTATAATAACATTTCCATAACTTAATTCAGTAATTAAGCATACTGTTTACATGCGTGTTTGGTGTCACATGGTCTTCAGGTCTCCAGCTCGTCCCCAACATATGTTCTTCATCAGTGGGTAATATCTACTGATATTAAATATGGTCACTTCTACTCACTTTTTTTGTCACGCGTCAGTGAAGGAACCATAGTAGCATGCTGATTATGTGTGTGTGTGTGTGTGTGTGTGTGTGTGTGTATGTGTGTGTATTCATGTGTGTGTGTGATATAGTTTTAAAATGCTAATCGTGTGCTAGTTTTGCAAATAAATTTAAATTTTATCAAGTGGTTGCATAAGATTATTTGATATATGCTGTGAATAGTAATTTCTTTGTACGATAATCAACAAAGTAGGCATTTTGTTTATGCATACACACACGCACGCGCACGCGCACGCACACACACAGTCTCTTGAATGCAGAAAAACAACTGAAAATAAATCAGCACATGTGTAAATAAGGGAGCTTTTGTCCTGAATCTAATGTGGGTTTATGTATTCTGTACAGAGACTGTACTGTGCTGTTATCTCTGCCCAAGACTTCTCTGGGTCTGATGCTACAGCTGTCCTAATCTGGCAGGGTAATCTTTTCGGTAGGAGGTGTGGGCTGCTGGCTGCATAGAGAGCAGTTGCGGGTACCAAAGGACTTCCAGAAGCTTCCATCCAAACCCCCCAACTTGACTGTGTGAGGGAGCGTACTTGTCCTCCACCAGGGAGAAAAGAGAGGTGGAAAAATGACAACAAACAACTTTCCAGTCCCTCTCCCATGCCTGCCAGCTTTCTCGTTCTCAACCTGGGACCATCCGTCCGAATGTCATTTCTGCCCCTGAAACCAATTTCAGTCGCAAACACTACTGGTGTTTAAAGTGTCGGTGAAAGGTGTCAGCAGAGGTACCGCCACGTCAGTGAAGCCCATGCCCCGTCAGTGAAGCCCATGCCCCGTCAGTGAAGCCCATGCCCCGTCAGTGAAGCCCATGCCCCGTCAGCCTTCTTCCTCCCTCTTGGCAAAGCAAAAGAGACAGAATTTTCTGATTAAGAAAAGTGCTGAGAATATTGATAAGAAAAACAAAAAAATTTAGATTTACGTGTTGCCAAGTTTCTATGGCGCTGGAGCCCAGAGCCTTCCTCCTGTCCATTGCACATGGCGGGCAGGTTTTCATTGGTGTCTGGGGGCCTACTGTCATTCTGAGGGCATTGATCCCATTTTCAGACATCATTATTGTTATTCATTAGGACAAACCCCTGCCAAACACTGAGCAAACACTAAATATGTGCAAAGTCCATTTTGGGCTGGCCTGTGAGTTTTACTTGATATAACTGATATAATAGAACCTTCTCACATTTATTGATGGAAAGCCAACTAGGCATTACAAAGCATGTTTATGGGAATATTTCGCAGACCCCAGTTGAGCTGGTCTGAATTACTGGTATTTAAACAGCCCACCTCAAAAATGTTTTTTTTAATTAAAACATCAAAACAGAGGTGAGCACAATGAATCAAATGGAATGCTTGTAGTTAGAGGGTGTTTGTTGTGGCAGCCACAGTAGTATATCTGCATATAAAATTATCATATGATAATATATTATGTAGGGAGTGCTGGTTGCTGTGTCTAACAGGCCTCCGTTGTGCCAATGCCCTGTGAGAAAGTGCACGACCTTCTAAGCTGTGGATGTGTGGGAGAAGTGGCTTCTCTCTATGCAGATGAAATAATGAGCTGGCCTTCCCACAGATTACTGGATAGTCACAGCTTGTTTGTTTTTCCAATGGGTTGGGTGAAGGCAGGATCTCCTCTGTTTATTGTTCCTCAAAATAAACATTTCTGGTCAAGGTTTGGCCAGGCAACCCCACCATCTGTGTTTACCCCATGCTGATGCACTCCACGGTCTGCGTTAACCCGTGGTAATGTCATCAACCTTCATCTGCGTTCACCTCCTGCTGACGTCATACCCTGGCATCTGTGTTCACAACATACTGATGTCATATCCTGGTTTGATGTCACAGACTACGTGGAAGAATCTGCGCTTCTGATGGATGAATGTCCTCCGGATGTGATGTCACTGATTAAACGGGAAAGTAAATGCTATCCTTTTGCTGATGTCACTGACCAGAAAGGATTATCTGTAATGTCACAATGCAACGTCACTGTCTGTATGGGAATGTCTGTGATGTAGTGGCGTTGCTTACCATGCTGAATAATATACAGTATATATCCAATAAGGGCCACACTCCTGATGATGATGTCACTGACTACGCAGAAATGACTTGTGGATTTCCAGTAAACCGGGCCCTGAATGTGTGGTGAATATGTAGCAGCGACGGGCAGCAGGTCTGTGGCTAACCAACCCCTCCTAATTATGGGGTTAATCTTAGGCTCTGTTCTGACCTGAATTCAGGGAAATGTTTTCCAGATTTTCCACAAAGAAAACACCGCAAACGGACAGCATCAAATCACTCCATCCTGCTCCAAGCCTCAAGCTGCATTACCAAGGTTTGGGGTGTGTTCGCATATGCACTGAAAATTCTAATAGAGCAGAAATAACTGTACCATAAACAGACCCCTTGGGAATAACCCCCCTGCTCTTACATAGCTATTGGTCTTAGAGAATGATGCTTGGTCTTAAACAAATGTAGAATAGTACATTATTTGACTGCCTAGTTCTAATTGGAATGATTTAGTAAGTTGACAATGACAACACATCACACTGACAACGGACAAGTAGCACTCAATTTGCTCCTTCAAATTGACTTGAAGATTCAAAACTTTCAAATGTGAATATTACCTTGATCTCATTGAACACTTTAAGTTGGACTTTGGTAGTACCTGCACTACAGATGTCGGTGACTGCTATGCATATAACGCCGACTGAGATGATCTGAGACCACCCCACGGTCACCTGAACTCTGGAGATCCGTGGGCCTGAAACAAAATGGTTCTGCTGGCAAGCTTTTTCATGCGGTGCTCTGAAGCTGTGCTCCAGGACTTCCGCTCGGCTCCACTGAACTGAGTGCTGAATACGAGAAGAAGATGGCCAATGGCAGGCCGCAAAGGAAGGACTTTCAAATGAAACACAAAGAGAGATATGCTCCATTAAGCAGTGGCATCAGACCCCAGTGCTCAGAGACTTGAATGAGGAGGGCCAGCATTCTGTAGATAGAGCGGCTGCTGGGAGCTCACATTGTGGCTGTTGCACTGGCTGGGATGTTTGAAATATCATACAGAATCACTTGGGTTTCATTATTTTGTTTTGACGCTTGAGCGATGTAACTGCACAGAGCCAATTTTGCTGACTTGAATAGCAGGTCGGATGCAGTGACCTATGTTGTCTTGCTTTTTATTCGAGTGTATTTTAGCAAAGTTTATTTAGTCATTTCATTACTTGTGTGTGTGTGTGTGTGTGTGTGTGTGATATATGATTAAAATATCTGAAAATATCATGAATAATCCCCAAGGTTCACAGGACTATAATGTTGCTACTAACACAACTGCTGTTGTTTCTATGGCTACCACTACTACCACCATACATAACCACTATAATTCTATAGCGATTACATCTATTATCTCAACAACTGTTCCTGTGTCCACTGCACATTCTCATTTCATCGCTAGCAAGCTCTCAACTCTCTCACGGAAACTGGAAGTAGCAAAATATGAAGGATTCTGTAACGGGACACCTGTTATCATTCACCTGAGACGCTGATCATGCTTTAACCATGGTACTTCCTCTCATGTAAAACAGAACTGTCAGACCCCTAAATTACAGGTGGGCGGTATGTCCCATCAGAGACAATCAAAGCTGAAATTTATGTTCAGTTCAGTGCCAGCCTAACCTTTTTTTCTCTGAGCACAGTCCCCACCAAACCTCTCTAACACCTGGCTGGCTGAACTATTTCTGCAGCAAATCTAATGCTTTAGAAGTGATAAAAAGTTGTTCATTCAAAACGATAGCATTGTTGAAAGCACGCAGGCAGCACATAATCATGTTTATAAATTAAAATCAACAACCATGCTGATCAAATTACACCCCGTACCCCAAGAATATTCTGATCCGAGAGTCAGCATGTGTATATTAGTATTATGATGATGAAAAAACCCATTACAGTGGCATATTTATTAAGCCTATTTAATCTATGACAGAGATTACAAAATTGTCAAATTTCACAGCGGTATTGTAAATTGTAAAATTATGTTTATCAGTGCATCCTATGACAGCTAAATTAGAAAATACCTGGTTAAATAAAAGCTAAATAAATAAGATAACAAGATAAAAATCAGTGATGAGGTGTCAACATGCAAATGTAACTGTACAGTGGGCTGGCAAAGCAAGCACACAAGCCAATCATTCTAAAGCTTGGCAAATATATGTAGGCAACCAAAGAGATAACGGATACATTATTCATCATTCTCAATAAAATATTTTCCAGGATACATATGGGGTCTGGTAAATGTAACCCACATAATGGACGCCAACAATATGGGTTCTAAATTAAGTGCAGTTTTGCTTTGCTTTATATGAAAACTGAGAAATATCTGACCGTGTATCAAGCCTTCAATCTTTGCATCAAAATTTGACTGACTGTTAAAGTGGGGCTGTTTCAAGTGCGCCTATGTGTGTTGGAAAGTCTGCTAATGCGTTTTTTAATTATTTTTTTCATAGAAAACAACAGGCCCAATTGTATGTGTCTGTGTTTATAACCTCCTATGATCTGGCAATTCATTTGTGTCTCCCGTAGGGGACATAAGTCTCTGCTCTTGATCTCAAGGACCATATGTTCTACTATGCTGACACTTACACTACAAGGAACACTCAATAAAATAAAATAAAATTATATGTTTTGAAAATATATTTCACTGCAACATGTTTTTGTCATCCAAGACACTTGTATTATGTAAAAATAATCATCACTGGATGATATGAGATTGCCCATTTCAAATCAAAAGTATTAACCATGCCTTGTACTGTTTAATGAAGTCAAGTAGCCTTCTGGGTTCTGAGGGAATCTGGTGAAAGGGGAATGTGAGATGTCAGAAACAGGAAGAGAGAGTTCTGCACATGCTCAGATCTGCCCAGGTTTATATTCTCAACCTGACGTCATGACCCTTTCAACATTGACAGCAATTCTGTCGTTCTTTATTTTCAGAGTAATACATTTTAGGAAATGTTATTTGATTTATATTAAATACAGGGGGAGGAGGAGTACGATTTGATAAAAAAGGCAAAAGATTTATTATAACGTCACGTGGCACTGTAATGGCAACATGTAGTCCAGCTGTCTTTCGTGTTCGTGTTTGTTAATTTGAATGTATTTTGTTGTGTCTGGCTTTTGTTTTTTGTTTTTTTTCATGCGCTGTGTGTCTGTTGTGGGACGGGAAAGTTGGCTGGAGATTGTTCAGGGCACTCCTGCTGCTCGTTTTGATAATATTGACAAATTGTCTATTTGGGATAATTCTGTTTGTGGTCGTCACCATAAAAACGCATTCGCAACATATGCTCGGGAATGTCCATTGGATCTGCAGCTACAAAGTTTACCATCACTCTTCACCGGAGTTGAAGATATCGGGAATGATCTAGGACTGCAGGCAATCTTCAAAAGGCCACCAGGGAAGGGAAGGAGAAGATAATGCGGGGAAGGAGTGAGGCGACGAGTGGGAAGGCTGACGCAGTTTGGTGCTCCATGTTCAGTGGACAGAGACCGCAACACTGTGTGTATGGAGGAAAGTCGTGGAGGCGGAGTTTGTGTGTTGGACTGCTTGATAACACTGGACATCTCGGGACAGCAGGGGCTATTTTTAATCATAACGTTTGGCTGTAGGCTATTCCAATTTCATTCACTTAATTAGTTTGATTAATGCAATGATTCTATCAGTCTTTATTTGATCTGTTTGTTTGTGTGTTGTGGGTCTGCCCCACTGTCTATGTCTTTTTTTGTTTTGCTGATGGCTACAACTGAAGTTTCCTAATGGGAAAATACAAGTTATTCTATTATATTCTATTCTAAAATGATCTTTTGAATGCTTTCATTTACTGATGACAGGTATACAATAAAGCAGTAAAACGGTGAAAGGTCATAAACAGAACTATAATTCTACCATTGATCATTGATCATGTTATTAACATGAATTGTATGTGTGCTTATCAACTAGACCAAAGTGATAATTCCACATTGTAGTCAGATATATTAAATTAAACAACATTTCATAAAATCATCAAGGGTTTATCATTTCAAGATACATTTGCTTTAATATATAATAAATACATAAAAGAAAACCTCTTTTAAAAAAGTATTTTGTACAATAGATTTCTTATAAAATAGGTATTATTTATGCCATAACTATTGGCAATTTAAAACATTGAAATTATATAGTAATATTATATTAATAATATACAACTTCATACTTCCTAGTGCCTGATATCGATTTTGCAGAATTGTTTAAATTATGTGATGACACAAGTGTTTGAAATTGAAAGGTAATTAAGTTTAGGTTATTCAAAAGTATTGTTCAAAAGCACAGTTGGTACATTCATGCCTTTAAGGCATGTTTCCATTTTGTTCCCCATTCACACATAGAGCACTGCATTGTCTGTAAATAAGTGAAAATATAAACTTGAAGACACAATTCCAGTGAGAAAAGTATGGGCCCAAGAAGAAATACCACATTTGATTTGAACGTAACACAGGGTTTCCCTTTTATTTCAACAAATGCAATAAGTGAAACAAAGGTCTCTAGTTGATTCATTGGTAGCACCAAATCAAATTTAACTTCTCATGAGCTTGTCATTTTGTCAGCTCTCTATGCTGGGGCCATGACAACGCCTGAAGAAAAATATATACTCTCTCTCTCTCTCTCTCTCTCTCTCTCTCTCTCTCTCTGTATTGTTTATCAGCATGACTTTATACTCAAAATATGAGAAACATCTATAATTTTATTTAGTTTTTTACATTAAAAAAAAAAAAGTATTCTTCTTAGAAAATAAATATTTTCTCAAAAAAAAAAACATTTCACAATTATTGACAACGCTAGAAATAGTTACATAACATAATTGAAGTATATTCCAATTTATTATTTTATATAGTTTTTTAAGCACACCTGAGACACTTTTATGTGGTCATTCTCAACTTCCTGTATCACTGTGGTATTAATATGAGGGTACATACAGGCCAAAACCCCTTAGTCATCCATCAACATGGTGAGAACACACAAATTAAATGAGACAAAAGATTTTTGAGCAATGGCTATAGAAAAGTAATACAAGTCGACACCACCTATATGCCAGCAAGATATTTAGAAGGATTGCCAGAAGAAAGCCTCTGCTGTCATCATACCACAATTACACTGCAAACCCCAATTCCAAAAAAGATGGGACAGTATGTAAAATGCACATAAAAACAGAAAGCAGTGATTTGTAAATTTTCTTTTACATATATTTAATTTTAAAAATATATCTTTTGTAAATATACGCTAATTCCAAATTTTATGCCTGCAACACGTTCCAAAAAAGTTGGGACAGGGGCAAAAAAAAAAAAGACTGGGAAGTTCAAAAAACACCTGTTTGGAACATTCCACGGGTAAACAGGTGATATATCATGAGTGGGTATAAAAGAATATCAAAAAGATATTTTATTTTCAGGTACTCCTACAAGCAATACTATAACCTCTCTGTATTTGAATGGGTCTCTATGGGACTAGATTAAGCTGTAAATTACATGGGAATAGTATGGTTGGCTAAATGGCTGTACGTTATCAAGGGTCTGTGCCAGTATCAAAGGAGCCTCAAACCATCACTCTGCTGCCAGATATGCAGTAGATATGGTTAGGTCACTTGAAGGGTTGTTTCTCCTGACTCATTTCTCCACAGAGTTCAGTAGAAAAATAATGAATCAACCTCCCACCCCCCCCCCACCCCCACCCCCCACCCCCCATTTCCCATTTGTTTGAGTATAGAATACATTTGATACATAATAAACTGAATTTAATCCTGTACTTTTATACTCATATTAATTGAGGCTGCCAATATGTCTGGTGGGTGCTGCATGTAATTCAACAGCAACTGTGTTCAAATTATAATTGAGTAACATACAGTACACCATAATAGTTCAATCAAATGTCCTGCCACAAACTGAAAGCTCTCTGAAACATGTCACATAAGTATGTAAAATCCTGCAGAACACAAACCACACATACAGTATATTCCCTTACCAAAAAAAATGTGTTTGTTGAGAAAAAAATCATGATCATTATGACATTTTATCAAGGCTCAGATTAGTGAATACTGAATAGTATGCTCGCATACCGTGCTTCCAGTAACAGTGTATGCCCTCATCCCCTATGAGTCGAAGCTTATGGTAACAGTAAAGAGATTTACTGCTGACTGCAGGTGGCTAAGACAGTGTCGACTAGACGAGGATTAAAAATGTTCCCTGAGACTGAAACTCAGGGATTTTCGGCAAGAGGAATAAATGCATCTCTAAGTAGTTTCATAAATTCTGGTTTTTATAAAATAATATAAAATAATATACCCCTCTTAACATCAACATTTCCAGATGTCTTAAATATGGATCTTCCGAATAGCTTCGAGTCAGCCAAATCTAAACAAATATAAAAAATGTAATTCACAATTATTCTAATAAATTCCAAGGAATAGAGAGACACCAGCAGCCCAGACAACAGTCACATTAAATACAAAATGATCAGCAGAGGAACGGGACCACTGTATACACATAGTGTATAGCATCTATGCAGTATATAATAGTATAGTAGAGCACAGTATATTATATATAATGTAGTATATTTATCTATTTAAGTATATTTAATATCAATAATAAACAAATATTTATACAATTTATAATAGAAAAAAAAATCTGTGGAAAAAAATAGTATAGCATGACAATGTGCTTTATTCTTTATATAACATACATTTCGTTTAATACGGAAGTAATGAGAACGTTTTGAAAATGTATTTTCAGGAGTAAATGACTGGACCCTCCTCTAAGTATTAGGTCAATGAACCCTTATATGGTCACATAGGAATTCTTACCAATTCCACCTCTGACTAAACAAACACCTCGATATCCACAATAATGTTCTCAAAGCCACAACGTATCTACATAAAGCCCTTATTTTTTGCTGCCAACCTACATCTTTCTCATTAGAAATGCATCTGGCAAATACATCTGACACATTCTCTACTTTATATTATTGTATTTTATGCATTTTAATATACTTGATTTGAACAAATATTCACCTTAAATGTGCTTGGTTGAGCAATCCCTGTTGGCTGCATAGATTGGATGTGCTTTCAGAAATGAGTCAAGTATGTTTTTTGGAGATTATTTCCATGAAAATATAAAGGCCCCAGTTTTCTTTTTTATCAACTTTGGCAACTTGACTAAGAGGCAGTCAGCAGTATGAAAGATATAGCTCTAAATGCAGATGAACAAAACGAATATCTGTTTATATGTGCATGTTAGCATTAGCATTAGCAACTGCCTTTCTATCTGTAACCAAATAATGCTTCACATGCGATATTTTCATTTCAGTAACAAACAAAAAGAAACGAAAAAGGATGAACTAACATCTAAAGCGGCTCACAGAATTTGATTGTGTTTGCAAAACAGATCAGTCTTCAAACACTATTACAAAGGCATGCGGAATCAATTCCCAATGTGTTAAGCTGTATACTTACAAGTAGCAAAATCAATATAGGAATATAAACATGGCCTGGGAGGTGAAAGAGAAGGGATCACAAGATGTTATGAGTATTGTTGAGGAACAGAGACAAAAGGGAGGGGTGGGAGAGAGAAATAAATGAAGAAAGGGATAAAGAAAGAAAGAATGGACAAAAGAGAAATGAAAGAAAAAAAGAATGAAAGAAAGAAGGAACAACTGAAATAAAAAGAAAGGGAAAAGAAAGAGAGAAAAAGGAAGACAGAGGGGCAGGATATTTCGAGCAAATGGCACCAGTGGCAGCAGCTGAGACAGGCGGCCCCCGTGACACTAACTGACAGAAGAAAGAATGTCCGACAGACAAACCGCGATCGACGGATTAGGGGCGACACAGGGCTGAGGACTAGTTTGCAAAGAGAATACGGGCAGAAACATTTGCCTAATCCTCTGGTAATGGAGCGGCCTGAAAACACTCACACACACACACACACACACACACACACACACATACACACACACTCGCACACTCACACACTCACACACACACACACATATGCACACACACGCATGCATACACGCACGAACACACACACACACACACACGCACACGCATCCATTTGCATAGCATTCATTCTCTACAAAATGCATTAGGCTCTTATTGGTTTAGTTTCTTGCCGGGTCTTGTGTGCTTGTATTACATCACACACTAAAGAAAGCAGCCAAATGTCAATCCTGCTTATTCGTTTTTGTCTCTAACAAGTCGGTAAAGCCGTGTCAAGGGCCTGTGGCATGTTGTAGGTTCGGACAGTGTGGAGCCTAAAGAATAAACACAGATCGTTTAGGTTGGGAAAAAGCACATTTACAGGTATTGAAGACAGTGTCCTGTCCTTGTTAATAAGGCTGGTACATTCAAAGTCATCGTGCGTCATCCACTCACACAGCACGTTGGCCAGTGTGACACACTGCAGAATGTCACGTTATGTAAGGAAACTTTCATTTGTGTGATTAATCATTCATCTCACTGTGATTAATGCATAGAGTTTAAGAAAGAATTATTCATTTCCAATTGGTGAGTTGGTGGAAAGGTCATATTCAATTCCATGCTTAAAAAAGTATACATATCAAAACCAAAATGCAGATATATGATGGAAAATGTTCCATAAACGTACCATAAAGGAATGCAAATGGACACTCAAGTATATTATCATACAAACTGTACATATCATAAGAATATGTGGCAAAATATGATAACAATATTTACACATATTCAAAATATTTAAATCTTTTTTTTAAAGTACTTATTATGTTTCATTTTAATACACATAGTGCTTACCTATATGGATAAGCTCCCCCATATTATTTCTCATCTTACTACTCATGTAAACATTGGAATTGTGAGTACTTCAGATCAATGTAATGTATGACCCTTAATCATATATGGAAATACCAGTAGAATCCTTTTTTTTTTAAAGTTTTGAACATAAGAGAAATGATTGAATATAATTTCCTACTCCTATAACTACCAAGAAGAAGCATCTCGAAAGTTTGTACGATGTTTCAAAATAATCCATCGCTTTAGCACCTGGACGTCTTCCCAAAATGCTAATTTTAAAAGCTTAGAGGCATTTATAGATCCGCGCTTAAAAACCGCCTAAGGTGTGTTTGCTACGAACAATAGCCTATGCAGCAAAAATAGCAGAAAGAAACAAAAAATGCAGTTTAATTTGGATGAAGAAGATTCAGACAGATGCGATTGCTAAAAAGGAGTGGTGCGAGCCAAGACAAAAAGCAAGACCCAAAATAAATGTGAACTAAAATTCAACATGGTGCATAATAGCCCTGAGTCTGTCTATAGATTCCCTTTTTTTCTTTTTTATCCATCTTTTTTTTTCCTTTTTTTTTTGTAAATCAGCGTCTCTTCCCTAGATCCAAGCCCATACTGTGCACAGTCGGGGGGCATCAAAGCCCCCCAAGCCGGCAGAATTTCCAACAGAAAAGCAACGTTTTCAATGATTTGGGCTCACAAATATCAATGGAACAGAGGAATAAAACCCACTTTTCCCTCTCTCTCTCATATTTCGCAGAGCATGAATCGTAGTCCAGATGGGGGCTTTTCCTTTTTTAACCTGTGAAAAAAAATGACCTGAGGAAAATGGAAGACCTTCTCCTCCAAAGAGCAAAACAAAGATGGGAGTCTGGCCGGGGACTGCGTCGCCGAAGCCCGGCATCTGTGGTTTTACTCCAGGGAAGCGCAGGATTCAGTGGTCGGGTATGTGGAAAAATGCATTAGGGTTTTTGAGGTTTTTGCTTTTTTTCTTATATTTTATTTTTATTTCGTATTTCAAGGAAGCGTAGACGTGGTCAAGGCCGTTGCCCTCTTGAGTTGTTCTGGGCCCAGTTTCCAAAAAGCATCTTAAAGTTAAAATCATCTTAGAGCATTTTGTGTTCGTGCTTTATTCATTTTATGATTAGAATTATTCAAATGTACTGACATTACATGAAACAGATAATAAAAGTAGATGGAGAAAGGCAAAAAACGAATGACTAAAGACAAACAGTGAAAGTAATATAAAATCAAAACAGCCTAAGATGATCTTTAACTAAGATCCTTTTGGGAAACGTGGCCCTGGACATTGGTGGACAGGGCCAGAAGATTAGCCACTCTGGTGATCTATCCTTTTATGAAACAAAGTTAAGAATACACAAATAAACAAATAAAAAAATAAAACACCTTTGATAAATGAACTACTGAAACCAAAGGACAAAGTGGTGCTCTGGTTATTTCTTGGGGATGCTAAGAAATTTAAACATTGGAAGTCTATACTGTCCAATGAGAGAGTGTTTTGTGACAATTCATTGAGATCATGTACAGCGGTATTTCAACTTCATCTTAAACTGCACAACAAGGCAGAGGTATCTTATAACTTATAGCCAGAGCAGGACGCCTATGCTAGCACCAGCGCTTCAACTTTTTACTCATCGTTTCTCCACAGAGAGGGAACATTACTGTGGAATGAACCTGCCATTATACAATTGTAACTCCACTAAGGGGAGAGACATTCACTGTTGGGCTCCTATGGTGCATTGTCATTCATTTGAGCAACAAGTTTTGCATTTCTATTTTATTCTTACACAATGTCGGATCGCCGCAGAGACTGCTGATCACAGGATGGTGCTTATGCATTGAATAAATGTAACACTGGCTTAGGTTTGTTACTTAAACAGGACGCCCCGCAGAAGAACTCTATACGCCCTTCACCCACCCACAGTTACACTGTACCGTACAGCTATATTTAGGCATTTCTCTTTTTTATGCTTCTCTGTTGTGTAATGTCAAGCGCCCTAACCTGCCCGGCAATTTGACACAGCGAGACTGCGGATTCTCCACTGGCAAACACTCCCAGCATAGATTACATTAGTGGTAATGTGCACTTGAGCAGCCCTGTAACGCTGCTAAATTGACAACCCAGAATCATGTAATGCGAGCGGCATGGCGAGTGTTGTAATTGAAGACGATTAGCACAGCACGGCTCTTGGCGCGTTTGCGGAGGCTGCCGAGCGGTGTTGCCTAATGGGGTGTGAAAGGGGATTGCTACCTGGCTGCTACGTCTATCCCCTTCTCCAAAGCGATGCGTTCTGTACAACGCGGGTACAGTATGTCTCCAAGTCTAAGACTATTATTGTACAATTGGAATGCTGCCATGTTAACATCCCCCCAGAATGTATGTAAAGGGTCTCACATACTGGGTACGTACTGTATCTATGCCTTGACAATTTTTCTGATAAAGCCTCATAGAGTACAATGCATTTTGGGTAGTGCCTTGTTATTTATTCTTTACCTGAGTTCAAGTCTCTTTTTTTTTGTTTTTTTTTGTTTTTTTTTGTTTGTTTAGTCTTTCACTTCATTTCAGCCATAAACTACAAGACTGGTTATTAGAAGAAATCTTCAACGAATTTCACTCGTTGACTGGTTGGTTTTGTCAGAGACACCTTTTAAATTAAATGAGACTGTATTAGTAGTATTGGGCTTATCAGAAGGCATCACTTCTACACCACTTGCCATCATTCTTATAGACAGTCATTGAGTCTGACTGATAAACATACGGTATACACATATATAGTATAGAATCAGTCATCACTATCCAACATATCACATAAAATGTCTGAGGAAAATGATTATAAAATTGGTCTGTAGCTTTAATTTCTGTATGTTTCTGTACGCAATTCTCCTTTCTCAAAATCCATGAATGTGCCTTATAATGAAACATTAAAACGATGTAATCTATATCACTGCATTTGAGAGGTCGTTCTGTTCAGTATTGCTAGCTGTAAATTGTATACAGTAGGCAGGCTATGACTGTTTTTTAAATTGTTATCTTACAGATCTTTTTTTATCTCATAGGTCATTATTTATTCAGTTTTAAAAAATAACAATTTGATGTGGATATAATTATTTGTTTGTGACTTAAGAACATATCCTCACAGTTAAATGAACGCCAATGAAAACACTCAGAGTCTGGCTTTGGCTCAGAAACAGCTCAGTGTTCATTATGTGGACATTTGTCTCCATTGTAAGTGTATGTGTGTATTTAAGTGCATCTCATTGTTTAGAAAGTAACCCCTATACAAATGGTAAGAAAGTAGGTAAGTGCTCTTTCCTGTCTCTGGCGAACTTAATTCCAGTCTTTCCATTAAATAAATCAAAGGTTACACTAATGATAACAAGTAATGAAAAGGGATGTTTAAATGTTTAAGTGCACTGCATCCATAAAAATATATTTACATTTATTTAAATACTATTATACTTAAATACTGTAAAATTTGCAATGCTTTAACTACGTGACATTTTGTTTTCCTATGCAGTCTGTTTTCTAAAGAGAAAATATGTATTCGTCAAAAGATTATTCAACTGTAGCCTATGGCCCATATATTGCTGGTCTTTGAATTGCAATGATAATATCGTAATGTTGCTGTAAAGGCACTATTTTTCATCAATATACATAATATTGCACAGCAGCCTACATACTGGTAGGCTGCTCTATACAATTAATGTAATGAAATGTAATGTAACTGATAATTTAATAAATTAATATGATTTCTATGTTTGTTTCTTCATTCAAAAATATGGAATAAAACAGTGCATTTGTAAATAATATGAAATGCATTTGAATAAATAAGTATTCTTTAAATTATTGAAAACAAAAAACCTCAAACTTGCATTATAAATAAACATTTTTTAAACTAACTAAAAAATAGAAAGCAATTTTGTTAGTTATATATAATATTTATAAATTAAATTTTGATAAACAATTGAAAAAAATATATAATCACTATAATATCTCACAAATAATATAGTACTGAATGCTGTTATCTGCCGAAGGGCAACAGATGCAATTTAGCTTGATGGGGAACAGACTATGTTGTGGCTAAGTGGCTATGCTGTCTCAAACAAAAAAACAAATAATATATTATATTATATTATAAGCATATTCATAAGCATCATTCAGATTAAAAAATTTGGTGGAAGTTCTATATTAACCATGCAGCCAAGATACATTAAATTTGTGTTATTGTGCAAAATATATTGCAATGCAATATTTATTCTTATATTTTTGGATTATTATTTGTCACATACAAACTGCAGTGTTTGTACTATTCAAGATGCCACTTTTTTGTGTGTGCAGCCTTTAGGATGAGATTGTTATAACAACAATATCAACGTAAATAGGCCCAATGATATATTCAGGACTATTTTATTAGAAACCATGCCTGCCAATATTTGTGAAACTTTAATTCCATATCATATCAATTGCTTAACTTTTTATTTATTTATTTATTTTTTTACATATTTTGAGGTAGACAATATATGGACAAGTATATTGCATGCATATTTATTATTGTGTCATTTTTATATTACTGCCCCAATAATTCAAATTACTTCAATAACAGTTTTTTAGTGTTTATTTGGAAGTATATTAAGTATTGCATATATGCATGTAGAAATCCATGCCAACAGTTGCGTCATGTATCAATATGGGACTGACAATGCCATATATAACTGTGCTCAGTGCTATAAATATATGTTTAACCTTGATTATTAGCACTTCACTGTTTTCGATGGGAGTATCTTGTGGAAAACATTTACACAAAATCGTCTCGGGCAAGATTCAAGCTAATCATAATGTTTGGTCAGTAGCTTTTAAAGACAACAATCTAAATCATTTACACAAGTGTAACATTATGGAGCATTAGCTCATGAATATTAACAAGTGTAGAATTCATATTGTTATCTAAGAAAAGATCAGTCGATCAATCATGTAATAATAGCACGGTGAGTCATATATGATGTTGGAAAAATCTCACAGGTAATGGAGGGACTTGATCGGGGATGATTGAAACGTGAAATTAAATGACAAAACACACTTCTGAAGACGACCCCACCCCAACCTCTTCTCTCCACCTTTTTTCCTCTCTTGCGAGTTCTCTCTGTTTCTTTCTCCTTCTGTTCATCTCACGTACCCTCTCACCCCCACTTTTCTCCGTCTATGCCCCCCGATGTCCCCTGCTGCTCCTGTTCTCTCGCTCACTATGTGTCTCTCTGCGTGACATAGGAGACATTACTCGCACTCTTTAGTCAGTTTACATCTCTAAATGCCAAAATGTTAACGTGACAGCTGAAATAGTGCGTTATTCAAAGACGAAGAACAGCCGCAAACAGACTGAGATGGAATAGACCTACAGCCCTGTAGCTGAATCTTTACAACGTAAACACGCGGAAAGTGGAAGTGGAGCACAACTGAAATTGGAGGTTGCCTATACTTCCATTTGACCTCCATGTAGCCTTTTCCCTCTCTACCTCCACGTACGCCTCTCCCGTGCCGCTATTGGAGGGGCGAAATCATCCTGGGGGAATCTGTCATGGCTGCTCACTCTGGGTCTCTCTCTCTCTTTGCATCCCGGAGAGCCGACTGCAATCCCAGAATGCCGTGCGGAATGCTGAGCAGATTACCCTCAGCATTACCGGTAGCAGGCGTTATAACATTATTGATTAAAAACAGCAGGGGGCAGTGGGGCTGGGCTGAGAGGACACTTTGTACTCCTGCCTGCGCGGACTCACAGGCACAGATTAGATCGGCTCTCACGGCCGCATGAAAGTGGCTTAATAAACTGGTTTGCAGCCGCACGTTTGAGATTAAAATTCGGTCCGGATGCGATTCATTTTTACTGTTTTCAAGAATAGTTATTTCCCGTATTTTTTAGTTAGATTATGTTTTTTTCCAGGATTTTCTCAGTGTTTGCTTCAGAAAAAGTGCAGAAAAGCAGGTTTTAAGCAAGGTTTCCTGTAATCTAGTATATGCAGTGACTTTGACATTTCCATATTTAGAGACTTATTTCTACTTATATTTGCACGTATTTATACTTTAATTCAATTCTACTCTTGCTACACTGCACATTATTATTGTGGAAAAACCTCAGTTGCCCATGTAATACCTAATCTAGCCCTTATATAAATATTTGATTCTGAACTTATATGAATAAGACTACTTATTAACAAATAGGCATATACAATCCTTCAGAATACCAAGAAAGAAGTCCTGACAACATAAATCTATCTCTTGGACAGTGACATTTTATCAGTATGTGTGATCTGATCATTAACACCTTTACTGATAAGAGAAAACATGTTAATCCAAATCCACGACTGTATCCAAATGGCTCCTTATTTAGCAGCAAATTAGCTTCTGTTCTCCCAAAGTGCTGATTTAATCGCTATTAAGCTTTGTTTCAGCGAGGAAAAGATGGATATTGTTTCAATCCTGGCGGTTTTCCGACATAGATGAGGGTAGGATTTTATTTATTGGTTGGGTTGTATTGACTGAATCCTCGCATTGCTTCGGGCGGTAGCAAGGCTCCGTTTCTGCCCTCAATCCAGGAAAGCCTTTCAAGACTCTGCAAAGATCTCTCTAAAGACGTGATTATGCTGCTGAATACAGTATAGCGCCGCATAGCATTTTCTGCGTCATACGTTTCCTACAGGCCCACTAATTGGGCTGCGGATGAGTCAGGTGTAGGGGATGCGGTGGCATGTTTATCTTTCGACCGACGCAGTGGCATGGAAACAAAAGCAGAGATGTTGCTCATCTGGTGATTGACGGCCACACGTATAACTTGCGCTCATTCATTAAACCTCGGTTTGCCAAATTTGTAAACATGGGCCAGCTGTTTAGGGAATATGCTTCCCCATACCTCTTGAGCCAGCGCCTTCTGAGAGCGCATTGAGAAAATACTGCAATTGCAGTCAATCTTTCTAATAATCTTGATGTTCCCTGCAGTTAGACTCAACAACGAGGCCTCATCTCTCTCTCTCTCTCTCTCTCTCTCTCTCTCTCTCTCTCTCTCTCTCTCTCTCTCTCTCTCTCTCTCTCTCTCTCTCTCTCTTTTTCTCTCTCTCTGCATGGTGAAACACTTACTTACTTTTGCTTCCTTGCAACCATGCAATTAAACATTCTAAACCACAAAAAGTGAATGCAAAACTTTTTGTATATGTTGATTGAAATCCCCAAGGTCATTTAACTTGGCATAAATTATTCCCACAATTATCTTAATGTAGGCCCTGTACATTAAACTGTACAGTGTTTCTTTCAGATTTGCGGAAACAAAATTATTTTGGTACTGAGTGTTACTCAGTAATTGTGCTTAGAAAGTATTATTTTTCTGAATACATAGCAAAGTTATAAATAATGAAAATGAGGGAATACCAATTTGAATCAACTCAGCAATTTTCATATTTTGTCTATACAATAACTAGACTAGTTTTATTTGAAATGTATTTTAAATACTTCTTATTTTCATAATTAGCTGCAATTCAAATCTTTTTCCCCCAGTGTTTTGAATAGAAAATATTTCTTTGTTATAGTTATTGTTACAGCACTGTAAAAATATATAATTTCTTATCCACAACATATTTACCATTTTAAAAACACAGACTTTTCTGCAAAAAATTTTAATATGTGCCTTAGGTGTTGATGGGAATTAGAATTTTATGCATAAAAAAGTATATTACGCCAGAAAAGTATACTAAAATAATATAGTATATTAAAATAATGTCAAAATGCATATTGGAAAGTGCTAATAAGTTCATTTTTATTGTGAACGAATCAATAAATTTGATTTTAAAATATACAGTAAGTGCACAATAATGCTAAGTTGGCTAAAGACCTTGGCTAAGTAGGAACATAAGAATCCGTTTGAGCGTTTGCGGTTGACTCATACTGTGTAATCACAGAATCGTACGCACAGATATGAAAAAGCAGGAAGGAATAAGTGAAACAAATTGAAGAAAGGGAATTGAACAGAAACAACAAATTGAACAGAAACAAAAACTGAAACATATATCCCACATATTTTGACCCGCGATAGCAAGGAATGGGCGGCTCCATTAGAGGACGGATGCAGGATGTGCTACTCTTGAGTTCGCCTCATGTCTGGTTTGTTTATGTGTAGCTATTGTTTGGTCACCTCATCTGCTGTTGCAGGTGCAAACCATTCATTGAGTGATTTGTACCACAAACTCCCAGAAGTGTTTCTTCCATTATTTTATGTTATAATAATAATAAGTCATCACTTAAGCGGCAGTCATTGACATTGCCTTGGTAGCATGATGACCGTGCTGTGTGTGTGTGTGTGTCAGAATAGACATAGCTTTACCAGTGTTGGCTTATCAGCTACATTTATTAAGTGTGTTAGGATGACTCCTGAGTGGCTTGTATACTTTTTTTTGATTACATTCTAGGTTCTTATTTTATTATGTAATCTCAATGTATTTCGCTCCTACAGATATTTACTTTCATAAAAGGGAAAAAAAGAGAAACTGGCAACATCTCAATGTTTTTTGTACACAGACAATAATTTTCATTTTGTTTTGCAATTGATAACGACGGGATTAAAGAAAAATAAGAATGTTTTTCACTGTGGTTCGACAAAAAAGAGAGGATGACTTGATTTGACATTAACATGTATCACATTTTTTCCAAAAGCTAATAGCAAAGTTAATGTATTATTATTATTATTATTATTATTATTATTATTATTATTATTATTATTATTATTATTATTATTTTATGTATTTATTTATTGTATTTTTGGTATTTCAAAGCTATCACTCAGAGAAACTGAATGAGTGATACTGGTTTACAATATTACATCTGACAGGAAATAAAGGCCATGTCATACAACTGGCATACAGCCTTTTGGGTATGCTCTCAAACGAACTCAACCAGCTGAATTCAGAGCAATCAGCAGTCACAATGAAAACTGAAAAATAATTTCCCACTGAACAGAGCCTTGGAAAATTGAGGGCACTTTTCTAAATAGCCACAGCAGTATCACATCCAGTGAAAAATGCAATTAATGGACACTCTTGAGAGCACTCCGCTGCCAGCCTGACACCAGGTATTATCTGTACAAGTAACAGCCCAGGGAAAAGATGGGTCATGTTTTATCAGATTTTCATGGTTCCTTATAGAGCTGGAGAAGGAAAAATTATGAGCAGGTGTCACAGGGATAGAGCTGCATGTTGATTTGTGTGTATGCACTTGTGTGTGTGCGTGTGTGGGTGTGTGTGTGTGTGTGTGTGATAGTGTGTGTGCGCTTGCTTGTGTGTACATGCTTGTGCATGTGTTTGACTGTATAGGTGCACATGTACATGTGTATATGTGTATGCATAAACATGTACATTTGTACATGTGTGTATGTGGGTGGGGAGACTGCGTGTACAAACATGAGTGTGAGTGTGTATATATGTGTACGTGTAAACATGTACATTTGTACATGAGTGTGTTTGAGTGTGCATGCGTGCGGGTGTGTTTGTGTGTGTGTGTGTGTGTAGGTATGAGTGTGAATGTTTGTCTGTGGCGTGTGTGTTTGTGCGTGCGCCTGTGTGTGTAAGTGCGCATGAGTATGTGTGTGAGTGAGAGTTTGTGTATGTGTGTGGTGTGAGAGAGAGAAAAAGAAAGAGTGTGTGCATTTGTGTATGAGTTTGTTTGTGTATGTATGTGTGTGTGTGTGTGTGTGTGCGCGTGTGTGCATGTGTGTGCGTGTGTGTGTGCGTGTGCGTGTGTGTGCGTGCGTGCGTGCGTGCATGTGTGCGTGTGGGTGTGTGTGTGTGTGTGTGAGCCAGAAGGGGGTGGGGCGGAGACCTCGGTTGGAGCTCTGTGAAGACCAGGCTGAACAAACTCTCTTTGAGGTTAGTGGGAGCACAGCAGGGATCCCTCCTCACGCCCAGGCACACATGTCATCAGTTTTCCAGCAGGCCGCCATCACAAACAGCCCAAGCGACAGTGTTATCAGACCTCGGGGAGCCGAGAGGAACAAAGCAATAATCAGGAAAACAAATGATAAACAGGACAGCATGTGTATTTCCTAGCAGCTGTCGAGCAGATAAGGGAGAAATTTGAAGTTTAATTTGCAGAAGGTAAAAAAGAACATTAGAGACAAATTAATTTCATTTTTTTCCCACTGGCGTCTGTGAAAGGACAGTGGATCCAGGCTGAAAATAAAGTGTCACACATCCATTCACTTCTGGAAAAGTCTGTGTAAACATGGAGACAGAAAGTGAGGGGGGTCGGGAGGACGGTTGGTTTTATATGCAATTATCCTGGGTGTAACTGGCAGACATATCCAGCACATCTTTTTTCTTGGAAGCCAATTAAGCTTTAGCGCGAGTGTGGTTTTAATTAGTGGTGTAATTGGGTCCCCCCTGCTGTGTAAATAGTTGGTAGAGAGAGAGAGAAAGAGAGAGAGAGAGAGAGAGAGAGAGAGCGAGAGAGAGAGCGAGAGAGAGAGAGAGCTAGAGAGAGAGAGAGAGCGAGAGAGAGAGAGAGAGAGAGCTAGAGAGAGAGAGAGAGAGAGATGCAAAGGTTTTCCGCAGTCTTGCTTTTTACTAAAGAAAAAGTCACGTTGTCTTACACAACTGACAAAAATGACTCAACGTTACAATTAACAAACTGCATTTGAATGAACCAGTGACTTACGTCCTTCCGCATGCTGAAGCTGGAGAAAACAATTCTGCACTACTTTGTAATTTATGGGAATTCATAGTGCACAGAGGCAACTGGAAGCAATTTTTGAATGCAACAGACAAGTCTGGCAGGAGTAGTTGTTACTGGTACCCTGCCAGGGCTGGCTCATTAATATTTACCACAGTGAAATTTTCCAGTTTTTTTTTTCAGGGTGTTTTGTGTTGACAAGCCAATGTTAGCCCTTCTCCTTCTCTCTCCCATTCCACTTCTCCCCCAAACACACACTTCCCAGTCAAACATCACCCACGCATATACTACTGCCCATACTTCCCAGTCAAACATCACCCACGCCTATACTACTGCCCATACCTCCCAGTCAAACATCACCCACACATATACTACTGCCCATACCTCCCAGTCAAACATCACCCACGCCTATACTACTGCCCATACCTCCCAGTCAAACATCACCCACACCGATACTACTGCCCATACTTCCCAGTCAAACATCACCCACACCGATACTACTGCCCATACTTCCCAGTCAAACATATAGCGCAATCCTCTACCAAATGAAACCATGTATCTTCTTTTGCATTTCTAATTTTCATAATGTACATGTTGCTTTTTGGTGTCAATCATGCTCCATGGAGGAAACATTTCATTCAATATTTTCTGCCTTGCTTGTGGTTTCTATGTCCAAACACTAAAATTAAACATTTTCTTAAACAAATGAACTTAAAGAACCATTCTTGGAGTCATCAGATTAAAACTTCTGTAGGTCCAGAAAAAAGGGAGAGGCTTGTCCCTCCTACAGGGCGATGAGAAGCCTGGGCCTTCAATCTGTAACATTTATTTAGTCACTTTAATAACTGTCATTTTTCTATATTAGATTGTATCTGTGCTGTAAATTGTGTTTTGTATCTGAAACATTGCGGTCTGGATCAAATCAACATTTATTCTTAACTTTAAGAGAAATTTCTCTTTTCCACACACAGTTCCGGTGAGTCCTGAAATCACTAAAATGTACTCTACAATGTAAAACAAAAAAAACCAAAGCTTTTATTTACGAATCCAAATCATAAATCCATGACCAAATATCAAGGGCAGGATACAGTGTTTGAAAATAGAGGTCAATGGCTTGTCACACATAGAGCAAACCTTTACACAGACAGTGGACTAGTCTGATCTTAACATCTCTGTTCATCTCTCGCTATTTTATTCATTTTATGAATTCAAAAATAAAAATGCTAAATACTGAATTTCATGTCATTATATGCTCATTTGGTAAAGTGCTGTATATGGCCAGACTTTTTAAAATAAATAAATAAATAATGTTTATGCTTGTAGGTTTGTATAAGTTATATCACTTGCTTTTCGTGCTTTAATGGTGTTGCAGCTCAGGGTCGCGGGAGGGCTGGAGCCTATCCCAGTATGCATTGGGCGAGAGGCAGGAATACACCCTGAACAGGTTGCCAATCCATCGCAGGGCACACATGCCATTCACTCACACACTCATATCCATGGGCAGTTTAGAGTCTCCAATTAGCCTAACATGCATGTCTTTGGACTGTGGGAAGAAACCGGAGGACCCTGAGAAAACCCACACAGACACGGGGAGAACATGCAAACTCCATACAGAAATATTATTATTATTATTATTATTATTATTATTATTATTATTATTACTGTTAGTATGATTATGCATCTCTTCATTACAATTATGACATCATAAAATTGGACTGTGACATCACCATACTGGTTGTGACATCTTCTCCATTTCAGTCACATGCAAGGCACATTGCAGTCCTCATTGTCATACTATTTCAAGATGCTAAAAGCTGTGTCTCTTAGCTTTGGATGTTTAACATGGAATCTACAAACATCCCTGAATCAATGTGTTAATACCTTTCAAAAAGATAATCTTTTTAAAGTAACTCTTTAGAGACAGCAGTTATGGGGCCAGGGTACACTGTATTTAAGAAAATAATAATGCATGATATTTCTAAAGGCCTATGTTATTTGGAAAGTATTTATAATACGTTTATATAAAAACCTGCTGTCAATTTATATTAGCTATCATCTTTAGCATGCATTTTTCAGGAGCTGAACTTGATCATTGATCTTCTTTCCAGGGATTTTGGATATTTTTTTGTTCGTTTTTTTCCCACAGACTGGCTTAAATGTTTGTTTTTAAAAATGTTTTATTACACTTGCTCTACTGTGAAGCACTGCCAGACAATTTGATAACAAAAAATACTGATTGATTGTTTAATTATTGTATAAACAATTAAGGCCTTTACTTTTTACCTAAATTTAATTACATCATGTAATACTATTACTACTACTACAACTATTACTACTACTAATTCATAATAATAGTAATAATAATAATAATTTGTATTATTATTGTTATTAATAATATTATTATTATTATTATTAGTATCATTGCAAGACATAATGATATAGTTTCCCAAACTATTTAAAGACATATCAATAATTATATGGCTTCAAATGAACATGTCACAAGAGATTCTACTTATCAAGGTCTCAATTGTAAACCATGATTAGTTAATTCATTGAATCAAGTGTCGAAAAACAAATACCTGCGCCCACATCAGCCCTTTCCAGATAGGATTGGACACCCCTGCTTTAGATTAATATAATGATGTATTTCTGGGAAGGGCAAATATGAATCAACAAATTTTTAAGTTAAAACAAATATATTATTAATGGTTAGCCTCTGATATTAGCCCATGGGTACTCAGCTGTCAGAGTCATCATTGATTTCTGGGTTCATTGCTGACTTGAATCAGCCCGCAGCTTAAATTATTTTAACATTCAAAAGGAAAACAAACATGGAATGCAAGAGTCATAGGGCATCCTCCATGTCAACAGAAAATGCGCATGAAGACGGGATTACAAACTCCCTGTACCTTCAACAGGAAATGCACATGAAGACGGGATTACAAACTCCCTGTACCTTCAACAGGAAATGCACATGAAGACGGGATTACAAACTCCCTGTACCTTCAACAGGAAATGCCCATGAAGACGAGATTACAAACTCCCTGTATCTTCAACAAGAAATGAGCAAATGCTGCCTATCTGTTTAGTTCATTTAAAACGATCTAAAGTATTCTCCCCAAGTACAATCTATTTGCTTAGCAGATATTTTTTTTTTATCCCAGGGGTCTTGGATTTGTTTGATCATACTTCTGAATATTTACAGAGGCAATTCAGGTTAATTGCGACATTGTGGCACTAGGTAGCTACGTCACTGCGCTAGATCTGAACCTATAACTTTCTGGTCACAAAATCAGTCTCATTGCTATTGCAAACCATTGGTGTATTTATCCGATTGAAAGAGGATATTTGCCTGTATGCAAGACCTGCTTGTGTCTGTGTAATTAGTATGCTTGTGAGACATTGTTCTGTTACTGCATTGCTGAATAATAGCATTTTGCTTCATATAAACGTTTCCCTTATTGTCCATCTGAAACAATAAGGTCATTATCATAATTTCAATTTACAGTTGGAAAAGCACTGTTGTAAAACAATGCATTCAAGCCTGCTTTGCAACTGGTTGGCACATTTCTATTCAATGTTTTCTGTGGAGTGTCACATTAAGCTCTGATGGCTCGGGATATTGCTTTTTAAGCTATATAAATATATAACTAAATATAGCTTATACATAGCTTTGTAACCTATATTACTTCAGTTACAACCACAGAATGATTTTACTTTTGAAACAATCTTTTTTTATAATGAAAATGTTTTGGTCACCCAGTTTCTTTATTAGTTTAATTTCATTAGCTATTATGTCAAATATTAAACACCGAATGTGAAATGCATAATGTCATTGCCCTAATACCATATTCAGTACAAGTGGGATGTAAATTGCTTAAATTGGCAATAGTTATGGAAAACATTCAAAAGCAACTTCAGTATAGGCTATGTATGTATAATATATGTATGTATGTATGCAAATTAAATATATTTATTATTATTTCAATGATATATTACTTTGACGGTGTGAGCCTCTTCAACTCAAAAAAGGGCACTGCTGCTTTAATTGCAGTTTATTTGAATGCCATGTGGATGCCAATGGACATGTGTAGTGAACTCTTCAGATACAGATTAATAAATAGAAATGGGGGGTGGGCTGGGGAGAGAAAAAAAGTCCCGTTTTTGTTTTCTTTATTTCTCTCTATTTTACGTGCAGCCCTTGAACTCTTTTCATGTTGGCCACCAAACCATGCCTAATGGCTCCTGCTGAGACAACTGTCCGGCTTCCAGAACCCCGCACATCAAGCGGATTGAAGCCTAATAAAGGCATAGAAAGCGGAGCTTAAAGTATTGGGGCGCAGCCCCCCGAACCACACAGGGCCGGCATCTGCCGCTGCTGTCATCCACATAAAAGTTGAGCACACAGACGAGGAAATTGTCCGTTCAAGAAAATCGGCTGCTTTAAATTAATATTTCTGCTTCATCGTGATATCATGACTTTTAATTTCCCCAAACCCGTCCCCGTTCGTGTGCTCCTTCAGACTGGGTTGCGTAGGCCTGCCGTCAGCAGGTCCACTCCGCCACAAGAAACTGCTGCCGTTTGGATCCTCGCGAAAGCGCTCTGCACATTCAGAGTAGGTGAGATTTATCTTCATTTTGAACTCACACAGTTTATCTCCATAGTTTGACCTCTGTGCTAAATTGGTTGTGTTGACTTTTGAGCTGCCTTCGATCCTCGTGTGAGTAAACGCAGGCTAAAGAAACTAGCGGCTGTTGATGCTGTACGCTTAGCTGGTTTACTGATGACGTAAGAAGAAGTTCAGTTCATAATTTTGAATAGATACGGTTTATTTTATTGTGTTTTTAAGAACAGGATGGTGTTTTTTTTTTTTTTATCCCAAAACTGTGTTAAAGAACATACTATACAAGCTACAGGTAGGCTATCTAGCTGAAATATGACCATGTTTGTGTATTTTATCGAAGGCCCAGGTCATCTGTCCTTTTTATTTCATAGACTGTTACTATGAAAATATTACTCTTTACTGAACTCGTGCAAAATATGTCTTTGTTATTTTAAAATATAATCCCTAAAGATAAAATGCAGCAATGCATACACAATTATTTTTTATTAGCATTCCATAATTAAACACACTGCAATGTAAGGTAAGTTACATGGTTAAACATAATTTAAGCAAAATAAAATTATTATGTGGTGATTAAAAGAAAATTGAGACCATAGTGGTGCATGTTTCACCTGCAGAAATGAATGTCAGAAAAGGAAAAAAATAAAAATAAAGGATATGAATACCTTCAATAGCAGCAGATATATTATAATTTTTGCGTATAGATTGTTTCTCCTAATTCCTTACTCTCAACATGGAACATCACAGACCATGAAACACTGTAAACAGGAAGCATTTTGTTTTCTATAGCTTAGTATAAAAAGACTGTATCCTCCAAAACTGTTTTGAGCATAAACAGTAATGGAGGAGATTTGCATTTGTAAATCCATTCTTTGTGATATTACCAGCAATGGTGCCATTTTGAATATCACACACAGACATGTGACAAACACACAGACAGACACACACACACACACACACAGACATACAGATACATGCATACAGGCACACATACTGTACGTTAATGCGCGCACGTGTGCGCACACCCAGACATACACACACACACACGGATAAGAGTAACAGAAAAAAACAGTGACGCACACATCGAAGAACAATGTATGTTCTGTGCATGTCGAAGCTGCACAGCCATTTTTCACAGATGCCTTCCAAGAGAACAAATGGTGAATTTCTGTATTCAACCTCTCGACATGCGGCGGTACAACAATACAAACCTCTGGCAGCCATGCAACGAGATTACGGGGAGGAAGGTGTTCTCTGTCCTCATACCAGCTATTTTCTCATTTCTTCACACCAAACTGAAGCAGCAGTCAGGTCCCATTATGCTGCAGGCTTTCCGACGTGTCTGAGACACAATGCTCCAAACAACTGTCGGCAGGCGGTTTTGAGGCCATCAGAAATAACTGGGTATCGGGGCTAAAATGTGCAGATGTGATACTGTGAGCTGACAGTTGAAATAAAAAGAAATAAAGATAAAAAATTTAAATGGAAGCAGCTGATAAACAGGGACATTGTTAAGAGTAAATACAGTGAATACGAAAAAGGGCTAACTACAATTTGGCACTGTTCCTTTATGTAGGCTATGTATCCTGTTCTGTTAGACAAATACTGTTTTGGTTTTTTATGACAATGCAGGTTTTTTTCTAAGACAAAAACGCAGCCATCAATGTTGCTGAAATATGGCTGTGCGGTGTATCGTATGCCAGTTGAAATGGTGTTTCTGACACGGAACAATACTGCTGGCAAAGACAGGTCAGAGCCCCTCCTCCACTCCTGTATAAACACTGCACCAGGAGCCAGATAGCCTCTCCTTCCAGTTGTGTGTCAGGCTCGACAACATGTCACGCGCAAACCGCGCTCTTCACAGAGTTAACGTGCGCACAAACGCCGACCAATAAGAACCAGCGGCTGTTTCGTCCGCTCAATCGGCAAAGCGGCAGGCATCTCTCATCACACGAGGGACAGGC
The DNA here is from genome assembly GCA_022702515.1 of Ilyophis sp. 1 JC-2022. Taxonomy (NCBI): domain Eukaryota; kingdom Metazoa; phylum Chordata; class Actinopteri; order Anguilliformes; family Synaphobranchidae; genus Ilyophis; species Ilyophis sp. 1 JC-2022. The sequence continues at coordinate 52,542,291 of CM040395.1, read as the reverse complement.
GAGTAACAGGCATGTATCCTATCAGTGCTCCGCCCATACTTATCTCAGTGGGGTACACGGTTGCACCCAGACGCACGTGAGCCTGAGAGAATGAGGCAGGCGTGACGTGCGGCCGCTGAGCAAGGCCGGCAGCTGAAACTCAACAACACCGGCCCTTCCTTTCCTGCCTGTTGTCTTTCTCTCACTGCTGTACGTGCGATGGCCGTCTTAGCCTTGTGCGCATTGTCAGTCGAACATTTAAACATTATTTAAACTTGTTTTTTTATTTTTTATTTTACCCTTGACATTATTGCAGTTTGTGTTAGTGTGGCCAGGGGTCAAGAGTCCTGACTCCTGGTCAGAAAGTCAAGGTCCTTCTTTTGCCTTTGACCTGCGCAGGGCCTGATGCAGTTAGTGTCAGCCAAAAAAGGTATATCCACTGTAGCATCAATAAGAAAGAACTGTACGTCTGTCTTTTAGAGAGAGGGAGGGGCAAATGGAAGCCAATGTGATCATGTGACCCATACCCGTCCACCTCAAAAGAGAGAATCTCTAGCTTTTTAAAAACATGAACAAAAATTAACAATTGAGGCATTTAAAAAATAATTAATCAAATGAGCTCTGAAGCACGTTAATCATCGGTGGTGCTGCAGTAGACAGGAGAAGTGGAGCGGGTAGGTTGGGGGTGTGTGTGTGTGTGGGGGGGGGGGGGGGGGGGGGGGAGAGAGAGGAGGAGAATGCAGCGGTTTTTGTGCGATAAGAAAAGGGGGAAAAAAGGCATACAAAGAGTCGGTTTTTCCATTGTGTGAAAAAATATAAACACAGACAAGTTCTGTCTTTGATTCGTTCATGCTTTTCACTCTGCTCAGCGGGGCTGTTCTATAGAACTCGCCCCTCTTCGCATTTTGGGTAAATAGGCACCATGGACCCTGCATGATGTGATTATACTTTTTCCTCGCCGTGCTTCACGCTGCTATTTTTTCTTCCAAAAGCTTCAAACTTATAATTTTTTTGTTTTTGCACTGCCATTTTAGGCTTCTTCTCAGGGCTTTCCATCCACACTGGTTTCATTTTTATTGGTTTCATGTTTGTTGTGTGGACAGTGTTTTCTACGTAGATGCAAATACTGTATATTATATATATATATATATATATATAATACACACACACACACACACATGCACACACACACATACACACACACACACACACGCGCACACACATCACACAATACATGCTGCGGTTGCCAATGAGCTTAGGGGTTGGGAGAAGATGCATATTATTATTTTAAGAAAATGTCTGCTGGCTTCACCTCTAGCTGTACTAGCTCTTCACATAGACCAATAACCAGGAGATCACAAATTATTGATTTTGTGGCAATCTGTGATTTGGCTATTGAAACAACCAAAAGAAAGGGGTGAACACAGTATTTTGCAATTAAATGGAAATAAATACTGTCCAGAAAATGCAGGCATGATACTCTTCCACAACTAGGCGAGAATACAATAAAAATGTATACAAGGGCCTTCACTCATTTTAAATGGACACATAATATTGACAGAAATTCTGATGTTTGCATTCGGATCTGGGTTTTTGATATGCTTTCTTAGCCACATTCAATATCTGCATATCTGAATATCAAGGAAGCTAAAATCTGGTTGCAGTAGCTATATACAGAAATATTATGTCTGTGTGTGTGTGTGTGTGTGTGTGTGTGTGTGCAAGCGTACGCATATGTATTTAAAGCTTACTTTCCCAAACAATATATTTCAAAATAGCATTGTTTTCCCAGTCAGATAAAAAAACAGGGCATATTAACAAATTAAACTAATAAATAAATAAGGCTGACACATAGTTTTTTTTTAAAATTATTTGTCACACAAGTTATTTCAGTCTTGAGTGTGAAAAATCACTCTATGCAAATAAATACAATCATGCGAGCACCTCACAAAGGTTTTTCACCAATTACAATGGGCATGGCTTATAAGTCAAACTTAATTATAGGAAAATAGTGTTTGCAATCAGAGTACTATATGCAATTAGTAGGTAACGGAGACTTGGGTGTCAGCACTGAAACACTGGATGGTGATTTACATAGATAATGGGAGCTAGCCTTTTTGTCTTTTAAATGGATTAAGGAAACTGGTCACAGTGAATCGTCTCAGATCACACTATTGTTTACAGAGGAAAATTAAGAAAATACAGATTTTTAAAAGCAGTACACTGGATGCTACTGTAGCCTTACAGTGGGATGAGACATTTTTAGTTGACAATAAGCAAAAAGGGTCAGCCAATATGTTGAAGAAAGAAAGTATTAAAATACTGTAAAAAATGAAACATGTAAACAGTAACGCCGGCTTAGAGCTATACTGGAATTTGAGCTATATATCCATATTTGTTCAAGTGTAGAATATCCCACTGCAATGTATTGTGTTCATCCCAGAATGCTATTCACAGCACACGAGGACACGCATACGTGTGTGCATATGTATGTAACTGAAACACTTGGTAACTCACAATGCTTATTCCTTTTACACATTTTTCTATCAATAATTATGTGCATACAGCTATTAGCTGTGTATTCACTTGAGGTATTCACCCAAGGGCAGCAGCAATGTCCCACCTGGATTTGGAAGCCACAAGATCAGGTCCAGAGTTTAGCAAAGCTCACCATTGTCTGTCACCCTTTTAAAAAGGTGATGCTTCTATCCCTTACTTTGAAAGAAGTCTTTGTGTCAAACCACTATTATAGAATAGAGGACATGTATGAGTGTTTGTTTCCAAGATAGCATCAGGCAATGGCTTTAATCCAATAATGCGTCGATGCATTTTGTGAAACGTTCAGTATATATTAAATGGGCGTGTTATTTATTTATTTTACATGTCACAGAAATGCTGATAGAATGTACGTCGTGATCATTTTTATGACATTCCACAAGTCATTATTGAAATTGCTTTTTATATGCAATTTAATTTTTTATACAACTGCGCAAAATCGTCTTGAACATGATTCATTGCAATTCACCATCAAATCTGTGAAATATGTTCATACACTTTGAAAAAAATAGTAGGCCTATGTATAATCGTTTTATATGCCAGTGCAATTCACCTGTGTGCACAATATTTTTGGCATACAATTATATTTCATATGTAAACATTCCAGAATAATTTATAATGGTCACAATTTAGTATAGTCCATATTCGCTGGAATTCATTTATTTTCCTCACACAAAAGCTTACCTCACTGAATAAAGACGTGTACGTACACCATAATGTTTACAAATAACTACAATAGAATGAGGAAATGTCGTTCAGTATAACATTTATCAAGATATATTTTGATTAAACTACATGTGTTCTCTTTCTTGTTTATAATTTAAATATGCAGGGTTTGGAAGGGTGGACTGTTATATTATTGAAAATATAATGCCGAGATTGCTTAGCCTATATACTAAAATAGGCATAGGCTACCTATCCAACTATGACCATTAGGTCAGCTGTAGATTAGCCTACTTTATGATTTTGTATTCACTCACATTAATATAGAATTATTGACTAATTCCTTTACGCATATAACCGTTTCTGAGCATAACCGGAGCCGGTTAGCAAAGCATTGGTTGTTTATTTAGTCTAATCTAGTTTGTAGTTAGTCTGAGCAAAAGAAGGATGCGCTGTCTGAAATAATAATCTTATACTATATACATTAAAAGAGATTGTATGATGAATAGTTTGTCGTTTTATTTAAGGTGACTTCGTGTATGATTTAATAGCCTATGCCGTTATCTTGTTGAGATTTAAACAATTAAAACAAATTACGCACGCTATCTTGGTTTGTTGACTTGGTTTGTGTTGTGTCGGTGACCATCATAGGCTATTCTGAATCTGTATTTTATTCTTGGTTTTACAATGACTGAAAAAGGGGTGGTTTGATCGTTTGACGTTGTTGGCACAGTTGTACAATAGGGGGGCGTCAAATAGACGGATTAGAAACTCGGACTTTGTGGCTTCTTCAACCCTCACCCTGTGATTTTGACAACACGTCATGCCTTTTTGTTAAAGCTAAAAAATAAAGAATTCAAGCACGTCGATTATCAATAAGTAGCTAGTTAGAAATGCCTGTTTCAGTAATTTCAATTTCATATATATTTTGCTGCCTTAATTTTTAAGACGGTATATTGAGTATAAATGTCATCAAAACTGTATTCAAGACTAATTTTCATGGCGTTGTGAGAGGCATATGCTTTAAAAATTTTGTCAAATATAATTTGTATGATACATTGTATGCTCTGTCTATCAATTAATTAGTATATGTCTGTTTAATTTATTCGTATGGAACCGTGATAACTGGCTACTAACATTTCAGTATAACGAACTTTTACGTGATTGTGTGTTCCCTTTTGTAAAAATACATTTCAAGAAACTGAAAATAGTTTACCATGGACTTTCTAACTACATACACAGCAGTAGAATAAAAATAACCCTTTAAACGAAAAACAATATATTAGAGTGTTGTAGTGGCAATATAGAAATAAGTTTTTTTCAAATTCAGTCGTGATTTTGGAATCCTACATTTACAATATTCCATGCCTAGTGTGAAAAGGCGGAATATTTCTATTAGGGACAATCTTATGAAACCAATTTAAATACATTTCAAACGGTCTGTTTTGAACAAATATATATATAAAGGTAGATACGTTTATTGTTTTTATTATTATTTATTTATCCACAAAACACACATCTGCATATTCTACGCACATCTACATTTCTTTTAAATTTGATATATAATTTTTTGCATATCTTGGATATACAAAGTTCGATATTTTATTTTATTTCATTGTTTTACCTTAGGTGTATTGTTTTCTGTGTTTCTGTGTTAAATTTCTGTGTTCCATTTTGTAAAAACACAAACAGCAATCTTGCAATGCAACCTGCATTTGTCATAAAACCAAAAATAAAAAAACAGGTACAAATTTCCTGTCCATGTTGATTATTCATTATTAGCAGGACACGCCTAAAGAGTGGCTGACATTTGCATACATCTTAAAAGAATTTAAATGTTTGACACATTTTCCTTGAAATTGGGGTCATAAGAAAAAGAGTTGACAAAGAGACTGACTGCAGGACATGAAAGCAAAAGTGTGGTACAAGCAGTGTAGTGTCAGTGTAAATTATTGAATAGCCTATTTAGAGTCACAGCAGTCAAGCCAACTACACAGTGTGAATCTTTCAGCATGTCCAGGGTTTGTTTGATTACCTAGCTCCTTTAGACATATACAGTGTATCCCTTGTGCTGTTCACCTTTCCCTTCACTTTATTTCATTTTTATACACAGCCTGTGCTTTGTGGCTGTTGGCCTGGACGCCCTGAACATTTGTCATTAGAACCGACTCATAATTAAAAACAAGAAAAAAGATACTGCTGCCATTTAATTGTAGGTCAACGTTAAGGGCAAATGATTGAATCCAGGCCAATATGAATACGCTGTACGGTACCTTTCAGCTCCACTTACCGCGGTATTTCTGTCCTCTGCTACAACATAAGAGTTTGGGAAATGTGTCTGATAATTCCCTTTTATTGAGATTCAGAACTGTGTGGATGTTAGCAACACAAAGGAATGATCTTGTACTTACCAGGCCAGGAGGTGAACAAAGCAATGCTGATTTTTGTTAATTCGTTGTTTACTGTAATTGAAGCTGCAGGATTTTTTTTTACGCTGCCATTTTCTCATCAGTAACTATGTTCTGTTGCAGACCTGGATGCATAAAATTAAAAGCTGTTAATTAGAAATTAATGCACAGTTGGAAACGTGTTTGTTTGTTTTTTTTTCCATCAGGGGGGAAAAGTCCTATCAGTTGAAAAACACCTGGAACGATTAACATAATGGTGGCACTATTCCCTTTTGTGCCCAGCTGTGTATATGGCATGCAGTGTACATTCACATTACAGTTCATTTGCATAGATGTTTAATTTCCATAAATCATAAATAATATAAATGTATAAATATAATGGCATGTTTCACAGATGCTGTGATGCACAGAAACCGGTATAAGCCATATCATTTTCATGCATGCTTCAACTTAATTTATTTTAATGTTTTAACATTTGGGGAAACAATTATGTAATAGGCTACTTAAATAAAAACTGAAAGCTGCTGTTTTAAATTGTTGATTTATTTGTTTGTATTGTTTATAAAAGTGAATGAGAAATTTTTGAAATGATGGTTATTGTAGTGGAATTGTATACTAACATTTAGTTTATTACTAAACTCTGTGTGACTTCGTTATTAGAAAGGTGATGTTCATCACAGTGTTTTCTCATTAAGATACAATTTTTTCAGCTGTGTTATGTTCATATACTGGAACATCTATTTGACCAGATTTGTGATATGTGCTCAGAAACTGTCTTGAGGAGACACATGAGTTTTAAGTCCAGCTGAGTCGATCTGAGAGATGTAGAAATCAGAACCTTGTTGCTGGAAATGTGTCTCTAGTCATCGACTGATTTGTAATTTGCTTTTAATTGCCAAAAAAATTGAATGATTCTCGGTTTGAGCGTATGGAATCATAAATTTATCAACATTTTTTAATGTACTTTTCCATCTTGTGGACTATCAAGCTTTGTGCTTTTGATTAAAAATAAATTTACAGTGTTTTGTGTATTAGAGCTGCACATCAAAAACATGTCTGTATTAATTATCGCTGGGGGCTATGGTGTTGATTTTTTTCGGTGGTCAATAAATCCCGTAGATGATGTGCACCTAGCACACTCAATGATAGAGAGAGAGAGAGAGAGAGAGAGAGAGAGAGAGAGAGATAATTGGCATTATTTTACAACCCAAATTAACCTTAATTTTGCATCACTCTTGTTAATCACACAGAAGAGAATGAAAAATGAGAGAATAAAATTGATAGTCTGAAACATGACATAATTGAATAGTGCTCAGTGAGCCACAAAGTTTAGTACTCATTTTACATCTAACTAGCCATACCCAGTCTACAATTGTACTTATTCACACACACATGAACACACATACATACAGAAAGTGTAAGAAAAAGTGTCTTTTGTAAAACAAATAAGCATTTACTCCTTTACATGTGACAAAATGGCACTGTCACTTTCACCTTGAAGAGCCTGTTTAAGGCTTATTTTTTTATGCCGATTTTATCTAAGCCTTAATAAGTAGTCTTAAGTATTGAGAAGACTAAAATCGGCATGCTTATACATCCATGTATGATTGAAAATACTTTTTCAATGCGCCCATCCTTTTTTGTGACAGTGTTTGTAACATTGACTCCTAAGCTTTCAGATATCCTCCTAAATTCCTTGCATTACACAATTCTGGTATGATGCATAAATTATGCATATTAGAAACACGTAATCAGAGATGATCTCGAGTTGGGAGCTGTTTTTCTTGCCCTTTCATATTAGACACAATTTGAAGGGAAGTTTAAAAAAAAAAAAACAGGCTATTATAGTTATCCTAGTTGAAAATAATTTCTAGACTTGTACTTTAAGTTGCCACCAGATACAGTAAGTGTTCAAATTGTGCACCTGCCCTGAAGAAAACGGAAATGTCCTTGGTAATACTGAATCTGAAAGCTGAGAGACAATCAGACCTAGTTCACTGTGTGCTTGCCCGTGCGCTCCACTGGCTGGTTTTGTGCCAACGTCCTCCTCCTTCAGAATAGGCTAAGTAAGGAACATTCCCGCCACTGTGATCTCACATTAAGGTCTGTTGTCCCAAAGCTCCTATTCGGCAACATTTCTCCAAGATTCACCATTCGTTTAGGATGAGGGCCAGGGTCGCTGCCAGCACCAGGATGCAGGATTGTGACCTTTGGCTCAGTGGGGTCAAGTCACACAGCCCCCAAGAGCACAAATTTGGGTTTAAGAGAGTCCCTTCCATTCAGAGAGGGAGAAAGGAGCCCCTCCCATAACATGGTCTCTATTCAGCTGATTCACAAGGGACAGTGCATTCTCACATACACACAACAGGCACAGAATCCTTCTGTGTCAAACATTGCCTCTTCTCTACATAAAAAAAGAACCACTGGCTTTAGACCTATGACACCGTGCTTGAGCCTACAAAATTTGAATTTGTTTTATCTTGTTTTCTTGAGAAGGGGAGGGGTAAAATATTTTGACTGCCAATGTGAATGGACCTCAATATTTATTTCTGTATTTGGCAGGCGCCCATATATATGTTGGAGCACAGTAATTATCAGTGCAAAACAGTTATAACAGGGCAGCCATAGCAACCATTTCATTACAAATGTATTGAAAACAAAAACTGACCAGATAGTCTAGTTTTAGGGATCTTCCACCCTGTGGGTCAGCAGTGCACAGTGACACAGTGGCATGCTAACACAATCTTACAATTAATAAATCTCTATCATATTAATCATATAATCTCAGATTTAATTTTCATTGATATTTCCGTTGAAAAGTGATTTTTGAGTGTGTGCTGCATTCTATTCCCCCTCAGAGTTCGTAACGATGTGCAGTGCATGACTGCAAATGCTTCAGCTTGACATCTGCCGTGTAAACAAAGGGATGCTTGTTTCTGCGGTCGCCTGCTAACTCTTTCTGACTTCCGAATCAACCGTTTTCAATGAACTCCCTTCATGCTGTTATTCAGTGGTACACAAATCCCTGCCCAAGAGCTGCTCACATTGGAGTTTAGCCAAACTTAGTGACCTGCATTTCTTTCATGTACCCTCATCAGGTAAATGAGGAGGAACATGCCCCATTGGGCTCATTGTTAAAAGACACAGAACTGTAGACAAATTATGGGATTTGGCTCATAATTAAAGGGCGTGGTGATTCTGTTCTGAAATCCAGTGCACATCATTGCATAAATGCTTATTTTGTCTATGTTGTCAATATTAAAGAAAGGCTAGAACTGATTGCCATTTAAAATAATGTCAGGCTTTTTAAAAAGTTAATATTTCAATAACAATTTATACACAGCTGAATACTTTTTAGGTATGAATTGCTTCTTATACACTTCTTGTTCAGACAACTTCAGAGTAGGCACAAAGTTCCAATTATGGCACTGCCCATGCTTTTCACAAAGCACTTATCCAATCAAATTTAGTGATTGGCTGCTGAGACAATGGAAATAGCCAAGGAGGATCACCTATACCCCCCCCCCCCCCCCCTTAATCAAGCTCCAATTAATTTTAGAAGTAAGATGATACTTGTGAAATAAACAACGGATCATTTTCCTGCCCTTTCAAATCAGTATGGCACTACTCAGGAATTTGGGGAATTCCGTTTTTCTACTTTGAAATACTGTCAAGGTCTCCTTGCTGCTCATTTGGGAGTTTATCTACAGCTAAGAAACAAGCGCATATGCATTAGACAATCTCTGAATTAATCACTGTTGATGTAAGGAGTGCAGGTGTGGTGGAAAGGGTTTGGTTATAAACACCATTAATATTGTACATAGTGTAAGGAAGAGCCAGGGGCTAGTGGAGGCCTTGGGAGACAGAAGTAAGAAGTCAGACAACTCCTCATCCTCACCACAACCATCAGTGTGTGTGTGTGTGTGTGTGTGTGTACACATGAACACAAGCAATGTGTTCTTGCAAGAAAGTGTGTGTGTGTGCATGCTATTGGTTTATGCTACTTTTTCACCTTTATATATGTCAATAAAATATTTTACTTCAATCTGAACTATAAAATGGATTTACACAAGAAACTAATATCACAAGATGGAAATCCAAGTGCCATGTTCTTGTTTTAATCTTACATTTGAATAAATCCATCAGGCAGAGAAGTGTGATATTGTCTTCAACATACTGCTGAATGTGGAGAGAAAGAAACAGCTCAAACAATGCAAGTCATGAGTTCTATTTATTTGACTCTTCAGTCAATTTTTCACTCTCTGTGGTTAACCATATCTTGCACATTGATGCAATAAAATAAATATAAAATCGATATTCTGCCGTTTTATCAATTTTGGCACATGTTGCCCTCCTAATGCAATTTGGTTGATTATAAATGGTTTAAATTCAGTTATTTTTCTTTATATTACAAATATGCTCTTGTCAGACAGCAACACAGAAATACTGTCGGACCAGGCGACACCAGGAGACATTTCTTATTCGAGGATAAATATAGTGGCCACAGTACTGCAGCGCCTAGTCTTTCCCCTGCTGTGCATTCTCCATAAATTTGTTGTGCAAGGAATATCATACTCTCCCTTCTTAATTTCAAACATTGCTCTATACACAGTGATTCTGGGGGGGAAGGTGACATCAAATACATCAGTTATTCACATTCATGCTTAACTCCAAGTATATTTAGTCTTATACTATTAGCCTACATATATATACATGGCCATGGAACTTGGCTACCAACATTTTTATTGATGACATTTTAACGTCTTGACATCAATTCAAATCCAATTCCTTATATTTCGTCTTAGATTATTTAAAACACGCTTCTTATATTTAGGCTACTTTGGATCCAACATCTCTTTGAGATGGCTATCAACTGCATTGACGACCAACCAAATTGTTTTAAGGCTCACTGTAACATCGCCTACATGTGGTCGGACTTGCACACGACGTAGGCAACATGCAATTTTGATCAATTTCGGGGTATCAAGTAGGACTTCTTCATGTATAGGGGAAGCCTTTTTTCATGTGTTTATTCAATAAGTCTTTGAAACTAATGTAACAAATTAAACTAATTTAAGATATTCTACAGTCTCACTGCCGGCATCAAAACATAGCCTAGTTTGTGTGAAGGTTGTGTCCCTTCAAAAATGTATTTATTGTAAGAAGTTCATATTTAAAATATATTATAATGTTAACCGTAAAATATATTTATCAATAAATATAAAACGTACGATATGTGTTTTCATGTACACGATTGTGATTTTTCGTCCATTATCAATACTACCTACATCTTCAACCGTGAACCATCTGGTAACTTCGGGGTCTCGGTCACTTCCCAACATCCTTCTCACAAAAACACTCACATTCCAACCTAATGAAGCGACTTCGCCGTCCTCACATTCAACATATCCCTGCGCGCTGACCGCACTCTAAGATACAGCGTTATTTATTTATTAGGAATAAAACGCTTTGTGAAACGGAAATAACTGTTTATAAAGTACAGTATGTGATATAAGAATCATTCATTACCAATTTAATATGATTGCATAACCACGATTGGAGTTACTATTTTTTCTTGACTGCGGCAGAATACATTAACCACATAGTTGGTATAAGAGCTCTCTCTTTCAGTCGCCATTTTAAGAGCCCGTTTCCTGTGCTTGGAAGCCGTCTTCTCACTGCAGCGGCGGCGGAGCAGGAGTGCCTGACGGATTTAATAGAGGGTGGTTTGCTAGTTTGTTTTCTTTAATATTATCAGATACGTTGGCTATATACCACTGACGGAGAAACGGAAATACCGTTTTTGTTTCGGGTAAGTTAAATATTCTCTGAGTTCCTATCACAGATTGCTAGTTTGGGTGAGCTAGCAGGCTAACTAACGTTAACGTTAGCTAAATATCGAAAATGAATCCTATTTGCATGTGAAATAGTGTCTTGAAGACAGTCTTGGTCGATATTTTTTTCCATCCAACCATGAGCTGGTTACACTTTTTACTAGCTAGTTTTGAAACGTTCTACGTTAAGGACTCTTGGTTTAACATGAGAATGGACAAAATATGTGGTTTAACATTAGCTAGAGGGTTTTTGAGTCCTGTCAGGAATGGTTAAATCACGTTTGTAACGTTAAGTTAACAGTTAAGGTAACGTTAACGTTAGTCTTAACAGCTAACGTTATCTGTTGAATTAACGTAGTAGTAACTAACGTTAGCTACGCCAGTGCAGAATTAATGGCTAACCGTTTAAAACTAACGTAACGTTGTCGTTTGCTTGTTACCTGGTCCCTGTTGGGATTGCAAGGATTTCTAGTGAATGTTATTTATTCAGGAAACGGGGTAGTGCGTTAAGCCATTATGGCAGATTAACGCTATTTTAACAATTAAATTGGCTATTTAGTCGGTAACTTTAGACATGACTGACTTGAGTAGCAAATGTTTAATAACGTTAGTTAAATGTATCTAGTGTTTAACGTTAATTTATAACTAGGAAGTGTTAAGCAAGGTTGCCATGATGCCTAACTCACGTAACGCTACTTAACTTTGCTTTAACAGTTTACCCAGCTTGCCAAGCTAGTGTTATCGTTAGGTAGCAACGTTTGCAAACCGACGAGGTCTTTAAGCGTGCAACCCGTCAGCTTACTAACCGTCACAGTAACGTTAATGTCTGTTGCATTCATAACTAACGTTAGGCGACGTTAATTAAATATTATCGCTTAACTAACGTTGGGTGACTAACGTTATATTTGGAGTGGTACACACTAGCAAGTCCGCTCCATTGACTAATTGTACGACCCCTCGTAACGTAAACTTAACTAGCGCTTGCCCAGTAATGTTGAGGGTCGCTTGGCCCGCAAGTCATCTACAAAAGTTTTTTTACGGTCTTTTGTTAAAACGTAGCTAGAATAGACTATTACGATTTCCCTGAATCTGTTTTGCTTTACAAACAAAGCCAGGCCCGGTCCCGAAAAATTCCTTCGCCGTTGTATGTTTGAAGGAAGTTGAGGAGGAGCCTAAGTTGAAATATGAGTGCGAGGCGGTGGTTAGAATGTTCATTGGAAACGGTGCTGCGAGATCGAGACCTGGCTGTGTAGCGTTACTGCTGCGGACTTGCTTGTGTACGGCCTCGGCCTGGACTTGGTGTGGGAGGGATTTGATCTTTGACGACGCTCTAAACTGCAACGTTACAGTCCGGGGGCTGCCGTGGAAATACCCGCTACGGTAGGTACTTTTGCTCGAGCATTTTAGATATGTTTTCTGCCGAAAAGGCAGATGTCTCGACGCGCAAATCTTAAACATTCCTTCCAAGTCGCACATTGCGGCTAGTGTTTCGGTCTCGTGGTGAAGTTATCAATACTTTTGATATTTAAATTGGGCAAGTTATTGATGGTGGTGAGTTTAGATTTTAAAAAAATTGTTTCTTGCTTTCCCCCTCCGAATAACTTGTGGCCTATAGCACAGCTTGGCAAATGATCGATTCTCAAAAGAAAACATTAAGTAAATATCTTTGGAAGTGCTTCCCTGTAGTAACCGATAGTGTGCAATGCATTGTATTGCTTATTTTCTTATTGTCCTCTACAGTGTAAATTATTCTGTATATAGTGCTGTAGGCTACGTTTTTTGGTTAAGTGTCTGCTAAATTAGTTGTGGGTGGTAATTTGGCATGGCCCATGTACACATTTCTTCCTCCATACCTCAGAGCAATTTTGCAGAAGTACAGGATGGCTTTCACACCTTTGACTTGGGTTATTCATTTTTGAGTTGTTGCTACCTTTAACACCCTGTGCCTCAGTATTCTGTATGATTATCCCCTTGTTGGTTATTAAACATGTCTGGAAACTGCTCAAATATCCCATGTTTTAGTACCTTTTTTTGTTGTTGCTAAAAGCATATTATGATCAGCATACTTATCGAACCTCTATTTCGGTCAGGAATTTGGATTTCATAAATATAGGGACATTGTTCTGTGTGCATTCAGTGAGGATTGGATGCTAGCTCTGCAGTATAGGTTGAAATGAAGAAGCCAGTAAAGTTTAAGGCTCTGCTTACTGTTCTTGGTGAGGGGGGTGGGGTGGTCATTGGTTCCCTTTGAAGATCCGCAAACCAAATTACTTCCATATGCATTTGAGGAGTACAGCCAGGCGCCTGCCAACGCTGCCTGATGGCGGGTCTGCATTTTTCGATCCCAATCTCAGGCACTTGCATGTTCTTTGTGCTCAGAAGCCGCACGCCCTGTGCGGCTGTGTCCTAAGTGAGCCTGTTCTAGTATCTATCCCCAAAATGATTTTTAACATTGAGATGTGTAAAACTGGACTTTGTATTTTTAATCACTTGACTATTTTGAAACCATACAGCTGGTTCTTTTATGCAAGAATGCTTTTCCGGTGTTGACTGGGATGTTTTTCTTCCAGTGGATTTCAAAATTTTATACTATGAATGGGGCTTTCAGCAAGTTTGGTTTGGAGTAACTCAAGTCTGCCCACCTGATGTTTGGGGTTTGTTTGAATATGGGGTATTTTTGCAGTGCGGAGACGTGCTACACAAAGGATCTACAGTCTGACTACACTTGGCTCGTGTTCAACAAAGGGTCTAATTTCATCTTGCTACAGTTAAAATGCATTCACTCTGAAACGTTCCCAGAGTTTGGTCTAACGAATGGGATGTGTTCGTCGGGCTGGATCAGTAGATTGAATGAGACGGACCAGTGTGTTCGTGTTTTGGGAGACATGAGGGTGGCCTTTGTTGATGCTTAAGGTTAAACCTTGCTGCTTAGATTTAAAGAAGTGCGACAAGACTCTTAACATATCTGCTTTGGTTATTGTGTTGTGATTGTAAATGTTTTATTTTTGTTCAGACTAGCAGGATGCTTTAAGCATGTTATACTTTGAGTAATAAATGTTTTGTTTTTCCAAGTAATTTTGTAGTTTCCAGCTGGTGCTTGAATATAAGTTTATTTATCTGATGTATTAGGGGGTGTACTGAATGTCAGCCAAGTTGTCTGTGCCCAACTGTTGGTATGTTTAATTATAGCTTTGTTTAAATGATTTTACAGTTCCATTCCAACTTGATGCTGAACAATATTGTACATTAAAGCACTTGGGACCGATCCTGAATAGTTGAGTTTGGTGTACGTTCGACAGGTCAGAGGCATATTACTTGTATTAGAGAATACGTAATGATGAGGACACCTAGAATAATCTTCATTACCATATGAATACAGTGGTGTACTATGTAACCCTTGTATGTATTGCAGGCATTTTCCCCAGTTATGTTGCAGGTAATTCATTTTGGCCAGTTAAAAGAAATGGTCATGCCCTAGGGGTGGGACAATGCACCGGTGCATCGCGATGCATCGATCCGAATGTGTAAATACAACTGCATCGATCTGCAAGATTCGAATCGATAAGCATCGATTAATATCGCATTTTAAATTAATGTACACGTATTCATTTATTCAAAAATTATTTAAAATATATATTTCTGAGACACGATTACTTTTAAAACTCTTTTGACCAGCTTCAATCCATGTTTCTGCTCCAACCCCAACGTAAGCGTGAGTTGAAAGTAGCGACTATGAGACGGACAGATCTGAGCGAAATGGCTAGCTGCGTGCTCGCTGAGTGCGACAAAAGAGACAGAAACTCCGAATTTGCGATGTTCCGAACAGAAAATCAGTGGTATGGAAGCATTTCGGGTTTAGAAAGAAGGAGGGTGTACTTGACAAAACCGCTGCAATATGCAAGATCTGCCAAGTAGAAATCAGATACACAGGCAACACCACAAACATGATAAACCATTTGAGCCGACGATACACAATTGACGTGAAGGACAGCAAGCGCGTTAGCAAGCTGGTAAGCAAGCTAAACTCGGGAGTCATTGATGAGTTTCCTGGAGCAATGGCCAAACAGTTCTATTTTTTTGTATAATTGTTTTTATTCGTTTTTATACACATACCGTGTCCAGACAGTTAATTGTAAAGTGCTTTCTGATATTTAAATTTAAACCATTTTCTATTCAAAATCAAGTAGACGTTAGAGACAAAAAACTAAAATAGTAAGACTATTTCCAATGTCTTACGTTCAATTAATTATTACTACGTTAACTGTCCGATTCACAAAATGAATGTCGTGGAACCTAGATACACCATACCATGCAGAAAATATTTGAGTGAAAAATGTATACCTGCTCTGTATGAAGAGGTGAAGAAAACTGTTCGACTGTCCTTGCAAAACGCTACGAGAGTAGCTTTAACTACGGATGGATGGGCATCTTGCTCCACCGAAGTTCTAGATCGTACTAAGATTTAGGAAAGTACTATGCATGACACTAACCTATAGGCTATTTCATTTTTCTTGGCCCAGTTTAGTAATTGTTATACATTTAGCCATTTTCATTTTGTAAATAAAGGAAATGTATTAGAGTACCATGTCTGACACTGTTTGAAAAACAATAACCTAAATAGGGCAACTTTAGAAAATACACTGTTAGTCATGTTTATTGCTGCATTATTTGCTGCAGACAGCTGCAAAATGTATGGCATGCCTTAACAATAAACATAATGCTGTGAACTTGGTGTAAGGTTCTAATTGAATATTTAATTACTGCTGAATGTATCGGTATCAAATCACATTAGCATACCTATTTAAAGTATCTAAATTAATCGAACCGAATCGAATCGAATCGAATCGTGGTCAAACGTAAGATATTATGATGCATCGAACCTTTGCCTAAAGAATCGGAAACGAATCGAATCGTGATGGGGTTGAATCGTCCCACCCCTATCACGCCCTTTAAATAAATTTAAAAAATCCCCACCTCACACTCACCTTAGATGGTACAGACTGTAACGATTAGAATCTGTCCAGAATCTTGACTTGAGGGAAATAAGTTTGTGCGTGCATGGCTACCCTTATGTCGACCCTTTAAACAATCGGTGTGACATTCCCATTGTGATAAATGTCTCATTACATGGCAAATTGGGCCATTTTATTGCTTTCTCTGGGAACTTTAGTTCTGTTACACTGCTTCCAAAGTTAATTTAGGGCAATGTTGATTACCATTTCCATATTCCCATTATATGACTCTAGATTTTGGTGCGTAAAAAATCTATTGGATGACCAATCATGTAGAAGGGAGGGAATTGCAGCAATCGGTACAGAAAACATTATTTGCCTCTAATGTAATCTTAACGGTTTCTCAGTCAGATAACCAAAAATTGTCCACAGTCTTGTGATCCCAATGGGTCACAGCTTCCTCGGGCTAAATACAGGTTTGCTGGGAAAGATTTATGGAAATGAGGCTGACTGATATATTAGTCCCACCATTTAAGTTCTCAATTGGCAACATTTTAAAGTACATTTGTTTCAGTTGCAAATGTCACCATTTAAAAATTTTATGAATTGAGCTCACTGTTGGATTACTGATTGACGCTTGTATGTGCATGAAGAATTTTCTAGGATTCAATGTTTGTCGAATGACTATTCCTGCCAGTATTATGCGTGCCCCCCCAATAAAATGTATTGTTAATTGTAGCTGTGATTTCATAGTTTCCATATGAAGCTGTAGGTAAATTTGATTAGTCTTCAACCCTACATGCTTCCAAAATTGTATTGTTGCTTTTATACTTTGTTGTAGGGGTGGGACGATTCAATCTCATAACGATTCGATTCGTTTCCGATTCTTTAGGCAAAGGTTCGATGCATCATAATATCTTACGTTTGACCACGATTCGATTCGATTCGATTCGGTTCGATTAATTTAGATACTTTAAAAAAAGTAATAGGCATGCTAATGTGATTTGATACCGATACATTCAGCAGTAATTAAATATTCAATTAGAACCTTACACCAAGTTCACAGCATTATGTTTATTGTTAAGGCATGCCATACATTTTGCAGCTGTCTGCAGCAAATAATGCAGCAATAAACATGACTAACAGTGTATTTTCTAAAGTTGCCCTATTTAGGTTATTGTTTTTCAAACAGTGTCAGACATGGTACCCTAATACAGTTCCTTTATTTACAAAATGAAAATGGGAAAATGTATAACAATTACTAAACTGGGGCAAGAAAAATGAAATAGGCTATAGGTTAGTGTCATGCATAGTACTTTCCTAAATCTTAGTACGATCTAGAACTTCGGTGGAGCAAGATGCCCATCCATCCGTAGTTAAAGCTACTCTCGTAGCGTTTTGCAAGGACAGTCGAAGTTTTCTTCACCTCTTCATACAGAGCAGGTATACATTTTTCACTCAAATATTTTATGCATGGTGTATCTAGGTTCCACGACATTCATTTTGTGAATCGGACAGTTAACGTAGTAATAAGTATTTGAACGTAAGACATTGGAAATAGTCTTACTATTTTTGTTTTTTGTCTCTAACGTCTACTTGATTTTGAATAGGAAATGGTTTAAATTTAAATATCAGAAAGCACTTTACAATTAACTGTCTGGACACGGTATGTGTATAAAAACTAATAAAAACAATTATACAAAAAAATAGAACTGTTTGGCCATTTCTCCAGGAAACTCAGGGGAAGTGTCAATGACTCCCGAGTTTAGCTTGCTAACCCGCTTGCTGTCCTTCACGTCAATTGTGTATCGTCGGCTAAAATGGTTTATCATGTTTGCGGTGTTGCCTGTGTATCTGATTTCTACTTGGCAGATCTTGCATATTGCAGCGGTTTTGTCAAGTACACCCTCCTTCTTTCTAAACCCGAAATGCTTCCATACCACTGATTTTCTGTTCGGAACATCGCAAGCACGCAGCTAGCCTTGTCGCTTAGATCTGTCCGTCTAATTGTCGCTTGATTCCCGCCTGTCCCGACTTTCAACTCACGCTTACGTGGGGGTTGGAGCAGAAACATGGATTGAAGCTGGTCAAAACAGTTTTAAAAGTAGTCGTGTCTTAGAAATATATATTTTAAATAATTTTTGAATAAATGAATACATGTGCACATTCATTTAAAATGCGATATTAATCGATGCTTATCGATTCGAATCTTACAGATCGATGCAGTTGTATTTACACATTCGGATCGATGCACCGCGGTGAATCGGTGCATTGTCCCACCCCTACTTTGTTGTAACCACCCCTTTGGAACCAGTCAAGTTTGATTTGCAAAACTTGACATTTAGCTTCCTAGCAAGTGTGCTGTGCAGAATAACATGATTCATTACCACTGCAGTAATACATTTGCTTGTTTGACTGGATTGCAACAGAGCCACAGCTGGAAGGACAAGCTTAACTCTTGTGAATGTGACTTAAGCCCTGTAGATGTACCAGTCCCAGAGAAGCTTACTCTGAATCTGCAGTCCTGTTACTTAACCCCGTAGTGACAAGGTAGTTTCTTGTTCTACTTCTAATCAAATTGTACCTCACAGTTATGTGATGGAAGTAGTAGTGAAAGTAATCAAAGAAATTGCTATAGATGTCATACCTCTGCAACTTGCTTAATTGAATGGTTTTGCTGTATAAATGCTGAAGCCACTGCAGCTAGCTAAAATTAGGGAATTGTATTGGGGGTGTGGCCTGAATCAGTATTTTTAAATGTGTAGTGATCTGACAAGGTTTGCTTGTACAATGATGGACATATTTTGGCAGGAAACTGCATCACGTCAAATGGATGTTCCTGTTATACAGGACATTACAGTACCAGCTATGGGCTCTGCACCTACGTGGATTGGCATTTTTGTTTTTTTATTTCTAAGACCTGTTAAATGGTGCAACCAATTAGAATTTGTTTGTGCAAACTATAGCTTTTTATTTACTGTGTATCGACAATACTTGAGCAACAAATAAGCTGCAGCCAACTTTGTACGTGACTTGGCCTATAGCTGGATCTAGGTGCCAGAAGAATCTGCAGAGTAATTACACACGTGAAGCGTTGATGCGCGCAGTCGGGGTCTGCGACGTGGGAATCGTTAGGTCTCAGCCCATGCAGTCCTAATGCTCTGCAGCACCTGCCCTAGACTGCACGTGAACCAGCAGGGAGTTCACATGCAGTCTGCCGTTGTGTAGTCTGAGCTGCAGCGGGTGGATGTGGAGCAGCCGGTGACTGCTGACTGCGCACATTCCCCAACGCTATAGGTGCATCGACCTCTAAGAACACCGTTTCCCCTACAGTGTTCTTAGAGGTTACTCTGTGCTAGAGCTGTGGACTGTCCTCAATTGTGCCTCAATTAAATGTGTCCCGGACTCTTGCATTGTAAGTTGCTCTGGATAGTGGTGTGTGCTACGTGCCAGTAAGCTAAGGACTATGGTTCTTCCAGCCGCAATGCTGGGAATCGGTGTTGTGTGGACCGAATCTTGACATTAGTAGTGCTCCTGCGGACGCTGGCTGAGCAGTACTGAAAAAGCAAATGTCCACAAAGTGTGCCGTGAAATTGACGGCCACAAGGCTGTCATTTGTGGATCGGCCCAAGTTTGTCCAACTAACAATAATGAATGGCAGTTCCTTAATACTTTAATCTTAATTAAAGTAGAGCACAGATTGGAAAATGTCTGATGTGTCTATCTTTGGCCACAGACTGACAGGATTAAACTTCAGTCTGACTTGCTTTTACTGATCCAGTGTTTAAAAAGAAGAAGAAACACTGTTGGCTTGGTGAGCTCTGGCATACAACATCTACCTCCATCACTACACTTGTTACCAAAATGTATTAACCCTTAACTGATAGGCTACACATGCTTGGAAGTTGTTTGTCAGCTTTTCATTAACTACAGTTTTCATAGACCTCACTACTATCATTACACATTCATCAGTGTTTCTGGTGGACAGCTTGACGCAATATTCTTCCTAGTTTTCAGTGCATTAAATGCAGATTTGTTCCTGGGTATAGGCCAGGCATGCATTCACACCAAAGGCAAGGCAAGTGTATCTATTGTCAGTGTCCTGGAAACCCCTGTGGTTTAAATTGCCTTAATGGGGACTCGGCACAGCCAATTTACTGCAAAGATAATGCTCTAGGTAAAAAAGGCTTTAAATCCACTCCCAAATGACCATAATTTAACGTGCAGCCATCTGTCTTTGGCAGAGTCGCTTGCTTTTAAGGCTGGAGCCGAGCCTTTGTGTACACCAAGTAATGCGTAGTGTCGGAGCCTGCGTTAAGTCCAGTGGTAAGGCTTGTGTTTGAGGGGTGGCTGGAAAAGTAGATGAAACATAGGGGGAATGGATCCGTTCTCTGTTTAGTAACCCCCACTATTCAACTGCTCCTGAGCTCTTCAATGCCAGTTCTGTCTCAGGAATATGAACGGTGAATTTTCCTTTGACTTTCACTATGTAACCTCGCAAGGATTGCTACATGATTCATATGTTGAACGAAGCTGGACTCTGAGTAAAATGCTAGGTAGAGCCTCTTGAGGCGTCGGGATTAAGGAGATTATGGAATTATGGACTCCAGCCCCCAGAATCATTTTATAAATTAAGAAGTCCTCCATTGCACAAAGTGAAGTATACTAGTCTTATGGTACATGTGTTGGTAGTAATTCACAACATACTTTGTGTAGGCTTTTTCCAAAGGTATCCACCTGT
Source organism: Ilyophis sp. 1 JC-2022 (assembly GCA_022702515.1). Classification (NCBI taxonomy): domain Eukaryota; kingdom Metazoa; phylum Chordata; class Actinopteri; order Anguilliformes; family Synaphobranchidae; genus Ilyophis; species Ilyophis sp. 1 JC-2022. The sequence goes on along the minus strand of CM040395.1, from coordinate 52,521,158 downwards.
GGGGAAAAATAGTCACGTGGACTCTTAATCCGACAGGCTGGCAGTAGGCTTGTTCAAGTGTAGCCACCGCAATTTGAGTTTGCAAAAGGTTGTTCCAAGCAGAGGATGCGTTTAGGACTAAATGGGGATCTAGGACAAGAGTGGGTGGGCGTTTACCTCCTGATGGCAATCGACACACAGCCGGGCCTATTGTTTTCTGTAACGAGGGCTGTAATGCACTTATTCACACACAATGCCACACTGTCAGAGAGCCTATCGGGGGCTGCATTCAGTGAGTCACAGCTTTTATCTGTCCCACCTCCAGGGAGGTGCAACGGAACACCCCCCCCTCCCCCCGGAGCCGTTCACACTTCCTTCCCCTGAATGACTGTGCTAGTGACGCACATACCCCTGTGGTTGGGTCGAGGGCGAGGGGACTACATCTGATTTTAATCTGTTGCTCGTGTTTTTCTGTTTTGTAACCGGGTCAAAGCAAATCCTGTAATGTGTCTACCCCTTTTTTTTTTTCCACCAACTTTGAAATGGCCTCTGTCTTAGTTTATCCTGACACTAACATACTTAATTGGCATGTTTTTTGTGACTTAATGGTGTCAATAAATATAAATCAACATCCCAGGTAGTGATTAATATGCAATGTGCAATGGTTGGGCCATAACACCCTGTAGATGGGTAATTAACAGATGGGTGTTTTGGGGGTTTTTTGGGCGGAGGTGGGGTATGAGGGGAATTTGAATCCGGTTGGAGAAGGGGAAGCGGTATTTCCTGAAAAGAAGGGTCTTCAGGTTATCCTGGAAGGTAGGGAGGGACTCTGCTGTCCTGACTGAGATGGGCAGGTAAGAAGCAGAACACTATATCGGTGTCAGGCAAACATCTGGTTTTGGTAAACACGTGTGGTTTGCTTGTCTACTGGGGTTGATTAGTTTCTTTTTAAAGGCGTACCGTTTCATCTGAGCCTTGTGTGAGGGTTTGTACTACGTAATGTGTATGCAGTTTGATAATAAAAGTCAAATGAGTGTGAGGGTGAGTCAGGCAGAGCAATTCTATAGTTTTATAGGTGGTGGGTGTTTTTTTCCTTCTGTAACCCATTGCCTGTCTGCTTAGATGAACCAGCCCACTGCCTAATTAACAGTGCTTTGAAACCTGTCTGCTCCTTGCCTGGGTAATCTTGAAAATTGCAGACATGTCAGGGCTGCGAGGCGTGTTGTTCACTGAGCCAACAGCTGCCTGCAGTCGCTTCCTGCTGGAGACATTTGGTGTTACGAGCTCCAGAAGAGCCTGCTGGAGACATTTGGTGTTACGAGCTCCACAAGAGCCTGCTGGAGACATTTGGTTGGTTTTGAAGCTTTTGGCTGGGTGGGCATTATTTTTCTTGGCCATTCTTGCCCTGTGCCTCAATCTTCAAAGGCTTTACATTTACTGGCTCCTGGAGGGAATTTCTTAAGGGGCTCGGGGGGTTGAGCCCACTGCCCCGTAGTTTGTGGCAAGCAGCTCAGATTTACATGTGGCAGCCTGGCTCTGGTGCGAATGGATGATTTTACCAAGCCACTATGTTGATGGTCCCAATCTGTTCTCTTCACAGAATAGGAAGCTGTGCAGCCTGAGGGTTTTGAAAGGAAGATGGCTACCCAGTGTAAGTTGTGTACCTGCTTATTTTTGTGTGTATGCTTTTGCTGCTATGAAACTGTCCTCCTTCCCAATTTTTCACCCCACACCTGTGGACAGTAGTACAGCAGAGATCAATTTTAGGCAACTAACTGACTCTTCCCCCACCATATTGATGCACTTTAGATATGCTGAATTCTAACACTGTGGTGCCTAGTATGTTTTTTGGTATACATTAAGATTTATCTGCGCCTAATGGTCCACCAGTATTTAAGGCTTCAGAAGCCAAAAATACTTTGCATGCAGTTCTTCTTTTGTTGGAGTCTCTTGCCTTCTTCCCCTGTTAATGCTTATATTGCCCCAGTTTTATAAACTAGGTGTTGGAGTTCACATTGGAAAACTGTTAGCTTGGCGCAGAATGTATGTATTAACATTGGTTAAGCCTCCATATTATGGAAAGGAAATACATTTTTGCAGCACAATAACTATCGTCGTCTGCATATTGTTTTTTTTTCGTCTTTCATTAATCGTGCCTCATGCAGTATGAAATATTTGATAATTATTAGGATTTATTTCCCAGTCCTATATCGCATGTAAGCTCATTTGTTGATTCCTTTGTATCCATTTAGTCCTCGACTGACCTGATAAACCTGACCGCATTTTTTGTTTGTTGAATTGCGCAGCTGATCTGATGGAGCTTGACATGGCCATGGAGCCCGACCGCAAGGCGGCGGTTAGCCACTGGCAGCAACAGTCCTACCTGGACTCTGGGATACACTCCGGGGCTACCACCACTGCCCCCTCCCTGAGCGGCAAGGGCAACCCAGAGGAGGAGGACATGGACAACCAGGTCCTCTATGAGTGGGAGCAGGGCTTCTCCCATTCCTTCAATCAGGACCAGGTGGCAGGTACGCCTTTGAGTATGCACAAAAGAAATATCTGAGTCGGACAGTTGCTTGTATTTCAATCAGGGCTAGGCAAATGACGGAGACTTTTCCCAGTCAAAATTTATTTTAAAAGTTTATTTTTTTGTCTTAAATATTGCTTCAGTATTCTACTTGTAGAACTTGTATGCAGCCAATTGAATGGCTGTGATTTTTCAAGTCCACCCAATTAATGTAGTTGAATAAATTGTTAATTTTTCCAGGGTGCAAGTTAATGTACCCTCCACTTTATGTAATCTGCCACTATTTTCAGAAGATTTTACACAATGTGCTGTATTTTGCAGAGGCAATCCTTGCCTATTGGTATCAATGTATTAGAATTGCCGTAGAGGGTCTGCAGTGTTAAAGTAAATTTCCCCTGGACCAGCAGACATGGACGGGCAGTACGCGCTGACCAGAGCTCAGAGGGTGCGGGCAGCCATGTTCCCAGAGACCCTGGACGAGGGCCTGCAGATCCCCACCACGCAGTTCGACGGGGCCCACCCCACCAACGTCCAGCGCCTGGCCGAGCCCTCCCAGATGCTGAAACATGCCGTGGTCAACCTGATCAACTACCAGGACGACGCCGAGCTGGCCACACGCGCCATTCCCGAGCTGACCAAACTTCTCAACGATGAGGACCAGGTAGGACCTCCTCCGCGCCGTCCCATCAGTGTAGTTGCGCACCTCTTCTCTGTCCACGTATTCCTTGCTTACACGCTGCGCCTTCCTCAGGTGGTGGTGAACAAGGCGGCGGTGATGGTCCACCAGCTGTCCAAGAAGGAAGCGTCGCGGCATGCCATTATGCGCTCGCCCCAGATGGTGTCGGCCATCGTGCGCACCATGCAGAACACGAACGACGTGGAGACGGCCCGCTGCACCGCCGGGACACTGCACAACCTCTCCCACCACAGAGAGGGCCTGCTCGCCATCTTCAAGTCTGGAGGCATCCCCGCCTTGGTCAAAATGCTGGGGTGAGTGGGGCTTGAGCTGCTTTGTTTCCTAGTAACTGGATGTGTAGCCGCATTGCGTTATGAGCCAAACGGACGCCGCAGAACCTGAAAGCATAGACTGCAAGCCCGAGGCTCAGACTGCTGAAACACCCATTACGCTACAGCAAGGCCCTGAATGAGGATGAAAACTGCCAAGAACCCAGAGTGAGAAACAAGAAGACCTGAGAGACCCAGAAATAAGTTCCCTGTTCAAATAAATGCAAATCTTTCAGTTTAAAAGGTAAAGCTCAAGGGGCCCAGTCGTGCCACATGAGAACCCTAATCCCGTTGGTCCAAATGGTTAACGGCCTAATTTTTAAGCAATTGCTGCCTTAAGTGAACCTGAACCACTGCTTTCAGTTCTGAGATTGGGCAATTAAAGAAGGCTAATAACCCCTCTGGCCTGCTGATCAGAACTCGGAAGATTAGAAACCCTTGATTTGGAAGTGGATGGTAAATTCTGTCTTATTTCAGATCGCCTGTAGACTCTGTGCTGTTCTACGCCATCACAACCCTCCACAACCTACTGCTGCACCAGGAAGGAGCCAAGATGGCTGTGCGCCTGGCCGGTGGTCTGCAGAAGATGGTGGCTTTGCTCAACAAGACCAATGTCAAGTTTCTTGCCATTACAACAGACTGCCTTCAGATCTTGGCTTATGGAAACCAGGAAAGCAAGGTAAAGGTTTCTCCCCAAACAGTTACACTCGTGGGTACAGTCAATGTCAATTTAACATTCAGATTTAATCATGTATCCAATTGTAATGGGACATCGTCTGCTGTGGACCACAAAATGCTTGTTCTAATTCCAGGAAACATGCCGTTGTAAGAATATGTCCTGTGTTTTAATCGTTTGCTGTAATGCTATTGACCCTCTGCAATGCTCTGTACACAGCTCATCATCCTGGCTAGTGGTGGCCCCCAGGCCCTGGTCAACATCATGCGAACTTACACATATGAGAAACTGCTGTGGACCACCAGCCGTGTGCTCAAAGTACTATCTGTGTGCTCCAGTAACAAGCCTGCTATCGTGGAAGCCGGTACGTTCTCACCTTGCCCTGCCCATAAAACATCTGCTTTGTTGCTTTGTCTTAGAGGTTTTGATAGGAACCAAGACTCCTCATAGCACTGAACTTGGCCCTTACCTTCTGGTGTGTCAAGATTCTGCAGTTTCTTTTTGGGCTATTTTCGTACCCACCAAGTTGGTTTATGGTGATTATAACTGGGCCTTAGAGCTTTGAAATGAAGGGCATTGGGTTGTAGGCACGGTTCTCACCCATGGGGATGGCACTGATATAACAGTTTTTGACCAGTGTCCTTGAGCAAGCAAGCTTGAGCATACATTGTGTACCATGTTTAAAGTGGCAGTTCACCCAAAAATAGTATTAAGATGTATACCCGGTGTGCTCCATCCAGAGTTTCACTAGTTTTATAGATATCCACTGCAGTTGAGCGCCATAAACTTTGGACCTGTTGAAGTCCATTGTATCTGGGTAATATCATGGTGAGCTGCAGCGGATATCTATGAAACTAGTGAAATCTCAGCAAAACTATCTGGATGGGTAGATGGCACTCCGGGTATATAGAAACCGGTCTTAATTAAATTTTTGGGTGACCTGCTTCTTTAAAGGTCAAGCAACAGCCAGTATTGCACGCTCTGTGTTCCATTTGGAGCGCTCGTTAAATAAATTCTTGTTTTCAGGTGGCATGCAGGCTCTCGGACTGCACCTCACAGATCCCAGCCAGCGCCTCGTCCAGAACTGCCTGTGGACCCTGAGAAATCTGTCTGACGCCGCCACCAAGCAGGTATGAGGGCCTCATGCCGCACCGACTCCTCTTGTGCTCCACCCTGAATTTCTCCTATATAAGAGCCTTTCTCTCTGTCTCCTTACCTTTCCATGGAGAAGACGCCTTTAGCTGAAGTAGATGTGATGCAGGTAAAAAGTAGCCTTTTCCCTGCTTACATGCCAATATGAAGCCAGTGTTGGTAAAGTGCACATTACCCAGGCCTGTGTCTTCAACTTGGCTTACCAGTACTTCTGGAATATTATGATACATGAGAACACTTGCCTCAATTGGTAATCTTCAAAGATTTAACCTTTAAAGTGCTGCAAGTAATATTTGGACGATTTGGCCTGAATCATACCTGGAAGCAGTTCTAGGCCTGTTTATCTGAAACCGATGGAGTGTGTTTAGTTAACTGCCTCCGGAAGAGGAAAGCAAAATTGAAGAAGCCAGATAAATGGATTACAGAAAGATTATTAGTCAGTGTTGTGAACGTGGTACAGGCCTGCTGCTTAACGTTGCCTATTCTCCCCTCTTAATGGAACAGGAGGGCATGGAGGGGCTTTTGGGTACCCTGGTCCAGCTCCTGGGCTCTGACGACATCAACGTGGTGACGTGCGCCGCGGGTATCCTGTCCAACCTCACCTGCAACAACTACAAGAACAAGATGATGGTGTGCCAGGTGGGCGGCATCGAGGCGCTCGTGCGCACCGTGCTGAGGGCTGGTGACCGCGAGGACATCACAGAGCCCGCCGTCTGCGCCCTGCGCCACCTCACCAGCAGGCACCAGGATGCCGAGATGGCCCAGAATGCCGTGCGCCTGCACTATGGCCTGCCCGTGGTAGTGAAACTGCTGCACCCTCCTTCTCACTGGCCTCTCATCAAGGTAAGTGGGTCCTATCTGACTTGCTGAGACAAAATTGTGCAAGACGAGCACAAGACTGCCTAGTCAGGAGTGACCACAGCAGCATAAAATATTTTGTACGGCGTTCCTTTTTATCATTAGTTTTACAGCCTGTTCTTAGTCTCATGAACTCTTCACACACCTAAGCGGACACTAAACTATTTTTAGCACTGCTCTCAGCAGTTTAAGCTTAATGTCATTTGATCACTGATTTACTCATCAGGATGACTGGGCTTAAGTACACTTTCAACATCTGCTGACTGCAGGTCTGTGTACAGTTTCTCTGGTCAGACCGTATCATTGGACGGAGCATGCAGTGTCTGATCCAGGTGAGGCACCTGGTCCACAGCGGCCATTTTAAAGTCTTAATCTCCCGCTCCTCCTCAGGCCACAGTGGGACTGATCCGCAACCTGGCGCTCTGCCCGGCCAACCACGCCCCTCTGCGGGAGCAGGGAGCCATCCCCAGGCTGGTGCAGCTGCTGGTCCGGGCCCACCAGGACACCCAGAGACGCACCTCCATGGGTGGAACGCAGCAGCAGTTTGTGGTGAGTGGCCCTACAGGCATGCCGGCGTCATTCAGCGAGAATGATGGTGAAATGGTCTTTGTGGATGGACACCTGTAATTACTGATGGTCCGACTGTACAATCCATTACATTACATTATAGGCATTGAGCTGACGCTCCTATCCAGAGCGACTTACACCATTTCTTTTGAACCTTTCAAGGAGCTGTGCTGCTTGAGCTTCAGTTTCAGTTGCATGGAAATTTTGTATGAATTTGAGTTGTGCCAACGATCATTTTGGTTGATTACCTTAGTTATGTGTTGATCTTTTCAAATACCTTGGCTGGTGATCACTTCTGAGAGCTGTGGTATAACTGCTCAAATGAAGAAAGGCTGAATGTGGGGTTTTTTGGCCTGCAGGAGGGTGTTCGTATGGAGGAGATTGTAGAGGGCTGCACTGGAGCTCTGCACATCCTGGCCAGGGACGTGCACAATAGAATCGTCATCAGGGGCCTGAACACCATTCCACTCTTCGTTCAGGTAGGACGCACGCTTTTCAGGACCGCGCACATAGCTCATTTCTGTCGTTTGAAGGTGGTGTCAATGATAACGTGTCTGGTTTTTGTCTGCTGCAGTTGCTGTACTCCCCCATCGAGAACATTCAGAGGGTGGCCGCAGGAGTGCTGTGCGAGCTGGCCCAGGACAAGGAGGCGGCAGAGGCCATCGAGGCGGAGGGAGCCACCGCACCCCTCACAGAGCTCCTCCACTCCAGGAACGAGGGCGTGGGTAAGTGTACCCCCTACTGGCAGTGACTGTTTGGGCAAACAAGCTTGGCGAAGCAGTGCCTAACCTCCCTAACCTATGCAACCTTCCTTCCCTCAGCCACGTACGCTGCGGCCGTACTGTTCCGCATGTCCGAGGACAAACCCCAGGACTACAAGAAGCGCCTGTCCGTCGAGCTAACCAGCTCCCTCTTCAGGACGGAGCCCATGACCTGGAACGAGGTGCGTCGTTTTTCCCCAGATACAGTCCGTCCCGGGACTTGTGCTTCACGTACGCCATGGTGGCAGAGAAATCAAAGCATGCATTATTCCTAGGCTGTTTATTATTCTTGGGAAATGTTCTGTATTGGGACAAGATGTTTTCTCAAATGAAAACTGACGTAGAACTGCGGTGAACATTGCTAATGTTATTTCTGGCAGACTATCCTATGGCTGTTGCTGCAGTTAATTTTTAACTATTTTTTTGCCCCTCTTGCATGGCTTCACTGTTTCCTCTCCCATCATGGATGCAGACTGGAGACCTTGGCCTGGACATTGGTGCCCAGGGAGAGCCACTTGGTTATCGCCCGGATGGTATGTAAACCTCCATTAGCCTTAGGCTGAAGCCACATTACCTCAGAGAAGCACATTTTTCAGGAGAGTTCATTCATTTTCAATGAGACGATTGGTTGCGTCCGTAAGGCATGTTGGGATAGCTGGCGATGCAAGCCAGTGAAACGACTTGCTGGGGGAATCTTGAACCTGGAGCAAGACAACTTTGCGGTGCGATTAACAGATTGGATTAAAGATCGCAATGTAAATTGTCCCCATTTCAAATTTTTGTTCCCTATTCCATAGTCATGTAGGATGCGCTAATTATTGCAAATTTCTGTAGTATACAATTGATATACATTTAATAGTGTTGGTTCTTCACCCTTAGTCTGTACAACCAGCACAATTACTGAATCTTCCAATTAATAACCTCCGAGGCCTTCATTCGGAGAATATTGGAGTCCCGGGGGCAGTTCATTGCGTAGGCCTTGTACCTGAACCCAAACCTGACCTCCAGCATACTCTAACCCTGTTCTTGAGACAAGCAGCCAGCAGGCATATGGCAGTGTGTACAGACCAGCCAGATAACGGCTGGAAGGGAGAAATTCTCCATTTTAAAGAGAAATTGCACGGATTGTCCAGGAGGCGACTACTCTTTCCCTCAATGTCCTTTTTGTGGTCCCTCACAGATCCTAGCTACCGCTCCTTCCACTCGGGCTATGGCCAGGACACTATGGGCATAGACCATATGATGGACCACGACATCGGCGGCCACCACCCCGGCGCAGAGTACCCGGTCGACGGCCTGCCCGACCTGGGACATGCCCAGGACCTGATCGACGGGCTGCCCCCAGGCGACAGCAATCAGCTGGCCTGGTTTGACACCGATCTGTAAATAACTACTACTTTTTAGGTAAGGAATGTCATATTAAAGCCAGTCATATTCCAGGAAAAGCGAGTCTGTTCAAGACTGACGCTGGTCTGGCATATTTTCTCCTAACACCCTCCACAACCCCCAAAGATCAGTGTGCCCACACCCACGGTACCTTAAAGTGGTTCTGGCACACTTACTGACACAATTGTTCTGAGGTTCCTTCATATTAAAGGTTCTGATTAAGCAGTGCTATAAATTGGGTCGTTAACGAGCGAAAATTCCCACCATACATTTAATGGCGAATGTATAACCTTTTTTGAGCCTCTTTGAAGTGTTCATTCTGTAGGCTTTTAAATGAAAATGAGAAACACATGGCACACACTGAGCCCTGAGTATATTTTGTTGGTTAGGAATTTGTCGAGGCAGTAAAATGCGGTGCTTCGTTGCATAAACTGGGCTTTTGGGAGTTCAGCGTCTCACGCAACACCGCATGCACCTGTGAGAAAGTGCAAAGGCCTCCTCCGTTCATTCAATTCAAGAGCACACCATTGTTAAATTTGAGGAGCTGATTTAAACATGTTAACTTATTGCAGTTTTATGCCAAAAACTTTCAGTGTGTATGAAGTTAGAAATCCTAACATGTCCTTGCTGACGGTGAAGGACAAAATGAGATTGCAAAGAAAGAAGTATTTGCGGATTAAGATTGAAGGTGATACTCGGTTCTGATTCTCTCTCTCTCCACACAGCTGTATCGTCTGAATGAACCTGCATCGTGATTTGGCCTGTAGAGTTGCTGGAGGTTTTGAGTGGGGGGGCTAGTATCTCGGAAAGTGCCTGACACACTAACACAAGCTGAGTTTCCTATGGGAACACGTGGAAGTAAAACTTTTTTGTTGTGGTCCTTTTTGGTTGACGAGGAGTACTATGAAGGAATTTTGGAGCGGATGCCTAATGGAAGAATGTGGAAAGAGGTGGATCTAAAGATGGAGTTCCAAACCCTAGCCTTGCCTGTTTCTTTTTTACACTATTTTTTTATTACTCAGTCTCTGTATGGTACTGATCTAGCTTGCTTTAAATCTAGCCCTAGACTTTTTTGTTATTTGTCTTTCTTTTCTTTTTTTTTTTGCAATCATTTGTATTCTTTTAAGTCTTCTGTAGTGTTAAGTTATAGTGGTAATGCTCCATCAGTTTCTAAAATTTTATCACGTAATGGTGTAGAACACTAATACTTAATCAGTTGAATTGTATTCGGAATAAAGTGTAACATTGTGTAGCTTTTTATATAAAATCAAAAATGGGGGGGGTGGGGAAATGCATTCTTATAAATGCTTAAACAAGCATAGAAAATGTTTTCCGTGTCAGTTGTTCCAAAGGGGGAGGTGGGGTGCATTTGTTCTTTTTTTGTTTTTTTGGGTGGGGGGGGGAGGGGTTATGGGGAGATGGATTTTTTTTTTAATGCTATCGAAGGTAGTTTAACGAACCAGTTGTTGTAGCCTGCTGTGCTTATTTTGGAAACATGGTTATGACATGGCTAAACAATAAAATGGACTTTTATTTCAAGTCTCCTGTCTAGGTAATTTCTTTCAATTCTCTGACATGTCCACTTTTGCTTTGATAAAGCTATCAAGCATTTTCTAGCATTTTATAGAGCCACAGTATGCATGTAAATATTTTATTTCCTGTTTTTGATTATATTTACTTGGCTGTTTAATACAAATCAGTTTTGAAACTCATAATTGGTGAGATGTTTGTCTGAGTACTGTGGTTGATGTAACAAATGATCTCTGGTAATATTGTGCCTTTTTTATTTTATTGGTTCAGGAGGGGTTAAGGCTTGACCTATTAAATGGAAATGCATCTCCGTTGAAACTTATTCCATTCACTAAATATAATGCGAAGATCTAAAAGTTAAAAGATTTAATAAAAAATAAAAATGCAAGGAATATCAAGCTGGCAATATGAACAGAAATTATCTCCAAGGCTGGAAAATGATTATTTGGATCATTATGACCTGTACACCCTGAACAATTCTCAAATGCATGCCTGATTATGAACCAACATACAAAACACTGGTTATGCTGCACTTCGTAAAATCCAACTTGCTATCCATGGTACGTTTCTGGGAAATGGGCTATAAAGTAGTAATGTTTTGTTCCACTACATTGGTTCAGTTTAGTAGGACCTGACAACTATTTGAACTGTGCCATTTGCCCTTTGTGGTCTTTTCTGCTCAATGATGTGCAGTGATCTGGCTATTTCTGTTGACCGCTTTCTAAATATCCAGTAGCTGCTGGTTTAAAAAAATAAAATAATTTATACCAAGCTCAAATATTGATGTTCAAAGACCATTTTTTGGGGGAGGAATATAGCCTATGCATTGCGTAAGTCCTAGGCTAACTATTAGGACATTTCTAAATACTAAGCTTATTGTTCAAAAATCTAAACCTTTGGAGCATTTTGTCCCAATAACCAATATTTCAATAATTCAATACCTGTTCCATAATTGATGGCCCAGACTTGAAACCTTCATATAGAGGTATTTTCGATATGATCAAACATGTTTAATCGGCCAGTGAATTGTAAGACGTTTTCTAAAGTGGGCCTATGTAAGCGTATTCTGAGCTGTCCCAGATCCGTATTCAGTAAATGTCAGTCAACAATCAGCGATGCAACTTGGGTTGGGAAAAAAATCTTCCCTCAAGTAAACTGTGCGTAACACAGTTCAACATCGTAAATGTCGACTAAAATAATTTGGCTCCTTTCTGATACCGTCTAGGATTTCGGTAAGTGGGTGGCTTTCGATACAAAAATGTATTCGTGTCGTTCGTTTCGAACGACGAACAGAACTTAGGGGTGCAGTTTTCCTTAATCAAATGTAATCTAAATGAAAACCGAGTTCGTGTCTGAATGACCTTGAGTCATTCATACTTGCATGAGGGGTTGCTTGTCTTGCGTGCATGTTTTCTTTCTATTGCGTTTGTATTAAGACATTCGATTGTGATGTTTGCTGTGGTAAAAGCATTAACATTACACTTTGAAGCTATGTCAACTTTAATTATATTAGACAATTAACTAGGCTGCGCGAATTTCATTACCAAAATAAAAAAACCTGCGTTTAACCAGTTATAAAACATCTTTACAATATGCATCGAAGGAAGGGCTAGTGGAAATCACAGCAGTACTACGTTATTCTGCATGTCAGGGTAACTGATTCATAAAGGCTAATTAAAATGTAAGTGCAAATGTATTTTTTTTGTCGATGATGGTACACAGTAGTAATTACAACAAGTGACTGAGGGTAGGCTAATAGGTTGGATCTAAACTCCGAAATAGAGCTATTCCAAGTATTTATTTTATGTTTAATGTTATGTCACCCCTGTGATGAGAACAGCTGCTGGTAAGCAATTAAATCAGTGATCAAAAGGCGCATATGCCTTTATCTTAAAAGTCAGTTTTTTGTATAAAAAAATAATAATAATAATTTTTATTTCACAATTAATTCCATTTGTGTAAACTCCGCTAAGCATCGGAAGCAATCTACAGCCTGCAGGCCGGCCTAGGCCTACGCGATTTTATCCCAACTGAAACATAAAGTGGAGACGATGATTACCGCTGGAGGACGTATTCCGTCTCACATTAAACGCCTGTATCCTCTAGATCAGCCACCTCTCCGTCATTTCGGTTATCTTTCAATCACAACATTTAACGCCCGCAGTAGACGTTGAACATTGTTACGTGAAATGAGACCGGACTCATTTCAAATCTATTAATCTAGATTAAAGTCAGCATGAAGCCGCCATTGATCCCTGAGTTTGTCATCATGCTCTCTTGTAGGCTAAAATACAAAGGAGTAATTTTTTTTATAACTGTTCCCACATAATCATTTTCAGATGTGTCGAAAATCTATGAAGTTTTCAATTTCAATTGCATCAGATGCCTCCAACTGAAGCAATTTGATCGCGTGTTTGACGCAAATTCAGTTTTAGTTTAGGAAAGTGTAGGCTACTACCACAGTGTTAACGGACCAGTTTAGGCACAACGTTCTCTTAAACTCGGTAATATCCTGGCAATATGTGGCTATGTTTCAACACCACAGCATTATTGTTGGTTACAAACACCACCAAACATTACTTTGCAAGATTCCCACCTGCTCTGGAATGGAAAGGAGTCCCCCTGCGTTGCTTTGGGAATAGGGGATGGTGATAAGAGTAGCTTCCAGCCGCTTGCGATAAGTTTTGCTGGAGAGGAATTTCACTGTGGCTTTGCCAAAAAACAATATAGTTTGAAGCCCTGCCAGTCCTGTATTCAGTTCCAGGCCTCGCTGGGGCAACTTCAAAGGGATCGGCCTCTTGTTTTAGAAAGAAAGCGGGGGGGGGGGCAGAACACTCCAAATTGGGCTGGGAGGCTGTGAGTCGGTCAACAATAGGCCAGTAAGAGGAGTAGCGGTTTGAGGAATCCTTCATCAAGCTACCCCCAATGTGGCCTCACACATGAATGGATCAAAGTGAGGGGAGTAATAACAACAGCATACGATCCAGGCCCTGGAGTGGGGCGCCCGAAGGAGAGGAGAAACCAGAGAGAGGCAGGATGGGGAACAGAAAGGAGACCTCTGGTGTCCCCTGCCCCTTATCGCCCCCGGGAACCCACCTGGCTGAGTTACTCATCCTCGGGACGCCGTGGGCTGTTCTGACTGGAGGTAAGAACAGTATCATTTGCAAAGTCCACTCACAGAAATGGGACAATATTCATAATTACACAAACTCTGCAATTACTAGCTATCTGATGCAATCTGCAATGAGTTATCTATTAGTATTCTATGCAGATTTCAATAAAAACATAAACAATTTTAGTTCAGTAAATTGCATTTATGAAGTTTTCTTAAGGCGTAATGTTTGAAGCCTCCAGAATGACAAGTGCTTTCTGTGCTTTGAAATGATGCGAGATATACTATGTATACAATATACAGTACACAATTTATTTGCAATTGTAAAACAAATTGGTCGGAGCATCCCACTCCCATCCCCCAACTCCCATGCTGTTTTATCCAACCAAAATAAGAGGTGTCTGATCTATCCTGCTCTCATGGCCTGGACATACTGTGGTACATGTTGTTTTAAAAGCCTTCTCAGGTGGCATGACTGAGACCTTCCATTAGGTTACAAAGTGCTGGGGCCCTGATGATTCATAGCATAGACAGGTGCTTTGTCAAAGAGATGTGCCATTACAGGCTATAATAGTGCATTCAATTCTGGATGTTCAGTTCAGCGGGGGTTGGGTTTGGGATCTCTTATTGGCTATGGGTGACAAGACAATCAGGTTAATATTCCTCTCGCTTACCTACGTCTCACTGCAGAGCAGACTAAACATTGAGTGAGGTTGCTGCAGGGATAATCCCATAAAACCGGGGCGCCTCTGTGTTGCCCTGTCCACAGCTCAGAGCTGTGCTTGTTCTTCGCAATTTCAGTGATACCAGGAGCAGGAGATCACTTTCAAAGCTTTCAGAGAAAAAACCCAGAGGGGGATAGGCTCACATGAAGAAGAATTAGATCATTATCGTAATCTTGTCAAGTAACAACAAATGTTTTTGCATTGTGTTTAAGTCATGCTATTTATTTATTTAGTTATTTATGAATGGCTAAAACATTTGTGCATATTTAACTTATGCACATATATAGCATGGGTATATTTTAATTTGTATACTTTTTTTACTTAGAAATACAATAGCAGTGTGTACAGGGACTTGTGGGCAGGGCATGCGATGTAAGACAGGTGTGTGTGTGTGTGTGTGTGTGTGTGTGTGTGTGTGTGTGTGTGTGTTCTTGAAAGGGGTGAGGGTGTGTAGGTATCCAGATTCATTGTCTGACTCCCAACCTCTGCTCTGGAAGAAGCAGGTAGTCAAATGTCTGCTTTACGGAGGCGGTGTTGTGGCATTTGAGGAGCACTTGACAGGTCATAGCTGTGTAACGTGAGATACATTATAAATATATCTTTCATCATCCAGGAACTCAAAGCGATCTACAATGATTTGGTAACAGACTCCATCCATCACATATAGATGAGCTACTTGCGGGCAATATTATGTTCATGAATGTTCAATGGGACAGGTCGCCATTGGGAATGGGGGCCTGGGGGGAATATAGTGACCATCTTATAATGATTATCTGTCAACCTGAGATATGATTCACTTGCGGAAATGTCAAGAGCTACATGTTGCTCTGAGACAAGCTGAATTGTAGTGTAATTACCTGCCTGGGTATATGAATCTGCTAATGGAGTTTAATTGTCATCTCTAGCTAGTGACATCTCTTCAGCCTTCCCCTCCACAGTTGCCCTGCGTAGCCGTTACCAGGCAACTGGGTTTTGTGGCCAAGAAAGCTCTTTACCTAATTATCTCAACAAAAAAAACTGCCTTTCGTCCAACTCTACGTTCTCAGGTGACCACTGGAAGCTGGAGTCTGTCCATGTGAAAGAGAGGGGAAAGACACTCACCTCAAAAGCCAAAAAAAACTCACCTGGGCACAGAGTTTGAATAATCAGAGCTATTCTTAGCGGACAGTGTGATCAGTGAGACAAAATAATGGAAAAATGTCCCTTGCTTGGAGAGAAAGCTGGTCAGAAGAGCAGTCAGGAATGCCTTAGGGTTCATCTGTTCCTAACCATAATGGGCAGAGGGGTTGCTAATGAGGTTTGCGTGCCTCCTCAGACTCCTTACAGACAGGGCTTGGTGAAACAGCCTGCAAACGAGGCGCGTTGGCCCTTTAGCATCTGGTGAACGCTCTGGAACCTTCTATGCAGTCGCAACCCGTTCACAAGAGAACGTCACGTGTTGAGAGGGGGCATCCAAAAAAATCCAGCAATGCTATTTTGTTATCAATATACAATACCCTGAAACACGGAATACGTGCTTCTCTCTTTACTCATACTAGTAAAATGCTTTGCAAAAAAAGTTAATACCTCATTGCAAAATGTCAACGAACCATTTGACGCAAAGCACCTTACGTAAGAAATATGGAAAAAGCCACTTTATGCGAGTCTTCAATTAAACCTATTTACCCAAATCAGTACATATTAGAGAGGTTTTGTACGGTGTTTTGTTGAAAAATAATATATCATCACTGTCCCGAAGCTGTCATCGCTACCCACTGTTTTTCTTTTCATTTTTATTTGAAAAAAGTGATTATGATGTCGACTATGAGTTCTAACAACATTCAATGAAAATTTAATTGAAGCATTAGTGCACTTAAGGACCGAGCAGAATACTCTATCAAAGCAAGTCGTTTGGATCCCCTTCATGATTGTATAAGTTTAACCTGGTACCATGGAAACTATTTTTGAAACAAATCCCATCTGGTGCAGCTGAAGCCTCTATGGTTTTAATGAGCGCACACACACACACACACACACACACACACACACACAGTTTAAGTGCAAGGGAACAAATTCGTCTTGATTTCAGAGTGCTAATAAATGAGTGGGAAAGCTGTTTTTGACATGAAAAAGTCCTTGGAGACATAACACTTTAAATATAGCTACATGCGCATGAGAATAAATGTTGCATAAGGAGAACGTTGACTTTTTGTACTGTGAGGCTTTTTAAAAAAAATAATCTGTGCATTCGTATTTTCAATTGAATGGGCATTCACATACCAGCAAAATCAAAATGGAATGGAGAAAAAAATAATTGCACGTATTTGCAGTCATATATGTCTAGTCAACGGATGTAAAACTGCTGTCCTGGGGGGTCACAATCAGATATTATTTATAGGCCTCTTCAGAGTCAAGACAATAATTATCTCAGACCATTTCCACTATCTAACCAAGGTCTGGAGCCCACACACACTATTCACTCACACAGTCATACCTACGGGAAATTTAGAGTCTCCAATTGGCCTAAACCGCATCTCTTTGGACTGTGAGAGGAAACCGGATTACTTGGAGGACACCCACGCCAAGACTGGGAGAACATACAGTATATACTCCACACAGAAAGGCTCCTGGCCAGGATTCAAACCCAGGACCTTCTTGCTGTGAGTCAACAGTGCCATTTTCATCTGCTCAAACTCAACTCAATTTTCAAATATTAATTGGGAAAATAAGTCAAACTAATGAAATTGGATTAAATTTGATTTGTGCTTTTTTTATTATTAAAGTCAGTGAGGCTGCCATAGTCCCGCCCCCTCCTATCCCTGGCTGGTCCCGGAAGACTGCCGGAAGCCATTATCTGTCCCACTTCGGGATCTTTCAGTCACCCTTATGATGATATATAGCACTGTACGAACGTTGACATACATGTGATACAAAGTCCATTATATACTCACCACCGCGTTTAAATCAAATTTGAATCGTATAATAAACAGAGTTTGAGAAACATAACGACACTACCCAGAATCCCCGGTCATACATGGCTCCCGCTCTTGCTAGCTAACGAAGTAGCTACCGGCCGCTCTGCTAGCGAAAATGGCTATCACTTTGTGTGCTCTTGTAACTTATTATGGAAGTGTATGTACTGTATATGTACTCATACAGTATGTACTGTATAGTATAAGTAAGCAAAACTAAGAGTATCACCAAGGGAGAGAATGACTATAAGTCAGGCCATGTTGAAAGTGTCAGCTTTAGTGGTGGCTCTCACTTCAGTAGTGGTGGTGAGCAAGTGAGTAGCCCGGATGTTTTAGGTGTCATTTGCTAAAATGTGCTCAGGACTTGGGGGTCTTTCATCACTGCCTGATTCACCAGCATCCACTACAGCCTGTAGAAGGTAATCTGATGGTGCACTCGCACATGAACAAATGCGTTCATTGCTATCTTAAAGGGTGCTTTTGTTTTACACTCACCGATGTGTCTCTCCCTTTGAACTGCTGTTTCAAACCCGCGCAACACGTGTCACCTCGGTTTCTCATATTATGAGGCAATTAGGAATGCTTTTGATGAGGGATGGGGAGGGGGGAGAACCGTATTCGAGAACATGGGCTTCACAGAGGTGAAATTAATGAATAGTGATTAAAAGGCCTTTTGTTAATGGCTGGGTTTTGAGAGAGAAATTTTCTACGGCTTATCAAAGCCGGTAATCAAAGTTCCCTCGTGGCTCAGGTGTAAAAGGGACGATGCACCCCGTTATTTAAATTCTGTGGTGGAAGCATCTGGAGACAATTTGCATTAGCCGACAAAAGCCGGCGTCCATGCGAAACCTGTCCCTCGACGATCCCCACCTTCATTATCCCCAGATTCGGGCGATTCCTAATCGAGAGTAGCTATCTGTGTGGGGATGTTGCTGGAGGCTGGGATGAGTTCTCATCAAACCAGAAACCCATTAATGGCACAGCAAGACACTAAGTGTAAAAAAGGAAAGAGAAAATAAAATAGAATAAAAGCCCTCACCCACCTGCCTGTGCTATATTCCATTTTTCACACTTAGCCACTCGTGATAAGTGGGCTTTTTGCCACTCGTGATAAGTGGGCTTTTTCCCTCTGATTTAATTTGGAACTTTCATTTCCTTTTTGCAAACAAGCATCAGTATGCATATAGTTTAGCAAAATGGGAAATGCAAGCATTGGTTATGCCGAAATATGTCATGCCTGACATTCTGGGCTATTTGAGATTTGTTTGTTTTTGAAATTTGCTTCTGTTCAATGCTTTAATCAGATATAAAAGTATGAAAATGTGAATCATAGTGTTGTGTTAAAGCTTTGCGCCACCGTCTGAAACCCAAAACATTTTTTGTTACCCATCTTAGCTTTGACATTTTTGTATTCTCCTAGATTCACACCAGCAGTTACATTCCAGCATTTCTCTCTAGCCATATAGCTGTGATTAACAAACAAAGAGATACTGAAAACAGAGATACTCATACTGTATAGTACAAGTAAGCAAATACATTTATTTCCAACACTATCACACTCAACTTTTGTAAGGAACTGAGTAAGTGAGTTAAAATGGTCCTATGATGATAGCATCTCAGAGCTGAGAATGTTCTGCACTACCAGTTAGCACACGTAATGCTCTGGCGATTGAACTGATTGACTGTCAGTAATGCTGGGATAATACACGGATGTGATTTAGATAGAACAAACACCTCCAGGGACGCTGAGATGAGGCGATAACTCAGAGACCATACAACACTGGCTGGATAAACACAGTTCTGGTAAATATAAGCAAAACCCCCACCACAGAGTTACAATATGTATGTACATTGAGCAAGAATATTATGTTTCAAGTTGTTTTCTGTAGTCCTAAAAGGTCCTTAAAATCATGGCATAACACTATGGCAAAATAGCCACTATAGGACGTAGGTCTAAGGTTTTTAATAGGAAAAGCATTCAGCTGCCCGGTCAGTCCTGATATAGTATGTGGAAGGTGGCCAAACCATAATCAATATACACAGACACAGAAATCCCCTGGTGAATACACGTGCCCAGTAACTACACACGCGCACACACAGACACACACTCACAGACACACACACACACACACACACACACACACACACACACTACTGCTATGTTGTATCTCTGAATTATTCATGAGTTCAATAAGTGGAGAAACTCGCTGTAGTCCTTGGAGGGTTCCCCCCATCTTTTGTTAACTATGCGTGGAAAGGCCAGAAAGGTGGCTGTACTGTAGGAACTAGGGGCATTCTAACCGCTCTCGCTCCATGCATTAGAATGCACAGCCACACAAGGGGGTAGAGAAAGAGAAGTGAGGGGGTGAGCGAGCGAGCGAGAGAGAGAGAGAGAGAGAGAGGAAGGACCTGTGGATTTAGAGATCCCTGCTAGACAATTATAGTGAAGTTCTAACTAACTAGCATTGACGACCCCAGCCATAGTTCTCTTGCATGTGTCCACTGTCCATGTGTTGGCAAAAATTGTACTATCACACAACAACACCAAGATGAACCAATTCTTGTTTGACAATTGAAACGGTTGTTCTTGTCAAAATATTTTAAGCTGGACCAATTACTCCATTAAAACAGGAAACCAGTATTTGCCTTTCATGGAACAGACGAGACAGGACTGGGAAGCAGCGGTTATAGTTCCAGGGTTGAATCCCGGACGAAGCCCCGCCTCAGTTGCCTTTGAGCAATTTAATTTCACCTCAATTGCTCCGTTAAAAATCCATCTGTGAAACCGGGTTAAAAAATGAGTAACACTTGGAAAATTGTTTGCATTGTGAGTTGGCCGAGATAAGGTGGGCTGCAAAGAAAATAAGTAATTTCAACCCAGATATCAGAAAGCTGCCAAATAAATATCACTAATTTAAATGAGAAATGTCATTCTACCCTCCCATGAAGAAATACGAAGTGTGCGGCTGCTCCATAACCCGCACAGTGGTGATGTCACGTTTGCGCTTATCTCTCTGTGCCAAAAGTGACGAGGGTCAGGGAACGAGGCGGCTGTCTGCTACTTGTCTGCTCGTAATGCACTGTGTCGGGGAGAAAGAGCTGGAAGGTCCGAGTTGTTTGTTTGCTGATGTGGCTAATTAAATTCACGTTGGCTCTGAGCATGCCGCTGCCGTATGCATGTGGCACGACTTTATAATGAAATGTTTGTCCATGCCATGAACGCTAAGCGAAAGGGTCTTTTTTTAATAACGAAAATTTGCGCCCTTCACATGCCTTGCATTAGTAGTGGGAGTCCTAACATAGAGCACAGTATCCTCCTGAGACCCAACAGAAAACGAATTTAGTATTACATTTGTTTTTTGACATAACATAAGTATCCTGGTTGACAAAAACATGTGAAATTATTCTCAAACATATAATTGATTTATATAATTTATACAATTTATCTTTATTGAATGTCCCTTGTGGTGTAGGTTTCAGCATCATAGAATATATTTTTCTTGGGACTAAGACCAGAGATTCTTGTCCCTACAGGAGACAAAAAGGAATGGCTGGTTATGTATATAGGTGGGTATGTGGGGCTATTCTATAACTGTTAGGTAACATTCTTTTATTGCTTTGTTAAAGTTTATCATTAGATCTGTACTGTTGGAACAAGCAGGAATTATTTGTAATTATGAAAGGGTTTGACTGGAGATGTTTATGCATGATTCACCAGCATCCAACCGCACACTTTGCAAAGCACACACAAATGGCACCATCCTTGTTTTATCAGTATCTCAGTAAAATAAATACAGAAAGCCCATAAATAAACAAAACTGCATCTTTCATCTTCATGAAACTGACACTCATTGATATCATAGATCCTTTAGCTATTCACTACAATCTAGGCCTTCCAATTATGCATTAATATTTTAATATACATCAATACTGAAAATTCATTCAATAAATGTTTCCTCCACAGTCAATAGATAGTCCATTGTTGATTTCTGGATGCCACTTGGACAAAATTATAAATACAAGGAAGGAAGATTAGACATTAAATACCATAAAAAATGTATAATTTGCACTCATGTCAGAAGGTGATGCGTATTTTAAATCCCATGGCTAACTCCGGGGGTTGGTGTTTGTGTGTTAAAGCACTGACCTAGCCCGTGTTTGTCTGGTGGGATACTTGACAGCTCATCAATACCGTAAACACAAAAAAGTGCACAAGTCCAGGAGCTGTTTCATCATCACATCCAGTCAGAGCTAAAACAAACACAGGTGATATTTTTCCAGAGGGTGCTCAAGTCATTCTGGGACATTGGATAAAGTCTTTAAATTCATCTATCAATCTCCAAATGGAGTGATTTCATGGTCGCTTTAACAAACAAACAACGAACAAGACAACAAAGTGCAACGGTCATTCAAATTTTTCAGGGTCAAACGCTTCCCGTGTTTGTGCAGTGAATTGCACAATGCAGCCCTGAATGTGATTCATGATGTTGCAGATGAGTGTATATTAGTCACAATGACAGGAGCACTCAGTTCATTAGGAGTGTGGGTAACGGCGATTGAATCGGTCTTGACAGCGGTAAGTGCGTCTGGGGCCTTTGCCCTCTAAATTGTTAATGATCTTTCAGTGAGCCAGGGAAACTGGTGATGTCTGACAAGAAATTATCTCTGGGCAAAATTTCAAATATTACATTCGGGTTCAGCGGGAAGAGATTCTTGCTCTGAGTCGTCAAGTAGCCATAACAGAAAAAAACGTTGAGATATAGGGCAAAACAGATTGCTTGGTTATATTATAAATATTCCGTACATAGATTATTTCTTTCACTGGTAATCAAGAATAACATTATAAAGGGTGAATTCTGAATGCATTTATATGACTCAACTGCATGCTTTGCTAATGTAATCTAGTTCAGACATTTGCCAATGGAATACATATATAACTTAAACAGTACTGAGCGTTTAACAAAGTATATCATTTGACTAACTGGCTGGTTGCATGTAAATGTAAAATGATGGTAACTAGGCCCTTAGTACTGAAAAAGTATTGAAACAGAATTAATATTGTATATGTGGACCTACGCAGTTTTGCACATTGCCTTTGGGTTTTGCAGTGTTCTACAGTTTTTTTCTCTCTATTCACAGTGTTTTCACCTGAGGGTCAATATTGAATATTGTAGGTTGGTATATTGCATAAGAGCATTTATACAGTCATTCGATCATACATTTTTAGCATCTCCGATTCAAAATAAACGGCATAGTCACTCAGTGCATCTCCAAAATAATCATGATTATTGCGTATTTATCTGAAAGTGAAGTCTTCAGTTCCAATAATGCAATACCTACCTGCGCACTGATGTTGGTCTGCAAGCATTGAATCAGTTACATGCTTCTATATAATTCACATTTTATAATTGCGCACGTAATTTAAGAAAGTAGTGCAAATCCAGTTCGATGGAGGTCACCCAGTAAGTGCAGGGTGTGAGCCCCAGTCCTTTCAGCTCTAGGACAGATCCAAGAGAATTGAACCGAACCTCTTGGGTCAGTCTCAAAAAGAATAAGAAGAGACTCTACTGACCTGGCAATGATGGGTAGCCTATTGCATCACCAGAGATGGACCAGAGGTAAAGTCACCTGTGCCCTTGCTGGTGAGGTAGTGGTGGGGAGAGAAAGGCAGAACATCAGCCTCGCCTACATAT
Organism: Ilyophis sp. 1 JC-2022; assembly: GCA_022702515.1. NCBI lineage: Eukaryota > Metazoa > Chordata > Actinopteri > Anguilliformes > Synaphobranchidae > Ilyophis > Ilyophis sp. 1 JC-2022. The sequence continues at coordinate 52,498,233 of CM040395.1, read as the reverse complement.
CCGCCAGCCATCAAAACCAAAGCAAAGTAGGCAAATATAACTAAGATAACGCACCCTACCCTCAAAATAGTCTGCATACAGTAAAATAAATATACAAGGCTCCACACAAAGTCAATGTTCTGCTTACCAATCCAGGCACCTAATTTATATTGGTGATAAAGGTTTATACCGTAGTGATCCCCATACACTCACACGTACGCATGCATGTTAGGATCAAGCTGAACAGTCGTCAGTTTGTTTTCTAGATAATCAGGTGAAATGCACATCACACAATCACACTGATCCAGCATTAGAAACACCAGCATAATATAATGGAGCAGGTAAGTGGGACTGACTCCTGTCTTTCTTATAAATGAGGGAGAATATGGAAAACATGGATGCCTCCTCTTTTCTGCTCTGCTTAAAAACACAATACAAACTATGTAATATCCATCCGCGGTTATGGACGTTACGCTCAATCGCAATGACTCCCACGTAAGTGTGAGGAGCTATTTTTTAAAATTAATTTTGTTTATTACACCGCCACCTGCTCCTCAACCCCGCCCACTCCATCCCCCTTCCACTGCCTCCACCCCCACCCTCCCACACCTCCCAAAATGCCAGCCAATAGAAATCACACCGCTTTCAGTGTGTATCAGGCGACCTGATTTCCAACCCTTGACTTATCCTGGCTGGTATGAGCGGTGTTTGCGTTTGGCTGGCGGGGCTGAGCGACCTGTGCACTGACCCCGCTGAGCGCGGAGGGACACCCGGCTGTCAGTCAGCCGCGGCCACAGGTGATGTTCTCTCTGACCGCCCTGGGCGATTTTTTTCCCCCTACGTTCCCTTCCTTTTTTCAGAGCCTCTCCTGCTGATGAGAGCCTGGTACCTGACACAGACAGGGACCCGGGCAGCGTGAGGGAAATCAGGCGTGGCGGCAGGAGCCTCGACCCCGCGACCCTGCAACCCCGTGACCCCGAGCCGCCTGGCTCCTCTCACTCTAATGAGGATATTCACCTGATGGGAATTATCAGCGTGCAGGCTGCTCATTGCACTGACAGTCTTGTGTCCTATGAGAGTGCCGTGGTCTCAAGAATCACAGCGCTGCTGTTTGTCACACTGGGGTCAGAAATTCCAATCAATGTTACTCAGTTGTTGGTATGTCAGTAAAAACATCACTACAGTTTTTAGCGTTTAGCATCTTTTTAGCATTACCGTTTAGCATTCTAGTGTTCTGATGTTGCTGAATAATGTAGTTGTATTCAAAATATTTTCAGCACTTTTCAATTTTTTAAGCATTAGGCTACTCAAGAATTTCTCCCAAAGACTAAATCGCACAGCATTATGATAACTGTCTACCCAGTGGTTTTTTACACCCTCATTTACCCATACTGATGAGCGAGAATGATAGAAAACACGGTAGCTTCTATCAACCACATTAGACTGCAGGATTTAAATGTTGTTTCAGTGGCAAAGTGGAACTGAAAAAAATTCTGCTAGTTTGCATGTATAAGTGCAAACCTCTTGCTTAGTATCTCCTCGTCACCAAGCGGCTTATTGATGGTGGGTGTGGCCAACGTGTTGGTCCTGTCAGGAAAGGCGGCCGTGGAACTACATTAATGGACAATTAGTCATGCTGCCCTTTCACCGTTGCAGCGAATAAACATCTCTACCCAATCTAAAGGCACTTAGGATCTGTTAGAGAATCATTTCCAGGGGAGGTGTTAAGTTGGAAGTGCAGACTATTTACTGTAGAGAGGTGCCACTTACTCAGTATGTGATCGGAAATTCAAATCAAACACTTTTTCAAATAAAAAAAAATGTGAAGCTCCATTCCGATACGCATGTTAAATCATAATTTTACATTCTTAGATACAATTGGAGATACACCGTTGTCGAAAGTGATATTATGGAATTAAATATAAGTAAACTTATTCAAGAGCACGTGCTGAAGTAGGTAAGACAAAATTGACATTTCCAGTGTCAGTCAAAGTGCTGCTGTTCCTAATCTCCTGCAAAGATTTTGTCTACGGCAATTTATTTCCTCCACATTTTCACTCAACCCAACTTTGAACAAGAATGAAATAATTATGCAGCGATGTGTTTCAACGCGGCCCTTGCTCCGTTGCAGAATGGCTCCCCTTTTTAAAGCAAATTATTCCACCATATTTTTATGGCGGGCTAATAGAATGTCACTGTTATCATCACAACGCAGAAAATATAATGATCTGGAGTTGCCGGGCAACAGACCTAATAATAAAAGTGTTGTGTTAGAGAGGCTCTTTGGAGAGGCTCCCGTTTTCATTGCAAAGGGCTAAGAGCTTTCGTACAATTATGGCCCTGTTCCGGCGGGCGCCAGGCACGCCGCAGAGGATGGGCTTCACGTCCGTGTTTATTTTCCCGGTCGCTTAATATGTGAGTAAATCAATATAATTCTATTTTTGGATCTCTCGATTGCACCCAATGGCCACTGCTCTTTGTCCCCTTGCTCTAAGGTAGGGGCCCAGGGCAGCCGAGGAGCTTGGAGAGCGCAGGAGCCAGGTCAGACCCCCCAATCTCAGGGGGTGGGTCCTGGTCCTTTCACCGCAGTGTCCCGGAGCACTGGCCTCCCCTTCCCCGGAGGGATAATCCTAAATGGGTCGTGGGGCAGGTGGGGGAGGGGCCTAATCCTTCTTATGTCAGTACTCAGATTGGCTCTCAAAGAGGGGAGGGGGAGAGCAATCTCCCAAAAAGCCGTTCTCTCCCACGGGGCGGCATAATGACCTCCCTCTCAAAGCAAAACCACATCTGAAAGGGCTTTCATGTCTCTGCTGAGTCTTGTAAGGTTGGTATTGTTAGTATTGTGAGATGCCAGTGCTGAGTCAAAGCGCAGTGGGATTGAAATGGTTTTACTTTGCTTAGTGGGATTTGAAGTGCTGTGTTTACCTACTGGTAGTGCCTGATGCATTAGGGAAATGAAAACGAATAAACAAATGAAAGGATCAAAGTCACAGAACATTGATGGCACTGTCTCGTCTGGAACGCTGATTCAGAGGAGAGAGAGTCCACGTGATTTATGGCAACACGCTATAGAGCTGCCCTGTTATACCCAGAGTAAGTCTGCTCCGCTTGGTCATCAACTCCTACACACAAGTAATACTCTGTGTGAGTCTTGTGTGTGTGTGTGTGTGTGTGTGCATGTATGTGTCTACGCACTCGTCCGTACATACATACACTCACGTAACACACATACTCATTCACAGGTGCACGTACACATCCTCGCGCAGACGTACGCCCACACCAGCACACACACACACACACACACACACTCCCTCACACACTGCCCCAGCTGTGTCCTGGCTCTCTGGGTTTGTGTAATTGGAGAGATGAACGTCAGCCGACCGCAGCGAGGCTCACATCTGGTCCCAATTTCTTCGGCAGGCGAGGACAAGAGCTGCTCGCACGCGGCAGAGCCTCCGGAAAAACAGAGAGCAGCCAGCCACGCAAACACGATCCGCAGGCACAATGTCTGCACACTGTTACCATCTACACGTCTAATACTATTACAAGAAGGACAAAAGGCCCGGCCAGGCAAAGAGATGTGTGACTGCCCGGACTCGGGAGAGGACAGACAGCTCTGCTGTAAGCAGGTAATCTTGTTAAAGCACACTCTGAAACTATATTTCAAGGAAGGAAACGTGTCACGATGGCCAAAGTAGAACTTGACCCAAATTCATGGTTTTTAATATGTTGCCTTGTCTTTATTGTGGGACAACCAAGACGGTACGTGCATGTTTTATTTGCGGATATAAGAATGAAGCAAGTTGAAATAATGAAAATAAATTTTCCTCTGCGACGTTCTATTCAGCCGCAACTTTCTATTCAGCTGAAAAGCACAACCCCCTGTAATGCATTTCCTTTTTCTGTGCGTACAACAATGCAGAAACGGCACATTTCAGCCTGGCAAAGTGAGGGAAGGAAAATAATGGATTGTTGCCTGTCATACCTAAAATGTGATGCAATATTGAGGTTGCCAGTGCATTGTAAATGTCTAATGCAACTTGGTGGGAAGGAACATTATCTGTTCCTTGTGAAATGTAGCTGTTGTCATTGTGACGTAAATGGCTTCATGCCCGCTGTAGAAGCGTCCGGTGCTTTGCGACCCCTCTTTCCCAGGCCAGCCCAGCCTGCCTGTGCGTCGACAGCGAAGAGTCCAATAGTCACGGGGAGCTGACGGGAGTGTTGGCGCGCAGACGCTCACCGCTCGTGTAACAAGTGAAAAATGGCATTTTGAAAAATTTTGACCATTGCGGCGTGGCAGTCCTCCAGCGCCATCTGCGCGCTTCGCAACGCCGGCCAGGTCCCGGCTGAGAGAACTCATAACTCTGGACCCGGCCGGGCAAGGGCCGGGTCGGGGTGATCGCCGTTCTCCGGGGTCTGTGGGCGGACGAGGGGCAGCGGCTGTTTGATACATCACAGATTGTGATTAGGTACTTATTGCAAAGGCGAGTAATGGAGTTATCCGTACTGTACGAATGAGCCCTGAACCCCTCAGTCATTGGCCTAGAGGGCTGCCATCTGGCAGGCTCTGTTAAAATCCAATATCCTCTCAAAACCAGGTAACGGCAAGGAAATATTTGCTCTAAACAGAAGCGCTGGTTTTCTGTTCTTGCTGTATTTATTGCATGCACCTTGCTACGTCCTAACCAGTCAGAGGAAATTGAAGTAATAGTTAATACCTGTGCTCTGTTTACTGAAGATTTGCATATATTTACATAGCGGCTCACTGATTACTGTCCCAAGTGACACAATTATACTGTCATGCGCATGACATACAGTATATGCACCACTTTTTAAAAAATTACGTTCCAATGATATTCATACAACAACATGCCGCATATGATTAGGTTTGCAAGCTGGCTAATTAAGAATCTTTACCAATTACTGCTGATTCTGCCGTGCCGTGGAGTTTCAATTAGGGTGCTTGTAGTCAAAGTGCAGAACTCAGAGGAATGGCAAATGGAGTGCAATATAATCGCCTGCTCCTGCTGTAGTTTGTCTGAACGCAGAATTTGGACAGTTGAGAATTCTCAAGGATCAACACAGAAAAACCTCAGATCCAGGTAACAGTTTTGCAGTTGCAGGCTGTTCGTCACCAGGGAGTTTATACGCTGGCACCACTATGGAGTTCTTGCCTGAGAAGGAACCTTCGGCTTGACAATGCAAGGACGGTATTTTCGACGCAACGTAAACAGGCTTCCGTTATATTCTGCAATATCTTGCATGCAGTTCCATTGGTTCTTAGGTCAACGAATGTGTTCCATGCATTATTACACGCACAAATACCCTTATCCGTGTATTTTATGATTCAAATTCTTTATTTTTTATTTTATACTGGCAGCCTCAATTTTTCTCTAATCTGACCATAGCACCTAGTTTCAGTTGAAGTCGCGATGCCGTTTAGCTAACTACGGATACTTATTTTTGTGGTTTTCCCTCAATACCATATTTATTAAGGCAACCCTTCCAGAAGCCTATTGGCATGGAGGTGTTTTTTCGTTTATTTCCCAAACCATCTGCTTCACTATGTACGGGGGCAAGACATACTTGTATCATCTAGCAGGCAGGTTTACCGCTGTTCCAGTGGTTTTAAACTTGAAATACTGGCCTAGTAGCAGAAAGTGGTATTTTTTCAAATAACTTTTTTCTTGTGGATTGTCTCCTTCACAAACCAATGACTTGTGAAGGCTAACAACTTTTTGCCTTGTTTCCTTTGAGAGCTATTTGCCTTTCTCCCTGTTGATGGATGTCTGTTGCCTAATTTCCCAGTGAAATCAAAAGCCATGGGGCGCCACAATGCAGTTCCTTAAGACTGAGGTGAACTTAGATGAAAAGTAGCACGTTAATTCATATTCATTTTAGTTGGATTTTATTTAAAATTATTATTGGGGGTGTGAATAATTGTGACATATTTTTTTGGGGAAAAATACTTAATAACAATGATATAATCTTTTGAATTATATTATAATAAAATAATAATTTTGCAAGTTGAACATGCAATATAGCTCATTACCTTGCATCATTTCATACAGGCTATTTTATGTAACTCTACTAAGGGTGTGAATACATTTGAAGGACACAATGACATGCCAATGTGCCTCACTCTGTTCATTATATACGGTGACTGGTTCTCTGTACTCCATTGAAGTAACAATGCACAAGTTGCATTGTTCAGACTGAAAGCTGCTTATCTCAGAAAGCTGTTGTATAATTGTTCCAAAACATATTTGAAATTATTGTTGCACTTTAAAACAAGGCATGCAAAGTCTATCATAAAATCCCACTAAAAGCTACAAAAAGAACATAAAAAGAAAACACAGCTTACACAAAGGAAAAAAAAAATCCAGGTTTGCAAATTCATTTCATGAAACCGTAAGCAAAGGAAGAACAAATCCACACACATTAGTCATATTCAAATTTACAGAGAATAGAAACATTATAAATCGCATGAACAGGACCAAATGGACAGATAAGTGAATGTAAATGCATACTGCACCAGGCATCAAACACCTCATTCATTTGCTATACATTCTGCCACGAGTAGCACATCACTCTTCCGTAATTTCATACTATAATTCCGATTCAGGCAGCTCACCGGTGGTTAACTGGCCTAATGATTGATTTCCTATATGCCCCTTCATTCATTTAATGAACACAACATTTAATCTACAATATAATACACTTTATCTGATTAAAGATGTCCATTCTTCATAGTTTAATTGGTCTAACAATCAGTGTAACAAACCTCTCATTCATCCAGGTATCGTATTTTGTAAAATGTGTGTTATCTGATGAAAGCATGAAATTTAGCATTGATGCGCTGGCACGACCAATGGAAGGCCCCGACTTCATCATTCCTGGTTCAGTCAGTCAAGCATTCCATAAAAGTTCCAGAGAGGCAGGAAATTCCATCTTCACCTAATGATACTTAATGTTTCAACATTTACTGATTTATTTCAAATTGGCTTTCATGATCACGCTTATGCAGAAATCACAAAATCACTGTGAATACCCAGAAATTATTATTGCATCTAATAAAATATGGACATCTGGGCATGTTCGTTAATCATTCAAAATATGTTTCAAATCATTAATGAAGGTATTGGATTAGGTACAAGGATGTCTTTGGATATAATAATTTCTTGATAGATCATTGACCTTGGACACATAAATCCACTATTTTATCATTTCAACCATTGATTTAATCAACAATTTATATACCAAAACTAAAAATTTTGTATGTTTCTTTGATACAGCCTAGAATTTCATACATAATCTAAGAGTAATTTAGACAAAATCAAAACAATTAACTTTAGAAATCAAATGTAGTCTTGATTCCAATGAGGAAAATTCCAGGGTGAATTTTACGGTAACCAAGTTTACTGGTAATTTTACCATAATCTTTAATGCACATTTTGGCTGTATGTAAGGTATCATATCCTACTAATGAAAGTGTAATCTGGTATTATAAGAAGTGTAAGCATTTTCAATTTTACTGAGTAAATCTGTAGAATACTAGAGGATAGATTATTATACAAATACATTGCATATGTATTGTGTTAAATTATACCATTGGAATTGGAAATTTCCCAAAATAACAAGCAGGAAGTGACATCACAATGACAGGGTACTTCACCAGCCACTCCAGAGATACTATGCCCTTTCTAACCAGATGTTGGACTATATGTACCATTCATTGAACTCTTTTTGCACTTTGAACCAGAACAGTTCCAGTGAGAATCAATGTTTATGGTTTATGAATAAATAATGTAAGCCAGAACTCAACAAACTTTTCAGAAATTTCACATTACAGCTTGTACTTCTATTGAAAAAGGATGTCAAATAAAAATTTATTGCCATTCTGTTTAGTTCCGGCATTGGTTGAGCTGTTGTCCCTGACATGACAGACCTTTCAAGAAATTCCTCCCTCTACAATTTAAAAATGGGAAGTATTCAAAGGTTTTGGAGTACTGCTTTAGTCAGAGCAGAGATGCTGTATTGAAGTCAGTCTGAAAGAACCATCCTCCAGACCCTGAAAACCACATACTGCATAGTTCATGTTGATTCATCAAGTTCCCCCACGCTCGCCTGCCCCCTGCCCTCCCCCAACACCCAGAAAATAATTTAGAAGATGTGGCAACTTATTTTGTGCGCACTTGCTCAATTTGCCTGTCTGCTGAGATTGCTCATGAAAATCAATCACCGCGGCTATGGCGGGATTGCAAAGCGCACGCACAAATGCATTCTCCCCTCCTTTTCCTTTTGTGAAGAACGTAGCTCTTTCCATCCTGAACGCGCTCATCCGTTTAAAATCTAAATGAGGGTTGGGTCTGTCGGAAGGAAGGATGTTCGAGAGACGGGTATGCGCGGGGAGACTGAGTGGGGGGGGGGCTTTTGATGCCGGGCCTTCTTCATGATTATCCTCTCCGTGCATTTTGGGTAACGCAGGTAGTTTTAATGAGCAATTCATTTTTCTCCACCAGCCCATTTCTATTACATATTTCCCAGTCTCCGATGTCCACCCATAAATATGTATGCAGGCACTCTGCAGTAGACGGGACAGCAGATAGGGAGTGCAATAATGAGGGCCTTGGGGACGGCCTAGCAGTCCCTAGAGTGGGGCACCTTGTGGAGCCTAAATGTTAAATTATGCCCAGCCTTTGTTGTGAAGTTCAGTGAGAAGTATCTACACAGTGAACCGAAAATAAGTCACCGCCACTGAATTGGATCAGATTCCCATTGACAGATTCAATCAGCGGTAGGTGGCAACCGAAGCAGGTACGGATGGAATTTGGTCCCGAGGCCTCAAATGGAGCGTCTTGTAAGACAATAATTGTTGTTTAAGTGAGTGCTATTAGAGTGTAAACGGCCTGACTGACAAGAGACGCATCCTTGCAGTTCTGCTGCAGCTGAGGAAAAGGCCAGAATGACGGCCGCCGACTGCCCGTGCCGTCCACGCTTTCTCCGCGAAGAGAACTGCGCTGAATGTGAGCAAACCGTCGCGGCGGTGGCCGTGGAAAGGGATCGATTGGGACCAGAGTGCGCGTATGCTGTGTGTGTTGGCGTTTGGGAGGGGGCGGCAAAGGCGTGTAAAATGATCAGCCTACCTTTCGTTGGATTTTTCGGTCGTGTCCGTTTCGCAGAATGGTGGCGGTGCTCACTTTTCTGGTGTGAGATTAAAGCAGGAGCTGCTTGTAACCGACGATATATTTATTTATTTTCTTAGCAGATGGCCTTATTCAAAAATGACATTATCGATTGATTGAGGCAGCTAGCCTCGTGTCCCAAGGGTACGACAGCACGGCCTTAATCGGAGAATCAGGCAAGAACTAGCAAGCTCGTAATGATAAGCGCAGGTCCTTTACCACCAGGGGTTGTCCATAATGTTCTTTGAGGCAATTCTTCAGTAAATGAACCGAATTGCAATTAATTTCCTGATTTGAAATGGAATTGACCCCAGTCCTATTAACCACCATGCTGACCTGCCCTCCATACAAGTGGTGGGATTCCTCCATGACAACCTTCTCTGGAAAGAAGAAGAATGGGGAAAGATGGTAAGAGTGAGAGAGGAAGAGGGGAGCAGATCAATAATGCAGGTTAGCATCTTGTACATTGAAGATTACAGTACCGCTCATGAACTCCACCGCGCACCAGTGTGCAGTATTAAAGGCGCAGGATCGCTCTGGCCAAACACTGGCCATGAGCAGCAGCCCATAATAAGAGCCGAGCCTGGGGAAAGTGTGCTCTAAGCCGGATCTGTTAGGGAAGGATGCGCGTTATTCTTTCTATGTAATATAGGACTTAAACCAGGCCAAAATGGATGTGGCAGATTGTAATCTTTTCTATGATTTTTATTTTATTTTCTCCAAATTTAGAATGCCTATAGCATAGAATTGTGTTTGTAGGACTGAGCACTCTGTATATCGCCGTGGGAGTGGCCAAGCTTGTTTGTGCTGCAAAGCGCATTCTGCCTGCCCCTGCTTATTTTTTACTCTGCAGACCACTAGCTGAGCAGTGCAGCCTTTGCCTTGGTGTACTACCCTTCATATGCAGATGGAAAAGGCCCATCATGACCAATTTTGTATTGCACCGTGGGAGTCGGAGTTCAACCACTGTCATCACCTACAAACTGGACCATGTGATCACCTGCTCAGTCTTATTGGGTGCCTCTGGGCCATGTGACCACATGCACAATCTTATCGAGCATATCTGGACCACTGTCTCTCAAGTGGCAAGTGGATCAGGTACTGTGGATGGATAGATATTGTAAATCTATAAAGAGGTCCCTGTTTCCATTCGGGGAAGACATGCCCAATCGTGTCACTTCTTATAAGGAAAGAATGTAAATGAAATGAGAAAAATAGGGGAAGAGTGATCTTTTTTTCCCGTTCCGGCAATGAAACACCTGAAAAGATCTCATCTCTCACGGGCGAGACAGGACCTTTGCAAATACCTCTTCAGCGCACTGTTGAAATATTAAGGGCGGATGAATAATCTCTCCATCTAAAATGTAAAACCACTTCCGCGCCTTTTTGTCTCTCTCTTTCCCTGACCTGTCGCATAGGATCACGGCGAGCACTGCCACTCCTGGATGGTATCTAAAAAGCACGCTCTCTGCTTCAACATGAAACGGCTCATCTTTACCAGGCATAGGCCCGCTCTCCGCTATATGACGGCAGATAGATTGAGTGCTTTCAAATCCGGAGGAAGAGGGAAGGAAATGTATTTTCGTTTTCAATCTGATTTATAAAGCAAGAATTAAATATTGATGGCTGTTGTTAAGGCAGTATTTTTTTCAATGATTTATACTCTACCGTTTCCAAATTTAATGCCACTCTGTGCATGCACACGCAGGTCACATGACATTTTATCAACCAATAATGTACAGTATGAAGATAAGGATGGAGTGCTTTTCCATTAACCCACACATTTGTACTGTATGAATAACACACACACGTATGGATGGATGCACACACATACAGACACATGGACAGACACACACACACACAGAAGGAAACTTCTAAAATATGGTTGCTTATAACGCAAAAGGAGGTGTTCTGTGACTGTAGAATGGACTGGAGTGGTGAGAATGCACAGAATGATACGGATGTAGTGGAGCTAAAGATGAGCTTTTCACTAACCTCTCTCAAACCTACAGAGGGTAACACTTGCCAAGCTGAAGCATGCATCTCTCTCTCTCTCTCTCACCTTCTCTCCTTCTCTTTTCTCCTTCAGGCCCCTGTCCCCTCACACCTTCAATCTCTTTCTTCCACTCATTCTCTCGACCCTTCCTCCACCCATGTTCACCTCTGTCTCACCGAGGCGGCATCGAAGTCCGTGATTAACTGCTTATTTGAGAACCAAGCTTACGGGAACAATGATATGAGCTATTAGGCACGTTACGGTCAGAATATGCTCATTTCTCATTTACAATAGCGATTAAGAGAGGATTAAGACAATTTGCATATAAATTGTGTAATCAAATATTTCTTGTACGGATTAACGGAATTGGGAATGCACTGTACAGCGCACGTCTTATTTATAGTTACAGTTTGGTAAACAATTTTCCACGGCTTGCATTTGTCGGCAAATCATCTCCAATTACAGAACCAATTGTAACGTGCGTGTGAAAGAAAACATATTGACTGAGCTTTTTTGAATGTCAGAGCAAATGTTGAGAGCAGGCTTTCTATTAGGCTGTAGGAACTGGAACCAGGTGCCCGTGTGAAGTCCTGGATCAGAGAGCTTTTTTACTTTACGTTTCTGTTGGCTGGATGAGAAACGCACAATGTGATGCTCCCTCGACCCTATCGGGTATCTCACTATCTGGCGCTATCTAACTAGACCCTATGACTATGAGAAAAGCTGTTGTGTCTGCGACCAGACTCTACCAATCAGAAAGGCGTAAAGCCGTGAAATGTCTTTCCTTTTTGATTACCAGTAACAAAAGACAGGAAGGTGGCAGTTTCTTTTTAAAATATCTGCTCTGAGAATAGCAACAACAAAAAAAAATGTATTGTATGATTCGTCATCTGATTAGGCAACTCAAGTATTATATATTGTTTTCGATCATGTTGAAATAATCAAACGTATGCTATTCCTCCTCACAAACCATTACTGTCAGGGCGAGAATAGTTCCTGCTGTCCTTTACAGTCAGTAAGTCTTTTGTTTTGTTACTTTTAGCTTCCCCCTCCCACATCTCAGACTTTGGGTAATCTGAAAGAGCCAGCCAGTTATACAATTAATCCTATTATTACTGCACCCCACAACACACACGCGCACACACACACACACACACACACACACACAGCACCACCGTCACCCCCCTGCTCCTCTACTCAAGAACACGTCTCTTGTTGATGTTTTCCACTTGACTATGTCACACCTGTCTGCACATCTACTACAGCGTGACGCAGAGCGACTGGGAATAGCATTAATCATTACAGCTCTGTTTAGCGCTAGAATCAAGACTCTGAAAGGAGTGAAGGGTCACGTCAGCTCAAATAGTCTCTAATTATTAATAATTCATACATCTATATGGTATTAATGCATTTTAAATAAAGCCCTGTATATATTGACGTCAATACTCCAGTGAAAAAGGCTTATAAATCTTCATAAGAGAACTCAGTGACCCAGCAATCACTCACTGGAATGGATTAGATCACTTTTTTGTAGACTATAGACTATTTTAACATGCAGGGGATTGCACTATCGAAGCTGAAAACTGTACTCTAGTTTCAGTTGCATTACTTACAGTTCCCTTTATAAAACTGTCCCTTCATAAACGGGGTTTTGGAAACTGATGGGCTCGGATCATCTCTATGCACATTTACGCTTTTATCCGTTTGATCATCTGCACAGGGTATCATTTTTATGTTTCGCTTGGTGTATTAATAAATCTGGCTCCTGTATCTCAGCCGCACTTTCACACACAGATGGCACTTGTCAGTGATGTGAATCTATGCAGAAGTGCTTTTCTGCTTGAATCTTTTTCAACGGGACCAAAAAAGTAGACGTAATTTCAGGTGTCAGGAAACTGTATTCCGCTGGTGTATCCCGCTACTCTACATGACCCGCTTTTCCGCACTCACTGATTCATGCAAAATGCTGGAAACTTCTCCATGGTTCAGCTGAAAAGTGCTGATGCATCTTTCTGACACTACAAAGCTAATGGAAACACAACCAACTGGTTCTGGCCCTATGCACTCATAGCACTATACTACATAAAAATGTACTCTTTTTTTTTTGAGAAAAGAAATACCCTGGACGGTATTTTGTCAGATGAACAATATGAAACAGAGGCACATTACTCATTCTCTCCAAATCATGTTCCACTGTGGTCTAGTTTTCAATCATTTATAAACAATACATTAAATCAAATTGAAAATGTTGCTCTCAAGGAATCTTTGCTATGCCTCAGTCCTTATTTTTGAATCCATGTGGTATTTTGTGATTGCATAGTGAATGGCAATGGCTCCCAAAAGTCTGGCCTTCACTGAAGGCCAAATCAGGCCTGCAGGGGATTAATTTATGCTCCTGTTTGGTTAGTGCAGCAGCATAGCCAGAAATATTCATATAGTTGGGTCTGCATATAACTAGGTGGGCTAGAACTACCTAGGTGGGCATTCACAATTGAGGGTGATGGTTCAACCAAGATAAATTGGTGAGCCAGGATACTATTTAGGTGGCTATGGCCCACCCTGGCCCACCCGTCCCTGATCACCAACATTTTACTTGTTCTAGGAAATAAATAAATGCATAATTGAATACTCTATGAAATGTGCTGGTTTTAATGTTTTGTGTTGCAAAAAGACATGCCAAGAAAATGGTTTCAAATGAAGAAAATTAAATAAGAGTTTATTTAATTTGATAAGTTGAAATTTCCACTGGCAAGACCTTACTCTCTTCTGCACACAATATTTCAATAACGTTTTAGGAGCATTCTGAACTTAATGAGAAGAAAAGTAATGCCAATCAACAACAACATAGTGAAATTTGTCTTCATACCTTTTAAGGGTACACTTAACTCCTCACGTCACCAGCACCACTCACAATGTGGTTAAAACTGTAGCTTACTTTCAATAATGGCTTCTAAATGCTCAAAGATGAAAGAGCTGTTTCCTGTTCTTTCTAAAATGTCCATTGTGATGTAAAACCAACGTGATTGTTATGCAACATCCGCCGTTTCCCTCCAGTCCATCTTCCTTTCGTTTCTTGTGCTTCCCCATTCCTCTTGTTCCATGTCATGTTTATCCGTTCACCCTGTCTGCCTGTTCTGTGTTGTGCAGGCTGGGCGCGGTTTCCCCACTTTAGTTTCTCATTATTTTCCCATTACCATTCAACCAATCACTCGCCTTCCCCCGCTCGCATTCCGCACTCCCTCATTAACTCCCGCTCACATTCCTCACACCTTTTGAATTACCCCAGCTCATTCTCACCTGTTTCCCTCTACTTAAGTTTCCCTCTTTGTTGGTTACCGTCTGTTTGCTTTGTGTTAGACGTGTTTTTCGGCCTCTGTTTGTTTGTTCCAACTTGTCTCAGTCTTGTTCGCCCGTACAGCCTGCTTTTCCGATCCTGCCGTTCTTGCCCCGTCATCTGCCTGCCCTCCTGTTACTCGCCAACCCCGTATCCTGACCATCCCCCAGCTCCTATGTTTGCTTGCCTGTCTGTTCTCCTGCTTCATAATAAACTCACTCCCCACAGAGTTTTGCCTGAGTTCGCCTCCGAGTTCTGCTTTTGGGTCCATACCGGTTTTTACGTTGTCACATGTTATTCACATAAACAGCTCTCTGATACGTGAATCATAGTATAGGCTACAGCAGCAACAGAAGTGTTCAATCAAGCTCTTACAATAGAGAATCATACTTCATTTATTTGCGCCAACATTCCGACCTTTGGTTTAATAAAACTTATTTTAGCCAGGAAAATGCGATAGTAGAATGTTTTGTGTTATGAAAAATCAGGAATCATCTACAAAAGAAACAAATGAGCAAATCTCACTGTACAATGAGGTCCAGAAGGGATGAGAATTTATGATGGTTTTACTCTCTCTGACTGGAGGAAAGCTATTTGTATGTCACTATCAATTGAGTCATGTGACATAACCAACCTTACACAGCTGAAAAGTGCACTAGATCTTTGTAAAATAATTAATTTGCTACCAACTGGGCTCTGACTGCAATCAGGGTATCAAAAAAGAGCTTAGCAAGCAAGCTTTCTGCTGTTAAGCCTAATGTTGGAAAAACTTTTACAGCCCAATTTCTAATTGAACAGTCAGTGCACACAAATTTGTGGAGCAATGCAGTAATGTGACTCACTAATTTCATTTGGGAGAACTCCTGCCTCCAACACTGACTGTTCAAGGCCAAACAGGATCTGCCAGCAGCATACAAAATATTTTCTACTGCACAATAATGTATGTTTACTTACCGAAGGCATGGTATTGCAGAGAACGCGTGCAATGCCGAATGAAATCCCTATCTGTGCGTGCTCAAAAACGAGGGCCTATCTCGAGTTTGTGAATAACTGTGGCAAAGGAAGAAGTACATTTTCTCTGCAACACCACTTCCCATCTTAACCGACTCTATATGCAGCTGAAACTGAAATCATGATGTCGCTGACCTGCGTGAGATCGCAACTGCGTTCCATAAGAAAGCAGCACTTTCTGCCACATTCTGGAGCGGAGGGATGCTACGTGTCCCGCGTCTCCGTGTACGGACTGTTTGTGAGAATGGGCAGCTCAGCAGCAGCTCTGGATGCACATGCATTCACCACATGATTTATTGAAAACTTTTTTTCATTTGCATGTTTCGAAAACTAGAAGTTATCTTGTTCTCTTTATTTCTCTACGAAACATTTGCCTCCCGGGAAAATAGATATCGGACTGCCATCGTCGGGCGACGGATCTCTCCAACTTAGGATGGCGGATCTTTTCAACACCGAGTGGATCAAAGCCTCATGTGAGATCGTTACCCCAATGCGATTTATGGATCACTACAGATCAATGCCCCTGACTCCAAATTCAGATTTGGCCTGGCAAAGATTTTGTTACCAATGTTTGTATCTAACGCCATTTTTGTGTCTGGATACTCCAATGTGAATACAATAAACGCCACGCTTAGAGTCAAATCACAGAAGGCTACCTGCATCATTGTCACAGTGTCTCAGCAGTCCTATGGTATGGCTTACAGACCTGTGTATACTTTTTCTCAAAAACAACACTTAGTACTGTGGCATATAATTTTTTTGCCTGTTATTCATACTCCTCATTAAGACATCTGTTAAGTAATTATTAAAAATGTCACACTTCAGGTTACCTGAATCATTTCATTTAGTCGTTTGATTGATACAAATTGAGTGCACTTGCACCAGAATGAATATGGTTTTATCCATACAATCGTATAGTAGCCTACTTTACATACAGTTAAAACAGAAATTTGTTGGATTACATACAATTGTTAATGATTGATCTCTTTAATTAATTAATCATGGCTTTATCATAACCAATGCACTTGTTATGTTTTATGAAACTGCTAAATAGACATCTTACTTTTAACACCAATTCCATGTGTAATTGTGTAAATACAGTATGTGCAAGGACATGATGTACAGATAGAAGATTTGTAATTATACGATTGTTTTGATCTGGAAAATACACTTCTGAAATGCTGAGGGCTATTGGCTGGCCTGCTCCGCAGTCTGGCCACAGTCACAGCCTGCCTAATAGGACCCAACGACTCTGAAACAGATAATAAAACCTTAATATGTCCTTAAATTCAGAAAGAAGACAGAAGAAAAACAAGTGTTTGAACAATGACTGTTCATCAGGCTCCGATTAAGCAGCTATCAAGTCACCGGAAATATCTCGGAACACAAAATTATAGGAGCACCGCAATAATGAGTTTAATGGTTGAGCAATTGGTGCTGATTGAAGTGAAGCAGTGAGCTAGGGGGCGGAGAGCTAAAACAATGGCTGACCTGTACAGAGATGTAGACTGAAGTATGTAATTTACTGCTGTAAGGTGGTGGAAGGCTGTACACACAATGCACAAGGCTGTCGGTGGTTCTCTCTCTCTCTCTCTCTCTATATATATATATATCCATGTGATAGAGGCTGCTGGGGTGAAGTCAACACAGAAGTGCGATGATGAAAGGAGGACCACACTGTGGTTCTCGTATACCCTTGAAGGCTCTCGCACGGCTTCCCCTTCAGCAGCTCAACTACAACCGTCTGCCACGCAACGTAAACAGAAAAGACCGCACCAGGGTGGGTATTTCAGCAGGGCTGAACCTAAAGCGGATGGGGCGTGCTCAAAGAGCAAACGGCGGCTATGAAAGCGAAACATAACTTATATCCGCGCAGGTTTCTGCGGCACGTCGCCCCTAACACGGGGACGTACAGGGATGATCCGTTGCAAATTGTTTGGCCTTCTGTGCCAAAATAAACTGGCATAGTTACATTGTCACAGAGACTGCCTTGGCTTCCTAACTGACAGACACTAATCTCCCATATTTGAATTATATTGGACCTGCACCAGTGAACTACTCATCCAATCAACATTCTGTCAGCATCAAGCTGAGCTGTGAAAGTTATGTCTGTCCAATGGGATTAACATAATTAAATATGGAGGTGATAGGTTTATCAAACTGGAATACCAAAATGCATATATTAACAGCAATTCATATTTCTAATATTCAATTTAAACATACTAAGTTGAAATGTATACAAATGTAGAATAGAAAACAGCCGTGGGACCCAATATGTCAAAACATGTACTAGAAAAAAAGGAAAATCGATTGCACGTCCATCTCTCCTCTCCAGAATGAAGTGAATTCCTTAAAGCACACACAGTGAATGCAGTCAATAAAAACCATGATGGATTATTTCAAAGAGCCCTCACACCTCACATTGCTTTTCCCCTTCCAGTGTGGTAGAGTTAGTATTAGAAAGGCACACTGGCTTGAGCTAATAGCGATGCTGCGTGGTTTGCCTCAGAACGGCGAAAAGAGTTATAGCATGTTATGGTGAAGTTTCGGGGGGCAGCGCCCTTCCCCTGCCTGAGGGGTAGGGAGGGCGATTAGGAGCATAGCGAGTGGTGGAGATGAGCTGGCCAGGGGCAGCGAGGGCCACACAGTGAGTGCAGATGGTTGTAAAATCAATGGAGGACTTAATTAGAGACTGAGCATGCAGGCCGTAGCAGCTTTGAGAGAGCTTTTCGCAGAATTACAGTTTGACAGGGGAGCAATAGTTCCACAGCCCGTGGGATTGTTTTTCTCCTCACAGACCCTAACAAAAGAAGAAACCGTTACTCTTTTTTCCGTCTAAAATGCCTCTTGTGTTAACATAAACCATGCATTTTTAAACTAGCATAAAGCAGAGGTTATTGGCTGTACACACAAAAGGAACTTATATTAGTCAATACTCTTGAGGATCAATTAAACCAGCTCTTTACATAGGCGGCATTATATGTACTGTTTAGAACGCATTTAAAAATCATATGATAAACTCTCCATTTCAGGTCTGCCACGTTAAATGAGATAAATGGGAACATGAATAAGTGTTAAAATAAGAACATAGCCAATTTAGGAATGTCCTTCACACTGAACGTTAGGTGGGGAAGGGTTATGAATGCCGCCACAGATACTTAGTGCAACACACCAATTTCAGAGGAAGAAATGTATGCTACATGATGGAGTTATGAAGGAAGTATGGGGAACAGGCATGGCAATTTGTGAAGGAGTTATTTAAACAAAGAATTGTGGGAGTTAGCACAAGCATCTGGCAGCACTGATGACAAATCTGATGACAAATATTGCATGCAACTTGAGCAGGGGCGTCTCTGTACATTCTGTACACGGGTGAGTTTAATTGCGAAAGAAGAAACGTCTAGCATACAATGAATAGTTACACGGCCTGCAACAAATGCACGTAGACGTACATGCACAAACCTACACATGGACAGAAGCGTGTAGGCTACACGTAGTCACACACGCTCACAAAGTAGTTGAGAAACACAGCCAGCCTTCAGATCAAAGGAGAGCTATTACTTCTTTTCTTAGGAGATGCTATCGGTTCTGTAACAGAGGCCTGTTGCTCATTCAGAGATTTGATTCACTCTCAGTATCTCCCTTGATGTTCGACAGGCAATACACAGCGCCTCCAGTTAGCAGTGCCGTGTGCAGATTAGCACACTAGCGGTGCCGCTCAAGTTATCATTGGCATTACTGATGCGCTCATCAATCAGATCCCTGTTTCTCTATCATGCACATGGGTACTTCAAGGCTGTTCTGGGAGTGGCTTCCAGCACATCATTAGCAGGCTGGTATTTATATCTTTTGGAGCTTGTGCGTGTGCTGTGATATGCTTATGGTTGGGCTTCTGAGCGCTGGTCCTGAAGGGCTATAATCTGTACTCCGTTACATCTCTCAGAACTGCGGAGGGATGTTAAATTGGCTGGTAAGTAAATGCTGGGGTGGAACGAAAGTCAGGCAACCTTCTGGGAATATGGTTGAGAAGCCCCGCCGCAAGGGAACAGTGTCGCCACTAACATATCATTTGGGTATACAATTTGCGTGTGTGTGTGTGTGTGTACATGAGAATGTATTCATGCATGCATGAGGGGCAGTGTAGGCCATACATCATACTTGATACATACACCATTATACTATCGCATGCACACTATTATACTCTCTCGCATACACCACCATACTCGTTCACATACACCATTATAATCTCTTTTACACACTGTTATACAATCTCACGTACACCATCATACCCTCTCACACAATCATTCCTCTCACACACACACCATCACACACACACACACACACACACACACACACACACATATACAATGTCTTACACACAAACAGATTTCATATGAGTATGTGAGAGAGAACGATAATTTGTGTGAGATAATTGTGTGTGTAGAGAGAATGATAGTTTGTGTAAGAGAGAATTGTAGTGCGTGTGGGAGAGTTTGATTAAAACGGAAGGTAGTTTAAATTCTCAGGTCTTGGTTGGCTTGCAGATTTTCGAAGACAAAGCGAGCACCCTCGTGTCACCTGGGGCATCCAAATTGACAGCGTCTAAATCAAGCCACAGGTAGATGAAATAACACTTCAACAATTCAACAGGTTTTGTTAATACGATAGCAAGGTTGAGGAGGGCATTATAATTTTTTTAGCAATATAATTCCATGTGTGCAGAACAACCCCCTAGCCATGCCAATATTTATGATAGGTTACCACAAGTTTGAGTGCCATATTGCTTTTTATAAAACAGTGCCAATGCCTTATAATAATTCACCAAAGAAAGACAACACAACTACTTTTAAATGTTTTTAATAGATTGTGTCCTTCCGCTGAATTATTTTGGTTACTAAGCAAGAATAATTTCTTGTTTGGACCTACGTTAACCAAACTAGCTATTTAGCTCATTAATTGAATGCTGGATAGCTCGTTAGCTGAGGTTGGTGAAACTAAAAACCTACAAATACTCAAACAAATTAGCTAGCTACATAAACACTATAAAATATCACTTTTCCTTATTGTGTTTTGGAATTCACCGAATGTTGCCTACACAACCTGACACCCATACTAAAATATAATTTTAGAATTTTTTATTATATTCTGTATGTCATATCAAGGGAGGTTTGACCCACTCAAAAAAAGTTTAGAAATGTGTGTTTGGTCTGTCATATTTCTGTTGTCACTGTATTATTAGCATTGTATCTTATATCATTGGAAAGCCTGTTAATTTCCCTTTACAATGACGCAAGGATCATGCATTTGTGGAATGAGCAGCACAGCTGATTATGTGGGTGGGGTCCCAAGTGAATTGTGCCAAATTTTCCTGCCAATGTCAAACAGTGTATTCTTCTGTTGGTATGGACTCTATTGTTTTGAATTGTTTTGAGTTGGAATGCCATCCCACAGCAACGCGTGACCAGGCTGGTGACCAGCATGAGGAGGAGGTGCCAGGCTGTTGTGGCTGCGTATGGTTCTTCCACCAGCTAATGAGGCTCCTGACTGTTGGTTCAATGAATAAAGCGTAAAATTACCAATATGTCTTGTTTGTTCCTTGTTACTGATAGAGAGTTCAATCATCCAATCCCCCAAACAACTCAAAACGATAGAGTCACTACCAACAGGAGAACACACTGTTTGATATTGGCAGGGAGATTTGGCACATTTGGGACCCCACCCACATAATCAGCTGTGCTTCTCATCTCACAAATGCATGATTCTTACAAATGGGACATCATGTTAAAGTAAAATGAACAGGATTTCCAATTATATAAAATACAATGCTAATAATACAGTGACAACAGAGATATGATCGACCAACCACAAATTTCTAAACTTTTTTTGAGAGGTTTATTTCGAAAATATATTTCACATATCTATTTAAATATATTTTAGAATGTGCCACATAGATTTAAATGTATTATATTTCAGTAAGGGTATCCCTATCCACTGTCCACTAATTTTCTGTCATTTAGAAGAAGCATTTGGAATTCCCATTTATCAAAGTTTTTCAAGGAAATCTATCACGACACTTGTGGGAGTAGTACACACTGGTGGGAGTAGTACACACTTGTGGGAGTAGTACACACTTATGGGAGTAGTACACACTTGTGGGAGTAGTACACACTGGTGGTAGTAGTACACACTGGTGTAAAAACATGGTGGGGTGAGGTGAGGTGAGAACTAAGAAGCATTTTCATCTCATCTCAAAATGTTCTTGTTAAATGGGAGCATTGAAATGCGATCATACCCATATATGTAGAATTGTCCAAGGAAAGTTAAATTATATGCAGGGTTCAGTTATGTCTGTGTTTAAATGAGAAATATTCTGTGAGGTGTGGAGCTTTACTGATAAGAAGAAACGGTGATTATGGCAGTGCTGTGGATGCACTGACAGCGTAGCCTCCACTGAACTACAATACCTGAACCAGTGATTTATCTGTTCTACAGGCAGAACCAAGTTGTTCTATTCAGGGATGAATCTCAAAATATTGCCACAAGGCCATTTGAAAATAAATTACATTTATTTAAACCAGAGGATTGGGTAGATAGCTATGTACTCTCATAGTTAGCTTTTATCATTCATGTTTCATTTAATCAGTACATATATTAATGTCCTTGGAAGACTTTTATTTTTATTTTTCATTGTATCCTGTTATATTGCTTGAGGACCAAATAACTTGCCAGCCCAGTGTAAAAAGCTAGCAGGCAATAAATGCCATACACCTGTGTCACACCACATTGTCTTGTGGGGACACTTTTTTCCATCAAGCCCCGCAAAAGCTTACATTCTCACTGTGTACCCATTCCACACCATGTTGCAACCAACATGGTCACAGCAAGGTTTTCAAATTGCTCTCCGACAACTAAAAAAGCATAATCTCTGGTTGATGTTGACATTAAAATTTAATTGGCAACAAAGTTATAAACTCCCTGAAATTGCATAACGGTTGGTGAAATTGCAATTGCACCAATGGTTGCATATTAAGTGAACTGATTTCAGTTCTGTGAAGTGCATATTGAGGTTACTTGCATTGCATTACAGCAGTCCTAATTGTATGCAGTGTCAAAATCGGCAACATCTAATCTAACATACATTTTTTAACTCTATGCATGCAGCATGTCAGGGTATACAAAGGTTTTTCATGGGACTATACTATCAGCACTTCAATCCCAGGTTATTGCAGTTGTGTTGTGTTCATTGTAACTCACTCTGGATAAGAATGCATGTAAATGTCAGTTCAGTAAAAATAACCCAATCTGGTCACTTTTTGGTCACGATTCTCAAATGCAGGCTAGGCTACTTTGGTAACTTGTTGTGAAAGGAAGTAAAATCTATCTCCGTTTTATGAGAATAATAATGAGAAATAATAATAATGAGAAATACTACTAATCCACGTTTTAATTTTAGTTTGATTTTTGTTAGCTCTTGCTAAGCTGGCACTGACCATCTGTTCCAATTCAGTTTGACTGAAGAGTACTATTTGGTATGAGAGTTAAATTCTTTCGTATATTGACTTTTGTGATGAGTTACATTTCACCGGGAGCCTATCAGACATTTCAGCTTGAACTCCACACACAAAGACAAAAAACACACACGCACACACACACACACTCAAGCAATCCAACCTTTTTTTTCTTTTTTGAATTTAAGTATATAAGCATAAACGGGCTCAGAGCCGAGGAAAGATTTTGATTGGACGTTAATCGTGGCTGATTCGCACAAGTAATGCAGGAACAGAATCCAGATGCCAATTCTCAGTCTTTCAGAGCGGTGGAGCAGTTTAATGCAATTAGGACAAATCCTGTTTACTTTATGATCCTCCCACTTGTTGGAACATCCTCCAAATTTTCACTTAGACTGGCACTAGTGTATTTAATCCGACGCAACGTTGCTAAACCAAACACTGAGACACAAAGACAATTATGGAAAAGCTACTCTGTTCTTTTCTTGTGTGTAAACGCTGTCTGCCAGTCCCGGTCTCATTTTAGACGGCACATCTGGACCACCTGTGAAGGCAGTAATGGCCTCTAATGGGACTGCAGGGCAGATTGTGTGGTGAAGATGAGCTCCTCCCGACAGCCAGGGTCATTAGGAGCTAATGAAAGCCCCGTCCTATACCGGCCAAGGCACTTCAGAGGCGAGGACAAAGGTCCTATTCTCCCAGCTGCAAAAGGGGCGGGGGCGTTGGTCCGTCTGTTGTTCTGTCTGCAGAAGGAGGCACTCCGAGGGGTGCTGGAAGTTTTTTTTTTACCTATGAAGGTAAAGAAAGGTTAGATGTTTCACTTCGTGCTGCACTTCCCCCCCCCTCCCCCCGTTTTTCTTATCCCCAATTTCAATTTGTCAGCTATGCCTGTTGCGTCCCTCATTTTCCGCCTAGCTACATACTCGAATTGAGCACCTCAGCCAAAGCATGTGTACTTCTCAAATGCAGTCAAGTCAATGGTCTGCCCACACAGTCCTACAGGACAGTTAGCATGGAGAGTATGCAATTGGGTGGAGATATTGCAGTGGCTACTGGATGAACCCTTCTTGAGGTTATATCTACTCCTACTCGCTACTAGCTAATGGCATAGGCCAGGCTCTGAAATACCTCAGCCCTAATGCCCAGTCTATGCTTATTATGTGTGATTTTACTGACTGGGCCTTATGTTCATGGGGCAAAAAAATCTACATGGTGAACTTAAAGGGGCTATATGTAAGATTTTTACAAACATGAATCACTTTCAATTGCCAATGTATGAACAGATTGTAATGTAACTTTAAAAATTCGACCATTCGCAACTTTCTCCATTGCTTGTAAGTGCTTATGGGCTGATTTTTATGTAAAGAATTCGGGTCCGATTTGCCGGGAAAATTAAGGATTTAACCTCAAAGCGCGCTCCCGAGTGCCTTCCCTATCTCTGGCTGGCTGCTGTGTTCCCATGGTAGCAGTATGCAGTTGACGGCAAACCGGATGTTCCGTGTTTTTCAATGAGATGCCAGGGTTGAATACCGCCTACCAAACCGCCGATGGAATATTCTGCCAAAGCATCAATTTTCTCAGGTTTGACTTTTGCCGTAGCGGTGGGACAAACCGGATGTTTTCTTTTTTTAAACGTGGACTTTTGTTGTCCTTCCTGTCTTCCTGTCTGTTGTTGGGGATCAAAACCGACCCCGAGCTGGTGTTCTTCTTATGACAGGTAACATAACATTACTGAAAAGCATGTGAAATATATTGTGATGTTCCTGATGCTGACGTTAGCTTTGAATGTGTGAGATGTTGCTTATTTGATTACTATTGCTAAGCTAGCTAAGTTACATCTACCTGGCTAACGTTAGCTAGCTTGCTTGGTAACGTTATTACTAGCAAAATAGGCCCACTGTCTGAGTGGATAACGTTAGCTAGCATCGTTACATCGATTCAAACCCGTCTCCCTGGGCTGATCTGGTTAGTAACGTTAGTTGGCTAGCTTGCCGTTTACAAATGACTTTACCAGCTAATGTTCCAGGATAATTCCAAAAATGTCTGTTCTTTCAGAACCTAGTATTTTGTACATTGTCCTCTACTCATGTCACTCCCATCATCTGTTTATTACTAACATTATTTTAGGATTATCCTTGTCTCAACCATACACTGTAAAAAAAATAATACTTGAGCCGTGGTATCAACCCACTGTGCTATAATGACGCTAGACCCATAACGCCAATGTATCATACAGAGAGTCCACTTTCAGTCCACTTTCGGCCACCGGTGTCAGTAATGAGAAACATTTTATGAATGTTACACATAGCCCCTTTAATAACAATATAACAAGTATTTCCTTCTATTTACATTGCTGCAGTCAGAGCAAGCACTACTACAAACTGTACAGTTGCCCAACTTACATAGAAAGCATCATTTTAAGGTAAGAGTAGTAGTCACTGTCCCTTTTGAATGTCAGTCTAGATGCATATGTGAACATCCTAAGGCTCATTACAAATCTCCGCTGCCGCTCATCTCTGCTTAAGAGTTTGTGAATGCCTGCCTGCAGTCTGCACATTGTGGCCATCCAGAGAGGCTTCTAATCCATGCAGCCACAGGGGATTGTATGGCTACATTGCGATTGATCATGAAGGTCCAGACAAATTCTGCATGGGCTGGCCATACTCAGAAAACAGTGGGAACTAGGCAAGGAAATGTCTAATTTTTCAGAACACTTGACACCATGGAAATCAATTTAGCAGACAGATATTAGACCAGAATCAATCTCAAGTACTCAAGCGTGGCCTATATGTCATTATGTCTAATGGAGGACATTCTGTATTTTATATGAATACTGTGACCAAGGTGGAAAATACCAATTTATTTTCCTCAGATGAAAGGTTTGGAAAAAAAATGATGAGAATATATGAACCAGCCTTTATTCTGAAGTCTGAAGACTTCCCTGTAGATACAAGATTTGGCCCATTTAAAACTAGTTATGAGCACTATATATTGTGGGCTCAAAGTGAAATAAAACATACATACTACCCTTAAACAGTTTGACATGCGTTGCAGTGATTATGGAGTGTGGTAATGATGTCTACTAAGATATCTCTGGAGAGGAGACTCCTTGTAGCCATAATACAGCTGGGAATTCAGCAGAAATGACAAAAGGGTCAAATTCAACACACTGTCTACCTTCCCTGCTTTTAGAGACACTGTGAAAAACCAATAAGCAGGTGTGACACTGCTGTTGTTTCCTGTGGTACAGCAAGGCTCTTCACCTCTATCCAGTGGTACAAAATAGCAACAGCAAAGATAATGTGTTGTGTAAACGTGAAAACCGCTTTAAATAAATGCACCTGGCATGCAAATAAATGAATTAGCACGAAAGCTATGTTGCTTCAGTCGTCACAGCCTACGGCCAGCTTGCTCTTTGACATCACGGGTTTTACCTCATCGGCTAATGAACCAGCTTTCCACACCGGCTCTACCTTCCTCTGGCCCTCCACCTCCAAATGACACACCTGTCTGCCCAGTCTCATTAGTAATCTCATTGGACTGGACAAAGAAGGAGCAAAACCAAAAACAGTGCAATTGGAGACAGGGGGGGGGCGGGGGAATGTTCTCTCAGGGCACTAAACTACCTTCCCAAACAGCGTTCATTATAAAGCAGGTACTCAATTATATCCAGGATGCTGAAATGTCTTGTGTGCCCAAAGCAGATCACATATTTTCTGGACAATAAGACCAGAGGGTTTGGACCAAACCAGTTGGTCTATGCCTTCTCACCATAATATTCCTCATTTTTGTTCCTCAAACCTTTTTTATGAACGGTCATAATCAATATTCAATATTTGTTTAATTCCTAAGGCAGGATGAAGACTCATAAATGATGTATATGTATGTTTGTGCATTATATATAGAGTTTGTGCGCCCCTTTTGAATTGAATTGAATGTGTTGTTGAATCTCTTAAGTGAAAAGAGCTTAACACACCCTTTGCAGGGTACAAGCTTAAACATGACATTTTTCTGTAAATGTTAATGCACAATTAGTTATTTGCTTAATTTAACATGAGCGAGATGTATAAACGCTTAGGCACCCTTCCAGTTGATCCATTAATTCTTTATTTAAGAAGGCATCAAAACTTGATTGACTTGTTAGGCCTTACATTAAGCCAGGTGAAGACAGTTCCAGAGCTTAATAAATACTCTGGCTACAAGAAGATATCTAAATGATGCTTCCACTGTTAGAAACATTACTAAGAAATGGAAGTTAAGGGGAACTGTTAAAGTCAAGACAAGATCTGGAAGACCGAGAACAATCTCTGATAGAACTGCTTGTAGACTGGTCAGGTATGCGGAGCAAGCCCACATATCAGTGCAAAGGACCCGCAGATAGGTTTAGTGACACTTGAGTAGTGGCGCACCGGTCCACTGTGCAGTGTTGCTTACACAAAAATGATCTGCTTGGAAGAGTTGTCAGAAAAAGACCTATCGTGCGATCAGCACAAAAGTCAACTTCTGAAGTATGCAACAGATCACGTAGAGCCCAGAGACATTTTGGAAGTGCAGTGGACTGATTAAACAAAAATTGAGCTCTTTGGCCACAGCCTCCAAAGATACATTTGGAAAAAAAACAGGGGAAGCATTTGAAGAAAAGAACACCTTGCCAACCGTTAAGTATGGGGGTGGATCTATTATGCTTTGGGGCTGTGTTGTAGCCAGTGGCACAGGAGATACAGAGTGGGTGGAATGAAAACTGGATTTAACTAAAAATCAACAAATCCTAAAAAGCTAATGTCCCAGAGTCAGTGAAGAAATTGAAGATGAAAAGAGCTTGATTGTTTCAACAAGACAACGATCCAAAACATACCTCGAAAGAGTTAAAGAACCCAAAGATTAAGGTTTTGGAATTACCTTCACAGTCCCCAGACTTGAATATCATTGAAAATTTGTTTTCATAAATTTCATGTTTAAGTTTGTTCACCATGGAGGTTGTGTTAACTTCTTTTCACTTAGAAAAATCAACAAAATATGAAATTTTACCAGGGGTGCCCAAACTTTTGCATACCACTGCGTGTGTGTGAGTGTGTGAGTGTGTGTGTGTGTGTGTGTGTGTGCGTGCATGCGTGCGTGCGTGTGTGTGTGTGTGTGTGAATAGTGCATATTTTATGAAAGCAGCTCAGTGAGTTGAAAAGAAAGATGGCAGGAACAACAAAAGTACCACGTGTTAACTCCATTAAATCTCCATTACGGCATCACTGCGTTTCTGCATCTGAAGTGTACAGTGCAGGAGAGCATGTGCAGTAAACACCTTTACCGCCAAAGAATCAGTGATCTGAAAATATGACCTTAGGCTGATTCTCTGAAGAAAATGAGGCGCGCCACAGCCGAGCGGAGGCGGGAGTAATGTACGGCTTTATTGGAAATGACTTTCCCGCTCCTTTATTGATTAGGCCTTTTGATTCACAACCAATTACCGCATGTATGTAAAGGTGCTCAGAACGGGGAACTGTGGGAGCGGTCTCAAAAGAGTTTGACAAAATTGAATTAGCTGGAGGTCACCCTCGGAAAATTAATTATGAGCCTGCCACACAATAATGAGGCAGTGTGCTGGCTACACACATTTCTACCCCCCACCTTAATGAACATCCGCTAAGAAAACAGCATTCCGTCAAAACGATTCTGTTCTGTAGATTAAGCTCTGTGGCACTTTCATTCTTCATGAAAGCTGTGGCTCGTTTCCCATTACAGTCACAGAAAAACAAGCACATTTCCCCATGAATTACATTACCATTGGGCAACAAAGACCAGCTCATAAGCAGGGAATGGGTGTCTTGAGGCAGGAAGAGTTATATACACGGCAAAGCCCTAGAATAACAGCACAGAGCAGAATCTCATAGGAGAGTTTTGCACGATTGCCTATGCGCCCTGTGCTGATGTCACTTCCTGGAAAGATGTCACCCTTTCAACAATATATCACCATTACTTTAAATTGTAGTTGTCAGAGAAAAGAGGCATCAGGATATTATTGCACACAAACACACACACGCGCACACACACACACACACACACACACACACACACACACACACACTGAACAGATATCATGGCTACAGCAGGGCATTTGAAATGGATATTTCTTAAAAGGGATGTCAGACTATGTATCTGTTTCACTAAATACAAATTCAGCACACACAGACGCGAGCACACACACGCACGCACACACAGACACACACGCGGACACACTCACACACACACTCCTCCCACAGTCAGCTGTGGTGCCTGCAAGACTCCAGAGAGCGCAGGTAATTGCATCTCCCCAGCCTGAGTGGTGCAGTTTGTGTGAGGCGGCATTGGCAGAGCGAAAGGTCTCTGCAGTGATGCTGAGGCTTATAACAGGATCAGCCTCGCTCCCTTAGCTGCGGCTGGAGACACCCGCCGGGTCTTATTTACAATCTGAGGAAGTTAAGGGCTGATGGAGTATGACTTTCATTTACTCGCCCGCACACCTCTTTTTATGGGCATAGCGATGCTGGAACTGGGTGACATTTAGCTACAATCACCATGGTGTCTGCCACCAGAATAATGTTCTATAAACTGCTCCTTTTCTTTCCCAATACCCCCCCCCCCCCCCTCCCTCTCTCTCCTTCCCAAAACACTTCCAGACTAGTTCATTTCACATATTTTCCCTGTGGGGTCGATTACTCCCCTGTTGCCCTGGAGGTACTCAATAATTACACACTTCATTTATCAGTCTAGTCATACATTGTGCTTCTCACCATCTTCTAGCTTCCTTTTCCTTGTCCAGTGAAATAGCTATAATGGGATGATTATTGGGCCTAAATGGTAGGACATATGTGGTATACACACACACACACACACACACACACACACACACATATACATACTGCACATATGCTATTTTAGTTTCTTATCTCAGAGTTGACTGATTGTATTTAGTGTTACTAGTAGGAGTAGAATCTACAGGGTTTTTTAAAATATATATATATACTCCTACTAAAGAACACACTGACCAAAAAAGAAAAAAAAAAGTAATCAATTTTATGACAATGGACACTTCCGTGCCAAGCCACTGGAATAATATGACAGCGAAAGTAAGGGGTGATGTTCTCATGAATACGAGAACGGGACTGAAATGCTACTCCGAGGACGTGTTGCGTCAGGCCAGTTCCAGGCAGACCTGTCACCCGTGCTCTCCCCCGACATCAGTCGCACGGTAGCCCGGGAAACCCGTCAGGATGGATGCGCCGCCGCCTCGGCTCCTGTCATTAGAGCCGGAGCACATCCAGCCCGCGAGCTGTCAGCGCGCAGCCAGCCACCTGCTCAAACGCGCGGGTGACAGGACGCAGGAGGACCTCGTCAAGCAGACGGCGAGTGCCGGTCAACTCTACTCATCCTACAGGCTGAGAAAGACAGGGAGAGGGAGAGAGAGAAAGAGAGCCAGCAAGAGAGAGATAGAGAGAGAGAGAGAGAGAGAGAGTAGCAGGTGAGGGGGTTATTTTCCATGCACATCGCCCTGCATGTCTGCACAATGAAGGCATCCTGCATGTCACGTCATCAAAGCTACTTGAAATGTGAAAAGGACCCAGACTGGGGAGAGAGAGGCTCCTTCTCAGTCCTGCAGATTCTAATGGAAACATCAGCACTCACCGCTGACCAGAGGAGTAATGCACTGTGGAAAAACAGACATATACATGCACCTCCCATGTACTACACTATATATGCATCCAAAGCAGAGCGCTTCTCTCAACAAGACTCCAGCATGCTGAGAGCAATGTGTCACCTTTAAATTAAGTAAATTAAAGGGCTCTAAGAATCTGTGATATAAAAAAACAAACAAACATACGGCCTGGGAAAGTGCTGTTTTGGAAGCGGCAATCATTTATTAAGGACTATTTTAAGGGCCATGTACAGGTAACCACTAGTGTTTCGCACTTGTATTTAGATTGTTTAGTGAGGTTGGCAGTTGACATTTGATTTAAGGTCAGGAAACAAACAGGTTGTAGTGAAATTAATAGTTGTATCATGATAGAGATGTTTCTTCTTTTCCTATAAAACAACCATAGCTGCCTTTAATAGCACCTTTATCAGCTGGTGACATTGTAGAATGTGTGCTTTGCTCTTGACATAAGCAGCAAAGTTCTGCACATTACATTACTGATTCATTTTGCTTGGCTCAAAAAATGTACCGTTTAATTACTCTTTATTAATCCCGTAATACCCCAGATCAAGGGCTCAACCCTTTGTTGTAGGACATTGTAAGTTGATTGACTGACTGTTCACCGTAGGTAGATGGTCAAAATGAATACACAAAGCACACCGCTTATACCACAAAACCACACTCAGTCTTTGTAATGGAAACTGTTGCCAGACATTTAAACAATTCCACAGGTACAGGCAATTTTAAAACATTGTGAAAAAGAACTTAAAAGCAACATTTTGATGTTCCGGTTTATATCAGAATTAGGGCAAGAACCCCACATGGGAGACCGCTTGGAATAGTTTGAACTCATATCAGCGCTGGAGACGAAGGGCCAGTTTGACAGGACACCAGGGTGAAATAGTTTCCTGAGCAGATACTTCCTGTCACTTACACTGATGGCGGCAGACAGTAATTTGCTCCCTAGCAGAAAGCGAACTCTTATGGAGAACACACATGGGGACACAAAAACACAATCCCACTGTTTTGAGCTACCTGGGAAAAGAAAGCTGCAGTAACTGGGGCAATTTTTCACACAGCACAGGATACATTCTTTAAAGGGTAACAAAGCACTAAAACCACTTATTTTAGATGAGAACTGATACAGAGAACTGAGCATAAACCAAAAAGATCTGGCCCAAAAGTGTGTATAGTTCTTTTGGGTAAGAACTGCACGTCACCAGTCTTGTTATTAGCCAGAAACTTCATCCAGGTGACGCATTCCTCCTGGTGAAGAAATTGAAACCTGTACAGCTACGTCCTGACGTTTTGGAGCAAGGGCGGGCTAAGCCCCAGCTATAAAAGTGAATCTCAGCGGTTGATCTCACCATTTTTTATATATTTCGGTAGTTGACCTGCGTGGATGGAAAGGACATAGGAGAGAGAGCGAGCGAGTGATATAGCTAGCTTACAGTTTAGCTTTTTTGAATGTTCTAGTAAGTTATAGTAACCTATTTATGGTATATATTTTTATAGTTAGCTTGATAGTCCTTTGTTTTCTGATAGTTTGTTTTTCAAGTAGCTAGCTAGTTTATTTAAGAAAAAATATATATACTTCATTAAAAATAAATATATAAACATAGTTGAGCTGGGAGTTGTATTATATGCATGCTACACTTCAACAGACATTCTCTCTTGGAGAGAGTTCAGTGCAGTGACCACATGTGCACCTGTTTAAATGGAAACCAATATTGTTGATATCTTGCAGGTAACGTTAGTGTGATTGCCTACAGCCTGTGTAAAATGAGTACCCTACATAGCATGGGTAACTATTTGTACAGCGTGTGATTTGTTGTTTGCTAGCCGCATCAGTATAAGCCCAAACGAGGCTATGCATGGCACCGCCTACCACTCCAAAACATTGCCCACCCTCTCAGTCTCCACCATTGCTTCTGCCTCGACTACTTGGGGCTCAAAAGAAGCTGGAGCTAGCATGTTTGTTTGTTTGTGTGTGTATGAGTGAGAGAGGTAGCGAGAGAGAGAGTGGAACAAAGCAGCCACTGTGAGTGCTGTCCAGAGTAGAAATGAGCTTTTGGCTACTAGTGAAAAAAATTGCTGGGGCGTGGTTTGATGCCTGGTGCTCAGCCCAAATATTATTACCTTATAGGTCTTTTCAGACTATGCTGTAGTTTGCCCTGGGCTATCCTTAACCCCATGCTAAGGATAACCCAGGGCGAGCTCATCCTGTGTTCACACAAGCATTTGCTTACCCTGGGCTAAGTGTTAGGCCTGTGTTAAGGATTCACACGGTACTCCTAAGCCACGGGCTAACATCCGTTCAACAGTATTGGATTGGACAGTGAATATGACCACTGCCACTGACCCCGTTTCACACTGGCTATTTTGGCACCGTGTTTGGGGTGATTTATGGGGCTAACCCCGAAAAGTCGGTGCTACCCCTGCTCCGGAGCAGGGTCAGCTAGCCCAGGGCTAAGGTTAGTGCTAGCCCACTTTAGAGTGTGTAATTATGAACACTTGCTTAGTTCAGGGCTAAAATCTCTCTTAGCTTGGGGCTAAGGAGGCTCTTAGGCTAAGGCTAAATTTAAATTCAACTTGGTTACAGAAACAAGCAAATGCAAACACATGCCTTTCTGGAGTACAGATGAGCGAAATCAATTAAGATTAATTTTTTGTCGTAGCTCAGTTGTTTAAAAAAACTCTGGAAAGCTTTGAAAGAGAGGGGATGGCACAATATGCCACAAATGCACTTTGCACAGTTTTCATAGAAACTCCTCTGACTGCTTGTTCGCGACCTGTACCCCTTGTATCCAAGTGCAATTCAACAGGAACGCTAATAAGACGTGTGCTGACTGCTGCACGTAAGGACTGAGGGTGTAAACTCTATTAGGGGGCGGCAGGACAGGAGCCTGGCACACTGACCCACACCAGGAAACTCATCAATACTGCAGGCTCAGAGGGTTAGGCTCGGGCTGCACCAGCCGACCTACTTCCTGGCCCTGTTGATCAATAGCGCCTAAATTATCGTAATAAAATCTTATTCACAGTAGACTGTGACCCCCCCTCCTCCTCATCAGATCTGAACTGGAGCTTTGTCCATATCTGCCCCAGATGAAGTAAAAAGATGATAATACCAGCTGGCAGGAAAAAAAAACACTTAAAATGAAAATAAGAAAGTAGCAGCAAATCAGGGGGGCTTTAGGGAGATCTTGGCTTGATTCTCTCGGTTTCAAAGGTTCTCTTTCTGCACGGCAACCCCAGTCGCCGAGCTTATGCGTGGTGCGTTGCAGCCCCCGCTTTTCGTTTCATGTGGCTTCGACGTGCGTGCGGGGGCCGGGGGGGCGGGGTGCGGGGCTCAGACTGGGGGCTGTGAGCTCCGACGCAGGTGAGCGGACTTGAAAGGCGCTTTGAACGTCCCGCACCGGAGGGACGTGTGTTTACACGACGCTTTTGACGGCTCTATGCCCCCCTGTTCCGGCTGCACAGGTGGAAGCCCTCCCGGGGGAGACGCCTGTCGGGACACGACCGCGCCGCGCTGATCGCCGGGGCTGCGTCTCACCTGAATCGACACCATCAATCCTCCCCGAACGGGGCTTTCCCACAGTTCTGCGTGCCGGCATGCCCGAGCAACCCACCCATCTCCCCCCAAAGTGGAGAGGTGCGAGGACGCCTCCGTCCTGCCTCTGCATCAGGGGCTCCCCTGAAATGGATGTCATAGTTTGTCTTGAGAGACAGGAATTATTGCTGGGATAGTGGACTATAACACACGGCACAATAGCTAATGGGCTCTCTGCTGCCTTTTTAAAGGAAGTAGATATCCGTAGCATACATAAGACATGCCACTGCTTTCTGAATAAACAAACACATTCAGTTGCTGATATGTCTGTGGAAAATGTGCCCTGGAACTGCCATGCTAATGAAATTAATCTCAAATAGGGCGTCGCTTGCCCCTCAGCTATGGCAGGATTTATTTTATTAAGTGGAAGCGCATTCCTTTTGTTCCCAAACCTAAACTATACCGTTTTCTTTCCGACTCCATATGCCTAGGTGGACAGCCCATAAACCGTGGTATGAGCTGTTGGCGCGTGGTAAGCTGTTGCTGTCTGAAACAAATCTTTCTGTGTGAAATAAGACGTGGAGATGTGCCTTCCGCAACTTGGAAATTCCCAGTTAATTACAGAGAGCTCTGTTTTGCTCATTTTCCCCATCAGTGCCCTGCTGCATGTTCAGAATACGCACCCACAGACACGAAATGATGACAAATGATGATAAATATCCTGGAGTGCTGTCTAATGGTGAAATTACGCTTCTGTGCCAAAATATAGCTACGCTATTATTGCACAGGAAAGAACAGGCTCTGATGCATACCAATTATAATTGGGGGGGGGGGGTTGAGAGACGAAAAATGTCACAGCAATGACAAGAATTAGTAAAAGCAGCTTTCGGAAAGAGGATGGCTTTTTGTTTCATGTGAGTTAATGGCATGTCTTGATTTCTTATTGGTTTTAATAAAAGTTTCTCAAATGGGATGACAAACATTTGACCATTGTTATATGTGGTCTTCCAGTAAATAACACTAATTACAATGAAATTGTGGGATTGGGGAGTGGGATCATATAGACTAAGAACATGATTATATGAGAGGACATTTACTTTCAACCATAAGTTGTGAGATGACAAGATAACCATTTGGCTTGGTGTTTTTAACAAACTGTTCAAACTGTCTCAGATTTGAAAGGTGTTTTTGCACATTGAGTAAAGATTAGGGGGATCTTTAATGTTCAAATGTGTGGGGCCGGATTGGTTCGATTGGAATTAGGATGCCATCTGGAAAAGGGGAGTGACCAGCAAATGTTATTTACCAGCTAGTTTATACTTCAGGCTAAAATCTTCCCAACGACTGTCTATTGGCTCCTATAGATTCCCAATTACCTGGATATGACTATTTAGCTTGTCTTTAACCAGTGACACCAGGCCAGCTTTCTATCCTGATTCCTCCCGAGATTTCTTCCCACTGGAGAGTATTTCTTCTCGCCACTGTTTGATTGTTTTTTTTTCTTCCCACCAGGGATTTTCTCTCTCTCACTGGCTGGGTTTTTGGGGGTTTAGGCTCAGTCATGCCTCAGTTTTTATATTTCCTGTTTCTGTATGGCATCTTTGTGACTCTGTGAAAAGCCCTATACAAATACAATTCAATTGAACTGAAAAGAAGATGACTTAAAATTGACTTTGACAAGAAGATCGTTCCTTAGACATTCCCTTTCCTCCAATGTAGGCTACACAAAGATAACAGAAAATCTGGCCATTTGGTGGGACACAATAGGTCCCCCCCCCCCAGTTTTATTAGACAACTTGGACAAGGCAGACCACAATCAGCTCCCTGACAAAACAGTAGTATCATACAAGCTCTCACTGAATGCCAGGAAGACCTGTTATGGGAAAATATGCAATGCATCATGCAGAATTAATTTTTATATTGTAAATGTCTCAGTAAAAATAGGATGTAGATTTTATTTGACAGTCTATTTTTTTAAAAAGGCCTTTTGTCAGCTATTATTACTATTATTCAAAATATAGCTAAGAGCACTTGTGGACCATTTGAAATGTAAGCATCAGAAAGGCCCACTTGTTTTAATATTCATCATGCTGATAGTGTGTTTGAACATGTTTATTGTGCTTGCTTATTGAAAATGAATGCTGTTTTTGATGACTGCTAGTTTTAAATTATGTTTATGCAAAGCATTACACTTAAAATTGAGGTTATTTGTCTCCACTGGGTAAAACTGGAGACATAATTGAGCTATGAGAGGTGGCAGTCTGACAGAATGATTATATGCATCCTTGAGCAAATGAACAGCATAATTCTATTTTTCTGAATATTTACAATAATACCTTCACCCTTTGGAATAGCAATCAATAGTATAGGGCTGTCGATTGAAAAAACCTAATTTAAAATATATATATATATTTAAATCGACTATAGTGGGCTGCAAATTGATTTATATAAGTTCAATTATGCTAATTATCTGATGTACATACTATTCATTGTTTAAAGTGCACATGGGCAGGAATGGCAGTAGGGAAGGTTGTATTGCTGCATTGTGTAAATTAAACATGCTATAGCCTGTACAAAATACATACATTTCCAGCATGACATAGTGGTGACTGTCTGCTAAAGAACAATGTCATTGTGTTTGACGAGGATGAAAGGAAACCTTTGCGCCGGCCTCCACTCAGGGCTGTTTTTGTAGGGGGGCAATGCCCACCCAAATGCTCCGCCTGCCCCCCCAAAGCCAAATCCAGAAAAAATTACATCCGACAATATGAAGTCGGCGGTAGGCTAATTGAGCTACAGACGAATCGGCCAATCATAAAAATGCCACATAGGCTATTAGAGAAATATATAATTTCTATCTGATTGGTTGGTTTGGCCATATAAAACAAGCAAACGCAGCGAGAGAGAGAGGGGTCACTTTCTTTGATCAATCTATGCTGTCTCTTCGTAATAACTGTTACTCATTGTTTAGGATATCATAGTAGCTAGCCTAGCTTACTCAGTGAGTTGAGAATAGTGGCGTATGGCGTAAATAGTAACAATGGCGGTTAATATTTGAATACAACCTCCCGCCAGAACGGCGACTGTTGTGATAAACAACAGTCGTATACAGTTCAGCTAAATGTGATAGCATGCGCTCAACCAGGTCCGCTCTAGAGAATGTTCGAGCGAGGCCAACGGTTGTTTTCGAGTATGACTGAGGGGATTACGTGTGATTGGTTAAGGTGAGCTGCAGGGCACCTATTAGAGGTCGCCTTTGTTAGCATGCTCATTTGCATATCAGGGGCTATAAAGCTGGCTACAGTCCAGCGCGCGTAGTCTGTTCTGCCTGTACGCTGAGAAGGAAGAAATAAGAGATTGTGCTCTTCAATAAATTATTACCCTGAAGCAAACCTGACTCCGACTCCATGGCTCGCCACAATGGTGTCAGAAGTGGGATGATCTGGGAACAGATCCGCGAATTGGAACGTCAGGTGACCAAGCAGATGGACGTTATCGCAGGAGCGTCTGCGAAGCGGACCAAGAGTAGACCCGGCGGGTTCCCCGAAGGAGCCAGCGCCGCAAGACCGGAGCGAGAGAGGCCGATTGCAGACCAGGCGGAGGTGCCCGCGCTGGTGGCTGACCCCGCGGCCGGAAGCGGAGCGCAAGTAGGTCGGCTGGAAGCCAACGAGGACGCCCCTGCTTCCAGGCCGAGCCAGGCGGCGGTGCCGGTGCAGCGACCGACCACACCGTCAAAGGCGGCGATCAAGCTACCCCGTTACACGGGAAAGGGTGAGCTAGAGTCGTACCAAAGCCAGGTACGATTCGCAGCTAGCTACAATGGCTGGGACGAGAGCCAGACAGCCACCCACTTAGCGTTAGCCCTGGAGGGCGAGGCCTGCCAGGTGCTTCTAGACCTGGACAGCGCCGAACCACTGACGCTACCGGCACTGATGACAGCGCTGGAACGCCGGTTCGGACAGCGGCAATTCCTGGAGGTGAGCCGGGAGAAGCTCGCCACGCGACGGCGGACCGGAGCAGAGAGCCTCAGCGTCCTCGCCGCCGACATCAGGCTGTTAGCTCGCCGCGGCTACCCTCAACTCGACAACGCAGGCCAGCAGGAGCTAGCCTGCCAGACCTTCACGCAGGCCCTCACTCCGGAGCGCCTACAACAACAGGTTCGCATCGCCAAACCGGAGTCCCTGGACGCAGCGCTTCGCGAGGCCGAGCGACTGGAGCTCATCCTGGGCACCACACCCAACGGGACCCCGGCTAACAAGCCCCGGGTCCGAGCTGCCGACTGCGAGGACGGCGAGGAGGTGAGATGGGTCCAGCGGAACCAAACTCGACCGCGGCAGCGACCGGAACGGGAGCGACGCTGCTTCCGGTGCGACGAACCGGGGCATTTCGCCCGCGATTGTACCGCCCCTGCGCCAAAAGCGAGAGCTCCACAGCCGACGGGAAACGACGACGGGACGGCCCAATGAGGAGACCACCGTCCCATGCCACACTCCTCCTCAACCAGGCCCGACCCCAAACCAGCACTCACGCGCCCAGCCTGCCTATCCTAGCAAAAATTCCAAGAGCAAAAGTTCCGTTTGATGCTCTTTTAAGAGCAGAGGAACAGGCCCACGAGGCCGAGCCTCGTATTGGCAGGCTGGGGACGAAGACCGGGCTGTACTTGCCTTGCAGTTTGGACGGACAAGCCTGCTGGGCGCTGGTCGACACCGGAGCCACTATTTCCCTGGTAAGGCCGGGGGTACTTCGGGGTACTAGCGGGCTGCTTTCGGGTGCATGGACCCCTACCTCTACCCAGCTAACCTCCGTCACTGGGCAGAAGATGGGCATGCGTGGTAGTAAACAATTACAAGTGTGTGCAGGAGCCCAGCGAGTGAAACACGAGTTTTGGTTAGCAGATATAAAAGATGCATGTATTATCGGTTTGGATTTGTTAGCGTTGTGGGGAACTAGCATAAATGTGATAGCCGAAACTATAACTATTGGTACCGAAACGCTGGGCCTCCGATCAAAATGTGAATTACAAGCAGCCCGCCGAACTAAATGCCCTGGGGTGCCCCCCAAACACTGTCGCCCCAGTTCTGTGCTTGCCATGACCACCGCTGATTCGCCGCTTGTTACCGTGGTACCACCTCAGGTTACAGTACCACCGCAGACGGGCGGGCTAGCCTCAGCTACCCAGCCCTCTGCGGGGGTGCTGCAAGCCGTCCTAGCATTATGGACGCGCAGCAGCAAAGGGCTCACACCGCAGCAGAGCCAGCAGCTTAAAGCCCTGCTTGTCCGTTACACTCACCTATTCGCTGTGCGGGACGAAGAATGCACACAGACCGAACTGGTTCAACACCAGATTGATACTGGTTCGGCTGTGCCCATTCGGTTACGTCCGCACAGGCTGTCTCTAGCCAAGCGAGAGGTGGCGGAGGACAAGATAAGGGAGATGGCAGCTGCGGGCATTATCGAGCCTTCTGAAAGCCCATGGGCGGCCCCTGCTGTCCTGGTTAAGAAAAAGGACGGGGAGTGGCGTTTTTGTGTAGATTATAGGCGTCTTAATCAGATCACAAAGAAAGACGCCTATCCACTTCCCCGTATTGACGAGGCCTTAGACCATATCGCGGGGTCCAGTTGGTTTAGCTCGCTGGACCTCCGCAGTGGCTATTGGCAGGTAAGGCTGTCCCCGGAAGCGAGGGCAAAATCAGCTTTTACCATAGGGCAAGGGTTGTGGCAGTTCCGGGTCATGCCGTTCGGGCTCTGTAACGCCCCTGCCACTTTTGAGCGACTGATGGAGCGGGTGCTGTCGTCCGTCCCGCGGAGTTCCTGTGTCGTGTACTTGGACGACCTCTTAGTACACGCCAGCGACTTCGAGCAAGCCCTCGCTCATCTAAACGACGTGCTTACTGAGATTGGCCGGGCTGGGTTACGGCTCAATCCCAAAAAGTGTCAGCTGCTCCGGAGGGAGACAGCTTTCTTGGGGCACGTCGTTAGTGAGCAGGGTGTAGCCACTGACCCAGCTAAGGTGGCTTCTGTGCGGGAATGGCCGACGCCTAGCAATGTGGGTGAGCTGCGGAGCTTCTTGGGGCTAGTGTCGTACTATAGACGCTTTGTCTTGAGCTTCGCCACCCTGGCTAGTCCGCTTCATCGCTTGACCAATAAAGGTCAACAGTTCGAGTGGACAGGGGACTGCCAGAATGCTTTTGACCAGTTGAGAGACGCCCTAACGGCGGCTCCCATTCTAGCATATCCGGATGTCGCGCGACCATTCATCGTCGACACGGATGCTAGCAATGTCGGAGTCGGGGCCGTACTCTCCCAGGTGGGACCAGACGGGGAACGAGCGGTAGCCTACTACAGTAGCGCGCTGAGCAAGGCAGAGCGAAACTACTGCGTTACTCGGCGCGAGCTGTTAGCGGTGGTCAAAGCGGTTCGCCATTTTCGCCCTTACCTGCAAGGCAGCCATTTCCTCATTAGGACAGATCACGCGTCACTAACCTGGCTTTTAAATTTTAAAGATCCGGAAGGCCAGGTAGCCCGCTGGCTCGAGCTGTTGCAGGAGTACGATTTCCAGATTCAGCACAGGCCCGGAAAGCTGCATGGTAATGCAGATGCGCTTTCCCGGAGGCCCTGTGCAGAGCTGGACTGTAGGCCTTGCACTAAAGCCGAGCAGCGAGAGCAGGTGACGGCGATAGCA
Source organism: Ilyophis sp. 1 JC-2022 (assembly GCA_022702515.1). NCBI lineage: Eukaryota > Metazoa > Chordata > Actinopteri > Anguilliformes > Synaphobranchidae > Ilyophis > Ilyophis sp. 1 JC-2022. Next base: position 52,457,319 of record CM040395.1, on the reverse strand, counting down.
TGCCAGGTTCAGGCTGTAGAGGGGGAGTTTGAATGGTTGCCTCTTAGCCAGCAGGACCTGCGCCTAGCGCAAGAGGGCGACGGCGAGCTGCAGCAGGTGCAGAGCTGGGTCACGGCAGGGGCACGGCCTGCATGGGGGGAAGTGTCGGCCAGTAGCCCAGCTGTGAAGGCTTACGTGAGTCAGTGGGGGAGCCTGACGTCGCAGGGTGGGCTGCTCTATAGGCGGTGGCAGGCCCCCGGCTCCGACCAGGACCTCCTCCAGCTGCTGGTGCCCCGTGCGCTCCGCCCCCAGGTACTGGGACTGGTACATGGCTCTGTGGGGGCGGGGCACTTTGGCATCAGCAAGACTTTGCACCGACTGCGGAGGAGGTTCTACTGGCCTGCCTGCCGCCGGGACGTGGAGCTGCACGTCCATTGCTGCGACGCCTGCACGGCCAAGAAGGGGCCGACGCAGCGGTCGCAAGCCCCCCTCCAGCGGTACGTCGTGGGAGCTCCGATGGAACGGGTCGGGGTAGACATCTTAGGGCCTTTCCCCGTCACCGAGTCCGGCAACCGCTACGTGCTTGTGGCCATGGACTACTTTACTAAGTGGCCCGAGGCGTACGCGGTGCCGGACCAATCGGCGGACACGACGGCGGAAAGGCTCGTAACTGAGATGTTCGCCCGGTTCGGAGCCCCCGAGGAGCTACACAGCGACCAGGGGCGAAATTTTGAGTCGCGGGTGCTGGCGGCTGTGTGTAAGCGGCTGGGAGTGGCCAAAACCCGCACTACGGCGTTGCACCCCCAGAGCGACGGGCTTGTTGAACGCTTTAATAAAACACTGGCCACCCAGTTAGCAATTCTAGCCAGCCAGCACCAGCGGGACTGGGACCGCCATTTGCCCCTGGTCCTGTGGGCATACCGCTCCGCCGTGCAGGAAAGCAGTCAGTGCTCCCCCGCTGCGCTCATGTTCGGGCGCGAGCTGAGGACGCCCGTCGACTTGGTGTTCGGAGCCCCGCCCGGACCAACGGAGCACCACCAGTCAGAGGCCGGGTACGCACGGGCCTTGATCGAGCGCCTGGAGACCGCCCACAGCTTTACCCGCCAGGCCCAATCCGCCGCAAGTGTTAAGCAGAAGCGAGCGTATGATGTGCGCTGTCGGGGGCAGCCCTTCACCAGCGGAGACAAGGTATGGATCTACTGTCCGATCCGTAAGAAGGGTCTGTCCCCGAAATTGCAGTCGCATTGGCGGGGCCCTGGTGAAGTGGTGGGCCGGCTTAGCGAGGTGGTCTATCGAGTGCGCATGCCCGGCCGAAGGAAACTGGTGGTGCTTCACCGGGACCGTCTAGCTCCTTACCGGCCGCTGTTGGATGGTGTTGAGGAGGGGATGGGCGTCGGCGAGGATCAGCCCGCTTTACGTGCGCCCACCCCTCCTCCACCAGAAAACCCAGCGGCAGCTGAGGGCCCGAATCGCCCTTCTCGCCAACGGAGAACTCCTGCCCGTTTCCGGGACTTTGTGCGTGAGTGCGGACAGTTTAAGGGGTCGCAGGGGACTGCTGACCCCTTAGGTGGGGGCAGTGTGGCGATCCGGGGCGATTACGAGTGATGTAAATTATTGTGTATCTCGAATTGTGTATGTGTACTTGTGCTGTGCAGACCCAGTGCACGAGTGAGGGTTGATGTAATCACATGATCAGAGCGTGTTCAAAAGCTCTGACGTGTACAGTAACAATGGCGGTTAATATTTGAATACAACCTCCCGCCAGAACGGCGACTGTTGTGATAAACAACAGTCGTATACAGTTCAGCTAAATGTGATAGCATGCGCTCAACCAGGTCCGCTCTAGAGAATGTTCGAGCGAGGCCAACGGTTGTTTTCGAGTATGACTGAGGGGATTACGTGTGATTGGTTAAGGTGAGCTGCAGGGCACCTATTAGAGGTCGCCTTTGTTAGCATGCTCATTTGCATATCAGGGGCTATAAAGCTGGCTACAGTCCAGCGCGCGTAGTCTGTTCTGCCTGTACGCTGAGAAGGAAGAAATAAGAGATTGTGCTCTTCAATAAATTATTACCCTGAAGCAAACCTGACTCCGACTCCATGGCTCGCCACAATGGTGTCAGAAGTGGGATGATCTGGGAACAGATCCGCGAATTGGAACGTCAGGTGACCAAGCAGATGGACGTTATCGCAGGAGCGTCTGCGAAGCGGACCAAGAGTAGACCCGGCGGGTTCCCCGAAGGAGCCAGCGCCGCAAGACCGGAGCGAGAGAGGCCGATTGCAGACCAGGCGGAGGTGCCTGCGCTGGTGGCTGACCCCGCGGCCGGAAGCGGAGCGCAAGTAGGTCGGCTGGAAGCCAACGAGGACGCCCCTGCTTCCAGGCCGAGCCAGGCGGCGGTGCCGGTGCAGCGACCGACCACACCGTCAAAGGCGGCGATCAAGCTACCCCGTTACACGGGAAAGGGTGAGCTAGAGTCGTACCAAAGCCAGGTACGATTCGCAGCTAGCTACAATGGCTGGGACGAGAGCCAGACAGCCACCCACTTAGCGTTAGCCCTGGAGGGCGAGGCCTGCCAGGTGCTTCTAGACCTGGACAGCGCCGAACCACTGACGCTACCGGCACTGATGACAGCGCTGGAACGCCGGTTCGGACAGCGGCAATTCCTGGAGGTGAGCCGGGAGAAGCTCGCCACGCGACGGCGGACCGGAGCAGAGAGCCTCAGCGTCCTCGCCGCCGACATCAGGCTGTTAGCTCGCCGCGGCTACCCTCAACTCGACAACGCAGGCCAGGAGGAGCTAGCCTGCCAGACCTTCACGCAGGCCCTCACTCCGGAGCGCCTACAACAACAGGTTCGCATCGCCAAACCGGAGTCCCTGGACGCAGCGCTTCGCGAGGCCGAGCGACTGGAGCTCATCCTGGGCACCACACCCAACGGGACCCCGGCTAACAAGCCCCGGGTCCGAGCTGCCGACTGCGAGGACGGCGAGGAGGTGAGATGGGTCCAGCGGAACCAAACTCGACCGCGGCAGCGACCGGAACGGGAGCGACGATGCTTCCGGTGCGACGAACCGGGGCATTTCGCCCGCGATTGTACTGCCCCTGCGCCAAAAGCGAGAGCTCCACAGCCGACGGGAAACGACGACGGGACGGCCCAATGAGGAGACCACCGTCCCATGCCACACTCCTCCTCAACCAGGCCCGACCCCAAACCAGCACTCACGCGCCCAGCCTGCCTATCCTAGCAAAAATTCCAAGAGCAAAAGTTCCGTTTGATGCTCTTTTAAGAGCAGAGGAACAGGCCCACGAGGCCGAGCCTCGTATTGGCAGGCTGGGGACGAAGACCGGGCTGTACTTGCCTTGCAGTTTGGACGGACAAGCCTGCTGGGCGCTGGTCGACACCGGAGCCACTATTTCCCTGGTAAGGCCGGGGGTACTTCGGGGTACTAGCGGGCTGCTTTCGGGTGCATGGACCCCTACCTCTACCCAGCTAACCTCCGTCACTGGGCAGAAGATGGGCATGCGTGGTAGTAAACAATTACAAGTGTGTGCAGGAGCCCAGCGAGTGAAACACGAGTTTTGGTTAGCAGATATAAAAGATGCATGTATTATCGGTTTGGATTTGTTAGCGTTGTGGGGAACTAGCATAAATGTGATAGCCGAAACTATAACTATTGGTACCGAAACGCTGGGCCTCCGATCAAAATGTGAATTACAAGCAGCCCGCCGAACTAAATGCCCTGGGGTGCCCCCCAAACACTGTCGCCCCAGTTCTGTGCTTGCCATGACCACCGCTGATTCGCCGCTTGTTACCGTGGTACCACCTCAGGTTACAGTACCACCGCAGACGGGCGGGCTAGCCTCAGCTACCCAGCCCTCTGCGGGGGTGCTGCAAGCCGTCCTAGCATTATGGACGCGCAGCAGCAAAGGGCTCACACCGCAGCAGAGCCAGCAGCTTAAAGCCCTGCTTGTCCGTTACACTCACCTATTCGCTGTGCGGGACGAAGAATGCACACAGACCGAACTGGTTCAACACCAGATTGATACTGGTTCGGCTGTGCCCATTCGGTTACGTCCGCACAGGCTGTCTCTAGCCAAGCGAGAGGTGGCGGAGGACAAGATAAGGGAGATGGCAGCTGCGGGCATTATCGAGCCTTCTGAAAGCCCATGGGCGGCCCCTGCTGTCCTGGTTAAGAAAAAGGACGGGGAGTGGCGTTTTTGTGTAGATTATAGGCGTCTTAATCAGATCACAAAGAAAGACGCCTATCCACTTCCCCGTATTGACGAGGCCTTAGACCATATCGCGGGGTCCAGTTGGTTTAGCTCGCTGGACCTCCGCAGTGGCTATTGGCAGGTAAGGCTGTCCCCGGAAGCGAGGGCAAAATCAGCTTTTACCATAGGGCAAGGGTTGTGGCAGTTCCGGGTCATGCCGTTCGGGCTCTGTAACGCCCCTGCCACTTTTGAGCGACTGATGGAGCGGGTGCTGTCGTCCGTCCCGCGGAGTTCCTGTGTCGTGTACTTGGACGACCTCTTAGTACACGCCAGCGACTTCGAGCAAGCCCTCGCTCATCTAAACGACGTGCTTACTGAGATTGGCCGGGCTGGGTTACGGCTCAATCCCAAAAAGTGTCAGCTGCTCCGGAGGGAGACAGCTTTCTTGGGGCACGTCGTTAGTGAGCAGGGTGTAGCCACTGACCCAGCTAAGGTGGCTTCTGTGCGGGAATGGCCGACGCCTAGCAATGTGGGTGAGCTGCGGAGCTTCTTGGGGCTAGTGTCGTACTATAGACGCTTTGTCTTGAGCTTCGCCACCCTGGCTAGTCCGCTTCATCGCTTGACCAATAAAGGTCAACAGTTCGAGTGGACAGGGGACTGCCAGAATGCTTTTGACCAGTTGAGAGACGCCCTAACGGCGGCTCCCATTCTAGCATATCCGGATGTCGCGCGACCATTCATCGTCGACACGGATGCTAGCAATGTCGGAGTCGGGGCCGTACTCTCCCAGGTGGGACCAGACGGGGAACGAGCGGTAGCCTACTACAGTAGCGCGCTGAGCAAGGCAGAGCGAAACTACTGCGTTACTCGGCGCGAGCTGTTAGCGGTGGTCAAAGCGGTTCGCCATTTTCGCCCTTACCTGCAAGGCAGCCATTTCCTCATTAGGACAGATCACGCGTCACTAACCTGGCTTTTAAATTTTAAAGATCCGGAAGGCCAGGTAGCCCGCTGGCTCGAGCTGTTGCAGGAGTACGATTTCCAGATTCAGCACAGGCCCGGAAAGCTGCATGGTAATGCAGATGCGCTTTCCCGGAGGCCCTGTGCAGAGCTGGACTGTAGGCCTTGCACTAAAGCCGAGCAGCGAGAGCAGGTGACGGCGATAGCATGCCAGGTTCAGGCTGTAGAGGGGGAGTTTGAATGGTTGCCTCTTAGCCAGCAGGACCTGCGCCTAGCGCAAGAGGGCGACGGCGAGCTGCAGCAGGTGCAGAGCTGGGTCACGGCAGGGGCACGGCCTGCATGGGGGGAAGTGTCGGCCAGTAGCCCAGCTGTGAAGGCTTACGTGAGTCAGTGGGGGAGCCTGACGTCGCAGGGTGGGCTGCTCTATAGGCGGTGGCAGGCCCCCGGCTCCGACCAGGACCTCCTCCAGCTGCTGGTGCCCCGTGCGCTCCGCCCCCAGGTACTGGGACTGGTACATGGCTCTGTGGGGGCGGGGCACTTTGGCATCAGCAAGACTTTGCACCGACTGCGGAGGAGGTTCTACTGGCCTGCCTGCCGCCGGGACGTGGAGCTGCACGTCCATTGCTGCGACGCCTGCACGGCCAAGAAGGGGCCGACGCAGCGGTCGCAAGCCCCCCTCCAGCGGTACGTCGTGGGAGCTCCGATGGAACGGGTCGGGGTAGACATCTTAGGGCCTTTCCCCGTCACCGAGTCCGGCAACCGCTACGTGCTTGTGGCCATGGACTACTTTACTAAGTGGCCCGAGGCGTACGCGGTGCCGGACCAATCGGCGGACACGACGGCGGAAAGGCTCGTAACTGAGATGTTCGCCCGGTTCGGAGCCCCCGAGGAGCTACACAGCGACCAGGGGCGAAATTTTGAGTCGCGGGTGCTGGCGGCTGTGTGTAAGCGGCTGGGAGTGGCCAAAACCCGCACTACGGCGTTGCACCCCCAGAGCGACGGGCTTGTTGAACGCTTTAATAAAACACTGGCCACCCAGTTAGCAATTCTAGCCAGCCAGCACCAGCGGGACTGGGACCGCCATTTGCCCCTGGTCCTGTGGGCATACCGCTCCGCCGTGCAGGAAAGCAGTCAGTGCTCCCCCGCTGCGCTCATGTTCGGGCGCGAGCTGAGGACGCCCGTCGACTTGGTGTTCGGAGCCCCGCCCGGACCAACGGAGCACCACCAGTCAGAGGCCGGGTACGCACGGGCCTTGATCGAGCGCCTGGAGACCGCCCACAGCTTTACCCGCCAGGCCCAATCCGCCGCAAGTGTTAAGCAGAAGCGAGCGTATGATGTGCGCTGTCGGGGGCAGCCCTTCACCAGCGGAGACAAGGTATGGATCTACTGTCCGATCCGTAAGAAGGGTCTGTCCCCGAAATTGCAGTCGCATTGGCGGGGCCCTGGTGAAGTGGTGGGCCGGCTTAGCGAGGTGGTCTATCGAGTGCGCATGCCCGGCCGAAGGAAACTGGTGGTGCTTCACCGGGACCGTCTAGCTCCTTACCGGCCGCTGTTGGATGGTGTTGAGGAGGGGATGGGCGTCGGCGAGGATCAGCCCGCTTTACGTGCGCCCACCCCTCCTCCACCAGAAAACCCAGCGGCAGCTGAGGGCCCGAATCGCCCTTCTCGCCAACGGAGAACTCCTGCCCGTTTCCGGGACTTTGTGCGTGAGTGCGGACAGTTTAAGGGGTCGCAGGGGACTGCTGACCCCTTAGGTGGGGGCAGTGTGGCGATCCGGGGCGATTACGAGTGATGTAAATTATTGTGTATCTCGAATTGTGTATGTGTACTTGTGCTGTGCAGACCCAGTGCACGAGTGAGGGTTGATGTAATCACATGATCAGAGCGTATTCAAAAGCTCTGACGTGTACAGTAACAATGGCGGTTAATATTTGAATACAACCTCCCGCCAGAACGGCGACTGTTGTGATAAACAACAGTCGTATACAGTTCAGCTAAATGTGATAGCATGCGCTCAACCAGGTCCGCTCTAGAGAATGTTCGAGCGAGGCCAACGGTTGTTTTCGAGTATGACTGAGGGGATTACGTGTGATTGGTTAAGGTGAGCTGCAGGGCACCTATTAGAGGTCGCCTTTGTTAGCATGCTCATTTGCATATCAGGGGCTATAAAGCTGGCTACAGTCCAGCGCGCGTAGTCTGTTCTGCCTGTACGCTGAGAAGGAAGAAATAAGAGATTGTGCTCTTCAATAAATTATTACCCTGAAGCAAACCTGACTCCGACTCCATGGCTCGCCACAATATTATAGCTGCGATTCTGCGAAACATCTGCAGCATTGCATTAGATGGCTGCATGTGTGTGTGTGTGTGTGTGTGTGTGTGTGTTAGCTTAGCTAGCCTACTGCTGCGTGTTGGCTAGTCAGCCCTACTTTCCTCAAACTTTGGAATACTTCACATATATTAAAATACACTATCATCTCTCTCTCTCTCTCTCTCTTTTTCCTTTTTCTCTTTCTCTTTCTTACGTTCTCTATCACTCTCACGGCGGAACACCAGCCGTCAACAGAGGCAAGCCCCCGGTGTATCAGGCATACAATTTATAATATATATGATTTAATTGGTCATTGATAAAGTTGTCCTCCGATAAAAGGGGGGGGTGTTGGTGAAGTATGGCTAAAATATAAATTAAAATGATGAGCCAGTTATAGTAAGGTAGTTCCACATGCAAATAGAAAATAGCACAAACAGAATGAAATGATGAAGGAATGCAGCTCATCTTTAATATACTTGTTTCCATATAAGATTAGATAATGATTATTGGGCATAAATAAAGGTGGGTTTAAAATAAAATATTAAAATGTCATAAAATTATCTTATACGCGAATGTACTGATTAGCCTATACTTTTGATTTATATGGAAGCATCTCAAATCTCATCTGAAAAAAAAATCTTCAAAATGTTCATAAATTAAACTTTTATGTTAGAAAATACCCTGGGGGAGGACCAACAGACCCCCGCTACTTCGTCCCACCCTTGTGCCCCACCAACATCTCTTCATGCCCCCGAATCAATGCAGTCTAGAAACGGCCCTTCCTCCACTCATATAGATTATGAGACTTCATAGATACTGTCATTTTTGGATAAGAGCTGAGGTCCTGGCTCTCTCTGTTACACATGCCTTGGCATTCCTTCAAGTGCAGCGGAGCTAACCCCGGCGTTCTGGTCAAATTCCATTACCCGCCTTTTTCCAATTTGGCCGCCTTCTCAAAGCTGACATGCAGCACACATCCCTTTCATCCCGTTCCCCTCTTTGCTTTCGTGGACTGTCACCGCGAATGAACATTGAGTCGTATTCACCGGACGAATGAAGAAAATCAATAACGGGATTCTTTTCTGACGGCAAATCGCGCAACCCCTGCAGAGCGATCTTAAGATCTCCGTCTAAACTCGTAAACATGCTCGCGCTCGGTACCGTGCCGTCCCCGCTGTGCTTTCTGACATTTGGAGCGCATTTGGATTGGGTGTGGAACTCTGGCACCCTCACACTCGCAGGGCGCCGCGTGGAGTGTAATCACTTGTAGCAGGATGTAATTAAAGTGCCTTACCCCATTACTGAGCATCACAGGATATCTTTTCACTTCCTGTAAGTGGAGAGTTGCTCCCTTTCATGGGTAGACGGAAGTTTATTTATTTATTTATTTATTTTAAAAAAAAAATCATTTTGTTATGTATTCAGTCCAGCATGGAATTGACAGCTAAAGCTTTTATGCCAACAGTAATGTCAGGACTCGTTCTCTCTTTTCCTCTTTTCCCGGGAATAAGAGTTCTGATTGTGCGATAAATATTTTTCCTCTCTCTCCACACAAAAACAACCTCAAAGAGCTCTCTCTCTCTCATTGCATTGTCCTGTCTGTCTGCAATCCCTGATGTGTATCACTGCCTATATGTTATGGATGAAAACCTGTAAAGGACACATACATTAATTGTTCTGTCATCTCATGAGTCCAGGGTTAACAGGTCCAATTTAGCATGTCAGTATAGATTTTATATGGATACTCATGGGTTCTCATTGACCATAGACATGTTGCAAGGTCATAGTAATTGGGGTCTCTTAAAATTCCCTAAAAGGGTATGAGTATGCATGTGTGCCCTGCAATGAATGGTGAACCTCTTGTGGTACCACCTTAAACTATGTAATCCTCTATGGAATAATGTGGTTACTGAAAAGGTATGGGTGGAATTTCAAATTACAAGTAACAAAATTACAAATTGCCATTGTCCATTGACAAATGAATGTACATGTATTTTAAATTTGAATCAGGCATCCTACCATAGTGCTTCTTCAGCCTACGACCAAAATGTGCCTCTCCCTCACCAACCCAGACCAACCCCTGTGATTTGTTGTAGTGCTGAGTTGTCCTTTCTCATGCCCTAAAAATGCAGGAGAGAATGCATCCTTAAACCTTTTACTTCAACATTATTTACATGTCATGATGATTATATTTTTTTGTCTCAAAGTGGTGGCATCGCTATCAATATTTGTGACAAGGCTTTAAGTACAAGCCCAAAGCTTTTGTAAACACCACCGTAGCATGTTGTTTTATTCTTGTTTTAGACAGCCAAATGTGTACCACTCTTTAAGCAGCTGAGGGACACTTGCAAACACAACCCAAAGCTGTGTTTGCAATGGGCAGCTCGTTAACTTTGGAACAACACATCAAATGTCACTATGGATGTTTAAACATTGATCACTGTCCTTGTCAAATACTTAAAATACAGCATGAGAATGCAAAATCCAGAGAACTAACCTGAGTGGACCTTGATAGATCTCAACGCCTTGCAATAACTTTACTCAATTAAACAATTTACTCTAAAAGACTCCTGCCTGAAGTATGTAAACTCAATTTAGTGTACAAGTGCCTAATATCTGCAGTCACTCAACACTGCTCATTTCTCAGAAAACATGAGCCCCATCCTATGTATATGTTTCAAAATGTAGCTCCATACAGTTATAGGAATACCAGCAGGGTAAAGTCATTACTACTTAGCCTACAGTAAAATGGCTCAACTTTCTTGTTTGATGATGTCATCTACAGGGTAGGGACTTATAAGCAGTCAGACTCAAAGCCTGGGCTTTAACATGCACATTAGTGACACACATCTCAGAGGAGTAGAGTTCCCCCATATTAATTTCAGCGCAAATTGATTATGTCAGCATTAAATCCAATTTTACACCATTAGGCAACTGGCAGTAATCTTGCTTTAGGGCAGATTGGGAGAAGAAAATTGTGATATCAGAAAAAAAATCCTATTTAAAATAAATGTTTTATCAAGAGCTTGGTGATCAATTTTTTATTTCTCCATGTGCTTGCAAGTTTTATGAATATCTCCATCATTAATTTCAGGTTTTATCGTCGGAATGCAAACGGTTTGTGAATTTGAATATTGTATACCATGAACAGACACGGAAGACCGTCTTCTATTCTAATGTTATATGAATCTTCTACCGTTCGTATCCGGGAGACCTAATTGTACTGCAGAAAACTACAGGAATTGTGTGGGGTTTTTTACACATTTGACACCAGTGTGTCAGCAGTGTGTTTCTGGCCGCAGTCCATGAAAAAATTATTTCAGAAAAGTGCACAGCCCTGAATTGTTATGCCAATTCATTGCATTCCAGGGATCCACAGATCAGTAAATTGACCTGAAACAAAAAGACAAATCCATGCCTATAATAATACTAATAATAATAATAAGAAGAAGAAGAAGAAGAAGACGAAGAAGAAGAATAAGAAGAAGAAGAAGAAGAAGAAGCATTATTGTAGTTTGTACCATCATTGTCATGTTTAATTTATTTGTTCAGTCTTTAAGTGAGTCATGGGGACGCGAAGAAACTCTTTATCTCTTGGCCTGAGACCCATTATAGTAGATAGTGAGTCCCTAACCTGAGATGTACCCAGGGGCTGGACCTCGTAATGCCACAAAAGTAATCAATAAGATCTTAAGATCTGTTCAAACCAGTGGATAGTGGATACACAGTATTAAGAGATAGGGACTGGCATAAAATATGTCAAAAAGATTACACAAGGCTCTACAGACTCAATTAGACTATTGCAGCGACCAAGTCTTGAGATAATGAATGAATATATCTGAATATATGTATTGATAAACAGGAGCAATAGTAATCAACAGTGCTAAGGGCAATGTCAAGATTGGGTATACCATCACTCGTAAAGGTACCCATCTCAGGGTAGGGTAGATCTGACTGTTGTTTAGGACCCAATAACAGGATGTTTATTTTTTAATACCTTAGTTGAACATAGCTGTATTAGAGCTGGCCGGAAAGGGCAATACAATTGAAGACCGGCGAAAAATGCACATTGAGAATTACGAGAAAGCACCGGGCGTGTGTTCGTTTTTTTCATCAAAATAATGCTAGAATGATCCGTGGCCCTCCACACTGAGACTATATGTGTAGTCTAAAATAAAGGATGCGACTGCAGGAATAAGCAGGCACTGTAACACACTGAACAAAGCTGAAGGATCACAATAGATCCACAACAGCCATATTACATGCAAATCAGAAGCATTATTCACATGAATATTAAAATCACCGAGAAACAGTATCCTGTCAAATGTTGCCCCTCCCACAGACAGGAAGCCTGAAAATGCTGATAAGGAAAATGATTTAGGCAGCGGAAGGGGGGGGTGGGAAGGATAAACAAACGTAAAGAGAATAGAAAGCTCCTTATGCACAGAGAAAGTTTGAGGCTCAAAGGATGAGCGCTTAGCAAAGGTAAGCTGATTACAATGGAAATGATTTTCACAGATCACGGTTGTCACTGCACTCAATTAAGAAAATGTGCTAAAGTGAACGCTACACTCGCCACTTGCACGACCCTAGGCGCATTGTATCTGACATGAATCTCAGCTGGTCTCCCACAATGCTCGGCTACTCTCGGCACAGGATGTACTGCGCAGCACCTTGCGTGGTCAGCTCCTCGCTCTACGCTTCTCCACAATCAGCTTGAGCTTGCAGACATGACCCAGCCGCAAAGATCATTTAAACACGGAGAAGTAAAGTAACCAAAGGGAGGACACACACAGAGTTAGGGAATCAGCGAAGAGTAAAACTAGTATAAAAAAAAAGGCACGACGTACTCTACGCTTTTGACAACATAACACATAAAGAAACTTGATTAAAACACAGATTAGCGAAACAGCTTAAGAGGAAAAGTGCTGCCATTTTTTTTGCTTTCACTACGGCATCATCAATTTTCGTGGCTATTTTTTTTCTTTTTCTGGGCAGTAGACATGAATAAGCTTGGCCAAGTGCTGTATATTGCTAGTATATCCATTTAGCCAGTGGCAAAAGAGGAGGGTCTCTACATGTAGCCTTTGAATTCCCTGCAAGTTCAGTTGTTGCGATCCCATCTTCAAAACCATCTGCTTGTTTTACGCTGCACAACACAGTCATAGCTTGGCAATTTGAAATTCTCCAGTGGAGATTTTAGTTCTTGACATTGGCGTCTGTTTTGCCGGAGAGTTATGGGGTAGCCTAGACACACCAAACAGCTGATCAAACATCTCGCCCAAGGGGGTCATAACCCTCAATCTGCGAAGAACAGACCAAAAAAAAAAAAGAACACCCCAAAGCCGATAAACCCAGAAAGAACAGTCTTTGAATTACCGCTAAACGGATGGATGAGATACAAGACAGCGGGGGGAGATCAGAGACACTGGGGCCCGCTGGAACATGCATGCAGAAGTACAAATGTAACAGGAGACGACGGAGACCTGCAAGCAGAGGCGGCTTCATGCTAAACCCAGCCTGAGAAGCCACGACAGGTCATGAATCATGCACTGTGTGTTGACGGCAGAGGAGGGAAAAGGAACACACAGACACACACACACATACACACACACACACACACATCAGACTATGATCTATACCCCTAATAAAACAATGCTTGAGGACAAAGTGAAATTAGTTTTCTGAGTCACTACACTTCAGTAGTGGGGGAGTACATAGAAGATCAAAAGTAGAGGGTGAATATAATGCTTTGAGCGTCAGGAACCCAGACCTGGGAAAGCAATAATCACAGACCTGAGAGCTTTCTACAAATGTCCCAACAACCTCAGCGGCTCCAGCCGTGCGTCTCTCCCGACTCTACAAAGCAATTACAGAGTCCTCTGTAATCTGAGGAGCAATTCCTGAAAGCGCTTGTCGGAGGACGACCCACTCTCTCCGCGCCTGTGTCTGATCACGGTGAAAGCCGCGAGAAAAGGTACGAAAAGAGACACATCAAAATGAACAAATAAAAGATGATTCTCCCCCCCAACGGTTCCATTTCATTTCCAATGTTCGGCTCCGGAATAAGTCAAAGGATTCCGGTTAAGATGCTTTCAATCAACCCGTTTCATGTTTCTGACTGCGGACGACCGCGGGCACGTGAATGCCGCCGCGCCCTTCGTTGTTATGGACGCCGTTTACGCTTGATCACATTCACGGTGCGAATAAAATAAATGTGTGTGAGTTTTCCGAGTCACGGGGAAATGGAGACTTTAATATACAAACTGTTCCGCAAATTTCTAATGGCAGAAGCGACAAAAGGAACAATTCCTGTGATCCAATAGGTATTCTTGCACACAGCACCTGGACCGATGGGCACAAAAGCCTTCCACTGGTGCAGATTGATTCGATGCAACAGAGTCCTATCACTCCTGTGGTATTTGACTTTCCCCAGGGCACAGAGAGAACCACTGCTTAGTGTCAGGGGTGGCTGCTTCAGATCACATGACTACAGGTTGAGGCTAAGGGAGAAAATTAAGAGATCGCACACTGAGGAAGTTTTCGGAACAAACCCATATACAGAACGACAGCCCTTATGGAAATGTAATATACTGCAGTATATTTGAAATATATTGAGACGATAATTTTGTTGTATTTACAATATACTGCAGTATATTCTTTTTCCATAAGGGGAATCTGCCTCCTTCTTTTTATAGTTCTGCACACAATGCAGGTGTTTTTCTGTGTTATAGAAAGGCAGCAGAAAGAATTAAATGACAGAAAGCTGTGATATCAAAAGAACTGTTTTCATTGAGTGGGACTTATAAACTTGCATGCATTAATCCTGTGAATGTATTTACAGCGCTGCAGCGAGCAGTACCGTTTACCATGGTACTTTTCACTGCTTACATTTGAACATTATCCATTTGCACAGGTAGATAGCATTTAGGGTCAAGTAATTAGTGAATCACTTAAGCTAAGGTACTTTGCTCAAGAGTAAAGCAGTTGGCCCCTGTCAGGGAATCGGTTTTTAGCGGTTAGCCCTGCTAAAGGTAAAGTCTGTGTCCCTTTCAATGTAATTCTGTATTACAGCAGTGTCTTGCGATAAATTTCTATGTCAGGGACAGCAAAAAACTGCTTATTTTTCCATTTATCAACGGAGCACATGTGAGTTATTCACATGGGGCTTTGAATAAACTTTATTACTTATTGAGTTATAAAACACGGACAGTTTAATGTGACAGTGTGATAGAAAAGCAAAATGGCATGGTTTTTACATGACCCATAAAATGTTTTACATTAGCCGAGTCATTGAGTAAAACCCATGCCATGGACAGCCAACCAGTACACCCCAGGGTAAGGGCAGTGTGACTCACAGTGGGACTCCAGGTGAAGTGTGACTGGGGGGAAAGTAAAGGAAAGAAAATGGCTGAATATGTTCGCTGATTAGTAAAAGCACCCAATGATCAAGCGATGACCTCCCGGCTACTCATTTAGCTGCAAAACAGATCGCTGCTCTTTCTGCAACTTCAGCCACACTCACTGGGAGGGAACGAAGAGCTCTTTCACTCTGCCATTCAGGAAAAAAGTTTAGCACCTGAGAGAGTTTTCCCCTACTTTTTTTAATCATTGTTATTTGCATACATTTTCAATATTGCAGACAGGGAAATTAACACTAAACTAGAAAGTCACAGGTTTGAATCCCAGGTGTGAACTGGTGCCCTTGAGCAAGGTAATTCATATTTTATTATTTAGAAAATACAGCTAGCTGTATAAATAGATGATAATGTACGTATACTATGTTACTTCTGGTAAAATCTGATTGAAAATTCCCCATCATTAATTTCAACAATGCTTTGACCCTGTTAATGTAGGCCTACTGGGAATCAGTAGTAAAAGTAGACAAGCTCATAATCTTATGGGACTATCTGCCTAGCCTGGGAGACACTGTGATGTTGGATAAAAATATGCCCAGCTTCCAGAAATCTGCTTTGTTAATACAGCAATGGGCAGACATTTCTTCTGATAAATCTTGCATGGGTGCGATTCTAATTTGAAGGAGCAATTTAAACCAACTGGACCACTGAATTAGAACAAAGGTTCTAGGAAATACCTGCTAGAAACAATCAGATTGCAGGATCTCATAAACTCAAACTTTAATTTCCAGACATTCTAGAAATGGAACATCTGGGGTCAATACAACTTCTCGGACATTGCTTTCCCTGGAGGGGGTTCAAAAGTAATATCAACGTCCTATATAGTTCTTACTGGAATAGAGCAGCAGCTCATATGGTTCCTGCTGAAAAATTATGATTCATAAATCCTTGGTATAGGTCCATTTAACCTCACAAGCACTGTATCACAGAATAGAAAGATTAATAACTAAAAACATGAGCGTACAAGGTAAAATTAACAGTGAAATATGGCAGCGGAAATATTGAAGCCATAGCTCTAATGAGGGAACTTGTTGAATGCATGTTGGTTGCTTGTTGTCCATGTCAATTGGGTATCAATGTCCATGTCAATCGCTTTGGATAAAAGCGTCTGCCAAATAACTGTAATTTAATGTAATGGTATGCCTTCCTTGAGCTGTCACTGGGCTTCCTCGAGACATGGTGCCTTGACTGCACCTAATCCCTAGCGTGGCAGTAAAGCTTTACTGTAAATACCAGAATGACAAGGCAAACAACATCATGTCTGCCATTGAAAGTAAGCAATGCTTTTTATAGCTCGCTCTGCTCTCTTGTACCTATATTTTAGATAAGACTCAAATCATGGACAAATTTTGGAATCGCCAATTGACATTTCCTTCACTTGACTGCCTTGGTATTCTTGAAGCGGTGATTCCACATCACGACACATACTCAATTTTAATCGTTCCTCCTTTTTTGCAGTTGTCAATAGCTTGTACAGTAATGAGTGAATACATGGACTTTATATTTGTTAAATTTAAGTTATTCATTTTTGGCATGAAACAAGGTTAAACAACAGCCACAATAAACCCACGCATGCTGTCTAGACCACAAACACCAAAAATGCAGGTTAATTATTCCAGAGAAGCATAATTTAGACTTTAAAAAATTGTTTTTTTTTATAATTGTCTTTATAAATGTTTTCTGTTCCTCGTCATGTTCATTATGAGACGTAACAGGTGGAGAAGGAAAAGCTAACGAGCTAATGATTATGCCAATGAAAAGTTGGTGGCCATCAGTTATGGTTGGAAGTGCTTTAATTCTAGACGGTTGGTAGAGGAAGTTTCCCGCTCACATGCGGGTGTAAAAGTGTCAGAATTTACAAGATAATTACATGCCAGAATTCCTATAAGACTCCCCCTCTCTTACCTATAATATCTTAATCATAAAATATTTAATGGTACTGTACTTAGGCGGTAGGCACCTTCAGTTGAATCATGTTTATGGTTTGAAGCTGCATCGGCACTTTGTCCTGCACCCAGTGGAAAACAGGCTGTAAACTGCAGTAGTGTGGCGCGGTACGGCCGTGTGCATATATGTTCATTAAGTGCAGCAACAGAGGGTGACAGCTTTGATGTAAATGTGATCGTGTCAGCACGGTGCAGAAGTACAATTTATGTGAAAGCTCTACCGGGCAAAATAAATAAATACATAAAGATTTAGTGGGGACTGTGGAAGCTGAAAAATCACGCTTCAATGCAAAGATGGCATTAAGTCACACATTACTTACTCCAACACGGTAGTCACACATAACATTAGCTGTTAATAGCCGCAGAATAGATTAGTGTGGGCCGTTTCATCAGCCATCAGTCATGTAATGCTATAGCATTTAAAAACCTATGGTACCTGCAGGCCACAGCAGGAGTCAGGTACTATGGAGACAGAGACTCAGTTACATCACCTCCCAGGTGGGTGCGGATACTGTAAAATGGTTTTCTGACTCTCGAAATGCCCAAGAAAAAACAATGGGGCTTTCATTGCACTGCAGGCAGTAATCAAGATTGGAAACACAGAGTGCATGATCCTGGATTCACCATTCATGACCTGACTGTGGAACTAGGGCTTCAGTGGAAGTTGGCTGTGTTGTACTGTACTCTCTGTATGTTTATACAGCTGGGCATATACAATACAGAATACCCTTGCCACTTCCTAGACACTGTTGGATAAATAGCTACACTTTAACAATAAAAGCACACAAATGTTGAAATATTGAAAGTTTTCTTTAATCACTAGTTTTAACGGGAAGAATCAGTCCCTCCCATTCCACCGTGTGGAGTTTATTCCAGAGCCGTTAACTTTCTCCAGACGCTATAGTGACATCAGTGGCAGCGCGAGCCGTGCTTGAACATCGCCGCAGATTCCGTGCCCAGTGCGTCTCGCTGCTTACCGATTCGTTAAAATTGTAATTCCCTGCAAGACAATGCATCAGTAAACACATGGCTTACAGGGGCTTATATCCGTCGAGGGAATTAGAAGTAAACACGTTTAGCATTTTACTCCCCTGTACGTGGAGTAATTGGCGCCACAGCGAAAATGTGGATTTCTCTTCTTTTTTTTTGTTCATCCCGAAGAACTGTTTTCCATATTTGAACTGGAAATTTGTATGCTAATTAATTCAGGTCAAGTGAAATGAATTAGCTCAAGGTAATTTTGCGTAACCTCATATGCACAATTCTGTAGCCTTTGTAATGAATTTCATCTGCTCATTTTCCATCTGATTGACCCATTTGACAACGTGAGAAATAAAACAGCATTAGGAGTAATGTGACGTCAGGTGTCTGGCAAATTGGTTATTATACCATTGTGCGGAGTTATTTGATTGTTGACACCGAAAACAAAATGCGTAGTTAAGCAAGTGTGCCAAGCTTCAATATGCCGTGACTAGCGCCTTCAAATTTTTATGACTATTATTTCTCTGGGATAATAGATTTCTTTTGGAAAGCTTAGACTGCTGCATAAACAAGGTAAAATGACAGAAAAAACGGATCTAATTAAAGTCACAGTGAGGCACACTCCCACTGAAATGCTCCTAGTCTTAAATTTAGCAGTTCTCTGGCGCATTCCTGCTTGCACAAACTTGCCAGCCCAAAAAGCCTGTTTCCTGAAATTCACTCATTCAAGGTTTCTTCTGCCATAAACATATTTTCAGTCCAAACTGGTAAGCTTGGAACCAGAATCAAAGACTTCAATCAGCTCAATATTGTTTCCCATGTTTGTTGAGGTACAATACAGTTTCCCCTGACAAGGATTCAGTGTTCTCCGGTTTTCACTTGCTCTACAGTTTTAGGTCATTCTAAACAAGGAGGAATGTAACTAAGGTTTAGAGGAGATTATATGGATAGTGCACTAGCAGGAACCCCCCCCCAGGATATCAGAGGTACTGTAAGACTGACTGAATAGATTACGACAGGAAATAACTGTTTTGGTATGCCGGCTTCATCTGTACATCCGGCCCAGAGATATTCAATCCAAGTAAAAAGCAAGAAATAGCTGACTATTCCCTCTCCTATTACTGAGAGAGAGAGAGAGAGAGAGAGAGAGAGAGAGAGAAAGAGAGAGAGAGAAGGAGGGAGGGAGGTAGGAAGAGAAAGACAGGACATCTGAATGATTTCCCTCCCCAACACCATTTCATCAGTCTTGTCTGCATTACCTCAGTCTCAGTGGTGCCTCCCAAGGGTAGCAGGTGATAGATCATTACTTGTCTGTGCCTAAGAGAGGGGGGGCTGGGGTGTTACTCTCCTCAGCTACGGGGGCCTTTGCATCATCGCTGATGGCCAATTAGGCCTTGAAGCAGGTTTTGGGGGGGCTGGGGGTCCTGTTTCTCCCCGTTTGCCTGACATCCGCATCTCTCAGCTGGGCATTCCTTACCTCCCCCTGGACTGAGCGTCGGCTCGGAGCCCTAAACGACAGCGCGGACAGTTCTCGTTGACTCCGATTAGTCGATCATCAATGGAGCAATTTAATTAAACGGTAAAGGGTAAGACAGGCGTCACCGCTGTCACGGTGATTAATCTGCAGTCCGCCCACTTTGCTTTCCGCGGTGTAAGGGGGAGGAAGAAAACCAAGGTAGAATGTGCCACAGACTGGCACACCGGTTTCAGGAGATTACATCATCTACAGCCTGTTTTCCAACTTCCTCAAAAACTCGTCTCTATAAGTCGTTTCCCGGATCTCCAGGTTTAGTTTCTTTAACTGGAGACCAGTGACTGATGAAACTCCAAAGTGTGGTTCACCAGCAGAGCCTATTTCGGGTGCCTTTCAGCCACTTAATATTTCCATCTGTCCGTTGACATACTTTTTTCCGTCGTCTGCACCCAAAAATAAGCTTCTCTTTTGATTTCATCCTTAGACTTGCTGTCAGGAGGGAGGAGGGAATGCTGGCGAGGCCTCATCTTTTTTAAAGGGTTTCCACCGCACCCCAATGGGCTCCGAAAGACTAAAGACAAGAACACATGATAGTATATATGTTTTTATTATGCTACCAAGTGTACAACAACTGTACCTGTCACCCTATCTTTTGTCACGGTACAGTTAGTAGTCATCATTTCTATCTGTTCAATGGAGTCAGGGCCAACATAGGCCTTCCTCTCAAGTTTAGATATTGGGGAGTTGATTCCGATTGTGTATCGTCACCTTAGAATGTATAAACAATCAACATATAAACAATCAAATCAATTAAAATAACACATCACATTGGCCTACAATTTTATCAATTGATTGATTGATTGACATTGATTCATGGATTGATTTTAAAAACTGCTCCTAATTATCTGCCTATGACAAGCATGTGTTTTTAGCTTGATACTCGATACCTCTGCTGTCTTCTACAGTTCTCTTTCTTTCTGTTACATTTCTGCTGTGATTCTACAGTAGAATCAGTCTGCTGAAACATTACCACACTGAGTGATGATGGTCCTTCTAATAAGCTTGATAGTCAATGTGGTTATAACTAAAATCTAACAAATCACACCTTTTGGATGCCAGCAGGATCAGTTGTCTAAATGATACTGTGTGTTATAAACTTTTGTTTTAAAATTCAGTATTTTTTTTCAAGTTTTTACATTTCAATGTATTTATATCAAATATTTTTGCTATTATCAGAGATCGCCATCTTCATAAGCATGGTCCATTTTCGAAGGGGAATACAGTATTTATTTAAGTTGTGTACTTGAGGTTAACCATATATATATACGTGCATTTATTTTTCAAGGGAGCCCTGGCCAAGAGAAGCAAGAAACTTAAAATTAAAATGTAATTCTCCAGTAAGCATCAATGTCTCGGATTAGTGTCTCACAGTATGTGGCGAAATCAGTCTCAAAATGATTACTCCAGTCCCCTGGTGGTGCAGTACCTCTCTGAATGGCGTTCCACAGTACTTGGCCTCCTGAAACACCCAGCAGGGAGCAGTGCCATGCTTATGCGTGAGCTGTCTTTTCATGGGCCATTCTCCATTATACCGGATGTGCATGAAGGCACACATTTGCCCATGTTTCTGACACGTCGACTCTCCAAATTACATTCTGAGAGCAATTTTTGAAGTCACCACTGTCAGCTAAATATGAACCTACATTTCCATTGAGTGTGTTACACTGATCGCACCCATTCGCTCTCGAGAGTTGACGCAAGCATCTTTAATGGAAGCATGGCCTACTGTATAGCCACTGTCACACACATCCGTCTTCCTCCTGTTTCATAAGTCTCTCTTGTAGGGCTGATAAGGGAAAAACTAGCACAATAATGTGTCACCAAAATAAAGCGTGGCTGGCAAATATTTAAAGCGTTGAGACCCTTCTGTCTCAATATGCTATTTCCGAGGTGAAGAGAGAGGCTCAGGCCAGGGTTTCCGTGTAGAACTGCAATCAGTCAGCATACAGGAGTGCCAAGAAAGAATGCAAGCCAAGAAACTTGTCACAATCAATCCACTTCCACAGCAACTGTTTTCACAAACTGAAATTTGTTTTACAATCTAGAAATTATGACTGAAAGAATATTCATATGATTTAATGTGGGTTTCAAAATATGTATAATGTTTTGTATATTTTAAGAATTATTTCTTGCTAATACCTACAAAAAAGATTACATTTAAAGCATCTTCCTTCTACGGATAATGTATTATCTATAAAAAATGTTAATAAATGTAAAAAAAAATTTAATGTAATTTTACATGTTATGACTGGACGCTTTTCTAAATCTATATATGTTCGATCAAATGTAAAATATATGCATTGATTAATAAGATATTGAAACAGAAGGACTACTCAAAAAGGTCTACTTTTAATAAAATATCTATCTAAGAGACCTGTCTTCCAACTTTCTTTGTCTGAGACTGCATCTATCTCTGTGTATGTGCATACAGTACGTCTTTCCGTCTGTCTGTCTATGTGAAATACATCAGGGGCACAGTGCCTGTTCTCCATTTGAGGTCGGGCTTGGCCTTTGGGCAGAGCTATGTTCCCTTACCACTATTGGATACCGTCCACAGAAAGGAGGGGGGGAAGTGAGAGAGAGAGAGAGATGTGCTGGGGTGGGACTCTAACTAATTCAGTCAGCATGGAGTACTCCTCCCACCTCTTCCAGATAGAGAGAGAGAGCAGTGGGACAGCTCGTTATGACACCAGGCGGCGCGCGCGCAACAGGGCGCTGCACTAATTAACACACAGGGGAGTGTTGTCTTTTCATTATACTGCGCATACGGCATATTAGCACCAACATCTTTTTTTAAACAGGAATCTGCATCAGTCGAATAATAAAACAGTCCCGCAACTCCACCTCATTAATGTTTTGTATGACAGCTACGTTTCGACCAAATCCATTACTGCATTTGTTTTTGTAAATACGGGGTGTTTCACTGTTCTGCCGAGTGATTTCTGTCTCTCCACCGTACATAGACCCCCTTTCCTGCATTCAGCGGTGGAGCTTTTAGGAGGTCTGCAGGCACAGACACTCTGTAGACACGTACATTTTTCGATAGACATTAAAAAGCCATTCTATAGGTACTCAGACATTCCTAATACGATTCCAAATACATAAACAGGCTGACTGCAAACATTGGCATGCATTATTTATAATCGTATTAGATGTCTTTGTCTAACAGCAAGCTCCCTGCTGTTTTTTACACGCTGTTCATAATGTATCAATTTACACACGTAGGTATTTACTGTAGAAATGCAGGTTAAGTACCTTGCGCATGGGCAACAAAAGCTAACTTCTGGTTACAAGTCCAGTCCCCACTAGTTGGCCTGGACAGCCAGCTAGCGTAATGCAAATTGACAGGAACACGCATGCCAAGGGAAAGGGTTCAAATTGCATCATGCACATTTAGTTTGTATGGTAAATCTCTCAAATTCAAACTTTCTTTTTCTAAAGCCTGAGACAAACCATCATGAATAATGCATCGCAATATCGGAGAGATAAAAAAGCATGAGAGGTAAATAAAGAGATGCACATTAAGATGCGGGCATGAAAGCTCAGAAAGTACCCGCAAGTCTATTTTTAAATAAAAAAGTCAGATAGATTTTTTTTCACTTGGTCCTTGTTGTTTGTACAGCCGCTGGAGATTCAGAGGAGCCAACAGGCTCTCGCCTGCCCTGTCTCTCCTGGCAACAAGTGCCCCGCTGTAATTATTCCTTTTTGAAGCAGCGGCACACCTGGAACAGAGGAGAAAGCAGTGGAAATTTTGACCGCGAGCTGCCGTGGCACCTTCTTTTCTTTCTTTCTTTCCAACCAGGTTCGCTGCGATTTAAATCTCATTTTCTCAGCATGTTTAACGAACAATGTCAATTGGATTTAAATAAGATTTTTATTATTTCTTTATTTTCTTAAATTTGCAGAGAACCATAGGAGATGAATGACAGGGGGCAATTACTTGTGACAGCAGACAAACTGCGTGTCTTTGTAGTCATTCAAAGTGCAATTAACTACAAAAACACTGTAACAGGTCAGGTCATGTCACAGTTACAATTTAAAACAGGGAAAATGTCAATACTTTAGACATGGTGTGACAATATAACTCTTCAGAGACAAGCACACGCACCTTTGTGACGCATCACATCAAAGTCCAAAAACATAATTACAGCATAACACATGGGACACACAATAAATTAATGAATAAATGAATAAATATTTCATAGCTATACTTTCTTTTCTGCCATGTGCTGTACAACGTTCTTTATTGGTCTTGGCTGTGTCTAGAATATCCCAAACCGCAAAGTGATGAACCAAATGATAGGTGTCACGTGGCCCATGCAGAGATCGTAAACTAACCAGCACACACGAACCCTATTCAAAGCAGGTTTGTCTTGTCTGGTCAGAGTCTAAGGGATACAGTGTTGTATGGGGGTGTGGGTGCTGGTGGGCTGTGCAGTCAGAACCCACTTGAGAGTGTTCACCCCAGACTCCCAATGCTCGATGAAGCGCAGACACATCCCATTTTCAGCCTAATTAACTCCCTGCTATAGAATCCGGTGTAGAACAAATATTTACCCTAATTTATTCATGAGGCCTTTCAGTGCTCTAAATTATTCAGAGGAAGGAGGAGCAGTCCCATCAGGGCTGCCCTTGCTAGTTTGGGGACTGGGCTTCAAGTCTTGCCTCTCTCTCTCTCTCTCTCTCTCTCTCTATATATATATATACATACACACACACACAAGAGCTGCCAAACGATGAGTTTAATATTTATTTTATTTAATTACAGACAGCCTAATGCAAAGATTCATTTATATTTGATTTAGCCTGGAAAAAGAAAATAAGAATAATGATATATTTTTGGAAGTTTGTTTCAGACATGGTCTCCAGGTGTTGGTCATGTCTTCGCCCTGTCTTCTATGAGGCAAGACAGAGTCTTGTATTCATTACCTCCGTCCGTCTTTTGAACAAACAGAGCACGAATCCGGGTACTTTATCCGTGTTCCGTACTACAACACTTTTTGGACTCACACTCCAAGATGGACGTGTGCTCGCTATGCGTGCTCGGAGCATGGAAGTATGTGGTTTGAGACACAACCATTGATTTTGGTGTCCCCGTGACCTTTCATCTAGCGCCACCATCAGGCCAAACATATATTGATAAGTAATGACTGGATTGCCATGAAATTTGCTGTGCACATGCATGTTCCCAAGAGAAAGAAACCTCTTGATTTTGGTGATGCCATGACCTTTCTTCTAGCGTCACCAATCGGTCAAATTTTCAACTCTCTCCTTTTCAAATGACCTCAACTCCTGGCCTGTTAGTTGTACAGATACAAAATTTGCGGTGCACATTCATTGTTGTGCCTTGGCTGAGATCTGCACTCTACTGAATGCTTTCTTTCTAGTTTTATTATGGTTATTTTATTTTGGTTATATGATATTTCATTCTTGGGCATTCAGTGGCACTATTTCTAGTTGATCAAGTGCGGTGATCTTCTTCAATTGCACCCATAACAGTTGCCAGCTGTTGTTTTGTCCTTCGTTTATTTAAATTGTGTGTGTCTTAATCCCTGCCTGTGGCTCTTGTATGTGTTTTTCTTCCAGTTGGTGTCATAATAGCTCATTTCAAATATATGCTCAAAATAAAATAAAAAAAATAAAAAACAACTGAAATTTTGGGGAATACAAAGTGGTTTTACTTAAGTCAAGTCAAGTCAAATTTATTTATATAGCACTTTTCATACACAAGGCAAATTCAAGGGCTTTACAAAAAAAAAAAAAAAAAAAAATAAAAAAAAGCAAGCAGCAAAATGCATGCACACAAAAAAAAAAAAAAAAAAAAAAAAAGCTCAGCATATCAAGAACTAACGTTCTGAAAAAAAAAAAAAAAAAAAAACAAAAAAAAAAAAAACAATAACAAGACTCTCCAGCTCTTTCTCTCACCAAGACTAGGCATGTAAGTCCCTTCACTCCCCACGCAATATCCCATCCACAATAGGGAGGGGACGGTCGGTATAGGGTGAGCAGCGCTGTGGGTAAGACAGAATGTGATCCTGTAAACATAAATATGTGTGTGCAAATTCAGTATTCGTTCTGAAAGTGCACACTGAGTCATATAGAGAAGAAGCTATTCATACAGGGTTAGTAACCTGTAATTAACCAAAGGTTAGAAACTGGCATTTAGAGGGAAGGTCAAGTTGTGTTTTAACATAGCCACATAATTGCAGAACTCTAGCTTCACACAATAAACTATCTAGCCAGCATCACCATTGCTTCTATGCCATCTTGGAAGAGGTTCAAATGTTCATTGCATCATGGACACAGAAATACTTTCACAACTTCTCCGTGCTGCTTCCTCAAGTCTTCCAAAGGGTTAACAAGATGACAATTAAGTACAAGCCGGACTCCTTCATTCCATACTTTGACAGGCACTTTTCTCAGCTGTAACTGTAAGCAGAGACGCAGCAATAACCCCTGCAACCTTAGCGCTTCCCACCGTACCCTCAACTCTGCAAAACCGAAAATCCAACTAGGAGATCTTTTCCCTTCCTTTGCGCTGATGCCATCGTTAGAGTTGTGCGGAGGTCACTCGGTAACGAAGGGGGGCGGCGGGCCGGGGACGTGCCGGCGTGCTGTTCCGGGGGTTCTGGGTGATAAATGTTTAATGGGCGTGGAGAGATGTCCGGGAGTTGGAGGGTTGCGACTCCCTGGTAAAAAAGCGGCGTGTTCACTGTGTTCCAGGGCTGAGCTTTTAATCATTGGCGCTGGGAACATCTCCTTGGTGCTCATAAATATTTCCCATAGACAGCCCGAGGCCGCTGTGGAAACCTCTTCCCCTTGCACTCTGAAGCTCAGCTGTTCTGCAGCTGGATCGCGTAGTGTGTTGCACCGACGAAAGAAAGTACTTCTTACTCCCTATCAGTTTGAATGGTAAACACGCTACATTCAGGTTGGGAGGGTAGAGGAGAATTAATTACATTCAATACGCAATACACCACAACCCCAGACCAATTTTAAGAAACAAAAATAGATTTCAACTGACAAAATTTATTTCAAATCTTGTACGTGGGGTGTTCATCAAATTTGGATTAAAACAAATTTGGTGACATACTTGAAGATATGTACAGAGCTACAGAACTTGCCCAATATCCCATATCATTTCAGACTTTTTTTCCAAATTGCTTTGCCACGAAGCACCGTGTTGCACAGTCAGAATAAGAATTTGATTGATCACTTTTATGAGGTATAGTATTGCACAGAAAAAGAAGGCCAATTATTGTTAGGCACATCCCTGCAGTTAAATGAGATGGTATTCTGTCAAACAGCCGTCTCTGTCTCTCTTAGCACCTCGTTCCCTTGTAATTCATCACTTATGAAACCCTATACATACCACTTGCTGGGAGAGAAGTATAATTGTTCAGCAGTGGATTCATGAGCCATTTTAGAACACAAAAAAAACATCTTTTGAAAGTGTTCAACCAGATCACGTTCATTCAGCGCAATCATCCAAAGTTTAAGCTGCGAAAATGTGAACAAACACAAACATATCGGACACATTTAAAGCAAGAAAATCACGTGTTCACAGTTCAATTGAGAAACTCCAATCAATACTTTTTTCAATGAACAAGACAAATCAAAACAGTTTAACCTGAAATGCTATGTTATTTCTCACAGTATAAACTGTACAATCTTGAAACCGCAATCAGATTGATGTAAAACAAACAATTGCAAACAAACATTGGAACCTGAAGCTTCTCTTCAGTAAAACTTCAAATCTTTAAGTACATTTATGTAATTTTATCTTTCTCTACAACAATATGAGTTAGACAATTAGTGATACAGTAGACAACATGCTTTGCTTACACTATAAACATTTAAAAGTTTTCCAGCAGGCAGCCCTTCCACCTTATTTATGAAGGGTTGTGTATCTTTCATCTCACAGATTTAAGGTTCACTTAATTGTAGTTTCTACCCAACCCAGGCTGCGACCCTGGGCCTTATTCTCTGACATTCAATTTGTTCAATTTATAGTGGGGAGAACTGAAAGATGATAGTTTTTTTTATGAGAGCTGTTTAGTACATGGGGAAATGAGGCATCATATTTGGAATCATAGCAATTTTTCAAGAGTGGAAATATGTTGGTATTATCTACTCAATATTTGAATTACTGTATATTAAATTCAAATGTTGCGTGATGTTTGTCGAATGAGCACAAAGCCATGAGTGATATTTTATGAATGAGCACAAAAGTTCTGAAAGATGTGAGACAAGCCATGACACGTGAATGACCAGCCTTGTTCACTGAAGCATTCACAGGAACACTATATAAATATGTAAAAATAATCACATTGTATAAAATAATCACTCTTCGTTAGTTTGACCATTTGTTGTATCGGCACCTGTAGACATCCACCGCTGAGTTTCAGTCCACAGCTGAGCCAGGAGAGCCAAAGAGGCGACCCCGACCAATCAGCAGCCGGCACAGTGCGCCTGCGTGGCCGGCGGCTGCCACGCCTGCTCCTCCCGCCGTAATTGCAGCTGGGGGTCAGGTGACCCCGTCCCGCGTAGCGCGATGCAGGTGCTCGGATCGGGGGCTCGCGAGGCGTCCGCCGCTCGCCCTTGTCTGCAGCTGGCAAACAATGGCTGCAGGGCCTGCAGGAGCATCATTACGGCACCCCCAAATCCCCGCCCCCTGCCGAGGCGGGCGTCGGAGTCTTACCCTCTCCCATAGGTACCTCATTAGCGCCGCGTAGGCAGCAGCAGGAATGAGCCGCAATCCTCCTGAGCTCCATCTCCTCTCCTCCTGTCAGAAGAAAAGAGAGGGAGAGAGGGAGAGGAGTGCGAGACAGAGGCTGCCGTGCCGTGGTGACTCTTTCATTGTGGGGAGCGCGGGTGGGTGGGGTTGGAGGGTTGGGGGGGGGGGGCAGCAGGGCTACACAAAGCTGTCATAATTATAGTACATAAATAAGGCAGCGTCGTTCAACCCCCACCCCCCCTCTCCTCCCCTCCACCATGTGACCTCATTCCATTGCTGCCAATGCCACGCCCCATTCTTATCCTAAATGAACGTTTATAGGCAAAGCTTAAAATGATTATACGACGTACGATACAGAAAGAAAGACATCGAGTGAAGAGTGACAGAGATCTCAGAAGATGAAAGTCAGATTTCTCCAGTATGTTTTCTTATTTTAATGCATTTTTGTAAAAGCATATTTTTTTCATATGACTTCTGTTGTGTGGACCTGCTGAAATCTTAAATAAGGGATCTTTCTGTTGATGTTAAAATTATGATGGCTGCTTTTTGATAAGTTATCATGGTCTGATGGAGCGGGGGGTATTCCATGAAGCAGGATAAGCAAGTTAGCTTTGAAAACTCCAAAAAAAATTCCATGAAATAACCTCAGAAACTTTCTTCAATATCAGGGACTGACAATATGTATGACTAACTCCTATCACACTTTTAAACCAGATTGTAATGCATTTTTTTTACTAATGTGAGAATACAGCCTTATCATTCTCACAGTTATGTGGATAATTTGATAATCCTGTTTTGCGGAATACCCCCCAGTATGCACTAGTAAACATAAACCCAGGTGAGAACTGAATAAATATGCATTGCTAAAGGTTAGAGGTCAGGTTGGAGATTGGTCTTGTTAGTATCAAATGTTTCTCCGCATGCCGGAATGAAAAATTCCTTCAATGCCTCAAAGAATAAAATGATCTTCATCATTAAGTAATAACCTGACTCGGTTTTCCCGCAATGGGAATTGTTTACACCACTTCAATGACTCCATGAATTGGGCTCATTAAATAGAGATGTTTTAAAAGCAGCACGATAAGGACTGTGCGAAAAATTCAATTGAACAACCTTGAACTTCTTTGCTTGGCTCGTTTGCTTTAAACATGCAGGTACACTGCGTAGAGTGTGAAGAGCGTGCGCTTGTTAATCTGTTCAATCAGCTGTGCAAATGTTATCCATAAGCCTATTGATGCAGTCTATTGATATCCACCAAGATACACCGTGTATTTCATTTCGCAGACGCTCCTGTGAAACTCATCTCAGACAGATAATATTTTGTATTTCATATTTCGTTCCTTTATGCGGCCGGGCACATATTGAAGCGACGCGGGTTAAGTGGCGTCTCAAGGACGCCGCATCAGCCTTTGAACCCCCGCGCAGGCTCTGAATGTGCGGCCTTGTGGCATCGAGGCCTTAACCAATTGGTTTCGCGTCTCGAGCTCCTCCATCCAGCGACCGTATAGGTGCGTTTATGGGCACGTGTGGAGAAGCTGAACGAAGGAGAGACAAAGAGGTGTAGTCAGCTTAAATGAGTATTCTGATTGGAAAGGAGGGGCACTGAAAGTGAACAGTACTCCACCACAGTACTCCACCTTCCATTACAGCCAGCAGCCTCGCACTGCTTCTTGTTCAAAAGGTCGCCCTCTCTGACAGGCGCATCCAGCAGTACAAATGGGAAAGGGCAATGAGCTTTACATAAAGAACCAGACCACAGGCCAGGTAGGGCCATTAAAGTCTGTATACCCACGGTCCACAGGACCTGATTTACTAAGACCTTTAGCATGCGCAAAAACTTTTAGCACACGCGACACCAATAACATGACCAATGATTGGTCATGGTGTTTGTTTTGCACCAATCATTGGTTGTGTTATTAGCTTCGTGTGTGCTAATGGGTTTTGCGCATGCTAAAGTTGATAGTAAATCAGGTCAGTAATGTGTAGCAGCAGCACTGCGCTACTGATCTATGGATTACAACATGCGTACGGCCGTTTGCCATGTCAGCGTAAATCAGTGACAGCCTTCTCCATCATCTCTGCGCCGATTTATACCGGCGCCGACACACCCTTGAACAGAGTCGGACATCCTTCATGCCTCGAGAACACAGGCGTCCAATCTGCTCCACAAATTAGCATCGCCCGTCTACCTCTCTCGCTCTCTGTCTTAACCCTTTTCTCCCTCTTTTTGTCTCTACCCCCCCCCCATATCTCTCTCTCCCCCTCTGTCTCCCTTTCTTCTTCCATATATATCTCTATCTCTCTCTCTCTCTCTCTCTCTCTCTCTCTCTCTTTCTCTCTCTCTATCTCTCTCACTCTCTCTCTCTCTCTCTCTCTTTCTCTCTCTCTTTCTCTCTCTCTATCTCTTTCTCTCTTTCTCTCTCTCTCTCTCTCTCTCTCTCAGGCGCTGTTTAGCTGTGGCTGCCTCACTGCGGCAGTTCTCTCAGCAGGGTGCCATGCAAATTGGCCTGCTCTTCGCCAGCTTCCCGTTGCCACGGTAAACATAAATGACTGCCTTGGATGGAGCATATTTATATTGGAAGGCTATGCTTTCTGATGCAGGGCACGTTTGTTCCACAGTGAGAGCGCCTGTCCGGAGAAAGATTTAAAATGAAATAAACCAATACATAAAAACGACCCTGAAATGGCCCTCTCTGCCCAACAAATGAGATGCCATCGAATGAAAAATCTTGTTACACCCTGCATGGTGGAGAGGGCATTGGTTCATTAAGAAATCGTTCCGAAATGGGTATAAATCAGACCTACAAAACGGCCAGCCTTTGGGGGCCAAATGCAGTCCACCATAGACTTGCAGAAACTTTCATTCTGATGCATCAAAAATTGAGACCATGTTCAGATCAGCCTTTGCGTATCTCCTCGTGTACCTCCGAGTGACAAAATAATAAGTCATAGCTACACAGAGACACGTCCATATTTATTAATATATTGGTTCAGCCTGTCTGGCCGCCCATATGTGCGCCATTTTAAAAAAAGAATCGGAGAACCCTGGTAAATCAAAATGCCAGATTGCGTGTTTCCAAGCGGGAGGACAGAGCGAGATATATATCGTTGTGAACACCCCCACCCCTGAGCTTTGCTGCAACAGGAGAGTATGGCCTATCTGCTGGGCCTGCATCATTACAGCCCAGAAACGCCTTCGTTTGGGAGCCCGCCTCATTTTACTGCCCTGGCAGAATGACGCTCGTGTTTTACATTACATTACATTACAGTCATTTAGCAGACGCTTTTATCCAAAGCGACGTACAGTAAGTAAGTTTTACCTCCCTGTCGACTGCTCCGTGTCCTACGCACCATTCCCGGGGGGGAAATGATTCCTCGAATTAACGCTGTTTTTCAGTGCTGAGAGCCCATCACTCCAAAACGCTGATTAAAATGCACATAAATCATACATCTCAAATTGATTTCCTCTGCTTGGCCAGCATGTGATTAGCGGCATATCCTTGACCAACAGACACTGTTTCCATCTCCACGGTTGTTGTGGGTCCTTCATATTATTATTATTATGGGAAATTATTTTCAATCTCTCCCTCACAGATAATGCTTTTCTACTGTGTAAGGCTACCGCAATAAAATCTATTAGTTATGAGTGAATGTTATGAACCGCCATTTGCACTGCTGTTGCTAAGAGAGCTACCGCATGGCAGTCTTCTGGGAAGTCTGATTGGGGTGGTGGACGTTGAAGAGATTCATTTTTGTACCCAATCGTTAACATCAAGTTGTACACTGCGTGCATAAACACAATTTAATATATTTATAAAACATTAAACATATCTCAGCCAATGCTTTAACATATTCCTGTTTTTTTAAATATATTTGTTTCATATATTAACATATATTATGCTTTTTATAGGCTAAATGTACAACAGAAACAATGGCTCACAGGTGCATAGAGAATGCCCTTGCTACAAAGGAGTCTATCTTCAATTAAAAGGATATGAATTTAAAAGACATGCTAATCAACAATCCAATTAGATTTTCCTCAAGTGTTTGTTCGATAGACTGCTTAACTGCAAGGAAACATTTTGCATTTGAATGTGACAAAATGCAAAAGAGAAAGAGAATGGTCACTGGCTCACACTGGCTCACACTGCATGTGTAACACATTCTGGGATATGAAAAAGAATTTGATGGATTGCTACTTAAAAATAATTGCTGCTAATTAATAGAATTGATGAAAATTTGTTCTCTGGATCAATACGCACTAAAGCTGTCCCTTGATTATTGCTTTATGAGTGTGAGTGCGTGCGTGCCTGCGTGCGTGCGTGCGTGCATGTGTGTGCTGCAATATGAACTGCACATGAACACGCGCGTGCAGACACACACACACACACACACACACACACACACACACACACACATACACACACACACAGGCCAGCATTTCAATTCCTGTTATGACTGCCAGGGGAAGTATTTTGATCACCATGTCTTACATGATCCTTGATGCGTTACTACTCTACATTCAGGACATTGCTACAGTCATGTAACCCTGCAAAGAGGATGTAATGTGCATGCCAGACACAGGGAATTTTGAAGGTTGTGTACTTTGTAGATAAGCCCATCGTTTTCAGTTTTCAAAAAATATCCCATTCATTTCGCCAGGTTAGTTTTGAAAACTGTGAAAATCAGGAAAGTGATTTCTTGAAGAGAAAATCAATAAGAAA
Source organism: Ilyophis sp. 1 JC-2022 (assembly GCA_022702515.1). Classification (NCBI taxonomy): domain Eukaryota; kingdom Metazoa; phylum Chordata; class Actinopteri; order Anguilliformes; family Synaphobranchidae; genus Ilyophis; species Ilyophis sp. 1 JC-2022. The sequence continues at coordinate 52,424,528 of CM040395.1, read as the reverse complement.
ATACTATTGGGATGCAGAGCTCAAGACCTGAACACTAAATGAAAATAGCCATCATGACGTGCCTGTTTTCAGACATGATTCGCACAGGCCTGTCTACTGTAAAATTATAGTTTTTAAGACATTTCTGTTTGGACAATTAGTCCTTACAGGCATGCTATTTTGGTTTGTATGCTATTTTAGTTTCAAGGACTTAGCTGGCTATTAATAAATGAGCTGACGACTGTATATGTTAGCCAATGATATACAAATACATTTACACCCAATAGCATTACTCAGCAAGCTACATAATGTTCGCTGTTCACAAAAGGTCATCTGATCACTAAAGGTGGTGTCATGCCATTTAATTTTGATTGACCTTCTGCACTTTTGCGGGTACAAATGCAAAGGAAAGCAGTGAAGGGAGCTGGGTTCTCATCATTTAGACTAGAGAACCATGTGACATTTTTTTGTGCACTGATTGGCTGTCTTCTCAAAACAGCCATGTGTAATAGCTTTGTGGATTTCCTTGCAAATTACCTGAGTGGAGCCTTAAATAAATTGTTAGGTGTAACCATAGACTGGTGTAACACGGGTTTAACATAAATTGTTTCCGATCTCGCTGTGTGTCAGTCAGCTGACCTCTCCAGCTTGCTGACCTTATTAGTGGAATACCAGGAAAAGGTTTAAGTCTATTGTTTGTCACATTGCTGCTCTCCAGAGGAGTATGTGGTTGTGTGGAATGGACATAAACAAATAATTTTCTTTTCCAAGTTAGCCTTTGGATGAATCTTTGGGAAATAATTGGCTTTTAGAACAAGGAAGATATTAGTTTTAATGGCTGCCATGACAACCGTTAAGGGTGGTGGAGATAAAGTATGTATACTGTTCTCTACGTTGCGCTGTCCGATTTAACCCATGAATACTCACACATGTAAAAATTCAATGGCAGTATGCCAGGAACCAAAGGGCTTTCCTATAGAGCTGACATGATCGGCAGAATTTGACTTCCCTTATTGTAATGCAGCTGCCTCTGACAGGGAGCCAAAATGACATTTGTAGCTGGTTCCAGACACTCAAGAAACACAATATATCAAAGACATCCTATATGACGCTATATGATAGAAAGCCTTCAGGACTCACATGGATGTGCTCTGGGAGTGCACTGGGTTTATAGAATTGCCTACTTGACACATTGAGTTCATTTTTCCGGGAAGAAAATGAGACGGCCTGTGTGTAGCTGCGCTGATTGTAATTTCCCAGTGTGTGGGACAGTGCGGGCACCACATACTGATGGCTTGAAGATGATATTGCTTCCTGTCGCTTGCCTCAGCACATGAAACAAGCCGTCTTCAAAAATCACATTTAAACAACCAGTAGCGCACCGATAGTCACGTTCGGTCTAATTACTCAAAATCCTATTTAACAGACAAACATTCTGGTACATTAGCTGCTGAGAACAAACTGGAGACTCATTTGAAATTGAAATTTGATTTTCTCTTTTAAAATTATGATTATTTGCATAATAATTAGCCAATTAAATTGACCGTGAAAATCAAAATATGGTACGTGCAGTAAGCGAGAACTCCCAGACCTCCCTTTCTTCCTCTCAAGCCACAACTGGGTTGAGGAGGGGTCATTGGTAAGGCCCAACACACCACCTACAGGCTGACCCGTGAACCGGCAAGCGCCCGATCCTGAGGCGCTCGCAGCCGAGACTCTCGAGGCAACACAGAAGATTTATTAGAGCAGGGCGAGGGAGTCGGCCCTCTCTCAGGCCACAATTACAGACAATAGAACAGCCAGTAATTCTTCCGAGGCCCGTTTCCTCGGAGGGCTCGGCCCGGAATCGCTGGCCCTGTGTGGAGACGAGATGGAGTTTGGGCTCATTTCTGGGTCCGGGTTGAGAAAAGTTTATTAATTTGACGCATAATTAGGAGTGTTTTTTTAAAGTGTTCATGGGCATCCCAGAGATGAGGTCTCAAAGAAGCTTATGCAAATGATATTGCGAGAAAAAATCCATTAAGAAGAGGGAGAAGTAGATAGGGGTGGAAAAAAAATACTTTTAAAATGTTCTAATTTTGTTACCAGCATGAAGCAGAATGACTCTAAGCCTGCTTCAGCTTATTATCGACATGATGGAATATTTCTCAAAAACGTTTAACAGCAGTTTAGATCATTTTTAAAGGATGGCAATATCTCTTTCAGTTTTAATAGCTGGCACCCACATTAGCTATCACTTTATTTGGCACAATATGAGCTACAGCTTGTCTTTAATCTGGTGTATCTATCACATTCTTGTTAATATCTCATATTTTGGTGTGTCTTCTACTGATGTTTAAATAGTTATTTATGTCTATATCTATACGTAAAATATATTCATAAGAGTTCTGAATGTAATAGTTTTGATTCAGACAGCCATAGACAATGGCATTACATACACACACATTTAGTTACAGTGTTTTATTAATCCTCGATACATAAATTCATATTGGTCGCGTTCTTTACATTTTCCATCACCTTAGCCAGACCTGTTTTCCATTATGGAGTTGATACAACTGTTCTTCAAGTATTCTTAAGCACTCTAACTACTTAGATAAATTCATACCTCAGTTTTCAACCCAACAATGAAAAGATTGCCCATGTAATAACCTTTTTTTATTAGTATGCCTGGCCAATACTCAGCAGGAGATGCTGTGAAGATTATAAATAGCGAGCAACAGCGACAAACTAAAGCCACAAACTCCATACTTTTCCTTACCTTGGATTTCACTGTATGAATTAGAAGTCCCTGGCAGCTACCTTGTGTCAGCAATGAGGGTAGAATGTTTCTCTTGTTCACTCTTCTACCATGCCCGATGAGCGCCCCTAGAGACAAAGTTATTTCATCTATCGCTACTGTTGGCAAGTTCCTGTCTCCTCACAACTCTAAATACCTGAGCGGAAAGTGTTGTTCACACGGGCGTGCTACAAGAAGTGTGAGAATTCTGGCTCTCTGGCATCTTACCGTGCGAGAACGACATGATGCCTCTTTGGCCGTGGTGTTTCAGCTTACAGACTTGACCCTTGATCCAGAGATGGTTTAATCTGGTGCGAAAGGCCAGTGCGAAAGGCCCTTAGGGCTGCCTGATATTGTGCCCGTGTCACTTATTCAAACAGTCAGCTCCTATGAATAACAGGCCCTTATGCTCATATGGTTGATGCCACATTTAACAGAAGCAGCCAATGGCAAAATCCACATAAGCCACAAACCAAGGGTGGAGGCACCATATTCCACATCAAACATCACCCTGTCCTGAAACGATTAACCACAACGTCTCTCTGCTGCCTTTTCATCTGTCCCCGCTTCTTTGTGGCAAAGCATGTTCCAGCAGGACTGCGCAGAAAGGCATCCCTACAGCTCCACAAGACCCACCCCTGCTCTTTATCAAGAATGGATTGTGTTTTCTCCTGAACTGATTGGAAGAAAAAAAAAACGTTTGTTTATATATTATTATATTGTATATATATATATATATCATCACCACTGTGTCAATCGTAAACAGTTGTGCAACTGCAAAGCTACAGTGACATCAAGTGGTTTAATCTGATACTGCAGGACACAGTGTTACGATTTAGCATGTTAGCTGTTATAATTTCCTGCCTTTCACAATGTCTTTATGTGTGTGTGTGTGTGTGTGTGTGTGTGTGTGTGTGTGTGTGTGTGTGTGTGTGTAATATGCAATATTGATATTGGCCATGAGATTACCATCTTAGAATAAATTGACAATTTGTCAATATTATTAAGTACACTGCAAAAAACCAATCTTAACAAGCATTAGAATCTTATTTCTGTTACCTTTTTGCTAAATAAAAAAAACTATCTGACAGTGGGGTGAGAAATGTTTACTCATTTCAAGATTTGCCAGTGGGGTAAGATAATTTCACTTGTCAAGTAAAAAGTAACTTAAAACAAGCAATTATTTTCCACTTTTGAGGAAAAAAAACATAGTCTCATTCCAAGACTAAAACACATTTTTTGCAGTGTAAGCTCATATCATAACCTTGTTTACTTGTCATTTATAAATGTGTTCCATAGGCTCTAACGCATTTCCTTTCGCTGGAACATGAATGTGAAGGAGTGATCCAGTTACAGCACTCTGGAATTGTGGATTTGAATACAGGGAAAGCACAGCTGGTGTGCCCTCGAGCAAGGTACTTCCTACGAATTTCTACAAAAGAAAAACCAACAACTTATTTGCCTGGTTAATTGCTATTAACGTGAGCCTGCGCCAGTGTGCGTGTGAGTAACATACCCATTTTTTAAAGAAAGGGGACAGACCTCAGAGTAAAAGTACAGTTTCTGAACCCACCATTGTTCAACTTCCTCAGGATCCTAGCTCATTAGAACATGTACTTCCTCAGGCTTGGACCCCACCTTTTATACAGCAGCCCCTCGTTCCGCAGCAGGCAGCAGTATTGAGAACGCCACATCTTTGCACATTCTGTGTAACGTTCCGCTCCCTTCCTGTCCGTTTCTCATGTTTTTTTTCCCCCTCCCGTGTTGTCTTGGTTCCCTGTGTGTCCGTTTTTTTTTCCCTGTCGCTACAGGCTGGGCGTGCCCCTTCTGTCTCTTCTCTCTCTATTCTCAGTTCAACCTATCTCCTCTCCCCCTTCCCCCTCTTCCATGCATTCATTCCGCACAAATCATCAATCACTCTCATCTCTCACACTTCCTGTTTTTGTTGGTTATTTTTTTTTCACTCCCCCCCTTATCTCTCCTCTCGGCTGCTATCGCTCCAGTTTAACGTTGTTCGTTTTTGTTTCTTTCATGTTCTCTGTGCTATTTGATGATTTGACTGATGTGACTGCTTGGGTTTTTCCTGTGGTTTTCCTTGGTTCCCAACCTCCATGTTCTGCATTGATCCAGCAGTAGCAGTAGCAGTCAGTCTCCCTGTATGTGTTGCGTGTACCCTGCCACTTTGGTTGCGCTGCGCCAGTTGGTTGCGCTTGCCCTCCCCCCCCCCAGTTGCCTCCTCCTCCTCCCCCTCCTGTCCTGTCCCGTCCCTCCATCCCCCTCCTGTCCTCTTCCCAGATCAGTTCCCAGTTCAACAAAAAACCTCTCCCCCCTCCCCCCCCCCCCCAAATCCCCTTCCGACCTCCGAACCCAGATCCCGTCCGTTTCCCAAACCTTCGTTCCCCCTCTCCCCCCCCATTTTCGTTCCCCCCTCCCCCCCCCCCCACCTTCCCCGTTCCCGTTTCGTTTTCCAACTTCCTTCCCGTTCCCGTTCCCCTGTTCCCGACTTCCCCCAGTTCAGTCCCAGTTCCCCAGTTCGTTCCTTTTCACCTCTTCGTCCCGTGATCCTTTCCTGTTGGGACCCAACGTCCGTTCCTTCCCCCCAGGTTTCTCCGGTTCCTCCCTCCCCCCCGTTCCCCCAGTTCCGGTCCCTGGGCCTGGTCCAGTTCGGCTCCTTCCCTCCCGGGTTGCAGTTCGCTACTTCCTGGGACAACTCACTGCTCATTTTGTTTTTGCTTGTGTCTTGAGCTCCCAAAGTGAACAATAAACATATTTTCCCTTTTTTCTTGTCTTCTGTCGTTTGGTTTAATCAGCCCGTGTTTTGGTGTTGACATTCTGTACCATATAACAAGACAATAGCAATGAAGGGGAGACTTGTGTACTACTTCTGTTTCCCATGAACTTTCTCAGATATACTACTGCTGTGTAGAGTACAGTTGCAGGGGAAAGCTAGAGCTACCATGAGTTTTTATGCATGCAGCCACTGAAAACAGCCATTACTGAATAGAAGTAATGATTGTCTTTCTGCCGGATTTACTTAAGAAGTCCACCCCCACTGATTCATACATTAGCTTGGAGCGCACTATGCAGCTGCATCACCCCAGCGATGGTAGGCATTCTGGGGACTGTAGTCTCATGGCGGTACTTACTGGCTGGGAGTTGATTGGTCTTTTTGGTAACAGTCAGTCAAGCTCTGCACCATGTAGAGTGCTGAAGAATTTTTTTTATGTTGTGACTCCAAAACTGGTGGGTCCAGCTAGCATATAGAGATATCCTTAATGTCCTTGTGGCTGCATTTCTTGTACAAGTAGAGTGAACAAATGTGGAACAAAGCCTGCCTGTTGTACCTTCTCTAGATAGTATTGCTAAAGTATCTTGCTATACACTTACTGCACTGTCATGGCTAGAGTATTTTGTATTCATAGTCAGTTTTAGCACAAAACACTTGGAGTACTTAACAAAAAAGAAAAAAAATATATAATTTTTTGGAGGGAGAAAAACAATAATATGTTTTCTGTGCTCGTGAAAATCCATATGCTACTCTACTATATAGCAGATATCTATGATGATCATTTGAATACAATGAGACAGCAACAAGGCAAACATATGTTGTAGTTTGCAGGTTTTCTTATTTACGAAACTGAGCTTGCCTGGCAGCCAGAACGAGGCTGATATCACATGGCATTTTAAAACTGAGTGTAGTATAGGACCTGGCTTAGACATGTATGCACATAATTTAGGAGATGATAACTCAACTGTTATAGGCTAATATGACCCCAAGGAACAACTTGGGATGTGTGCCAAAATTTCTATCCGGGACGAACAACCCGAAAATGACCACGCTCTTTTTTAAATGACCATACCCTTTTTCATCAGTAGTGCTACTTCTGACATAGCTGTATCTTCTAAACTGTTGGAACTACAGATTTTCTGAGGAGCTCATTGTGTTGGGAGTGGGCTCTGCTGCCATTGCGATGGGGCCTGTTGTCATGGGTGAGGGGTCTGTTGCCGTGGAAGTGTGTATCACATCAGATACTACAGTGGTGGACTGTTGTTGGATTAACAACTGTTGCTGGGGCTATCAGGCCCAGTGCAGTAGAATTGGAGAGGGTCTCTGATACCTTATAGTTGGTGTGTATCTCCCCCACGCTCCTTCACTGCCCCCATCCTGATGAGCTGTTGACAACTGACTTTAGACCTAAGCTTTACTGTGGTCCGGCTCTAAGTGGCAAGGCGCCTTGCAGAGATCTCACTCTCTTCTGATGATTTCTCCAGATTAATTGGAACATTTTGGAAGAGAACAAGGATGGTATCGTGTGTGGAGCCTGTTCCTGTCAGGATGCTTTCATTGCGGTCAAAGTTGTCCAATGCCCCATTTAGTGTGCTTGTTGCTCCAAGGACAGCGAGAAGAGGTACTCTGTTGTTGTAGTGATGATCTGTTCAGCGAGGTCCACATCAATCCTCTTGACTGTGTTGTAACTGACACATTTCATGATGGTTAAGAGCGGTCACTAGCTCTTTTGATCATGTCAGACTGTACACTCCTTGAGCCACCATGACATGGAAAGGTGTTGGTTTCGTGCCATTAGTCAGGATGTAGTGTAGAATTTGAAAGACTACATCTGTTTTCCCCTTAAACATATAGGAGCATATTGGTGGTGGGTTCTTAATGAATATGTCGTTGGACAGTTGGAGGTCTTGGGGCTCACAGAAGCTCATCTGCAATACAAAGCTGCATTTTTTTAGCTCCTACGCCAGCTCAGTTGCAACCTGTTGGATAGGTGAAACTCTCAGGGTCTCTACCAAGGCCTCTGGAGAACTGTTGGTACAAAGTACCATCTGGGATATTCGTTTGTTACTTGGGTATGTAAAGCAGACAGCGTCTCTATACAGCTTGATGATTCGCTGCTTTACAGCTCTGTTTGACATTATTCCAGCTGAATCTTCATTTAGCCTGTCTCTGATGGAAGTCAGACTGTGTGCTGACCTACTAAAAATCAAGCCCAAGGGCTAAAAATCTAGCCTTGAAGGAGTCGTCTCCGGCTGTAACCGAATCCTCCATTTCAAGGTTTTTCAGTATTTCCTCAATTTTAGCGTGATATTTATTGAAATAGATTTAACAACAATGGTCGTGATATTGGATATCAGCCGCAAAAACATCATCTACCTCACACATTGCCGCTGTTTCAGTGTACAAATGATCCTTGAACAACATGGCCACATTTAGTAGTTTATGGGCCATCAGTTTTTCACAGATTCTGAACAATGTGTGTATTTTCTTCTGTTTAACTGTCTTGCAATCTGCATCACAAATGATACAGACATTTTTAGTTACACTGGACTTAAATCTCTTGCTGCGTCGCTCAGATGTTTCATTAATAGGCCCCTGCTGAGATGGTTCTGATTGTTCTAATGGTTGGGTTATGCTGTCAATCTTAGCCATATCCCTTTGAAACCTTCTGTAGCAAGATGAGGTGTGGTATTTCATGATACCCTGCTCTTGCACTGTCAGTCGAAGAACCCTAGCAGCTTGAGTGTCATTACTCTCTGTTTCTTTGGCAAGCGAAACAATATCACCCCTGCTAATTTCACCACTACAGAGGTACTCAGATTGCTTCTTCTTCTGGCATAGGATGCACTCCTCGAGATTGATCGGTTTAGGTTTTGGTGTAGCACAAGGAGCAGCGAGAGGTACCTCATCCTGAAAATAAACAATTATACTACTATTAGCGTAACATCTGCCATTTTCCTCCAGTCCATCTTCCTTTTGTTTCTTGTGTTTCCCCATTCCTCTTATTCCATGTCATGTTTTTCCATTCACCCTGTCTGTCTGTTCTGTGTTGTGCAGGCTGGGCATGGTTTCCCCACGTAAGTGTCTTGTTTTCTCCCCATTACAATCCAGCCAATCACTTGCCTTCCCCCGCTTGCATTCCATTCCATACCAACGGGTCCATACCAGTCCCTTCGTTGTCACAATTAGACTGCTAGACAAAGCTAAGACTAAAGTTTGCTTTACCATAAAAATATTTTCCACCTCAAACAAAAGACCCCTCTTGGCTTCTAATCTGTGGTAGAGGTGGAACCACAACTGTACTGTACTAGGTGTACTGTAATATGCGCAAACTGCTAAAATACATCACCTTTGAGTGCATCCTCTTTTTATCGTGGCGTGGGGCTTTATTTTTCTAACCCCCAGAAGCCACAGGTATAAGAGGTAGGTAAATAAATTAAAGCTTGTCTTATCATGTTTCTCGCTGTACTTCAGTGAGATATTATCTCTGACACTGAATGGATAAGTCATTCTCTCACTCTCCGGATCTTGTAGCACTGGTGCTATGAATAGATCATAGCCATTTTCCCGTAAAATATCAAATTAGAAATTTTACACTTTCTATGACCCCCTACCTAAACATTGCCATTCTGAACATTTTGAGCACCTCAGAAAATCTGTAACTCCAATGGTTTAGAAGATACAGCTATGTCGGAAGTAGCACTTCTGATTAAAAAGGGTGTGGTCATATTTGGGTTGTTCGTCCCAGATAGAAACTTTGGCACACATCCCAAGTTATTCCTTGGGGTCAAATTAGCCTATAACAGTTATCCTCTCCTAAATTATATGGTTACATGTCTAAGCCAGGTCCTCTACTAGTGGGAGCACAGACCAGGGGCATGAGTGTAAGCACAGACATAGCATAGGCATTTGGTCATTGTTGGCTTGCATCATAGTACATTCCAGAAACATGTGGCACAGGCCAGCTGCAGTTCCAGAACTAACCAGCAGATGATTTCTGGCAAGGGCACACTGTTCGTAGCTGACTGCACACACTGCACTGAGCTGACTGGGATTACAGTGTGGAGTAAGGGCTTTAGTGTACAGATGATTCAATATAAAAGAGTGGCCCATCAGAATCCGGAGATCAGGATCTTTATGGAAACAGTTAACCACCTCTCCTCATTTCTGAGTGTTTCTCATTTCAACATAAATCATGGCATTCTCTTCTACCGTGGAAATACTTTTTAGTGCACACTTGGCTTATCCGGACTAATCCTTATTCATGCTGACCTTGTAATAGCACACAAACACACACACACACACACACACACAGCCATGTCAGATTGAGTCTCAGGTGTTAACATTGCATTTATTAGTATTAAAAGGTGCCAAGTGCAAAGTGTCTTTGTTAGCGACACTTTACTGGTGTTGAAAGTGGGCTGTTTTGCTCAACAGCTCATAAGTATTGTAATTTTCAAGCCTTGTTTGACTCTGCATTACTTTTATTCAGGGATGCTGCCATAAGATTGCTGACCTCAAAATTTGAGCTATTTTATACATGTTGTCAAATCATTTATGTTAACTATATTTGTTGTCATGACAATATATTTTATAATACTGCTTTATTTTCTCTTTCAGAATAGAAACCCCTGAGTATGTCTCGTACAATAATTATTTTTTCTCAGAAAACCTCAAAGCTTCTTCATTAAAATGACTAAAGCTGCTATATTCATCAAGACTTGACAGGCAACAGTAGTGGATATTGTGGACAACAAAGGAGCTTTCACCATTAACCTACTTTGTGCTCAAAGCTCTGAGTTTCTTGTGTTTCAGGCTTTCATGGATACAGTGAAGTTCAACTTGTGGAGCGCTCTTCCATAAGAAGGCTTAGTGCATGAGTGGAGACAGAGAGGCCCTCGTTTCCATCGCTATACTCTGTTGGTACAGTACTTTATGAGTCATGTATATGCCTGGGCAACAGCCTCTGGAAGAGGATTACATGAGACAGACTGGTTGCGGGACTGGTATCCTGTTCTTCCCTGTATTGTATATATTCGACTGGTCCACATCCTGGCCCTTCTGGAATTGAATACAAAATAGTTTTTTGTATGATTGTTCACAGCATCACTAGTGAGGAAGACTGGTGACATTTTACATGAATTCCCAGGTCCTGTAAACGCAACATCTCAGATCACCAAGAAGAGTGATTAAATGCAAACTATCAGCCAAGAAACTCTGAAGGGCCTGGTCGCAGGATGGAGGCCTTTCAAAAAGGTATGCACTGTATGCGATTGTCCAAATCTCTGATACATTACATTGATTCGCACAAGATGGATAGACATGGATTCAAGACAGACAGCAATGTACTCTCGGTACACAATTGTGCACATCTGTTTCTGTTTTACACCACATTAAGTTCATTTCAGAGTGGGCAGTGTTAGGGTGTGGCATATGTTCTACTCATAAAAGTTACAGCTACAACGATTGCCCAGAGCCTGCCAGCAGACATAAGACAGATGACGAGTTGACTAGCTTTGCAGACACAATAGTTGCTATTCTCCTCCAGATTTTATTTTTGAACAACGCTGCCTCTGTTTCTCAGAGCATGCTTCATGTGGTCAGTGTTACGCTCTCCATTCCCTCTCAGTCCCCATCCCTGTTTGTGCTCCGTGTTTTCCCCTTTTCCTCACATCTCTTGTCATGTTTTACGTTTCCCTGTCTGTCTTCCCTGTTGTGCAGGTTTGGCCTGGTTTTCCTTCTTGTTTGCCCATTTAACCTTCACTAATTCCCCCAGCCAATTACATTCCTTCCCGGTTTGCATTCCTCATGCCCTCGTTACCGCTCAATCACTCTCGCATACATTCTCAAGCTGCAATCACTCATTATCTCATTTACCACACTATATATTCTCCTGTTGTTCTTTGTCTTGTTGCTAGTTCATTAAGTCTTGTTCGTTGTTACCTCGGTCATGTCAAGTTTGGAACTTGGTCTAAGTCTAATCTTGCTGCATTAACTATTTATCTTGCTTTTCTATTTTGTACCCGCCAGCCTGCAGCTTCCTGCCTGTTCCAAGCCACGCTTCCCTGCTTACCGCATCCCGCTCTGCCCCTGCTACGCCCTACCCAGGATTCAGTCACTATTCAGCTCCTTACCTGCTTCCCTCTAGTAGCAAATAAACGCTCTGTGTGAGCTTCTTGTGAGTTCTGTCTCTTAGTCGTGCATTTGGGTACAGTTCTGATCAGAAACCTTAACAGTCAGTACAGAACTGAACATATTCAGCTGACAGTGATAATCTATCACAGTATCTGCTTCTATCAGGAACTTAAGACTTAAGCACAGATGGACCTGGTCACCCTTTTGTCTGGTCACTTCCCAATTTACCTATTTTTTTATCACAAGTTATAAAACACTTGCCATTTTTGGTAATGAGCCCTGTAATCTGCGACATGAACAGGGTCTCTCATTCAATATTTCATGTGAGTAGCTACCACAGTGTCAATTACATGTACGTGTTTTGATAAGATTACAAGTGCTGAAGAGCGTAAAACATTAAAAAGGTGCAGGATCTTGTGATTTTCTGTATATTATTCATAAAAGGTAAACCTCCAGCTGCAACTACAATGCATTATTAACAAGTAACATGCCTATATCACATGCTGCAATGTAGGCTATTATATTAATTCGAGCTGCATGTTTTATGTTAAATAAATAAACTATGACACAAAGTGAACGAGACGATATACAAGGTTGAGCAATATATTTGTTTGTCAGCAGTCTCCTTTTTGTCAAATAAATAAATAGATCAATCAAATGAGTAAATTAGTAATATCGATACTACTCGGCTGTAGCCTACATTTTTACGCTTTGCAAGCGTTCTCCAGCTGTGTCTGTGAGTGACGTCATGAACAGTGCATTCGGTGTGATACAGAGCAAGCAACACAGAGCAATGGCAATGGCTAAAGGAGCGTGCAGTGGGTCTGAGACCGGCCTCTGAATGACAACAAGCCCCTGGACTTTAATTCGGCACAACCCTCAAGCTTCGCAACAAAGTTTCTAGTTGGCCTGTTTGCAATTGGCACAGTTGCGTGCGATTGTAGCGGTATTTTTAACGTTACTGCATTGTAGGAATTCGCATTCGTAGTTCGCCTTCTGCAGTAAAACAAATCTCTCTTCCTACGTGTAGCACAAAAAGCTATAGAACGCCGAAAAAGACAAACCTTTCAACTAACATAACACTTGTCTTGGCATTACGGCCGCGAATATGCTCGATAGCTAACTATATAAATTCCGATTTATCATCGCACTTCGTGTGGTAAGTAAAAGCATTTTTCTTATGTCAAATATGCACCTTGCCGAATGTCACCTGCGCCTTCTGTCCCGGCTATTGCAGTATCGCAGGCTACATGAGTAGTAAAGGCATGTGGACGAAATACATGTTTGTGGATTCCACCGAGCATCATTCAAGAATACAGGGATCCTTACGTAGGCTATAGCATGACCAATATGACTTTGCCAGATTTAGCAGTGGTTTTGCTTTTCAAGGTGAGCGGCATCCGTGACATAACGTCATCGTGATGTGCATAGTCACACCCCTCTGCTCTGTGCTAACTGCTAACGCCACAAGCGCATCGCACTGCCAATATTCAGATTCAGAATGAAGCGGAACTTAATAAAACAATTCACATAGGACAACGTATACAGCGTGGTTGTTGCAGATATGACAGAACATTATATTACTTTCATACTTTTTAAAAAACCTTTTTTTTTTTTTGGAAGTTCACATGAAATTGCTTGCTTTGAAGACAAGCATACTGCATTGGTGTTGACCCTTCTGGCAATTCAGCATTCCCCCACTTTATGTACTTTGAACAGTCAGTGGGGCTTTGAAATATTACTGCATCGATATTGAAGTAACTTTGTTAAAAAGCCACTTGCCAGATAACCACCTAAAGTATTGAATACTTTACAACACACCATGCATACACAATGTTTGTATTAGTAACGATGACAGCATGTCAGTAAACAACAGAGAAAGACATGGGACTGAAACACATGCCAGAGGTCAACTTTGCAGTTTAGATGATTGGTGAATATCCATTCGTTGCAGCATTCCAGCATGTTAGAGATTTGTCCAGAAGAGTGTTGGTGCACATTATGTGGATACAATATTTTTTCAACTTTACATAACCACAAACTGTCCAATAGCTGAAGTCATTCACCATATTCCACTATGAAAACTGGGTGGCACATGACCTCACTTTACCTAATAACTGTGGATGTAATTACTGTGCAAACATGAACGTTTGTATTGGACAGGTGCAAAGCACAGGTTGTGTTTTTTATAAACATTTCTGGAGGCACTCTTATGGTCTGTTATAGTCACACAGGATTTTTTTTTTGTCTGAAGCTATTTTTTGTCAGACTATTATTAAATCTTGCATTTGTTCTTGTCGATCTTCCCAAAGTCATCAAAATCACATCTTCCAACATTCCGACTACAGACTCGCCTCTGCATCTTCTTCCTGTGAGGCGACAGTGCTACACACTGCACCACCGTGTCGCCCTCCCTTTTTTAGGTTATATTGTTTATGATTTTATGTGTCCCTTCTAGGGCTTGTTATGGACGTAGTCTGCATTTATTTACAATTCGAATTTTGGTTAGAACAGTTAACTCTCACTTGTGCTTTAGCGATGCTGCGTCTTTACTCGCCGGTCTGGGAATATTGTTAGCCAGGTCTGGGAATATTGCTCATTGTAATCAGGTCAGTGCACTTGTATTTCCTATAGTCTAAGTCACTCTGGATAAGAACATCTGCAAAATTAATGTAAAGTGCTTGAATGTGAAGCCTATCCCAGCTTGTTTAGGTTAGGCTAAAAGTATAAAAAAAGGTACAGTCTACTGAAAATATTCCAGGGGAAAAAAAGCTAAACCAATGTATGTGTCGCAAAAAGGTAGCCTTTGTTTTGTTTTGAGGCCCAGGTGTCTTGTTGTGGCTCGGTGGCTGGTAGAATATCTGAGATAGAATGGTAGGGCAAGCCTGTACACAATCTTACGGCACAAAGGATTTTAGAAGAAACATTTTCGGGAATGGTATAGCGGAGACACAGGTGAATAGTAGTAGAAACACACTGATAGGGCACACACCAGAGAGGAATAGTACAGGGAAGAGCTTTTCCACTGTGGCTCTGTGCAGCCAGCATTAACCAGTTGGCTGACCTCATATGCAGAGAATATGCTATAGTGTCACTGTGTGCTGTGTATTTGCATATAGGAGATTATCTGCTTGTGTGGCATGTGCGATCTTTAATCTCTGTCTTTCAACAGATTGTAGCCCAACCTAACTATATTTTCATCTCCACAGGCATTGCATTTATGTAATCTCGTGCGGTAGAGCGTTATGCTGTTTTCTGTAAGATGTCGTCTTTGTCTCGCTGTACAGTGGGCCAGCACGTGTCAAAGTGTCCAAACCCTCACAGGACAAGGAGTCCATTCTGTAGCTTCTTACTCCCATCTTGGGACAATGAGGCCCTGTTTGTCACTCGTCCCTTCCTGATTTCAAATATATGGGAGTCTCCTCCTGATCCGCACGGGCAACTGTATCAAGCCTGTACTAGCACTCCCTATTCTTATTCATAATGCATATCTCCTGCTGTCATTCTTTATTTTTTTTCTCCTGCTGTCATTTGGTGCCTGCCTGCACGTCGGGTCCAATCACCTTAATGCATGCGAGATTGATTCGTTTGGCCTGCTGCATCCATTCTGGACATGGTTCAGGCATAAGTAGTGGTTTCCGGGATGTCTGTGTCCTTTAATGGGTCCTGGACCGCTCTCACTTCCTGGTTCGACAATATAAGGTTTATTGGATCACATGTTCCAGTTCCTCATGAGTAAGTGCATATTGAGTATGTATAAGAACCTGAGTGGGAGAGTCTTCCATTTTACCTCTCAGTAGTTTTAAGTGCATCACAAACAAACAAACATCTTTAACAACATTTATTATATAGGCTACCATATCGCTAATGGCATTTCTGACAAAAGCACCTGGAAATGAATTATATATTACTCAAATATATTATTTTGTATATATTGTGTTGCAATATAGTAGAATACAATAGTAGAATATAATACAACATTGCTGATGTTGGCTGAGTGTTTTCAATTAATCTTTGCTTGAACCAAGTTTCATTCAAAAGGTTCAATGTATGATAAATCTCTATGGTTACCATTGTGTTCTATATATTATTTCAGGAACGCTAAAGTTTCAGAACCTGGTTCTTTACAGCGTGACCCGGGGCTGCTAGGTTTTTCTGCAGTCAGAGTGATCTGCCTGGTCAGGACTCAGTACCCAGTACATGTGTTTGAGTGGACAATGCCTAATGCACTCTTGAAACAAGATCATAGTTTAATCTGTACACTTTCCCACGGGGAAAGAGGGGTGATTTACTGCTGTCAGAGTGTGGAGGAGATGCACAGGATCCAGCCTCCTGTCATGGTTTATAAGAGTGCTACTCACTCTGTTTTGAAGCACTTTGCAGCAGTGCATTATTGAGTAGAGGGTCTACCCGTACAGCATCGGTTTGCCAGTGGTTACGATCATTAAGAATAATGCAGCGATGCTCCATAAAGGGCCGTGAGCACGGTCAGAGGATAATGGACCCAAACCCCATTACTTCTTCTTCGAGTCCTTTGCAATCTTAGATGTCATTCTGCCAGTGTCTGGCGCAGGACACAGCTGATGGAGTCGGTTCAGCCAGGTCCTGGGGGCTGCACTGGGGGGGGCGTCGTCACATTCCAGCAGGTGGGACATTGTCTGTACTGCTCCGCAGCCACACGTGTCCCCCGTGTGTGGTCCATCCATGTCTTCACAGTTGCTTGCACCTCCCCCTCCCTCCCTCCACCTGTTGAGGGTCTTCCAGGGTCCCATGGGGGGAGGTCGTGTCCGCTGGCGCGGCATTCAGTTGGTTGCCTGTCTCTCCTCTCATTCTTGGGCTTGTGTTAGTTGTTTTAGTTGTGCCATTCACCCTCTCCAGTTGGTGGCCGTTCGTTTTTTGGTGGGGGGAGGGGGGGGGGGGTGTGTGGGAAAAACTTCTTGGATTTGGATTGGGGGGGGGGGTGCTGTATGTGGGGTACAGGGGGGGGGTCATGTCCTCATCTCTCTCTCCTCTGCTCTCCGGGGGCGATGGGGGGGCGGGGGGTGTGGGGGGGGGGGGGGGGGCAGCGCATAGAGGCACGGCACTGAGGGGGGCCTGCAGCCCGTGATGGATGCGTGTCGTGATGTGGCGGCAGGTGTCGTTGAGGTGTGTGTGGTGGTGTGTGCTGTGGGCGCAGCAGCAGCTGAGCAGGCATACTCAGCACAGGGCTACGGGGGCTGGGGGTGGGTTTGGTTTTGGGGTTGTGGTTTGATGGCCCACTTTGAGTTTGATGGTTTGCGCAGGGGTGTTATTTGGTGTTTGTGTTGGTTTTTGTTGGTTGGTGTGAAGGAGAGTGTGTCCGAGTGTGTGTAGTGTCCTGTGTCCAATGTACACAGGGTGGGGTTGGTTGGTTTTTTTTCATTTTCATTCATTTTTCTTTTCTTTCAGATTTCTTTTTTTTTTTGGATTTTTTGCATTTTTTTTTTTTTTGGGTGGTTGTTTTTTTTTGTTTGGTTGTGGGTTTAGTTGGGGGACATCTGGGGGAGGGCTTTTTGGGCATGGGGGTTTTTTTTGGAGGGCGATTTTATGCAGAGTTGAAGGTTGGTGATGCAGAGGGATGAGCGGTGATGTTGGGTGTGGGGGTGTTGGGGGGGGGGGGGTGGGTGTTTGTTGGAGTAGATGTTTGAGAGGTTGAGGGGTAGTAGAATTGTGCCCCAGAGAGAGCAATGTTGCAAATAACTTTTTATTGCATTCGGCTAGTTTCTGCTAGTGCTATTCTGGCTAATATGAATGGCAAGCTCAGGTTGTCCTTTAATATCGGACGGGAAATCTATTGGCTATAAGGATGAGCATTGTGGGGAAAAAGGACAATTGGTTAGGGTGAGCTCGGTTGGGTTTTGGGGTTTGAGGATTTGGTTGGGTTAGGAAGGGTGGATATATTGTGCTTATCCGTTCTCTGTTTCTGGATCCATATTTAAACAGCGATGTTGGCTCACTCTGGCTAACTGAGGATGTAATTAAATGCCTCCACTTTCCACAGGAGGAGAGGGCACTGCAAGGGCAATGCGACTATTTTTTTATTTTTATAGTGGAGTGGCTTTGATCAGACTAGACTGTTCAGATATAGTGGTACTCACTGGTCCCTCTTGTAGTCGTCTGCTCTCATTGTTGGGATGTCTAGACAACATCAAGTCCTGGATGGTGGCCAATCTTCTCATGCAGAGTGGCAAAGCAACTGAAAAATCATGCTCATTGGCCTCAGTTCATTTGAGCAGCTTTGAACTCACTATCTTGTCTAAAATGTTACATTTCTGAGGAAGTTGCCATGAATCCTGAGTTAAATTTGACTTCCACATCAAACTAGCTTTAAAGTCTCCTGGCAATAGAGAGGGAGTAGCGAGCTTTGCAGTGCGCTTCAGTGTATTAATTAGTGCGCATAGGTACAGTGTAATGCACTGGAGGTGTTTTGTTTGATATGACAATGTTAGAATTAAAAACTGGATTTTAAACATCGAAAAAGTGTATTTTGAACTCTTGTAAAAATGTAAAAACTCTGCAGTTACATCTTAATTTGTGTCAAACCCATGTTTAAAAGATTACATCTCCAAAAATTAGGCCAAATTCTCAAGAAGAACAACAAAACATTTCCGTATACCAACAGCATAGTATGACTTAGTCACTTAGAGTTTTAAACCAACTTTATTCGTTGTTGAGTTATGAGACATTGTACATAGAGCTGGATAAGACATGTCAATATATTTGACACCAATTTTACCCTCGCTAAATGTAGCCTATACCTTTTCAATGGTGATTACTGAATAGGTTGGGCCTGGCATCACTGAATGGCTTTGACCAGAAACTTTATTCTTTATTTAGAACGGAATAGCCTGAATTTTTGGCCTTAATCTTGATCTATCTATACATTCTCTCTTTTGTAAGTTCTAAATACCACAGGTAAATTGTGATTGCAGCCAGATTTGACGTGTTCAGATGAGGTCTCTGATGATGCATGGTTGCTTTTATAATGCAGGGCTGCCCAGTTTCATCAGTAAGATCGTTTTACATTATGACGTGTATTTTTATGTACAAAACAGTTATGTTTTTTTTTTATTGTTATTACTTGTAGTGTGATAAGGAACCTGCGGTTGTGTTTAGAACCCTGCCACGTGTAAGGTATCCCACACTGCAAAAACCTAATCTTAACAAGCATTTTAATCTTACATTTAGACTTTTGAATTTTATTTCTGTAACTTATTTGCTAAATAAGACAAAAAGATTGCCAGTGGGGTAAGATAATTTCACTTGTCAAGCAAAAAACTTAAAACAAGTGAATATTTTTCACTTTAGGGAAAAAGATAAGATTTTAAGTCTCATTACAAGACTAAAACACTTGTTAAGACAGACATTTATTGCAGTGCATGTGTTCAATGGGACCTGATCTGATTGTTGTGGGCGAGGGAGAACTTTTTTTTCTCTGATCGGTCTGGAATGGGAAATGAGAGGAGAATGCAGGATTAAGAGATCCTGCAGAGAAGCGGTGGTCCAATGATTCAGGGGTGTAGGACAGATTTGCCCAGCTGGGGGTGAGATTGGGCTGTCAGAGAAGAATAATGCAAGATAATACTGCACCATACAAATCCCTGCTTGCTTTTTTGCAGTGAAATGATCCCACTAATGTAGGCCTGTTTGCACAATCAGACGTCATTCCGTTTGCACTGCACAGACACGCGAGACCCAAAAACTGTGTGGGACAGAGGAAAAAAATGAGGGAGGGGTCATAAATCTTGCCTGTGGGTAGATGGGGCATGAACAAAACGCTCTCATACAAGACTTATTTTTATGCAGTTTTGACCAAAATATTACCAATAGTCCCTTAATACATGACAAAATATAGGCTATTGCTTAATAATATTAACAAGAATACGAAGGAATTATAAGAATAATTTGATTTGTCGAGCACTTTTCATATGGTATCTCGACTCAGGGCACTGAACATCAAGCTAGGGGGAAAAGGTTATGAAAAAAAGATAGAAAGTAGCCATAGGGCTACTGTTAGATAATTCAGGGTATCTTAAGCAGGGGGGGTTGGTGATATAATGGAAGAGAACAGAGAAGAGGTTATACTAGTTATTTTGAAGAAAGCAGATATGTTGTTGCATTGCTTACAAAAACATATATGTACAGCTAGACTGAATCAATTCAGGTTAAGTACCATGGTTTACAATTGCAGCAACCTATCTTAGAACCAAACCTGTATCGGTGTCACAATCTTACTACAAGGTTAATTGACTTCTTACTGTAGTATTTCAGTGGATGCCAATCAGGGTGAACTAAGAGCTAGTGTGCTCTACACTGCATGTTACAGGAGCAGTAATTCTGCATGTTAATATAGGTTGCAGGGGTGTGCTGTGTGCTGTATGTTTCAAAGCTCAATATTATTTAGCAGTGTGTACTGCAGATTGAACAGGTCGTTCACCCGCAGTGTGTATTACAGATTGCAGAGGTAGATAACCCGCAGTGTGTATTACAGATTACAGAGGTAGATAACCCGCAGTGTGTATTACATATTACAGAGGTAGATAACCCGCAGTGTGTATTACAGATTACAGAGGTAGATAACCCGCAGTGTGTATTACAGATTACAGAGGTAGATAACCCGCAGTGTGTATTACAGATTACAGAGGTAGATAACCCGCAGTGTGTATTACAGATTACAGAGGTAGATAACCCGCAGTGTGTATTACAGATTACAGAGGTAGATAACCCGTAGTGTGTATTACAGATTACAGAGGTAGATAACCTGCAGTGTGTTGTGCATTGCAGGTTACAGTGGGACAGTTGTTATCCTGCTGTGTATATCGATTTTTGATACTTTAATCATTTGCGTATTCATTCACAAGTCATGTATTTGTTAAATATGTATGTGTTTTTACAGTTACACTCTATCCCTGCAGCTCTTTCAGCATCTCTCATTTCTGCTGTAAAGGGTGCTGTGCTAAATTCACATTAGACAGCTTTATGGATTTGGTGCTGCCTGCATTTACAGAGTTGGCAGGCTAACAGTATATATCCCTCCCTGGCAGAATTATAGAAGGAGATTTAAAGTACAGAGCACCACCATGGAATGATTTTTTGTTAGTGTGTGGGGAAATGTGCTATGGAACCATGAGGAGCTTGACTTTTTATGCCCAGAGATAACCTCACGTGTAAGCAATGGTACTGGGCAACATACCTGCATCTCGGAGTCCAGGCCTTGGCACCTGCACCCCCTCTGGCTTTGTCTTAGAGGTTGGGGGGCATATTTCTAGCGTATGAGAAGCTCAGAAGACTGGGATTTGTTATTTAACAGCCCCAAAGCGCAAGAATATGAGAAAGTCAGAGGTCTTGGGACTTGGCTTCTGATGCTGGAACTCATAGACTGTGTGCCTGACTCAGAGCTCAGAGGTTGAGTGTACGCAGCTCAGAATTTGAATGTGGGGATCCTGGATCTGAGTATACCTCCCAATGCCCAGGGCCTTGTTCCTCGTTCATGGATAACTTGGTTAGCTAACTGTGATGAGTAAAACCCAGAAACCCCCAAATATGGAACATATGAACCAGAAAAAACACTGTTCCGGGTTTTACTCATTTAGCCTGCTAACTCAGTTAGCCAGCTATGAGGAATAGGGCCCACGACACCGGTGCACCTCAGAACATTCGCACCGGCTCTAGTGCCTTCTTATAAGTCGGGCTCTAAGCATTAGTGAAGCTGCTGATTTAAAGATGAAGATGAAGATGAACTGAAAACCTATTGGTTTATTAATACACATAATCACCAGTTAAGTCTTTGAAAGCAAAAAATAATACATTACATCCAATACCTATACCTATAGCTGCAACTGTACACAGGAAGAACAGGCTAATAAAACACAAGAAGGTTTACAAACAAAGTACATAACCAGATGATTCCGTATGGAAATGACTATGGTACCAGAACCCGAATGTCCCTTTGGGCTCCCCTTAAATGCCATCCTGGCCAAACCTTCCACATTCCATAATTCTATTAGTTTGCCCAAAAATAGATCCAAACAAATGGCAAAGGTCATCCCACTCGCAAATAAAAATGGATGTGAGACAATCCCATGTCCCGACGGTCGCATTGATTGACCTTCCAGTTGTGTTTTCTGGTCTCTGGTATTTGTGGCTCCATCAGTGCAGGACCGTGGATATTTGGTTGAGAGATTATAACTTTGTGGTCCACAGAATAGAAGATTCCACCTTACAAACCCCAAAAGACATAAGTTGTAACAAAAGGGGAATTCTCAACAGACTGCAAGATCCTCTGGGTCTGCGAAAATATCCTGTAGGGTAGCACTGCTCTTAATTTGTTAACTCAGAAGCTATAGTCATAACTGTGACTGCTTCCACTCACATTTGTTCTACAACTGTTTCATGAATTAATAATGCTTTATAGGCAGTAATAATGCTTTATATTTTGTTTGCTAGCATACATGAGGCTTTTTATGATTACTCCTCGATTCCTCTGATTCCTCTTAATGGATTTGAATTTGTGTAGAGTATTACCTGTGCAGATATTTCTCTCTACCTGACTCTCTTCTACACAGGTGTATGTACAGGTGTGTGACGCTCCGCTGTCTCTCACCCTCCACAGGTAATTCACGAGAACGCAGGTTGGCCCAGGGCCCAGACACACTGCCATTCTGCCCACCTGACCCCAGCTGATTGGCGGTGCGCCACTCATGGCACGCGGTGCCCTCCCCCTATGAAAAGCTGCCAAGCTGGACGTCACCGCTTCGCTCCGCCCCTCCACGCCCCCCTCAGAACCCGGCGGTGAGCAGGCAGAGCTCGCCCAGGAGGAGCAATATGTGAGCGAGGGCGTGTCATCGGAGGAGGCACTGGGTGACATTGTCTATAGAGACGCCGGGACTATTACAGGTACATGGTGGCTGGCCTCTCTCTCTCCCTCTCTCTCTCACTCTCTCTCTCACTCTCTCTCTCTTTCTTTTTTTCTCGGTCTCTGTCTCTGTCTCTCTTTCAATTACGCTTTATGTCATGAAAGGAAGGCATTCCAATGTTGCCAAAGCAATACCGTATTGATCATTATAATGAATAAATAAATAATGATAAATAAATAAAATAAATACATAAGGGTGGTATTGTTAACTATACATGTTTAAAACAGTATAAACAAATATATAAATATATACAAGAAGATACACAGAATTACTTATTAATATGGATAATACAAAAGTAATTTAATAGTTTCATATGTTTATAATATATTGGGCAACTAGGTTGTGGTTGTTTGTTCCCATAATAGTATCCTTACCTTTTCTATATCTGAGAGAATAGAAAAGGTGGGAATTTCAACAGTAAAATTTGGTAGAAATTATTTTTGCATCCGTTCATATTTTTTGCAAAAGAGGATAAAGTGCATTTCAGTTTGTCTCGCTCTCTCTCCCCTCTGTATGCACTGAACTGACTGGGATTGCAGTGTTGAGTAAGGGCCTAATTTCTTTATAAAATAAAATACATTTGGCACCCAACGCGGGGGTGAGACTAAATTGAGACCCTGTACGAACCCCACTGCCGATTCTGGAAAGTGTAGACAATCCACAGTTCTCCTCCGAAACATGTTGTGTCACAGCTAAGCTCACATAGAGCGGAGTTGGAGGAGGGAACTTTCATATGCGGCTTTAACATGCAGTCTACAGGCCCCTGATCAACCAGCTGGGACACTAGATAGCAATGCATACAGGTCCCTATCCGAATGAAGCCTATTGCCAATTTGCATGTCGCGCTTTGGAGCTACCGGCTCATCCATGCACCACAGTGTGGTGCCTTAACCGAATGAGCCACCCAGCAGCCCCACCTCTCCTCATTTCTAAATCATGACATTCTCTTCTCCTGTGAAAATAGCTTTTTGTGAACACCTGGCTTATCCAGACTAATCCTAATTCATGCTGACCTTGTAATGGCACACATACACACACACACACACACACACACACACACACTCACGTACACACACATCCCTAAGTACACATGAATACACACACATAAAGTAGGCATACACAAATAGACAAACGCACACACACACCCCTGGGTAAACATGAATAAACACACGAGTATGCACTCGGAAATAGGCGCACACACACACACACACACACATCTCTAAGTACACATGAATAAACACACACAAAGTAGGCATACACAAATAGACACGCACAGACATCCCTAAGTAAACATGAATAAACACAGGTAGGCACACAGAAATAGGCATGCAGACACACACACACACACACACACACACACACACACATGAACGCATATGTAGACACACATAGACTGCCATTGTACATATGGGTACTCTCACATAATGCACATACACATTTGCCCAAGCTCATAATGTCATAAATTTTAATCTCAACCAAATACAAAAATGTAATTTCCCATTTCTTATATGGTATCAGTGGCCCATACATGTCTACTGCATTTCTATGAATGCTGCTGTCTACTGCATTTCTATTCCTGCTGCTGCCTACTGATCTCAGATTAGGCATGCTAGTGCTACAGTGTGTGAGCTGAGACTGTCCACAACCACCAAAAAATCCAGCCCTAAACTAGAAAACACAGACTGACTGTCATTAGTATGACTATTGTAAAGCCCATGACATGGGGGTGTATTATTAAAGAATTAATCAGTTTTAATGTGTTTCTGATATCACTACGTTTGCTCACCTTCACTGTGTCTCTGCAGGTTGTGTAATAGTCATCTTTACAAATAGACATGTTGCACCATCTTGTGGGTCTTCAGTGAAACTGCACTGTCAATATTATGAAAGGCTTTCATATTTATTGACCTCTTTTCTTTCTCAAGGATGTAGGACTCATTAGAACTCTTTGGCAGTGTTTGTTCAGGTTTAAGAGAAAACAGTGTGTTACTGACTGTATATTTGGTGCTCAAGGTTAATTGTGTTCCTCTCCAAAGTAACTTATCTACATTTGTACAATTGAAATTCAATACAAAACCCAGTCTCCTGAGCACCAGTTCCTTTGCCAGCAATAAAGGCTTAAGGTATTGACTGCACACGCAGCAAATTAGTTTTTCTAAGTAATTTTAACAGTTATGGTTAGCTTTTTAATTAAGTTAGTTTAAATAAAATCATCCCCAGCAGTATATGAAAGATTATGAATCCAGAGGAAATGGAAAATATCTAATTTATTGCGTCCAACAGAAAAGATACCGGAAATAATTGCATATTATGGAAGTTCCAATTATTTATCAGCAGCTGGGGGAAACTTATGTGTCACGTGTAGCCCTTGGCTCTGACGTACCTTCCAAGCGTTAGGTTGCAGCATGGAGCCACAATGGCCCCCTGGGTGCAGAAACGCAGGATGGCGTGCCAGGCCAGATTGCTCATTGGTTTGGCATTATCCTGTTTGTACTTAATCAGGAGGGCTGGAGGACCATGTGACAGCTTCTGCTGGCCTGATGGGCATGCTGGGTAGTGGGTGAATGCTCTGGATTCCCTCTCTGTGCCTTTTTCCATGTGTCATATGCGCGCACGCACATGCACGCACACACACACGCACATAAAAATGAATGCATACACACACACAGACAAACACACTCTTAAAAGTGAACATAGAACAACTACTGACACACACACACACACACACACACACACACACACACTAGCTTTGCGTGATGCTCCCTGAGTGATTCCCCTTAATGTCTGTTACGTCTGTTATGTTAAAATAATATTGTACAATAATAACAGCTGTAGCTGTAGCTGTTGCTACTTTGGTTTCTTTTAATGGAGGCCTCTTGTGTCTGACAACACCAGCCTTCCACATAGAAGAGTGAGGGTAATTTACAAAGATATAACATCTTTATCCTGTTGAGTATTGCTCTAATGCTCTAATTGCTCTAATGCTGAACTTTCACATTGTTGAAAATGTACTGTTTAAATATAGACCCCATTGTGTAAATTACTTAAAGGACAGTTGAATTAAGCGGAAGCTTTGAACTTCAGCACAATAAACAATCATTTACAGCCTGTGCATTTAGCAGAAATAATAAAAATTATTTCTACACTATTATGTGTTCTATAAATAATATGATAATTATGCCGGGGGATTTCTAATAACATCTTGCATATGTGCATACAGGCATTTTGGCTTTGGCTCACACACAGCCTTGATGTCAAAGAGCTTATGTGGCATATTTGCTCTGCACATATTGTATATGAGCATTGTATGTATTTTAATGCAGAAACTAAGTGAATACTGATAATGTCATTTTATTTTTGAAGTCGTGTGTGGTGGGTTTGTGTGGATGTGGTAATTATACAAATAATTAACCTTCTGTGTGGGCAGGGTAATGACTCTTAATGGTGTTTTTGTGAGGGAGAAGAATGACTTATTTGGAGCTGTGGTGAACGAGTCGGACTGGGATAACATCATATGCCATTACCTTAATGATAGAGATTAGCCTGCTTCCTTTTATCTGACAGTACTGAGTTCAATACAGCTGTGATCCCCCGAAGCAAATAGCCCAAGCCATCTTATTCAGGCATCGCAATTTTGCACTGCGATATTAAGAGAAACTTTATGTCTCCTGAACCACCCCACTCCCCATCTCTTAATTTCTCTTATGTTCAATTATAAACATCTTCTGTTTCTGAGAGATGAGTGTAATAGTACTGTTTCTCTGTCCTCTCTGTCACAGATTTCTGTTACAATATGTATACTATGCCCTTTTTATCAGCGAGGTTTGTAACTATGTATACTATGCCCTCTTTATCAGAGGTTTGTTACAATATGTATACTATGCCCTCTTTATCAGAGGTTTGTTACAATATGTATACTATGCCCTCTTTATCAGAGGTTTGTTACAATATGTATACTATGCCCTCTTTATCAGAGAGGTTTGTTACAATATGTATACTATGCCCTCTTTATCAGAGGTTTGTTACAATATGTATACTATGCCCTCTTTATCAGAGGTTTGTTACAATATGTATACTATGCCCTCTTTATCAGAGGTTTGTTACAATATGTATACTATGCCCTCTTTATCAGAGAGGTTTGTAACTATGTATACTATGCCCTCTTTATCAGAGGTTTGTTACAATATGTATACTATGCCCTCTTTATCAGAGGTTTGTTACAATATGTATACTATGCCCTCTTTATCAGAGAGGTTTGTAACTATGTATACTATGCCCTCTTTATCAGAGGTTTGTTACAATATGTATACTATGCCCTCTTTATCAGAGGTTTGTTGCAATATGTATACTATGCCCTCTTTATCAGAGGGGTGTGTAACAATATGTATACTATGCCCTCTTTATCAGAGGGGTGTGTAACAATATGTATACTATGCCCTCTTTATCAGAGAGGTTTGTAACAATATGTATCTCATGTCTCCTCTCTAACATATACAGGTGCAGCTCAAGAAATTAGAATATTGTGAAAAAGTTCAATATTTTTTGTCACTCATGTCAGAAAGTGAAACTCATATATTATATAGATTCATTACACATAGAGTGAAATATTTCAAGCCTTTATTTCTTGTAATTTTGATGATTATGGCTTACAGCTAATGAAACCCAAAATTCAGTGTCTCAGAAAATTTGAATATTTTGCTTTAACATATTTTTAAAGTATCATATTTAATATTTGGTCGCATATCCTTTGCATGCTGTTACTTCCTGAAGTCTGTGACCAACATCAAAAGACTCTCGATATCTTATTTTCAGGTACTGTTACAAGCGATACTATAACCTCTCTGCTTTTGAACTGATCTCTATGGGAATTGGGGGGTGAGACTAGTTTCAGCTGTAAATTTACACTGGTACAGTATGGAACACATGGCTGGCTAAATGGCTGTAAGTCATCAAGGGTCTGAGCTATCGAACGAGCCCAAAACCATCACTCTCTTGCCAGATATGGAGTAGATGTGGATGGATCACTGCAAGGGTTATTTCTCCTGACTCATTTTCCTATAGAACTCTATGGGGAAAAAAGTCAGGAGAAACAACCCTTAAAGGGATCCATCCACATCTACTCCATATCTGGCCGCAGAGTGATGGTTTGGGGCTCGTTTGATACCTTAGACCAGTGTTTCCCAACCAGTGTGCCGCGGCACACTAGTGTGCCGTGAGAGATCGTCAGGTGTGCCGTGGGAAATTATCTAATATCACCTAATTAAAGGGGTAGGAAACCCTCGGTTACATTCTCTCTCCGCCCACTCCACGAATTCGAAAAATGCAATTAAATGGGCGTGGAAAGCAGCAGCCGAGGGGGAGGGGCGAGAGCGAGGAGAGAGGCTATCGTCACCTGAAGACACGCCCACAAGGGAAAATATTGCGAGTGAAACTGAGTCTGTATCAATCGCTGACTAATTCGGTGATATCAGTCAATGGCTTCTTCGAGGTGGGGGACATCTCCCCTCCGGAATGCTCTGGGCTTTCCACCGCCCAGGAGTATGAAGAAGAAAATGGTCTTATACATCTAACGTAGCTATGCTTCACGAACATGACAATAAAATATGTAAACGAATGCCAAGTGAAACTAAACGGCTGTTAGCTATAGGCTACGCTACGGGAGACTTCACAATCTGCTCAAATCGATGTTCTGCCCAGTAAATTAACGTTTGTCAGCAAATATTCATTCTGACATAACGTTACCTGCAGATTATACAAACATGAAAAAATACAACACGTAGGCTAATGAATGTTAAGTGAAACTGAACGGCTTTTGGCTTTTTTATTTTGTTTTACCTACGTTATCCTAGCCATCTACAAATGCACGTTTACTAGCTATCCAAATAACTTAACTAAGACATACGTTAACATAAGCACAGCATTATCACTTTGTACCTTGTACCATTTTTATTTCAGTAAATACATGTTCCAGCCATGGGGGGTTCCAGATAGTGCAGTTAATGGTTATCCATCAAACGTAACTCCGTAACTCCTGCTCCAGTTAACTATGGTTAACGATACGAAAACAACTCAAGTAAATATCTTTGAGGCTACAAGATAACCATCACGTTAGCAAGCCAACAAGACGCCGTAGGCTGCACTTAATTTAATTTACCGCATTTGGAGGGACAGAAATATCAGTCGGGCTTGGTAACGTTTCCGCATTCCTTTGGCTGGCATACCCCAATTCAACCTGGGCATAGTGTAACTGTTAACGTTAATCCGCGGATGCTCTTGCACCCAGAGAAAGCACACTTGCGACCCATCAGTCATTGCTTGTAAATTGAAACTATTGGAATTGAAAAAACGAATTTACAATTGTTAATAACTAGCATAATTGGAAAAATGCTAATACATTGAAAGAGACTAACTGTAGGCTACAACGATATTGCTTGTCAAATGGATATAGCCAAAAAAAACAGTTCTTCATGCTTTGGCTTTTGCCAAAAAATAAAAAATAAAAAAATAAAAACAGAGAGAGACTGAGAGCTGTTGAGGAAGAGCTTCGTGTGTGTCTTTCTACCATTACTGCCAGGATATCCATTTTGTGTTCATCGAAACAGCCCCAGGTTTCCCACTAAGTATAAATACATTAAAAAACTATATTATTAACTATATGTATTATAATAAAGGTCATCTAATCTAATATGTACTGTGTTAGTGTCATTTTGTGTCATTTTGGTTGGTGGTGTGCCCCAGGATTTTGTAAATGTAAAAAATGTGCCGCGGCTCAAAAAAGGTTGGGAAACACTGCCTTAGACCATAGGTGTCAAACTCCCGGCCTGCGGGCCAAATCCGGCCCGCCACGTCATTTTTTGTGGCCCGCGAGAACTTAATTATCTGACGCGGAATCCGGCCCGCCACGTCATTTTATGCGGCCCGAACTTAAGTATCTGACGCGTGTATCTACGTGGCTGGTTAACGGGGATTTACTTTTACGATATAACAGACAAACGCACCCCCCCCCGTCAACAAAAATTCTTTTTTGCACCCCCCCCCCCCCCCCCCGTCAACAATTACAATCGAGGTCCGCGAAAATCCCAAGTATGGTTATATTTATAGTCTTACAGTTACAACCGGCCCTTTGAGGGCAACCATAATGCTGATGTGGCCCGGGGTGAAAATGAGTTTGACACCACTGCCTTAGACCCTTGATGACTTACAGCCATTTAGCCAGCCATGTGTTCCATACTGTACCAGTGTAATTTACACTGGAGCCACAAAGTGAATCTAGTCTCACCCCCCAATTCCCATAGAGAACAGTTCAAATGCAGAGAGGTTATAGTATCGCTTGTAACAGTACCTGAAAATAAGATATTGAGAGTCTTTTGATGTTGATTGGTCACAGACTTCAGGAAGTAACAGCATGCAAAGGATATGCGACCAAATATTAAATATGATACTTTAAAAATATGTTAAAGCAAAATATTCAAATTTTCTGAGACACTGAATTTTGGGTTTCATTAGCTGTAAGCCATAATCATCAAAATTACAAGAAATAAAGGCTTGAAATATTTCACTCTATGTGTAATGAATCTATATAATATATGAGTTTCACTTTCTGAAATGAGTGACAAAAAATACTGAACTTTTTTACGATATTCTAATTTTTTGAGCTGCACCTGTATGTGTATGTAAGGGTCCTCATGTTCCGTCTTTTCTATCATGTAACTGTGTTGATAGTCTGTCCCCTCTTTCCCAGATGTATGTAACAGCTGTGATGCTCTTTTAATTCCCTCACAGATGTGTGTAACAGTACTGATGTCTGTTTAATTCCCTCACAGATGTGTGTAACAGTACTGATGCCTGTTTAATTCTCTCACAGATGTGTGTAACAGTACTGATGTCTGTTTAATTCCCTCAAAGATGTGTGTAACAGTACTGATGTCTGTTTAATTCCCTCAAAGATGTGTGTAACAGTACTGATGCCAGTTTAATTCCCTCACAGATGTGTGTAACAGTACTGATGCCAGTTTAATTTCCTCACAGATGTGTGTAACAGTACTGATGCCAGTTTAATTCCCTCAAAGATGTGTGTAACAGTACTGATGTCTGTTTAATTCCCTCAAAGATGTGTGTAACAGTACTGATGTCTGTTTAATTTCCTCACAGATGTGTGTAACAGTACTGACCTTCCAGAGGTGGAAATCATTAGCCTCCTGGAGGAGCAGCTGCCTCTCTACAAGCTGAGGGCAGACACCATTTACGGATATGACCACGACGACTGGCTCCACACGCCCCTCATCTCCCCCGACGTCAATATCGACCTCACCACAGAGCAGATCGACGAGACGCTCAAGTATTTCTGTGAGTCCTGCTTTCTTTGTCTTTTCCCAGCTGGCGCATAACATAGAGATAACGTTGCAGTAACGTGGGGATGGTGAGGTGCATTGTCTCTGCAGTAATCAATGTTGTATGGCTGTATGACCCTTTTGAGGTGAGTATATTCTGGTTTTTTGCATGAATATCTCAGTGCAAAAAGGTACTTTTGTGGTGGAAGAACTGAGTTGATTAGAGATTATGTCATAATCCATTTGGACATCTGAATTTAATTGGCTTCATTAGTAGATGCCTGATGGACTGTGATGAACATTTCCTACAGTGCAGTTTTTAAAGATAAATACCTTGAGTATGATTCTAACATAGATGTAATCATTGGATGGTTAAACTGTCGGCAGTTTCTTTGTTCAGAATTGTTGTAATAAAGTCCAAGAGTGATATGTGCACTCGTCTTCTACAGTAGATATCCCTGTAATGGGTCTCATATTTCAAAGAAATAAATGACTGGGCTATTTTAAAACATTCATGTCTTACCATCAATAACACTATCTGCAATTTCTTATGGCACTGGCAACCCTGTACCAATAAAACATGGCTTAAAATATATTCAGAAAGTTCTTGCTGTCCTGTATTTAATTATTCCATATGCAGCTGTATATGCGCTTAGATTACATTGCTACAGACCTATAATGGGCTGTATATAGGCCAGTTCAATACATAGATTATTTTTCCCCAAGGATAAAAGATGGTGATTTTTTGAAGCTGTGTCTATGTTGTTAATTTTAGCTTCTGTGGTTATAGTTCATTTATTCTCAGGAAATAGTTGCTGTTTATATTCTGATATAATGCTCTAATTTTGGCTAAAACAAAAATAGAAATAGAATTAAAATAGAACGCGGAGAATGTGGAGTAACAGCAAAGACAGTGTTACTAATATTATAGGCCTCTATTGAGTCAGCAAAAAATAAAATATGGCGTCTCAGGCGTGTCTGCTATTTCTTTCCGGAGGTACAACATTTCTCACAGTTCCTGTAAGTGACCCGCAGAGCTTCATCACTTATGTCCGGACTATTTCCACGCACTCATTCCCAGGCCTGGCATGAGATGATTACACCTGGTCAGCAGCTCTTTCGTAGCTTTTTACATGACAAAGTGCTTTTGTCAGCATTCCTGGTTTAAATTGAATAACGGAAAGTGTGTAACGGCCGTGTGTTTTCCAATATTTTATCCCGCTGTCCCTCGATCTGCACCACGCTGTAAATCCAGGCTGAAGTAAGCTGCTTGGTGAAAGTTAAAAGGAGTGTATCGCGTTCACATCCTTCAGCTGAAAGCTGGAATCAGAGCCGGTCTCCATAGCAACCGGAGGGAGGGAGGGATGGGCCACTTCCTCCTGGGAGAGAGTGAGAATGAGGGCGGGGGGGAGGGGGGAGTGATGGTGTCGGTGAAATCACAGGAAGGTGGGGCCGTCTGTGACGCAGCCCACCCGGATTGGCTCACTCTCCCCTTCTACCCTCCCATGGCCTTGAAACGAGAGCTCCAGATTCAGGAGCCGTTAGCCACGCCTCCCCTCCTTTTCCAACCAGTGGCTGTGATTTTTGTGAGAGTTCTTTATTTTATTTTATCTGGCCCCTCCCGCCTCCTCTCTTCCGTCTCCCACACTCGGACTGGGGTACCAGGGATGCGACTCCGTGCCACAGCAGGGTCTGTCCGTGTTACACAAGCATGAGGTGCGCGGGACCACAGGAGACCCTCTCTACCGAGTTACGCTGAAGATGCAGAGATTCGTGGAGGCGGATTATTACGACCTGGACTGGTACTATGAGGAGTGCACCGATGGTAACGCCGCTGCTTTTGCTGTTATGAAACAGGGAATAGTGACTGTCTGCCGGGAGAGTGTGAGCGCTTGTAATCATCTCACATTGTGTGCGCGTCACTTTCAGGGGCCTTGCCCTGCTTCTATTCTCAGAGGAGAGCTGCTCGCCCACTGGGTTCTTAGCGGCAATTGTTCCCTGTGTGTATGTGTGTGTGTATGTGTGTGCTTGCGTTTGTGTGGTTCAGCAAAGTTTGTCAAGCTGGGAAGTTTGTTGTTGTTGTTGTTGCTGTCAGTGGGCCTGAAACATTGAGCACACTGCTTCTGTTGCTCTGGGTAGTTCTGGTGAATATTTAACCCTTTGAGCACACTGCTTCTGTTGCTCTGGGTAGTTCTGGTGAATATTTAACCCTTTGAAGAGTAGGTTTTTTGGAATGTTTTTTCAAAATTCTAAGTCAGTGTTCTAGAACTCTTTTGCTTTCAGTTACGAGAAGTGATTATTACATCACAATTAAAATGTTCAGTTAATAGCATTTTAATCACATATTACATGAAGTCACTGCTTCTGGTGCTGGCAGAATTGTGAGGCTGGAATGGGGTTCATTTTGATTTATAAAAAGATGACTGTGCCTTCAGAATGTGTGGAAGAGAAGCTGTGGTTCTGAGCTCATAGTCAGCGAAGGAAGGAGTGCATGTCCATGCCATGCCCCCCCATCCTACACACTGCAGTTTGGTTATGTCACACTCGCTTGCTGTGGGGCACAGCATAGATGTTTTGTTTGACCAGGCTTATCGTCTGCCTGTGCAATACACTGTGGAGTCAGTGCGCTGTCCCATCAAAATCCTGGGTACTATCTAATTACCTTCCTCATTATATCACACAAATGGTTTGTTGTTTTTTTTTAAAGTAGGCCTGTAGTTAGCTTTTAAAAATAATGATGTGTTGATGTTTTGAATTTGTATTTGAGTCTGAAACAAGCTGAGTTCCTTTTTAAGGCAAATTGCACCCTTGGACTGGCTGATAGGCTTCTGTTCATCACTATGATGTCTTATATTTACACACTGTGTTTGTCTATGAAACTCATTTACAGTTTCAAAATATTAAGAAGGTACACAACTTATATTGCACATTTTTATTTGGTACGTTTTACTTTTTTTTTCTCGAACTAATTGCTTTAAACATCGATATCATCGGCATTGCTGCAGGCCCACGCCATCTGTGTTAACGGCACGTGAAAGTGTTAGGTGGCAATTACATCCACTGCCCCCCCACACACACATACACACACCCCACCAACACGCGCCATCCCGCCCATTACCCGTACTGCTGCTCTCATGTGTTCCATTAATAACATTCCCCCTCCTGGACCAACAGTGCCCCCCTATGATGCTCTTGGGGAAAGGTCAGGCCTGTATATGCCTGTAAGAGGGTTGCAGACAGAGACATGATTCCTCATTAATGACTTGCCTGGCTGTGATGCAGCATTGCGCGGTCTCCGTTCTACAGGGTGTTGGGTAGAATATTGATCCCCGTCTGGCAGTGGAGAAGGCACATGTTCAATGTGTTCAATATTCTAGCACATACTCTGCAATGAATTTACTACATGCAGTTATACCTAAGGAATGGTGGTCTTTCCTTTTTGTGCCTCTTGTTTGAGGCACACAAGCCTGAAGTGATTTATTTTTCTGTCCATTGTCTTTAGACCATTTTTTGTCAATGTCAGGACAATGTGCCAGGCTCTTGCCTGCCTGGCCTCACCCTCACGGTGTTGGGTGTCACTACCGTCTTCAGTTTAGTTGCATTGCATGTAAGTGATCCTTGCTGTCAGACTATCTCCCTGGACTCACCTCAAGTTTCTGTATGTAGTCTGAAGAAGGAGCAAATCTCCAAACAGTGCTGCTGGGAATTGTAGTCTTTGTTCCAAACGGCACATGAACAGAGATCATAATAACGCCATACTGTATAATGGAAATTATGTTAGGTGTGCTGAACTAAAGAGTTAAAAAGTGCATTGCGTTTGGAATCTGATTGGCTCGTTCATTAAATGTGACTTGGACTGAATCCAGGGGAGCCCCTCCCAGAACAGCCAGGTGTTGTTGTCAACAACATCCAAAGAATCAAACCTCATATGTCAGTCCAACTGTGTGCAGTAAAGTGTCACAGACTACATAACAAAAGTAGAAGTCTGATTGGCTCTCAATTAGCTGTTAGCACATTTTGTCTATCTCTGTATGGGTTCATAGAGGTGTTGGTAAGTTCCCATTGCTTGATGCCATATCTGGAACATTTTCCTTCACACCTTCCTGGCCCTGCTGCTAAGCAGACACCCAGAGGAGCTGGTACAGTAAAGCAGGTCAGTACATCAAACTGGCTGTACATGCCCAGCTTAAATGCAGGATTAAGTATAGTGTTGACATAGGGCAGGTGATTGCATTGGGGCTGTACACTTTTATGACCTCAATTTAACTTAAGTTAACTTAATTAAAAATAAGTTATGTGCAAGGCCCAAACTTTGAAACCTCGACACTCTCAAGCCAATCAATGTTCCGGTCTGGTGAAACAAATCTGTCCTCCCACGTTTCTTCGATCGGGCCTGGTGACTCCGGACTTAGGAGAAGTGATTTGCGGCCATGCGAACGGTCTCGTCTTGGCTACAAGGGCGAAAGGCTCGGGTGCTGATGTCATCTGGGCTGTGGCGTGTGACTGACACTGTGGAAGCATTGCTGTTTCGCATCTTCATCTTCGTTCTTCTGGTGTCAGCCTTAGGCAGAGAGCCTCAGGCTCCCCTCTGTACCCAACATGCACCTGTAATGTGCCGCGTTGTGCGGAGGACGAGGCACAACTCACCCAGTCCCCCCCCCCCCGTCTGTCTCTCCACAGTGCTATGTGCTGAAAGAGTGGGCCAGATGACTAAGACATACAATGACATAGATGCTGTCACACGTCTGCTTGAAGAGGTAAGTTTGCATCGAAAAGAAGAAGGCCACAGTGAGTGATAACGTGATTTATCCTGAGAAGTGAACAGCTGTAAATGTAGTGCCATTGTCAAGACGTAAAGCTTTGCTCATATTTCGGAAAATTAACCCTGCAGCCTTATGAACAGGAGACCAGAAGTGCATTGTGATCCAACGGGTTGTTACAGCATTTCTGCTCCAAAGCCTGCTCCTGCCTCTGGAGGAATAGAATGCCATGCAGGATAACAAGGAGTAATTAAAGCAGACAAAACCGGAATGTTTCCGTGCCCACAGTGATTTACTTACAAACCAACAATGTTTTTTGTCCTTAAACGTTCTTCACCAGGTTAGTTTTGATGTACACAGTTCTCATCAGGTTTGTGTTGACTTACATAGTCTTCATCAGGTTTGTATTGACTTACATAGTCTTCATCAGGTTTGTGTTGACTTACATAGTCTTCATCAGGTTTGTGTTGACCAACATAGACTTAATCAGGTTTGTGTTGACCTACACAGACTTAATCAGGTTTGTGTTGACCTACACAGACTTAATCAGGTCTGTGTTGCCCTACACAGTTCATCAGGTTTGTGTTGCCCTACACAGTTCATCAGGTTTGTGTTGACCTACATAGTCTCCATCAGGTTCATTTGGATCAGCACGGCTCTCCACCTGATGAAATGCATGTCGGTCTATTGTACATTAATCACTGTTAGCATCGTGCAGGTGTGCTCATTCTTTCTCCACTCCAGCCCCAAAATACCGCTGCTTTTTCGTCCACATTTCCTGGGACCTTCTCTCACTGGTCCTGTCTGCTGACCGACGCCCCCCTCCCTCGCTTCCTCTGTCTGTTCCGCAGAAAGAGCGGGATCTGGAGCTGGCCGCTCGGATCGGCCAGTCGCTCCTGAAGAAGAACCGGACACTCACGGAGCAGAATGAGCACCTGGAGGAGCGGGTGGGGATCGTTCGGGACGAGGTGAGCTTGGAGTGGCGTCTCCGGACGGGTCGGACCGGTTCGAGATGTGCGCGGGCGACCTCGTTATTAATTCCGTGTCTCCGCCACGCAGATCTCGCAGCTGCGTCACGAGCTGTCCGTGAAGGATGAGCTTCTCCAGTTCTACACCAGCACGGCGGACGAGAGCGAGGGAGACTCAGCCAGCTGCACCCCGTGAGCGCGCCACCTCTTCCCTCTGACCTACCTCTCCCTTTCCTGCTTTTTTCGCCTACCACCTACACCCGTTACTTAAATCGCAGTCTTTGAGGGCCAAGAACTGGTGGTTTTCCACCCTCCCTTTACCTGGGAGTCAGGTGTGAAGACAGTCTGGCCAATCAGGAGCACCAATTGTTCAGTTAACTACCTGAATTTATATTCCAGGGCCAGATTTGAGTATCCAGGACCTACACCAGGGCAGTTTCCGAATCAGCACTCTTCCACACTGTTGAGTAGCCTTGGTGAGTAGATAGGGCAAGAAAGTCATAGAGTACGCAAAAAAATGTCGAAGTTTTCAAATCTTCAAACACCCGGATGACAAACTTACTTCCGGGGTTTCGCTGAGTACATTCGGGAGCACACTTTTCAAGAAGTACACAAACATTTTGGTCACATAAATATAACGTGAAGCTTCGTTTAAAAAAAATGAGGTGCAGCTTTGCTGATGTTTTCTTTCAAATACAACAGAAACAACACGTGACATGGCAGCGCAAGAGTGTGCCGCAGGACTTTCCATTCAAATTGCGACTCAAAACTAGCCCAAATTATATTTTTAACCGAAACCAACGTATTTTAAATAGAAATCATCATGTTTTTACTTTTTAAAATAAGTGCGTGCTTTGCGACTTTTCATTTTTACCTGTGACTGCACTTTGAAAGTATCCCAATTTAGCTGTAAAACCGCAGATATAGCAACACTGGTGGGACGTCTTATGACTTGCTTACGACACTTCCACAGTGCGGTTGGAAAATATTATGGCGGATATTTTCTGCAGGCTGCTAAACAGTGCACGTTAAACAGCACACTTCTGCCAGTGCACTGTACGCAGGAGACCGGGCGCAGTAGATAGGGTTCTGACACAGGACACAGGACATTCAAATCAGGACCTCAAGTCTAAATTCGGCCCTGGTTTTCTTTCTCCCAGGTAATTAACTGAACAATTAGTGCTACAGATTGGCCAGACTGTCTTACTCTTCACACCTGACTCCCAGGTAAGGGGAGGGTGGAAAACCAGCAGTTCTTGGACCTCGAGGACCATGATTTGAATACCAGGGACAAACATGTACTCTCCTAACCCCTACCTCCTACTCTCTTCTTCCTCCTGTGTTCACCTCTCCCGTCCTCCCTCCCACATCGCCCCCTCCCTGCTGTGGCGCAGTCCAAAAGTATTTGGACAGTGACACATTTTTTGTTGTTTTGGCTCTGTACTCAAGCACATTGGATTTGAAATGGAACTCCTGTGTTACTCCTGACTCATCTTCCTATTGAACTCTAAGGAAAAATAAGCCAGGAGAAGAAACCATTAAAGTGATCCATCCACATCTACTGCATATTTGACAGCAGAGTGATGGTTTGAGGCTCGTTTGATACCTCAGCCTCTTGATTACTTACAGCCATTTAGCCAGCCATGTGTCCCATACTGTTCCAGCGTAATTTACAGTTAGTAGCTAATGTTTATAATCTAGTCCCCCCCTCCCCCAATGCTAATGCTAATGCTGTCTTCTGGCTCTGCTGGCTGTGGCAGACTGAGGATACTGCTGCCATCTGACGACACCGCCGTGTGCATTTTGGATGACGTAAATGCCATCTCCTAGCTACACTACCTCTTATATTCCCTAGGGTATTCTGTAGTCACCTGCTGTTCTGTTTCTTGTTTGTTTTCTTGTGGGGGTTGGTGCTGATTACGAAGAAACAAATCCATGTCCTCTGTGCCAAATTTCTTCCCCATGGACTTTCTGCATAGAAAGCTCAAAGACTTGGAAGGGGAGAACATCGTACTGAGATCAGAAGTAAGACTTCAGTGCTTGTGTTCCTGTGGGCAATGCTTATGTCATTTGGGACAAGCTGTACCCACTGACATATTGTATTACTGTTGCTTCCAGAGGTAAGGCCGCTGTGCCAGGTTTATATAATCCCCAAGTCACTCATTTTTTATAATACAAGTCTGCCCACCTTGGGACATTTGAACCAGCAAGATTAAAATGAGTCTGGGAATTTAAATCTTGGTAAATGAGCGTTTGTGCATTCAATGTTCTTCTTGTGTGTTGCGTAAAAGCAATTTTCTCCTGCTCAGACCATAGATTGTATATTCTGTCTGCCAAATTCATGTTACAGGCTTATTTGTAGAGGACGATTTCAAAGAACATTCTAGCCCTGCTATTATTGGGCGGCAGTGTAGTATAATGGTTAATGGTTAAGGAACTGGACTTGAAGGTTGCCGGTTCAACACCGCCATTGTACCATTGAGCAAGATACTTAACCTGAATTTCTTCAGTATATATCCAGCTGTATAAATGGATACATGTAATAAGATGTAATAAGTTGTGTAAGTCGCTCTGGATAAAGAGCGTCTGCTAAATGCCAGTAATGTAATGTAATGTATTAAGATTCTCAGTGGTACGTGTGCTGAGATGTGTGCAAAATGTTGAGTTGTGGAATCACTGTGCTAAGTGGTTTTCTCCTGTATAATATGTACACCTGTTTTGCAGAATGACCTAATGGTGGTTTCACTAAGGAGCAGACACTTGTAGACAATAATGTTTTTGCCGTGCCTTGCGTCATCTCTCTCCACAGGCATGTCACCTGAAAACGGAAACGATCTCGTACGAGGAGAAGGAGCATCAGCTTGTGAACGACTGCGTGAAGGAGCTCAGTGAGTAAATATCACCTCAGCCAACACAGAACGTTTCTCCAACATCGATTTAACATGTCAGTGAAGTACAATTTAATATGGTTACGTGTGCTTTTATCAGGGGTGTCTTTGTTCTATTTATTTATTTATTTATTTTACTTTCACAATCAGTGCAGGACTTTAGGCCATTGTGTATTTTAGAATAAAAATGAGTAATGAATGTTTGAAATTATGCACTACCTTTCTTTTTTTTTCTTTTTTTTTTGCAGGACAGTCCAGCCTCCAGATCTCCTCCATAGCTGAGGAGCTGGCCAGGAAGACGGAGGATGCGGCCCGCCAGCAGGAGGAGATCACG
Organism: Ilyophis sp. 1 JC-2022; assembly: GCA_022702515.1. Classification (NCBI taxonomy): domain Eukaryota; kingdom Metazoa; phylum Chordata; class Actinopteri; order Anguilliformes; family Synaphobranchidae; genus Ilyophis; species Ilyophis sp. 1 JC-2022. Next base: position 52,384,636 of record CM040395.1, on the reverse strand, counting down.
CACCTCCTGTCCCATATTGTTGACCTTCAGAAGAAGGCCAAATCTGTAAGTGTCACATTGCTGCTTCACCCTAGTCATGTGATTAGGGGTCAGGTGAATGGCTCAGTTAGCAATTGATCATTAGCTGTGATCATTGACTGTAGTAACTGTATTCGAAAATTCAAATTAAATAAGTTGTAGCAAAATTTGGCAAAGCTAATCACACCTTATGGTAACGGGTAGTATTCCTCTCATCTGGCAGCTGGCTTTACTGTTGTTTAACGCATCGTTTTGCTTTGTTTCTAGTCTTTCAAAGCCTGTCCATTTGCCTGTATGAATTCCCTGTCTCTCCACAGTATTCAGTTGAAAATGAGGAACTCAGCCAGCATCTGGGGGCAGCGAAAGACGCCCAACGGCAGCTCACCGCTGAGGTAAGCAATGACTCATCCGAGGATTCGGATCTGGATAAAATCAGAGTTTTCTTCATGGCTACCATTATAAAATGGCTGAATGCAGGTGTATTGCATCGCCTTCCATTCGGTGTACATGTAAATGTAGCCACCGATGCGCGCCACCGGTTCTTTCACTCCCGTTTCCCTGAGTCTGCTTTTCTCTCCTCCGTTTAATTCTCCACCGCATGCCCTTATTATTCTTGCTCACACTCGCTCCGTCTCCCACCCTCTCTTTTTGGCTCTTTCTCCCTAACTCAGATAGAGCAGAGAGAGCTGGAAATAGCGGTGGGAGTCGGAGAAGTGTACCGTACTGAAGGTCAGTGTACCTCTGGCATGATGTGTCTCTCTGTTTCTGTGCAACAGCTGCGGGAGCTGGAAGAGAAGTACGCCGAGTGCGTGGAGATGCTGCACGAGGCCCAGGAGGAGTGTAAGAACTTGAGGAACAGGGCGTTCCCCAACAGCACCCCCCGCCGATTCCACCCGCTGGGCCTCTACCCCCTGGTAGGTGTGGTACCCCTATGTGGGATGGGCCTGGTTTCCCTTCCTTTTGTAAACACTGGTAGAATTAATTCAGTTTTATCCTAAAGGTCAAAGTGCAAACATTGTATGCATACCGTATAGCAATTGTGATCCAGCAGTGGATTCGTGGGAGTCGATCTGAACCCTGTGGACTCACTGAAAGAGCTTTTTATACACTTACAGATCTTTGATCAGGATAGACAATAATGAAATGACCATTAATCACCCCAATGGGCTGGTTAGGTGATGGTACCTGAATACATCATCTCATAATTAAATTGCCTCGCTTGACAAGAATAAACGTCAATCACCTGTTCCTATTTCTATAAAACTCTCAATTGCCACAGCTGTTGGATATGGTCATGGTGACAGTATTGTGGTTATAATTAATGTAATTTTCATCATTTAAATCAGAGGATTTATGCTCGAGATTTTTCCACATTGTGTGATTTGAGTTATGGATTTGTGTTAGGGATATTTTAATGTGGATACTGCTCTAAAGGTCAGATGAATAATGTATCTGTGGTACTGGGGGCAATATGGTACCTGTGGCATTGAAACCTGTTACTGTGTTTCTGGGGCAATATGGATACCATGGTAACTGTGGTGGTGTAACTTCTGTCTGTCATATCATGATAATATGGATGCCGTATTAACTGTACGTTGAAACCTGTGTTTATGTTAGCAGGGTAATGTGAATACTGTGGTAATCTTGCATTGACACCTGTGTGTGTTACTGTGGTAATGTGAATGCCTTGGTAACTGCTGCTCTCTCTGTGTCCCAGGACTCCCTGGCAGCAGAGATTGAAGGCACCATGAGAAAGGAGATGCAGCTGGGCGACCCTGAAATGGACGAGCAGAAGTACGTTGAACAAGTCACTTAAGATCTGTCTTTCACACGCAGTTGTTTTCAGACTACTGCTGTGTTGCAGTAGCTTTGATGTGTTTCAAGTTTAAGTGTTTTGGTAATTATAAACTACTTGTCGTGGTGCCATTTTTTTTTTGTGTGCCAGGAAATTTATTTAGTTTAAGTGAGTTTGTGTGGCCATGTTGATAACTGTAGAGACAGCACAATATTTGTCAAAGGCATGCAAGTACTGTGTAGTAGTGTGTACTACAGAAAGTGCCAGTGCTGTGCGCGAGGCCAGACATAATTTCTCCTGGTAAATGTATTAAATGAGAGAAAGCAAGTACTGTTGTCTGTTTTGTGAGGACCCACCACAAGCGCGTGTTCGAGGCCGTTAAGAACATAAACCAGACGGTGATGCAACGTTCGCCGGGCCCCTTGACCACGAACATCCCAGGTTCGAACCAGTCGTCCTCGCTGGACTTGACCCTCACCAGCTGCTCCAGCATGCCCTGGTCCAGCCAGTACGCCGGTGGCCTCAGCAACGTCGGCATCGGCAACCGCTCCAGCAACACGATCCTGGAGTCCCCCGAGAGCAGGTGGGCGGAGCAGAACTAACTGCCACTCCCTCAAATTCTCTTTCTGTAAATGGCAAAGCCACTGAGAGGCATGGTGTGATTTGAGGGGGAGTATTATGGATGCCAGTATACCAAAAACCAATTAAAATTGCATTGCTTATTAATACGTTGGTTTTACTGGTGGCTGTCCAAGATCAAGAATAGTTTTTTAACTAAAGGGTAACACCACTGTTTCATCTATCTAACTTTTGGGCTTGTTATGTAGGTTATAAAACCAAGGAAGGCTTTTACTTTAGTTTGTTGCCTTGTTTATTTAAAAACCGATGAGCTTTTCTATAAGGTTATTGTTAGGGTTCTAATGTTAGGGAACAAGGTACTAAATAAAACATTTAGAGTGATGTATTTGATACCATGAATATAAATTGACGGCTATGTTCCAAGGAAATTGTGAGTGTAAACATAAACTCACAGGTGACCAGTTGTTTTTAGCTCATCTTAATCACCAGGTTGTGGTTATTTTCTCTGACCAAATTTGCCAACATTGCGTCTGCATGTCTGTCTGTGTTTTTTGTCTTTCTCTTTGGACAACGGCAGGGATGACTCCAATAAGTATCCGGGGGCCTCCCGCGACCTTGAGCTGGCCTTGCGGCGCCTGTCCCTGCGGCGACAGAACTACCTGAGCGAGCGTCGCTTCTTCGAGCAGGACCGGGAGCGCAAGCTGAGGGAGCTGTCGGAGAACAGCGGGGGGTGGAGCGGCACCCTCACGCCCATCGAGAGCATCATGTCCCTGGGGACGCACCACTCCGGCTTCTCCCTGGTCAGTCGCTCCTACCTGCCGGACAAGCTCCAGATCGTCAAGCCCCTGGAAGGTACTGACGCAGGCTCCGCCCCCGTCCCCGCCCACTCTCCCTTCACCTCTTTAGCTCTGTCTGGGGTTCATTCTAATCGCTTATTTATACTCCTTGCATCCCTTCCTCGCATCCTTTCCTCGCTCCTCAGCTCCGCCCAACGGAGGAGGTGAGAAAAGGATGTAAGGATCAGATATGAGGATGGGTGAAATGAGGCAACATGCATTTAATGCAAATGGAATGTCCTAGCTCAATCAAGTGTCAGCGTCATATTATGCTCATGTGCTTAACTATAATGCTTTTTAGCTTATTTTTATTTGAATAAACGGTACGTTTGTTAGTTATAAAGAATGAGCGTCGTTATGGATTAACGCTTTATAATGAATGCAAAGGAACGATAAAATTGCATTTGTGTGGGGGTGTGCCTGCGACATGGCAGATGTGAACAGTGATGGATAATTTATACACGTCACGCGTTCTGAGAAAAGTCTTCCGAAAAGACTACACTTGTTTCCTCACTGAAGCACCCTGCGGGAGCCTCCTCGTTCCCCACTCCTCGCTCCTCCGAGGAGCATTGAGCGGTTTGGAATGTCCTTAAAGATGGTGAACCTTTATCGATTTCCGGGTCAGGCGAGGACAGAGGAGAAGAGGACAGATAAAGTAATCAATTGGAATCCACCCCTGGTCTCTCCTGCACCACAGGAAGTCCAGGGGCGTGTCCACACAGCATTCCTACTTCAGAGACAGCCAGTCACACAGCTGGTTCAAGTCTTGAAGTTTAGAGTTTTGTGGTAGAGAGTATGAACTATTTTCAATGTTCCTTTTTATAACCTGTTTTGTTTAAACTTAAACCTCAGGTTGTGCAATTCCAGTGCATTATCGTCTGTGTGAAAAAAAACCTTTTATGTCAGATAATTTTTGTTGTTGTAATTTAGTTTTTCTTTACACATATTGAAGGACATACTCATTCAGCCCTGTATAATGACTATCTCAGTATTCTGCCACTGTTGGCTCAAAAGCGCGTGCGACTGAGCCGTAAGATTGTGTTAGTAAATAGCGCACACAGTTTTTGTGTGTGATTTTCGATACTGAAGTTTCTGATGACCTTCCCACTTTACAATGGAAGGTACAGGGCATTCAGAGGTTTGTGGTCTTAAGCAATTAATGTATTGCTTAATTATTGCAATTAACTCCAAAGGAGCTTGTACGGTGACATTATATTTACAGGGGCTGTGCATATTAACTACTTTTAATGCATTCATTCACAATTATACACATTAATATCAGTTTTTATATCATGCCAGTACTTCTGTTCTTGAGTGCTGCAGTCTCTGGGTACATGCGCCATAGCGATCGAGGCATAATGTTACTGTAAAAGCCGCTTTGGAGTTACCTAAAATGTATTCCCTTGCTTCAAACCGCAATGCCTGAATACTAATGCCTGCTACCTTCCAAGAGACTGCATTCATGTTTTGTTTTTATTTTTTAAACAACCGATTAGGGATCTTAATTTGATTTAATGCAGTTGTAAGGATAGTCACTTACCTTTCTGTGCTCTAGAAGTTAGGTCTATACCACAAGAGGCCATTTTCTGTAGAAACAACATACATGCATACCCTAACATCTGCATTGCTTTTCTATTTTCTCCCCTAGAACTAAAATTCACCAATAAAATTCACCATCTCATCCTTTATTTCTTGTTCATTTTCTTTGCAGATGCACTGACTATTATTATTATTATTGTTTATTATTATTAGTATAATTAATACAAATGAAATGTGTTAACAGACTTTTATTATCATAGTGATTGTGAATAGTACATATGCAGGTATATAGAAAAAGGAAATCACCATCTTATTCTGCATACATTCATTATTCATTTTAAGTACATACAATAAGTCCTGATCCTATCTGGTCTCCATCTACATTCTGAAAATGGAATGCCAATAATTCAGAATTAAAGCCTGAATAATATGATTAGTGTCAAATGTAGGCCGGACTTTTTAAAACAGGGTTCTCTGTCTTTGATTAAGGGTAATACATGCACACCATCATTTGTTCCCTGAAAGTGCTTGAAATGTTTTCTTCCAGAAAGTGCCAAAGTGTTAATTTGCCTTTGAAAGTTTATTTAGAATCGGCCATATTAAAGAGATTTCATTATTATACAGGCATTATATTCAGTTAATTCACTTCGTTATTATACTCAGGCAGGACAATGTCAATTTACTGATACTGACTGGCTTGTTGGATTGTACATTTAGCTCATAAACATTGCAAGTGCGAGGAACACGTGTCAGCCCGTAATGATACTAAATATTTTAAAAGCCTTGTGCCTCAGAAAGCATATCCCTCTACAGTTCTCTCTTAAAGGATGTTGCTAATTTCATATACAATTGGATTTAGCAGGAAAACAGTTCTTGACTATCTTAGTTTTAGCTTTGAAATATATTAATCTGATTTTACTGGGAAATTGCATGCAGTACACATCCACAAAGGAGAGTGAGAACTGTATTGGCTACAGAGAATGATTGATATCCAGTATGATTATTTAGGCAAGATTATGTTTGGGTGCTCGTGGTCCTCCCATGCCATATGCTAGTATGACAGTGTGTAGACTATTTGTCTATTTGAAATGATATAACGTATGAAACTGGATTATTTTAAAATGAATATACCTCTATGTCTGTGGTGATGACACTGCCAGCCGGCGGCAGACTGGTCTAACTGGATGGTCTTATGTGGTTCTGCTCCCTGTTGTGGGATAGGCTCGGTCACTCTGCACCAATGGCAGCAGTTGGCTCAGCCCAACCTCGGTGGCATCCTGGACTCCAGGCCGGGCGTAGTCCCCAAGGGCTTCCGCCCGCTAGAACTGGACCCGGAAGAGGCCTACAAGTTCTCCGACTTTGAGGAGGACGAAGCCGGCGAGCTGTTTTTCCAGAACCTTCCGACCTCTGGCCCCGTTCACCCGCTCTGCCGCAGCCGCGCCTCCTCTTTCTCTTCCTCCTCCAGCAGCATCAACAACAACAACCTGCCTGTTTCTCTTGATGCCCCAGGTAAGCAGCTAACATTGTACCTTGACAGTGGAAAAATGTCTCCCTCTACTGGACAATTAACTGAACAACTAGTATCCAAAAAACGAAATGAAAATGAACCCCAATGAACTTCACAAACCTTTTTTCCCCCCAATGGACTCCTGAATATATTATGAGCATCTCAGTTCCACTCCCTAAATTGAAAAATTTGAATAACTAAAATTTTAATGTGTGAAGTCTATAAAAACACAATTATTTAGTCATAATGGGATAGCTGTACCTGTTTTTTTACTGAGAAAAGTCGAGCAATATTGACACTTCATAAAACCAGATACTAGATACTATAGATGTTTGTGATACAATTTTAATAAGATGTTTTATTTTATTAAACCGACCATCATAGGTGTTTCCATAGACCACAAGTGGTTCATGAACTATAGTTTAAGATCTGCAGTAGACAAATACATTTGCTAAAATTATTGCGCCCATTTATCGCCCCCAAGTTCTATGATATGGACGTATGCTCTTTTATCATTTTATCACATTAATACATTATTCACATTTTTTGTGTGCAGTTAAGAAAGCAGTGTAGTGGAGAAAGTCTGCTTTGTTTCCACTGTATGTCTTTTTATGTCCCTGCAGCGCCTTATTACCCTGGCAAATGCATGTCTCACACCAACTCAACCTACACCTTCACCACCTGCCGCATCCTGCACCCCTCCGATGAGCTCACACACGTCACCCCCAGGTGAGGGCCACAGTCTGTATACATGCAGTTCATTGTGAATATAAATGTAAGTGTAGGGATATGCTAAATATGTTCACATGGAAGTGAGCTTCAAACTGTAACCTTGTATGGGTTTACTAAGAGGAGCGATGGCCTCTTTGTTCCTCAGCCTTAACACAGGGCCCACAGCCTCCTGCATTATGAGCAGCAGCATGAGGTCCACCCCCGCGGCCACGCCCTGCACGCCCCGCCGCCTCAGCCTGGCCGAGTCCTTCACCAACCAGCGCGACTCCACCAAGACCACCAGCACCTCTTTGGGCCTGGTGCGCCTCCTGCAGGAGAGAGGCATCTCTGCAGCGGTCTACCACCCTCAGAGCTGGGACCGGGCCGGCAGCGGGGTCCTGCCCAGGCCCTGCCCCTCCCCCAGGGCCCCGGACACCTTGCCCTCCACCCCGCCGAACTCTCCCACCAGCCAAATCCCGCCCCCCGCCGACGCCGATGCCGACGCCCCCTTCGACTTCCACGCCTCCAGCCCGCCCTACGACAACTTCCTGGCCTCCAAGCCGGCGCGGTCCATCCTGCGCGAGGTGGAGGCGGAGTCACGCGGCCGCTCGGACTGCGAGAGCCAGACCGACGTCAGCGTCTTCAACCTCAACCTGGTGGACAAGGTGCGCCGTTTCGGCGTGGCGGGCCCGGGGGCGGCGGCGGGGGGACCCGCCCCCGTACTGGGGCCCCTGAGCGGACTGCACCAGCCGGGGCCCCCTTTCGCGCTGAACGTAGGAATGCGCCGCAACCGCACGTACCCGGCCATGGTTGGGGCCAGCATGGCCATGAAGGGCCCAGGGCCCGAGAGTGGAGAGATGATCCTGGACTCCAAACTGCCCAAACAGACTAGCCTCAAGTGACAGACCGCCCCCCCCTCATACATCCACACGCTTCCAATGACCCCCCCAGCTCTGTGCCTGATGCAAACGCTCTTTATATAGCTTTTTTGGTATAAAACCATCCCTCTCCCACTCCCTGTCCTACAGTATAGAGCACCGTGATGTATTCTCAGCTCTCGATGCCGTTTCCTCCACGTGACGGATCAAGAGGCTTCGCTCTTTAGGAGCGCATAGGAATACGTACAGCAGCACATGTCCTCTGAAGTATTTTCCCTGAACACCAGAGAGGGGTTTGAGACGCGTCTCATTAAAGCACTTTTATCACTTTGGCCGGACGAGGAGAGAATCAAGCTCTTCTCTGGTACGTTTCCCTCCATTTCTCACCAGCTCCTGCTCCACCCCTCTACAAAACAGTCTTTCACATGTAAACAAACAAAAAAAAGAAAAACACTCATAATGAGCTAATCAAATGATATATATGTATTATATGTATATATTAATTGGGGGCCAATGAGAGTAAAGAACATCTACAATATTAATAAATATATAAAAAGGTCTCTGTTGTTTGGTGACCGTGTAGGCTTGTATTATACAAGTTGTATATGGTGTGGATAGCCCAAAGGCCCAGACAGACTAGTCGCCGGTATGCGGGGCTGGTCCAGGTTGTGCTGCTCTCCGTTGGGATGGTTCGAAATCGTCGGTTTAAATGTCGACTCTTAAATCCTATTGCGGCGAGAGGGACGGCTCGGCGCGACTGAACCGAAGCGACAGCGCCCGATCGTTCCAGTAGTTTCTTCCATCCTGGCGTGGCTGCAGTGTACTTGGCTGGAAACTGTAGGACACTTTGGACCGACAGTTTAGAAGTGGCGTTATGAAGGGTTCCCATAAATTGATTTGACCCAGGCCTAAATAATATTTTATATTTGGTTTTCTAATTAAGCAGAAAAATGCACATGAAGTGCAAGTGTTTTGCTAGATAATCAAACAAAAAAGAATCAGGCTGGTGTATGCACTCATCGGCGATAACTTGAATGTATTTAGTGATAGCAGATATGCCCATCGCTGTACTGCATTTTAACTGATGGGTTTTCACCACGTTTCTCAACCAAGGGAATTATGCTACTTGTGCATCTTAAAGTGCATCCTAAATGGTAAGTATGCAATACTCTTTTTAATGAAAATAGAAGTAGAAAAGATATAATTCTGTCATCTGTCATTCATAAGCTATCAATAAAGAATATTGATATGGTTTCCCCCTCATTCTCTCCTAGTTATTTGCACGCAGTTTAATTTCAGTGTACGCAGAAGGGTTTTCTTGGTTCTTTATCTGACTGGCGCCTGATGTCTCTGCGCCAACCGTGCATGAAGCGTACTCCCCGAATACAGCGAGTGCACCGCTTGAAAGAGTACACTTTGAACAAGAGGATTTTGTAATAAGACATAAGACGTCTTATGCATATGAATGGGCTCTGCACACCAGGAGAGATGGAAAGAAAGAACATTTGGTGATAAAAATTGATTCAGTTGAAAGAACGTCGAGCAGAAATTAGAATGACACCAAATAAGGCCAGAGAACAGCCTGATGAGGGACAGGCTTTGAGGCAGAACTTTGAAATATGATTTGGCTATTTCCACACGTAAACTTCAGTGAACACTTACACGTTTTCACCACGAGGGGGCAATCTTTCACAGCTGTTTATTTCCAAGAATTAATTTTCGTCCATATGAGGATTGTTCGGTAATTTGTCAGATCCTTCAGAATGCAAGTGGGGGCAGCATGAGCTGTTGGTTCACTGTAATGTAACTGGATGTAGGTAGCTATGTAAATAAAATATACCCTCTTGTGTTTTCTGTTTTACACATAATCTATTTAAATTATTGTATGGGAAACTCTAAGCTTATCTTGTTGCATAAAAGAAAACAAATATGTCAGCAATTTAAAAGACTCGTGTATTTTACATAGCAATGTTGAAGAAACCAGGCCGTATGCAAGAAACCAGGCAACAGCTGTATTGATTATTTATATATTCATTCATTCATTTATTTATAGCCTTTGTTTTACCAGGGAAGTCCCATTGAGATAATCTCATTTTCAAAGGAGCTCTGGTTGAGAAGACAGCTCAAATGATGCGAACAATGCACAGAGCAATAATGCTAGTAATTAGCATTGATCTAAAACATGCACTGCGCACGTGCGCTGAGGTAGCTTTACCGTTGAGATTCTATAGAGATTATTTCAGTTCAGAAGAGTTTGCATGTTTTTCTGATACCATCGGAATCAGTACCAACTGGCCTTTTATCCGGGTTTAGAAGAGAATGCAGACGTGCAAATGCAGTTTTCAAACAGCGCATCCAGCATAGATAGGGGAAGGAGTTTACCTTAAATAAAGCCTGTAATGAAGTCTAGTCAGTGTGCAGTTTTTCTGACATTACACAGGAGTTAGGATTTATGTTTTAAGTAGAAAATAAACTTGAATTCGTGTATTTAGCGAACCTATCTATATGTACGCTGCAAAACTGATTTCCTGATTGTTCAATCGCGTGAGAGAATCATTGTGACAATTGCACGGGGTCTTACGTGTTTGCTGCAGTTGCTCGCCGTCTGCTTTTAAAGAGTACAGGAAGAGTACAGGAGCAATCGTGAGAATTTAACAAAGTGAACAAGTGGCGCCTACGCGGCTGTCAGTGGCTTCCCTATCACTGGACGCGTGTGAGTCAGATTTGAAAAGAAAACGATTATAGAGGCATTACGTAATTTGCTTCGCACACACCCTCATCCATAGTGACTGGAATAGCCATTTGTTTTGTGTTCATATGTAAATTTACACAGCTGGATATTTACTGACGCCTGTCAGGTTGATAACCTTTTTGCCCAAAGATAAACCAGTGGCGTCACAGCTACTGATGATTCAGGCACGAGTGTGCCTCCCGGACTACAATGCTACACGCACATTTTCCACAAACATTCTTGTGAATTATACAAAATATTGTGGTGTAATCGATGATCTATGAGAATTTGAATTAAACTAATATGATAATTAAGTTTATCTTAAAATTAAACCTTTAATAATCAAGCACAATATAAGTATCATAATAGTTATTCTCATGCATTGTAACCATTTTAACTGCCATTCTGGAGAAAAAAAATATAGATTTATCATTTGAAAGTACTCTATCTGACATACTGTAATGGTGCTACCCAGCACTGCCACATAGTTGTTAGGCTGCCTTTAAATAAGTCCATAGAGCATAGCCCAGCCTATAGTAGGTGCGATTACTCATGCGAGACACACGTCTTTCTTCTTCTTGTAGGGATGTGACACTGAAGCCTAAACATGCTTTTCTTTAAATTTTTTATATTTTCATCTCAACAAATAAATTGAGCATAATTACAATTTTTCTGCTTTGTTCTTGAGTATGGTTTGCTCTACTAGTCTGTAGTATAAAATATGATCTTGTTCAATATTACAGATGTATTACATAGGGACAGAGAATTTTTATATAATCTTGTGTAAATCCTAAATATTAATTCATTCCACGGTTTAGGTTCAAACAAAATGAAAGCAAAATTAAAATGACAGATAAGAGAGTGGCTAGACTACTTGCAAAATACACGGGGCATGGAATGATTCTTTCCCTGATGTTTTTACAATTACTTTTGGTCTGAACTGCTGGGTAATTCCGTTCCATTTTTCATTTCATACAGCTCTTGCTTCTACTCAGAAATGTTTGTTTTTAATTGGAACATCAATTTGCTCTGAGCTCAGTTTGCCTTACACTGTAAGTAATTCCATTCATGTCGTAGACGGCAATTATAAATATGGACGGCCAGTAAATGTTTGCCCAGATTTGATTTGCTTTAAAATGTGATTTAAGCAGAGGCTGGCCTCTCATCTGTTCATGGCAGTGATCACCTGTGATGGCCCCTTATCGCCGGGGAACAGATTAAAGACCACTTACTCAATCTCCATGTGAATTACTTGAAAACCGTCATCGTCTCAATGGTGCCAGTACATTACAGTTTTCTCAATTGTTTAGACACATTTTCTGAAATTAAAACTAATTTCTCAAAATTATAAACAAAAGATCTGCACGGTCAACTTTTTCTGCAAAACTTCATATATGAAAATCAAGCACTATTTTCAAAACCATACACTCATCTCAAAATAAAAAAATTTCTTCAAATAATAAACACTAGTCAACAAATTAATACAAATTATAAATGGCAATTACACACTGGTGGAAAAAATAAAAGACACTATTACCATCGTATTACTTAGGCATCGGTTTTGTTTGAGTGTACTGGCCAACTCAAATATACAAAAAAGGGTTTTTGTTTTTTGCTTTTTTTTCAAAATTACGAAAATGTTTGGAGTGGACAAAGTAAAATGGCAGTAAACAAAAAATGTAAAGTACAACCAAAAAAAAAAAATTCTGCTTTCTGCTCTTGATCAGGCCACATATTCAAAATATATCATCACACATTATATTTTCTATGGCCAAGCAGTGGGACATTTGGACTGACACAGCCACGCTTGGCATGACTGAGAAATTAAAAAGCAATGGTTTCATTGAACCAATTTTGAAACAAAGCATCATGGTGGAAACTCACGTGTGAGCTCTAGACTATTTTGTGTGTGTGTGTGTGTGTGTGTGTATGTGTGCGTGTGTGTGCATGTGTGCGTGTATATGTGTGTGTTTCTGTGTGTATGTGCATTTGTGTGTGTCTGAATGGACTATGCACAAGACAAAGGCCTGAAACAGAGCCCTATCTACTGCTTCCTGTCTCCTGTGTACTAGCACACTGTATACTGTTTAATGCATACTGTTAATATGCGGCAAGCAGTATGCAAAAAAATATTCTCCATACTATTATTAGCGAAAACTGGAATTAAGTATATCATCCGGGGAATGTACTGCATTTAGAGAACAGTTTGCCATTCGTTGTACTAAACAACCATGCTCAATAGTATGGAACGGCATTGATTCCACAGCCATAAGTTTTGCACAGTATGAAAACAATGACCACTAAGAGTCAGTATTGTAACATTGAACTGGAGTCAACACTCCCCGCCTAGTATAAGTACGGTTAATTATTTACTATTTTTCTCTGTCCTTCTGTTGATTGTTAGGTAAAAGCTAGCTCACTAATAGGCCTAAGGTACTTTTTAGCAGTTTCTTGCTTTATGGTTTTCACAATAACCTTGCTAAATGTGTTGTGTTGTGTCTGCTTAGTCCCATTCTTAAGCAGAAGTGCATCAAGGATGCATCTAGCAATGCCAATTATTCTATTCTATTAACCCACGCTCATCGTGGGATGAATTGAACGTCCATGTGCAGCTATGATCCTGTAAGTAGCCTCTGTCAGATTGAAAGTACTTCACTGGCCCTCGAATCAACAAGAAGTGTCTCTGGAATTGACTTTCTGCACTGGTCCCCATTGTATGCCGCGATACGGTGCTCCATGGACCAAAAACATCAAGGCCTACGTAAGTGCATGGTGGATCCACAGTCACTCTGTCTGTGGGTGGGTCTGAAATGTTCTGATTCTCAAATCTCCCTCTCAACTGTTTGCATTTGTGACCTGCTCCATCATTTTGAGTCACATTGGCCCAGAAACACATTTTGAGTTTTATATATTGCTGTAAAGAGGAGATTTTTGACCTTCTAGTGATACCAATTATCTTTCTACTCCACATATTACATGAGATATGCTCAAACCATGTTCAAATACATTACAGCTGTAACGATCCACCAAGTTCGTTACAAGAATGTTCATGCAGACTTAACATAAACATAATCCCACACGTTATCTTGGACTATGTGCAGCATGTCATTGTGTTTGCACCTTTATGCAGTAAACAAACTTGTTGACGTAATGTTAGACAGTTAAATGCTTTGAATTGGACGGCTATTTATTTATTTATTTGTCTCTCTCGACAGGTCGCGAATGTGCCAGGACCAAAGTCTAAAATATTCTGCTATGAGGCTGAGCTTGTTATGATTCTTCTATGAGGAGCAACAACTGCTTGTTAGTTGTTGCTCCTCTGACATTGATAGATTTTTAAACTCTGGCAATCTCTTCCTCTCGAGAATCCATTTTCACTAAGTCTACCTATCCGAACTTACCTGAGGTAAAAGGTTGAGCAAAATTTTGATATCAAAGACTTCCCCCTCAAACTGCCATGGCTTTGCAGTTTTTTTTCCCGTTTGTTTATTTTCACGGTTCCGTTCGCGGACTTCCTTTCCCCTTTTAGTGCTTATCTTACGTTTCGTGGGTAACTTTCTGATCCCCTCTTGGTGGCGTCTGGTCCTCCGAACCAGACCCCTTACACACACGGGTCAAACACTGTCATTGATTGGGTGATAACATCTATGAGAAAGATTATACTTTTCAGCCAAGTGCAATTTATTTTTTAACATACCCACAGTTGTTCATTCAAGATTTTTGTTTGGTCGGCTACAACTTGTGGAAAATGGGGAGGGGGGATGAGGGGGAAAAAGAAGCGATGAGAGAGAGAAGTAGGGCCTGATTTACTAAGATCTTTAGCGGGTGCAAAAGCTTTTAGCACATGCAAAACTAATAACACAACCAATGATTGGTGCAAAACAAATAGCATGACCAATCATTTGTTATGTTATTGTGTGTGCTTAAATGTTTTGTAAATTATCTTTCATGTTTGGCCTTTTCTGGAGATTGTTTTGCAAGGATGAGATTCTGTGTAATTCGTGCTCCCAGTTGTTTGGAAGTTGTCTGCAGAGAGAGCAAATGGTAAAGGTGCCACCAGTGGTTTTCATCTATGTACACTTATTTGTCCATGACATCGAGAAAGAGGCTATCCTCTACGTACAGAGTGAGCTTGTTGTCATCAGGAGTTATTTGGAATGCGTTGTCTCCAAAGCTGTCTGTGCCAGCTCTGCAGGTTCTTGTATTCCCTGAATGTCATGCTAAGAAAGATACCGTTGAGATGGAGCACTCAGTCGCTTTTTGACACTGGAATGAGGCATGACCATTAGGAAGCAAATTGGTTCTGTAGACGTTAACATCACAACCCAGGATTTACGGGGGTCAAACACGGTTCGGCTTCAGTGTGAAAGCAGGGACACAGGTTACTCTACGCAGCACGGTTACGGTTACCTGACCGACCCTCGATCTGGTCATGCCTTTAACTTAAAAAATGTTTTTTTTTATTTATTTGTTTTTTTTTAGTGGCCAATTGTACCCCTATGTCATACAATTTTTCATGTAGCAACTGCCTGAGAATTTGCCTCTACAACCCCGTTAGCCAGTAGTAGAAAGGATGGCGCTACATCCTCTTCAGGGCGCGACTCCTCTGAACTCCTGACCGTGCTTCCAACTCGCTCAGGGCCACTTGTACGCAATGATTCTCCACGCTGAGTCTCTCCCCCCACTCGTCAATTGCCGCTCCCTCAAGGCCCTGGCTATACTCGGATCTGGCAGGACCAGGCTTCGAAACTCTGATTCTCGGTGTGCAACTGCACCGACTCAAAGTTAGTGCTTTTATCGCTGCGCCACCGTCATCTTTAACTTTTGCCGAAACAATGTTCTGAAACTTGTATATAAATTATGAAAACCATGGCTATTCACGTTGTATATTAGTGATTATATATAATTTGCTAAATGTATAATTTTTGCTATATTTAACGCAATACGAGGATTGCTCAATTGTCACCGGTAAATAGGCTATTTAACAGTAGATAGCATATAAGATAACAAATAATACATTGCTTAAAACATTTTGTGACAGTTTTTACATAAAAACATTTGCAAGATTTGGAGTGGATCACTGAGTTTCAGGATTCAGGAGTTAACAGACTGGGTTAAGCCAGCGTAATGGAAAACTACATTGTGTCTGTGAGCCAGCTGGCTACCAAACTAGCTGTATTTGCAGGAAAAAAACTGAACATGTACAAAAGTTAACTTGCCGTCATTGGAATTCACAAAATGCTACACAGCACCACACAAGCCACCTGCATATACACCTGCTATTGACATAGATCTGCAAGGTAACCTCTACTTGTAATGAGATGGTAAATCCATATGCCTCAATATATTATAATGTTGATTTTCTGTCTGTAATGGCTTCGATGCACTTATCAATATGTGCCTCCAATTATGGTAACAATCTTCTGCTCCAAATTGTAATGTTATCAGATAAACATCAAGCATGTTTTGATTGCGGAAATACACACTCTCAATGCAGGAAGCTGCCAGATATTAATGGTGCTGTTTGCTGTCTGTTTCTTTGTATTGTTGGCTTGTGGCCTCGGGCAAAACCTGTTGTGTTTGATGTGTGTTGCATAGTTGTGCTTGCTCTTCTTTGATCTGTGGCATAACTCTTGTTCTGTAGTTTGTATGTAATGGGCAGACTTAGCAGGAAACCAATATTCTCTAATTCAATGTGCACAAGGTCTATTCCCTTGCTGGGCTGGAACTAGTCAATGGGATCTTTATGATAGAGATCTCTGGCCTGGAAGGTAATGATGTTGTGTTGCTTTTCAGAAAGAACGTACCGGCATTATCCAGCGTATCCTTGAAAAGCTGCAATATGTCTGACCACTTTTGCTGCTTCTGTGGCCTTCTGGTTGGATACTCCATTGTAACACAATAACCGTTCACACAAATAAATACTTCCAGGCACTCACGCCTAAGATGTAAAAATTCCTTCCCATTGCTTGGCACATAGTTAAAAAATGTAGCTTGTAACCAGACAGTTGCAGGTATAAAATTGGAGAATGATGTCATTCATTTAAACACAATACTTAATTTATGATACTTGTGCATATTATCCAGCTGTGTGAATGAATATGTCACATGTAATTTAGGAGACACATTTGTGCTGGGCAAACAAATTAATGTGAAGTTATTAAACACAGCTTCTACAGTATCACTTTAAATCAAAAGTGGATGGATGCATTACTGTTTACTCAGTAAGGACTTCATAAATTGATTTGCACATGCCTGTTACATGTAAAAGACATGTATAATGTATGATGTACGAGTTCTGTAATTGCATGCCATGCTATTTATAACACAATCCCAATCAATTGATCAATTACTGATTCAATTGTTCTGCATGAAAGAAGGAGAACTGAAATATGTAATCGTCATATTCTCATATGTATGTAGATTCATTTACATAGTCACATTGATAATTTCACTCAACTTCTTTCTTGACAAAGTTCATATTGGACTCTGATTTGAAGGCAATAACTATAATGATATAATTTCCAATTGCATCCATAAAAGGCATTCAAACTGTTATGATCATAATTTCATAATTAAATTGATTTTATTTCATCATACTTCTTTTTTACATTTATGAGGGATGGAACTTTGAGGAGATGATGCAATATTCCTTAGCCCTCACTAATGCCAGATTAGTTCTGACATTGCCAATATTGCTTCATTTATTTTGCTTCCAGATTCAATGACGGATGGCTGTTAATTGTGCAATTATGTCCATTGAAATTTTCATTACACATGGGTTATTAATAAAATCTGCCTTTTTGCCATATGCACATATGACGTGATGATTGAATGAACTAAAGTATTTGTTCCTTGCAATATATCTGAATGTCATTAGCAGGAAGGTAAGGTTTTGAACTTGTCTCTTGATGTGGCCATGGATTTATCCTCTCTGACCACATGCTGTCTTGAATAATTATGTCCTTAACCCTCATATTATGTTGACATTTTATGACACCTTTTATGTTTGGGGTAAAATTTACCCCAAAAGTTTAAATTAACACAAAACTAATGAAATAGAAAAATGTTGACACTTTCTGTGTCACCTTTTCTGTGTCTCCCAATTGACTAGCCTTTTATCCTTAAATATTATTGTGAAAAGATGTTTGCACACCTAGTAATATAGCGTGGGTGCTTGGAGAAATAATCTCTAGTATCTAGAAAGGCTCCTGCACGCTGTCTCTTGCAAAATCTCAAATTTATGTGCTGACGTTTCGGTCCAAGGCCTTCGTCTGAGCATCTGAGAATCGAAACTTCAGCTAATAAACTTGAGATTTTGAGACTGTGTGCAGGAGCCTTCCTCGCTAAATATTAAAAATTTGTGATGAAACATCTCATTTTAGAGCTTGAGGTTGTCAAGTTTAAAACCTGTGTGGTAAAGTGCCACCAAAATCACAAATTTCACAAATTGAGATAAATCAAATGACCCCACAAATGACACAACACAACACCTGTGTATGCAACGTTACAGGACTTTTGAAAACATAAGCCTTATGTTCACTGCATGTTTACTATTTAATCCCAACAAATTGGGAAAAGGCATATAGTGTCAAGATGAAAAAATAAGGTTAACTGGTTTTTAAGAGATGCCAAAAAATGAATTGGGTCAATTTGATCCTGAATATTAAATGAGGGTTAAAGAAGGTGTGATACTTTTACTCATCTGCCATCTTAAACAGGCAGCTGTTTAATTTTATCCTTGTAGTTTCTGGTTGTGTTTTCCTCTTTAAACCCCTTCCTCAGGAGAGGCATAGGGCCCCACAGGCTGAATTATTCACCAGCTCTGTGAATTCATTGATTTGTTTGCTCTCTCCTTATTGTTGCCTTTCTTGTGCAAAGGAAGCACTGCCAGCTTAAGTTTCATCTAAATTCATGGAGGCCCATCGATCGACAGACACACTGACAGAGAAAACATTTTTATTTCAGGGTGAGAAAAAGGAAAAAGCTCATCTTTAAACTGACAGCTTTTGAGGTCTACTGCACATGTTGTGTCCTTAAAGGCAGTTATAGTTGTCATTATAACAGGAGAAGCAGTCCTGTTAAATGTTTGTGGCGGATATATAAGAATTATATCCGTAATGGGTTTTGCAGGTTCGCAGTTACCTCCTAGAGAGGCTGAAAACTGTAATGGACAGACAGAGCTGATTGCTTCTCAAAAATTAATTGGTATATAGCTGATTCATAACAAATTTTCCCAGAGGGGAATTCCACCAAAGTACACATGATAGGTTGTGTGTTACAAATACATAGCCTGGAGTTTCAATCTTTCAGAAGTGGTTCTTTCTGTCCAGACATAAAATAATTAAAATGGAAAACTTGATATATCAATACGGATGATGTAGCCAAAAAAATACGCTCTCCAATATTCTTTAAGTTTTTGAACCTTTTTTTTTTCTTCAAAACTACAGTTTGTACAACTAGAACTCAATTTCAGGTTTTAAAACACATATTGGGACATGTTTGAAACTCCAGGGAAAGCAATGGTTGTACTTAGCCAGAGAACAAGAACGATTTATAAAAGTCGCATAGCTCAAACCGGAAACTTCATACAGCTTTTATTTTCTTATCATACCATTCTTGGGCATCTTAAACATTATATAAGAAATTGAGTGACCTTTCATTGGACTGGTGTATTTTAAGTCTTTTGGAATGCTGTTACCATGGGTGTGAAGCTCAGCCAAATGTGGATGAAAGGCTGTTGGCAATCTATCAGCCACTTGAACATATGAATTCTGAGCAATTTACTCTGAGCCAAAATTCATAGATTTTAATGCTTATGAAATTGCCATTCATGTTCCCTCTGGTTGTATAACCATTAATGTGTATAATTCTGCTGCACTTTTTTACTACCACGTTTAAAGATAATATTTTCTAGGGACCACATTTACAGAATTTCTGCCCGGTAGCAATAATTCAGCCAATACCAAGGCCTTATTGAAATCCTTGCAAGGGCCTTGGAGGACATGTAGGAAGCAAGGTGCATCTCATTGCGAGGTGATGTATTGACAGTTTGCATCAATGACAGACAGTCATTATCCATATCTCTTGAGGCCTGCAGTGACAGAACACCATCTTAATCCTCTCATTAGTTCAGACCCTGATAACACTGCCTGACTCATGTGGCCCTAGTTGTCCCTGAAAATCATCTCGGAAATCTGTGGTAATAGTTGAATATTACCAAAAAACCATAGTCTCAATTTAACATTTAAATATTCAAGCTCCATTGTTTTTAATCTCCCATGACTGAAGGGGCTGTAAAATATATATACGTATATATTTTTAGCTGCAGTGATTGTTGCTGTCATTGTGCAAATGTAAGATAATGCAGACATTACATCTGTGACAGGTTTGGTCTGTTGCTACATTGTGGAGCAGACGTGATCATCTGTTCCATTAAAAAAAAAAATCCAGTGCAAGGATGGCATTGTACGAATAGCACTGTGCAATGATCCACGAGTGAGCTTCCATTTCTGGCAGTACGTCATGCAAATGTTTCTGCTGACCCGTTTTATTCTTGAATATCTGACAATCCTCTCTTAACAGGACAAGACTTGACTTTGCATGGAAGTATTCATAATTAAATGATTTTAATAATATTGTATGAACAATATGAATCAAAATTAAAAAAAGAACCTTGTTTCTCTCTGTTTCTGCAAAATTTGGCATGTATATATATTTATATATTGCATCGTATGGTTTTACAAACAAATGTACATCAAATACATAATAAATATAATTCTTGAGACACTGATTTTTTTCCAAGGACAAAGACTTGATGTGGGTTTCTATCCCTCTGTAAAGAGAGCTGGTCTTATGAAGAGTATTCGTATTCTTCTGCGCTGCGGCGACCGAAGTCCATCCAGCCCAGGTAGTCTCTGTCTTTTATTCTGTGGTTGGCGCTGAGTCCACTGGACCGGCTGTTCACCGTGGAGTTCCTACGAAATGATCCTGGAGGGAGAGGAAGAAATGGGGAGACGTGTCACACTCTGTACAGACAACCATAGCGGGCAGCTCTATTATACTTTCAAAAAACATCTGCTTTGCAATGTACTGTACATGTTATCCATGTATAAAGCTGAATTCCTTACCTAAGTCATTTAAGTCAGTTACGTTAAGAGCTTTGCTCAATGGTACGTCCATACAGAATTTGAAACTATAACCTTTTTTACAAGCCAGTTTACACTCTCAAAAACGATGTGTTCATATCCAACACACTTTTTGTTTTGTTACTTTTGTGTTACTTTCAACACATTTTGTGTCAAATTACAAGCCTGACTTCAAGATCACTTCTCAGAATTGCAGAGCACGAGCAGGGGATCAATGGTTCGGGGACTGCGCTCTTGACCAGAGTCTGGTTTAAATTCTTTTTCAGAATGATGTAAATATGAATTTAGTGAACTACATGCCAAGCCATATGAAGAAAGTGCTAATTGAGTACATAAGAAAAATATACAACCGAAAAATGTACATCTTGCGTAACAGGGGGAGTGTACTGTGTTAACGTCTTTATATTGAATTTAAGTTAGAATCATTGGGTCCTGTTCTGCATTTTCCAGATTCAATCAAATTGTTGGAAGATGAACATTGATGAACGAGGGGGGTAAGTCTATTACGGAGCCATGGTAGCCCACCTACACAGTCAACAGGCGTGGAAAACGGTAGGTGACATGAAATCCATCCCTTACACAGCGTGTAATTTATTCATAGGTTAATTACCCGGACACAGCCATAGGGGGCAAACAAATCAAGGTCATCACTAACGAGTTTTAGTAGGAAAGCAGGGATTGGGCAGTGAAATGAATCTTTCAGCAGGCCTGTCTGCCTTGGGGTGGTCCCCCCTGTTTCTCCCAGCTGACATGCAAAATAACTCTCAAACTGTCACTCGGATGCGCGGTATCGTGCGGCCGCTCAGCCACAACGATCCACAGGAAGGTGTTTCGAGAGTGACTAGTGTCAGCCATGTCCTCATCTCCCCGACTGCAGCCCGTGGCAATTGGTCCCTTTGGTCCTCCGAGGAGAAGCGGCAACGGCGGCTACGTCTCCGCCCACTGTGGCTCCTGAGGACTCCCGCTGAATAATTCACACGCCAGTCCAGCAGGCAGGCGTTTCAACGGGCTGGCAGAGGGCCTGTGTCCCTGCACAGCAATTTACGCCTCCGTCCATCGGCGGCAGACGCCTTTCCTCGGTGAGAACCAAGCCGCTGCAGCTTTTTGCCCAATAAGGCCCGGCTACACCCAGGCGCACCGTTCATAAATATTTTATGCGCTGTAGCGCAGGCCTTCATCACCACAGACATGCTAGGGTAATGCTTCTGGGATGGGATGACATTTAGTCTTGAGGGGCCCGTCTTGGCTTTTCTTTGCCAAGGAAGTGCGCTCTGGGGAAAAAAGAAAGGCTCTTCCTGCTCTCAAGTAACAGCACAGTGTGCTTGGGTTGTGTAAAGCCGCCTGTGTATTCATAGCGCTCTTCTTCTCTGTTTTCATTTCCTGGTCTCACTTTCTTTCTGCTTGCAAATGAAGAAAATGGCCTCGGGGTGTTTGCTCCTCAGAGTACGGATCTGACAGACATGTCCATTGAGGTTCAAAACATCTTTATTGATCCTTTTTTGGGGTTTCCTTCACTCTATCTTTTCCTTGAGATTATTTCAACGATTTCTCCCCTTCTGACAGTCGGACATCTGAGCCGGTGCGCTGATGAACGCTGTCGTTGTAATTGAGTTCAGCCAAGTGCAAGAGCGCGTGCTGTTGTGAATGCGATCCACCGACGTGCAATTACTTTTGTGATTCTGTCAAAAATGTATTCATTGGCAAATCTGTTAATCCAATGGTACATTCTCAGTTAAATAGCAGTCACTATTTTGATATTAATATAATCTACACTGAGGCCAGCCACACAGGTCAGAGGTTGAGGCAGTCCTAGGATGCCATTTCTAAAAATGGAACACACTTTTGCAGAGTATTTTACAACATGCATTTAAATATCTGGAAATATTTAACCTACAGTAACATCGTAATATGTACAGCAATAATTGTGGATGACCCTACAGTATATAAAAAAGATTGTCCGTTGTGTCTGTTAGAATGTAAGGCATACTGTAAGAGATTTTGGGTTTAATATGGACAGGGGTTTTGGTTTAGCATTAGCTTATTTTACTTCATATTATCGCTGTGATTTTAATCTCTCTTGTTTCCATTGTTGTGTGACAGACAAACCAGTGTTTTGGTGTTTTGAAGTTGACATCTTTAAGGTGTGCATACTAATAAAAGGAAGCAAGGAAAGGTACAGTATATGACTGTGTGTAGGGATTACTTTCAATTGTCTACCTCGAGTGTTCCATTTAGGCCATGGGTAGCTATAAATTTGGTTTACTCTGACTGCTGTTTACACAGCTCCTCATATGAGAAATGGGTTGACTTTAATGACGGCTGAGGTACAGGTGAATGGCAGCGGAATTGTGAATATAGTGCGTATTCTGTTTAAACACAGATCGCGTAACCGATGCAATGTCAATAACTGTCAGGAAGAATAAAATGGTTTGTTGGAATGGTGCTTTTGATTGACAGTAGACATGCTGTCAGTAAACTGAATCTCTAGGTAAATTGCACTGATACACTTTAGCTAGATAACAAACACTGTTTGTTGTTGTCTCTCCATAGTCCTGTCTGACTTGGCCCCCTTGTGCACGAAACACCATCATTTCTGCTGCATCCTGGCCAATCAGCCTAGGTTTAATTTGGTTTGATAAATACTTAAGGTTTTGTACAGCTCAAGGGACGTTTATTCCTGACTTAGTATTGACCAGGAATTATGAATTATGAGACGTTAGTCTTTGTGTTGTGTCTCTTGCTTTTCAGAAATGGGGTTAAAAGTTTAATAACCTCCAGATCGAGCTACTGTAAACTGTAGTCTCACCCATTTAACTACTTCTGTAATGTAATATTTAAGAGATAACAATTACCTACATAGGATAATAACCCCTCAGCATGCTTCATGTTTTATTCACCAGCATCTTACAGAAGTGCTCCATTCAGTAGGCTAGCCTATACACGTTTAGTTTGAAGATTTAGTTAGGAATCAGTTGGTTTCTTCAATGTAATATATATAATGTATACTACATGATTAGATTCTCACAGTCTCCCATTGGCCTACATGGAACACAAATGTCTGCCTACTTATTGGGTTAAATAAATTGGTTTAAATATCGGTTTCTCAGCATCTTTCTCATAAGGAGCAGGAGGCAGGAGGAAGTGCTTGTGGTCAATGAGGGAGGAACGTAAAAGCATAATGTATGTCATTAGTGGGGGGATCGGATGCCTTTCCATTACTTTGTGGGGTTTTTTCGCAGTGCCTCTCAGCAAAGCGGCCATTTTAGATTGTATCACTGCTGTACGCCATCCTTTTCGAAACCATAAGTGATGCCACCACACCTCTCCACTAGCAGAAAATCGTTTTTCAGGTTTTTGGGCTTGTTTCTCAGCTATTTCTACAGATAGCCACCTTTTTTATACATTCATTAGTCCTGTGTTTTGGGAAAGTGTTACAATACCCTTAGGTAAGACAATTAACACTATCTAATTATCCAATTAATAAAATTCATGCATAAAGGAACATATCCCTAAATGTGTATAATTTGTATCATCCATTACACATGTAATCTATGGAGTTGTTTATTGTATGCTCTAATTATTTAGCCTGGGCTCCTCTCATTGTGAATCACACAGATCAATACCAGGGTCTGAATTTGTACAAACATAAACCCTTTTTACATGAAGGTCACCAAAAATTTCCGTCTACAAAGCAGTGACTACACTGATTGTGGTAAATGCTCGCGCCACAAATTGATGCTGCCTAAAAGATGTTGTGGTAAGAATATAATTCACCTTGTAGGCCACCATTAGCTCTCTAGTACACGTGTACATCATCACTTTCAGAATGTTTGTTGTTCTATCCACTATTATATAGTGCCCTACAGAGGCATCTAGAAGCAACAGATTGCAATAACACAAAACTTAGCGATATTTAGTTATCTTGCACTAGATTAGATATCTTTACCAAACATGGCATGTTAAAACAAAATGTATTTTTGGTAGCTAATTTAGCTAAGTAGCTAGCTACATCACTTGATCCAGTAATGGCAAACTATAGATGTCTACAGGTAGTCATTAAATTTTTTTATATTATAGTGACCCAACAGAATATTTTTTAAAAGTATTATTATCAATTTATATCAAGACCAGGGAGTGCCAAAAAAACACCTTTTTATGAAAAATTAAAACGACGCATGAAGATTTCATAAAGCTTTCAGTAAAAAGTGAAATAAAGTACAAGTTGCCATTGCTGAATTGTGCTTAGCACAAGAGCTATCGGTTGCTAAGTAGGTGGAAAAACCTCTGTAATCTCTGTGATTCCCTAAAATGACCAGAGCTTTTATAACTCGTGAGTTATTTTCATACAATTTCCACCTGCTTTTGGGTTAGTGTTCAAAAAGGCAACAAGGCCCCTCATAGCCATCTTCACACGTCTCTGTGAAATTAACTATGGCACTCAAATCTACAGTCTAAAAATTAACTGATATATATTCTTAAAACCCCCTAATCCCCATAATATGGAATCAATGTTTTCTTATTTAAAAAACAAAAAGTAAGGATTATGAGAAATTGTTTTATGACGGAGTTACATTACATACACATACTGTATTGGGCTGACTAATGGATTTAACATTGTAAAAACAACAATGAATGCATTCTAAAGACCATTTTAGGTAAAACAAAATAAAGCCCTGGTCCATGTGAAATAAAAGGGGTGAAGGTTTAGCTACCACACAGTGAATGCCTGGTCTCCTTTAACCATCAATGGGGTGTGGGGTGTACAGAAATAATCAGGATGGTGAAACTGAGCCTCATTATAAAAAGAATGGTTTCAACTGAAAATATCAAAAGGCCATTGTGTTGTTCCCCACTCCATTTTGTTTTTACAGATGTGGCGACGTGCCCACAAAATGACAAACAAATAATTGCGATTCATGGTTTTGTGCTGTTTGAACAGCGCATGAATTTTTAAATGTACAAATACAGGGAAAATGACTGATATTTGAAATTCAAAACGAAGTGTACTAGGTCGTGGAACAGAGCGATGTTTCATACAAAAGCAATAGATTACCCATTACCCTACTGTATTCGGGGCCCAGGGCATTGTTTGTCATCTTTACACACTAGTTTCACTGAAAACATTTGTACAATATCTGCCAAATGTAAACCTGTCTGCCCATTTTCAATGGATGGAAGAAAATTTTGGTCGTAAAACTGGTTCCTGAATTATTTATATTGTTTTTACCGGTGAGCCAGATTGTTGGACTGTGGTTCGCTGAAGATCGGCTGACATATGTGTAATGGCTGCATATTAAAGCATATTATTTTACAGCGACAGATAGATTTCTCTGGCCTGCATGACTCAAGACTTACCAGTAATATCCTCCAACCAAACTGAGATCTATTCTTGCC
Source organism: Ilyophis sp. 1 JC-2022 (assembly GCA_022702515.1). Lineage (NCBI taxonomy): Eukaryota > Metazoa > Chordata > Actinopteri > Anguilliformes > Synaphobranchidae > Ilyophis > Ilyophis sp. 1 JC-2022. The sequence continues at coordinate 52,358,500 of CM040395.1, read as the reverse complement.
CGTGGGCTAAAACAGAGAAACTAGGGATAATATTTAATTATCTGGCGTGTGAGAAATGTGCCATTTTCTTTTTGCAATATCTTGGCTAATTAAAAATGCATGGCTGCAACATCTTTTGAAGGGAATTTCGAATGTGTTATTCATGAGAAGAAACAAACAACCAATAAGAATATACTGTTTGATACTGCTTTTTTAAATTGAAAATGGCCTTTAATTTATAATCCCCATGGTTCAAATCTAGTTGATTTCATAAAATGTACATTTTTACAAAATTGCTAAGAAACAAAATATAGCACCTGTTAACTACAATGCCTTCAGTTGAAACTGCCATTACAAACGGATGCACCTTTTGTTTTTTGCACTTATTGTTAAACAAGAAATTTGACAGAAGATATTGGTAAAAACCCCTCTGGAGATGCACGCTATACTGCTGCTTTTAAGCAATTTATTATTTTTCCCTTCAGTCGGTTGTAATTGACACAGCCCCATGATTCAAAGACATATGTATGTCTGCTCCCCAAAGAAATCACGGATGTTTATGAGTCTTGCTCAGAAAAAAAAAACATGGAATATTTCTGTCACATACCTTTCCTAATTGTACAGCAGCTGCAATGGCTGAGAACTGGAATTGTAATAGAACTCCAATATGGGGAGTGTATCATATTTTCTATATGCCAATAGTTGCCATCTGTTTGTCATTTTAGGTGTTTATTTGAGCTATATACAGTAAATATAGATCGAATGATACTTGTTCAGTCTATGATATTTCATTTTAAATGGCCTCATTGTATGTGTAGTGGACGAGGAATTAATCAGACAAGTATTGGTTTCTATAAACGCTTCTATATTCTTGTATGGTATACCATGTTAACAGTGTGCGGGTCTTGGTCCTGAAATTGGTTAAGTGCCCCGCCCACCATTTAGCAGTGTTTTTTGAGGGGGGTATTTCATAACTCTTCAACATCTGGCCCATAGGGGTTTGCCCATCACGTCAGCAGCATGTTAACTCTATCCAAACCTCGCCCCAGGGCCTTTTTGTTCCTCTCCATTGTGTTGCACACACTTTGTTCTCTGTCACGCGAGCACAACCGCCAGCGTTTCACCGGAAACCTAACTATTAAAGTACAAACGCTGAAATGCTGTTTCCAATGCAGTGGCTCTCATCACGGCATTAAGTCAAGTGGTACTCAAACAAAATACTCTTTACACAATGGGGCTCTGGTGGAAAGTGCTATTGACTGTTTTGCACTGCTCTAATGTAGGTCTATGCTGTTTTTGTTATTACTAATGATTGAATTTGCCCCCAAAAAATGTGTTTTGAGGAGCAGTACTAATGCATGGGATATGAATTTACAATAACCTGTTGAAACCTGGAATAGGTGTGTCCTGTCTGCCTTCAAGAGTTAACAGCGGAAGAGCAATGAACAGAGTGACAGATAGAGACAGAGAGTGAGAGTGACAGAGTGAGAGAGAGCTAGAGAGGGAAAAACAGATGGACTGCTGTTGAAGCTGTCAGATGCTTTCTCTTCCAGAAGAGTCCGGGACAGAGACTTTTCTACACATCATCAATAATTCTCTCTGAACGCGACACGTAGACAAACTCTCCTCGAACACACAGAAAATTCTTTGTTTGCGACGTGCATCAGCTGTGTTTGTCATGTTTTTGAGCACACAAAGGGATGTAAGAGTACAGCAAAGCTTTCGTACGAAGGCCATCCTTTATGAACAATAATGTGTCACAGCTAATTGGTCGGAATAAAGATTGTTTGAAATTGACACCATGCTAGTGTGAAGCCGTATCTGTATAGTTTCTACCTGGTAAATGTGAATAAACGCCCACCTTTCTTGGACATCAGTCTGGCTAGTAGCTCGCTCAGGTTCACCCCCTGGTCCACATCTTCTTCGGCCCGGGGGAAAGACTTCACCTGGCTGGAGAGGGGCACGGAGCGGGCATGGCGGGGGTGCTCGAACAGGGCGCTGTCCAGCTGGGGCGGGGCGGACCTGCCTTCCTCCTGGAAGGGTGCGGGCTGTGGGCGACCCAGGCAACTGCTGGAGAGGGCAGCCAGGAGCATGCACACACAGATCCCGCTGTTCATCGCTGTGATTGGGTGGGAGGAGAGGACGGAGGTCAGTAAAAAGCATCAACCCTTCTCTTACTTTTGGGTTATTCAAAACTAATAATAAATAATGTCATTAATAATTTTTAAAAACCCTACATCAGTGCAAATGGCAGGATCAGAAGATTAGCAGTAATAAAACTCCCTATTAGAAAACTAAATTTTAGCATGAGCCAACTGGAATATGTGAAGTAAAATTCCAGGAAGGTAAAAAAGTGAAAAATTCCATGATTAAAATGAGTCCAGCCAATTCCAAGCCAAAATTTATTTGTGTATTTTAGTTCAAACCAAAAGAGAAAACCTCTGATTTATTAATTACGCAATAATCCGGTCTTTCCTGCACGGCTGGCTCTGTGTGGAAGCGTGAGATTGAGAAGACCTTGTCTGTCAGTGCAATCCCAAAGGAAATATCAGCCTCAATTGGTCTGCATTGCAAGCTTTGGGTCAATTACTGTCCAAATCCACAAGAGCTGCATTTTCTTTGCCTATTACCAGCCTATCTAATGAGAAGAATGCCTCTTCTCTCACTTTTGAAGTATCTGACAAAAGAAATCTGCCTTTTCCAAACTGATATCAATGCAATTTAATTCAGCATTGAAAAAGAAAGAAGATTATGTCCATGGTATAATATTAATAATACAAACAATTTGTATTGAATCATACAATAAGATAGGATAGGTTGCATACAAAACAATACATGTATTATGATTGGTTGGATTTAAAGGTGAAAACACATAAAACATAGTGATTCAGTTCAAGCCATTAGAGCATTAAACTCACGTTTATGTCATTCGATTTAAGTTTACGTTCCACAATAGTGAAAATAATAACTTAAAAACTTACATCCACTTCAATAAAATAGATAAAATGTTTCAGCCTTGAGTGACTTTTACATCACCCTCTAATTCTTGTCCCTCATATATTGCTACAAATGTTCAATTAAAATTGCCATCATTCAGTAAATAAAATTGGTTCTTGTCTACACGTGATCACTATTTTGCATCTGACAATTAATATGTGAAAATATTCTCTTTTGCTGCAGCATTTTGATTAGACTTGAGAATTTCAAAAGGCATTCTCAGTACTGTTAAGTTAAGCTCGACACACAGGATACATTTCCTCTAAAGTATTAACTGAAGAAAACAACCGTGTCAAATGTAGACATGCAGAAGCACACAGAAGATGGGGTCCATTCATTACAATAAAACAATTCCACAAAAATGAAAACATATCAAAATAACAACCGATTTTGTTTGCATTTGAAAATGAATCTCAAATACTCACTACTCAAAGGGTCAATCATGCACACACAGCCCTGTCTTTGTGTGGAAAAGCCTACCTTCAGTAGATGTGCAGTCAGAAGATCCAAGGTGAAGGGAGGGTGAACGTGGCTGAGGGTAACTTCTCGGAGAAGCGAGCGGCCGGCCCTTAAATACCCAGCGCTCAGCTACACGTCCTGACGGCTATTTGCACAACGCTGACGCAGATGTGAGGAGAGCCGCACGCGCGCAGATGCGCCACACACGCGACACGGGACACGATAAATTACCATCACTGTGGGGAGCGGAGTTAGCGACACACCCCCACATGCACGCTGGAAATTGCAAATGCGCGCGCGCGCACACACACTCACACGCACACCCTCCTTAGCCTGTGGGAGTGCGGAGCCAGAAGTCCCACTGCCAGACTCTTTGAGAAAAATCTTTAATCTTCATAACATCTTTCTCTCTCTCTTTGGCTGATTGGATAACAACAATGGACGTCTGGCTAATGAAGAAGCAACGTGTTGCGTAAATGAAAAAGACATGCTATGCGAGGGACTCAATGGCATTATATTAGATTGAGAAACTCTCCTAATCGATGACAGCTGTTTATAAGTGGAAGTGTGCATGTGTGCATTTGATTGTGCGTGCAATAGGGCAGGAAAGGAAAGCCAAGTAGCAAATTGCATAACATCCCCCATGCACCATAAAGAGCCCCTTGTGATCAAGCCCGGGTGAATATTATTATTGATGAGCCCCTTGGCAGAACTCTGTCCGCAGCTCTTTAAGTGGGGGCCGGACCCCCCTTTAGTGATAAACGCACCTTTAAGCGGTGATGAGCGCTGCGTTAAAGAACACTTTAAATCAAAGTGAGAAAGCGGGCCCTGGGCCCTGTTTCCCAAAAGCAAGAGTTAAGATCATCTTCGAGTGTTTAGTGTTTGCTCTTTATTCATTTTAAAAACGATTCAAATTTGACATTATATAAAAAATACAATAAAGATAGAGGGAGAAACAAATGAGGGAAACAAATTTAAACAAACAATGAAAGCAGTATAAAAAAGAATTGTACTGTTAAAAAAAACTTTACTGTAAAATCCTTTTTGGAAACGGGGCCCTGCTGTAAATTTCAGTTGAGCACCAAATGGTTTATTTTCACTGTCAAATATTGTACATAAGTACATAAAATAACATCTTTCATAATCACAGTGAAAACACGCACGCACACAGTGAATTTGTTACAGTGACAAACAATATGCATCAATGAAGAGGGAGTTGTTGCATAAAGTGTCAGGTTGGATCTCTTGCGAAAATCACATGGAACAAACCGCATCAAGCCTGTAACAAAGATAATAATGTGATAGGAAGTTAGCAGAGGAGGGCGGCTGCAACACAGATTCATGCTTCGCGCGTCTGGTATAGCTTTGGGAAATGATCCGCTTTTGCTGTGAAATGAGCTACCGTATCTCCCACAGTTAAAATACGAGCGACCTGGTCAGACTGTTAAGGCTGCACCTGGGCACATTGAACACGGATATCTACGTTATTTAAGTGTACTGAGACGGCCTCCCTCGCAGCTGTAGCACTTACAGTACGTTCTCTCACTGTGTTGACAGTCATTAGTTAGTCTTTTTGATCTTTGATTGATTTTTTATTTGTATGCTACTTGTTCAACTATGGTATTTGAGTTAAAAATGCAGACAGCCCCGTGTTTTTTTCCCCATCAATAAAGCATATGCTTTTCATGACTATTTTCTGATGCCCCTTAATTGAGTAAACACATCAAGAGTGACGTCATGAGATAGGTAGTCTCCCTTGTAATCAGAGAAGATGTCTATTTCACAGCTCCTGCGAATTCCGTATATGCATACCCTATAGTTTCTCGCAGCCTATAGCATTCTAAATCGCTTTGACTAAGAATCAAATGACAATACAATTATTTAGAAATGATTACGTTTTAGAGCTGGTCTTGTAATTGTTGCAGTTGATTGAGATTTATATTCATCTTTTCTAGATCCACGTTGTGTTTCTTTACTTCTGTGAAAATTGAAGCATGGCTTTATAATATACATATAATCAATAAAAAATGCATCAATCAGCAATTTACTCTGCCACGGGATCCATTTTCACAGCGACGTGTGTAAAAACGGATCATTATAAACTCTGAATGCTTATTATCTTAAACTGGCTGTGTTATGTGGCTGAATCATAGTTCTGATAAGCTCTGTGTGCCATATGAAGTGTGTTTTACCAAAAGTTCAGAAATGTTGCTGTGCCTGTGGGGTTCTTTTTTGTATGTTAATTAAACATGCTATCCAAGTTAGTCAGATAGCACTTACTATTACTATTACTAAGGCAATCAACACAACAATCAACAACTAACCATCCTGTATTCATGAAGAAGAAATAACTTGTATTTGATTATGAGTGCAGACCGATACCCATTATTCATTTGTAAAATGATATTAAATTTTCTGTAGAAACTATAGAAAATGTTTCAACAGAATGCAAAAGAACATTGATTCTACTTAATGGAAATGATGCCGCTATGAGGAAGATCATAAAACAAAATATCCATTATACTAATTAAATCCATTATACTAATTAAAAACTTCAAACCTAGTATATAGCTAATTCAATATGTAGTAGTATGCTTTGACAAATGTTTTAATTACCAAAACATTTAATAAGTGCAATTATTATATCAGCATTCAACCATTAAGTATGCTGAAGTATAATTAAAATTCACTGTCAGTGTTAAATTACAATTAATTTCAATAAGTTCTATATAAATATGTTTGTGTGTGTGTGTGTGTGTCGTGAAAAAAATGATTAATTATATGCAGTTAAAGTGTATCTTTAAACAGGCAATGATGCCACATATTACGCATTTAATTAAAAATTATGTCTTTTCTGCTATGGCTGCAGCAGAAGATTGGATTTCCTCATGACAAATTCATAAACTTTGAGTTATATGCACAATACTATTCTGAACATAGTTTTCAAAAAAACTCAAACAGCAGTCATATGAATTCAAAATGGATCTACTCTAATTCAATTTTTCTGTTTGCGATAAAAAGCCCATAGAAAGTCTAATTCTGTCCCTCAAATTCAAACACCTCCATAAAGGAAAGTGTGGCTCAAAAACGGCTTGTTTAAGGTTGCCAGACTGAGAACAGCAATCCTCCCCTCTCTTTTCAGAAAAAAAATGGAATGCAATGTCATTTATTTTACTGTCAAGCAATTGGCACAGATGAGTGTACTACCCTTAGTGCTTTGATAAAGCTAGCTGACTAACTTTAAAAAGTGCTGCTGAATCAATCGGATACATATTTAACACGTGTGATACTAATATGCATTGAAAGCTCACTGGCTGTGGAAACTCACTGATGCACATTTTCTTTATATTGCACCCTATAGATAGTGAATGCTATGGTTGTAAAACCTTATGCTAATTATACTGGCGCCTATTTCCAGCATAAATATATTGCAGAAAAGCACACATTGCCTAAATAATCTTCTTTCTGAGCATTTTTCCTTTGCTGAATGTTCATTTCTTTCATTGATAAGCAGAAAGCTTTTTTGTAAGATATATTTTATACATCAAGGTCACTATACAGAACCCTTTACATGTTGTATTTTATTAAAGTCAAAGTTATAGTTGCACCTTGTAGATATGTTAATCTGCTTGATTGTTTTGAAATCTTAAAATATTGGTTGTAACATTGTTTAACTAGTGATGATTCTGCATAGCTTTTTAACAAGCAGTGACACATATGATATATATATATATAATTTGTTGCAGCATATGCATATGCTTGAGAAACCCATCAGCTAATATTAGCAAATGCAGCCTCAGGGTATTAAAATGTTTTCATCAAAAGCACCTGTGTAATCACACATATTTCTGGTAATGTGCAAATGCTTTAAGCAAACATCAGGCCAGCATTTCAGATAGGGCTGGTTCTTGAAGCAGGGGGACAATTGTATTGATGGAAGCGAGGCTTTGCCTTTAATGATACTTGAGAAAATGAATCCTCTTTGGACTAATTGGTCACTTTGAAAGGACACCTGTTCCCTAATTTGCATATTTAAAAAAACAAAAAAATAATAAAAACTTGCAGCAAATACTGTATGATCTGATGACCTAATGGTAAAACATTCCTAAATCTGGTTATTCGTGAATAGTTTGAATTCGTTTGAATAGCATACATTCTTCATAGAAACATGTTCTTATGAGAGCACATTTTGAATCTTGTTTATGAACCATTAGAATCTTTCGCAGATGATAGCACAATCGTTATGAGTTTGATGCTGTTGTGAAAAAGATAGAGCAAGGCCATAATGTAGCATCACAACTGAAATATGATTCATTTGTATGGCTTACGTTTAGAATAACAAAGCCTATTTGCCTCTTTGTCTCACGTGGAAATCTTTTTCATCCATGTCCAGATTTATGTATGGGCGATTGCTTTATATTTGCTTCTCAAATATCAATCATGAAATCCATTGTAAACTGATATGTCAGAGTCAAATTACTCCCAAATCACTTTTTTTTTTTTTGTTGCTTATTTCTGGTACATCCAAAGACAACATGCGGTATAATTCATTTTTGATTTCCATAGACCCTGGAAACAAATTATTTGAATGTGCATAATTAATTTAAACCCCACACATCATTGATTTACTAAATATTAAATACCAACATCTTGCTTGGGGGCAGCACATATATTGTGATAGAATACAATTTTAGGAGTATTGCATAGAAAAATGGAAAAAAGCACTTTAGTTTGTGACTGCTATTCTTACAACAGATTAAAATTTCAACAGAGGCCAAAGGAATGTCATGCCTCATGCAGATTTGATGACTTTCCCTTTCCCCTTCTCTGTTGTGGTTTTGTGTAACCCCAAGAATTTAGCAGAAAATTGTGCGCTCCCCAATTATTTAAGAATTCAATGACAATACTTTTTTGTAGTGAAAACACATATGGATCCAGAACAGAGTGAATGGGGTAAAAAAAAAATAGGCAGATGGAACCATATAAACTAGGAAGAAACAACTAATCTAAGAGTGAATATAATGTTACAAGCATGGAATGCAAGACTATATAGACTTTTGTATTTAGATATTTCTCACAGAAAAATAGAAATTCATGATAGATTACTTGAAACCCATCTGCTTGTATTGATTTTATTGAATTCATGATATATAGATTATTTTTAATTCTACTAACTCAATTAAGATGCCACCTAAGGCTGAGCAAAAGGTTTAGGGTTAGTGGTTGTGTTTTGCACTATAAAAAAAATTAACACATTTCCTTGCACTTATCTAATTGGATTTATAATATACAGATCAGTTGTCAACCTTCTGAATTGAAAGAATAACATTTATAGATAACACCTAGGACTGGACATAGGGTTTAGCGTTATAATAAGTATTAGAGTTAGGCTTAGGAATATCACAAGTGCTAGAGGAGTTGAGGTAGGATTAGAGTTGTATTTAATAGTGAGGGAAATTTATTCTTAGATTTAGGATGATTTTCACTTCTGGAATATAGGACTAGCCTGTATTTTGATATTTGATGAGAGCATTCAAACACATTTCTTTGCATTGATAGCGGGGGTGTTAGTGAGCCCGAACGGTATGGCCTCCTAGTGTCCGGACTGGGTATTGAAGGCCATCTTCCACTCGTCCCCCTCTCGGATCCGCACCAAGTGATAGGCGTTGCAGAGGTCCAGCTTTGTGATCACGTTACAGCCTTGTAGGATGGAGAAGGCAGATGAGATCAGTGGTAAGGGGTAGTGGTTCATGACAGTAATATCATTCAGTCCATGGTAGTCAATGCACGAGTGTAGCGAGCCATCCTTTTTGCCCACAAAGAAGAATCCGGTTCCAGCTGGGGACGAGGAGAGACAAATGATTCCTGAAGCCAGGGATTCTGCGATGTACTTCTCCATGACCTCAGTCTCAGGAACGGAAAGGGAATACAGATGACCTCTAGTGGGCGAGGTTCCCGGAAGCAGGAAGCAGGAAGCAGGTCAATGGGGCAGTCATAGGCGTGGTGCGGAGGGGAAAGAGCAGGCTCGGGAGCAGCTGAACGCCTGGTGGAGGTTGTGATATTCACTGGGTACTTTAATAAGATCGATCGCCTCTTCCCCTTGAGGCGGTTGGGTCCTCACAGAACTGGCAGCGGAACTGAGGCAGGTGAGGTGGCATTTAGGACTCCAGCCAGTTATAATTCCCCAAGTCCAGTCTATCTGGGGATTGGGCTTGGCGAGCCATGGTGATCTGAGCACAACAGGAACGAAGGGCGATTCCAAGACAAATAAAAAAATCTCCTCCCAATGATTGCCGGAGACCAGAATCTCCACAGGGCCGGTCACTTCTCGGATTTCTGAATTGATGAGAATTTATACCGGTAGCTGGATCCCATTCCAGGTGAGCAGGGCATGATGAATAGGTCAGGACGTGGGAGAGTCAGAACTTCTTTTTTCACTGGATAGGCATTGCCTTTGACTGGGCAGTTGTGGATGAAGTGGCCCGGGCCCCCACAGTACAGGCACAGGTGACTGGAGAAACGTTGCGGACGTTACTGGGGTGTAAGCCGGGTACGATCCACTTGCATGGATTCAGGTGGAGCGGATGGCTCTGGAGGTATGGGGAGACGAGATAGGCGAAGAGCAGCAAGAGATGGAGACTCGGCGCTGAATCCCTCTACCCGACCGTCGCTCCTGCAGACGAGTGTTGACTCAAATGGCGATGTCTACTAGCCCATCCACGTCTTGGACCAGATCGTTTTGTTATGAGAACTGATCAGAACCACTCGCAGACACCAAAAACTTATAGGATATTCAAGGTCGACAGAACAAGGGTCCAGAAAACAGTGCAATGTAAGCAAGGCAGAATTGTGGTCAGGTCCAGGCAGGGGTTAGAGTCCAGGCAACAGAGCAATACGGAAAAGGCAGGGCAAAGTCCAGAACAGGCAGGGGTCAGAACCGGGAGATCCGTCAGAGTCTGGAGAACAGGAGGGCGAAGGGCTGGAGCAGGGCTTGGATGGGGATGGGCAGGAGGACTGGAGCAGGGCTGGACAGGAACAGGCAAGACAGGCAGGAGAACAGGGACAGGACAGGTAGACACAGGACTGGAAACAGGAGCTCGGAGCAGGCAGGGAGCAGGCAGGGAGCAGGCAGGGAGCAGGCAGGGAGCAGGCAGGAGACACCGCTGGAAAGTGTTGACACAAGCATGAATGCAGGGCACAAGACGATCTGGCACAGAACAAAAAAACAGGGGTCCTTATATGCCAGATTAACGATGAGACAATGAGGAACAGGTGAGACAAAACAATATGAGGCAACACATATCAGGTGCGGGAAGTGGAAACACAAAATGGGGAAAAGGGAAAACGTGAAACAGACTGCATATACTGAAAACACATAGAAACGGAAAACGACTAAGATGTAAAGGCACGGGACGTGACATATGACAGTCTCATGTTATATTTTGGCTGGGATTAGGGTTAGGTTTAGGATTATGGTAAGTGTTAGGTTTGTGGCAGGATGTGGGTTATCTTCTTAAATAGGATATATAGCTTTGGTTATAGTTATAGTTTGGGTTGTGAGCTTCATAGATTTTTTATTTAATAATGACCTTTTACCTGAATAAAACCAAATGTCCTCTCCATTCTACAAAAATCATTTATTGACAGATACCAATGGTTGTTGCCTCCCTTCTTCAAGAAAATGTTTAACATTGAATTCATAAGGAGTGAGTGCACTCTCTCCCTGGAACATCGTATTTGTTGTCCTAGGCTTTTTTCTGCTCTGGACCTGCTATGTACAATCTGATTAAATCAATTTCATCTACAAATTCCACTCAGGCCTTTTTTCTCTTTGTAAAGAAACTCATAAATGCTAAGAATACCACTCAGTAAATAATTTGTCTGGGACAGAGATCTTCACAAAATTGAGCTCATTATATATCTTTAATTTGTACAAAATATTTTGGAAAAGCCTTGTTATAATGTAATATTTGAATATAATTTGCAAAAGTTTGTTGTGGACATATATTTCTGTTCCTCTACTCTTGAAATGGAATTTACTGGAAATATATCAAAATAAAATATATTATCAAGATATTGCATTACTTGGCCTTGCTAAGACTAATACCACTACATTCATCATATTCACAATATATTGTAGCATATTCTATTTTCATAATGACATGATTCACTTCATCTGTGAAGGAATCACCGGCCGGCAGAATCCAATATTTTATTTGGTTGGGAGCTGTAATCCTGAGTGCCATCAACTGCATCCATAGCATTTAGCTGTATGTTTTTAATTCAAATTGTATTTTAATTTGCACGTCACTAATAGATTTTTATTTTAGTTGAACTGCAAATTAAAACAAACAGTGCATGCTGAGATAGAAGATGAACAGCTGTAGCGAGAATCACTCTCGGAGCACCGATGTGCAACTCGCTGGGGCGCTTGGGTCCTTCAGCACAGGTGCCATGGGATTCGCGATACCAATCCAGACTGGTACATGCAGCAGGGAAAGCCCATTACCACCTGTGATGGGAAACAAATTGCAGCATGAGACCAAGAGGGGTATGGGAGTAGTACTGCTGATACTTTTTTTTAACCTCCCTAAGCTGACAAGGCCCTTACACATGGGCAGGGCCGTTCTAGGCTTAGATAACAAGGGTCGTCGCTTAATGAAGCGGGAAAAAATCTATGCATAGCACCGCCCCCCCCCCCCCCCCCCACTTGATGAGTAATTACATTGGGTGTTACTGGTTGCCTTCATCAGGCTTGTTATGAAGGCATAACCTGCTGCATTGTACCCTTAGAGAGAGAGAGAGAGAGAGAGAGAGAGATAGCGTGTGTGTGCATGTGTATATACGTGTGTACTGTATGTGTATATAAATATATACATGTATATATATATATATATATATATATATATATATATATACATATATATATACATGTCATGTATGTGTATGTGTATATATATATATATATATATATGCACATTAGTAATATTACTACATAATAGTAGTGGTATAAACTGTATGTCTGTTATATTTTAATCTTTATATTTATTGTTGTTGTTACCTTTAATATTATTAGAATGTTACTACATTGTTAATACTAATAGTAGTAATATACATGTTATGTTTATGTTATACGTTTATTTTTATATTTATTATTGTTACTTTAGATTTCTATGCTTTGGCAATATATATTTCAAAATATGTCATGCCAATAAAGCATTTGAATTAAATTGAGAGAGGGAGAGATAAATTGTGTGATCCAATTATGTAACCAGCTGTTGGGATTTGAAACGTCCGTTTATAAACCATTAATTTTGAGTTTGCTTTTTTTCACTTTTGTTGCTTTTCAAATTTTTCTTTGTGGGAAATAAACCTGCTTTATGTTTGTCTCACTCAGATTAAGAGTAAATTCATAATACAATTATAGCTCAACTTTTTTTTTGTAATTCAATGTCTTTGCAGACTCTTACTGCTGTAGATAATTGCACCTGGTCACCCCCGTGTTTCTTGTAAGCTCTGTTCTGACCTCTCATCTGCTCAACATAAAAACACACGGCAGACAGCACAGAAGAGCTACCAAAAATGAAAAACCTGAAATTTGGTAGCAAACTAGCCATCTACGTAACCTCAACCTCCACCCATTAGGATTGTACAGGTGCCATCCATCAATATGCTGTACTATGCGTGGACAACGCACAGTGAATGCCTTTACTTCCCCAAGAGTTTGACCCAGTCAAACACTCATTTGTCTACCTACTTAATATAGCCGCACAATCTGCCTGCATAAGTTTTCTGGTTTTGGCTCCAGAATTGAGCTCGGGGGATTTAGTTTGTTTTCTCACTCCTATATTCGTGTTCGCCCTATTTTCATGGGTTGATTTTCTTTTGGCTGTTTAGCTACAAGAAATTATTTTCCTGTCTTTTCTTTTTTTGTATTTATAGTAAGTACTCCCTCATTGGTCCTCACTTGCGTGAGTGACTTGTTCTGATCCCTCTACCTCCGCGTTTGATTATCCGCTACTAAATCCTTCACAATATCGTACATCTATGCCCCACAACAAGGCCAGAAAAAACAATACCCTAAAACCCCTTCAATTTTTATTTTTATTAATCATGTCTTGCCGAAAGACAAGCACCTTCAGCCTGTTACCCTGAGCATGTTTCATTTATGCTTCTGTTTAGCTAGCTAGCTACAGTGAGCACCATAATTAATTGGACAGTGACACATTTTGTTATTTTGGTTCTGTACTCTAGCACTTTGAGTTTGAAAAAATACAATGACAATGAGGTTAAAGTGCAGACTGTCAGCTTTATTTTGAAGGTATTAACCGTTTAGAAATTATAGAACCTTTTATACATAGTCCCCCCCATTTTCGGACATCAAAAAATATTTGACAGTTTAATCATTGCTTTAGTAATCATTTTTAATATTTGGTCGCATATCCTTTGCATGCCATGACTTTCTGATGTCTGTGACCCAACAACATCAAAAGACTCGACATCTTATTTTCTGGTACTCTTACAAGCGATACTATAACGTCTATAACGATCTTTATGGAAATTGGGGGGTGAGACTAGATTTAGCTGTAAATTATGCTGGAACAGTATGGAATACATGGTTGGCAAAATGGCTGTAAGTCATCAAGGGTCTGAGGTATCAAACGAGCTTCAAACCATCACTCTGCTGCCAGATATGCAGTGAATACAGATGGATCACTTACGGATGGATACCCTCAAATTATAGTTGACAGTCTGCACTTCAACCTCTTTGCCATTGTATTTTTTCAAACTCAAAGTGCTAGAGTACAGAACCAAAATAACAAAAAATGTGTCACTGTCCAATTAATTGCAGTCAAACCGGAAAGTCTGCACACCCCTTTCACCTTCTCCACATTTTATTACGTTACAGACATATTCTACAATAGATTCTACACAAAATAGCCCATAATGACAAAGTGAAAACAGGTTTTTAGACATTTGTGCTAGTTTATTAAAAATCAAAATGTTAAATATCATATGTACACAAGTGCGCACACCCTTTGATATGACCCAAAAGTGAGCTGAGGTGCATTTTGTTTCCACTGATACTGCTTGAGATGTTTCTACAACTTAATTGGAGTCCACCTGTGATAAATTCAATTGATTGGACATGATTGGGGATTGCCAACACCTGCCTATATAAGGTCCCACAGTTGACAGTGCATGTCAGATAAAATAATCATATGTAGTGACTCGGTGGCAGTGTGTTCTAGTATCAAAGTGGGGGGGTAAAAAAGCCATCAGGATTTTTATATATGGTGCTATAATGAAAAGCAAGGGTAGGGGGGGGGGGGGGGGGGAAATAAAAATGCTAGCACAGCACATACCGGAAAAAAAAAAAATATAAAAAAAAAAAAAAAAAAAAAAAAAAGAAGAAGACAGAAAAGAAAAAAAAAAAAAAACATTAAATTTAAAAAAACAAAAAAATAAAGCAGTTGATGGATAGAGATCAGGAGGAGGAGCGGATGAGAATGACCGGACCGCAAACGTTAACCCAAAGAAGAAGAAGAAGAAAAGAAGAGAAAGTGCAGAAGAGCAAACTCCAAGCCATTGGGTCAAAGGAATTATCTGCAGACCTCAGAAACAAGATTGTGTCAAGGCATAGATCTGGAGAAGGGTACGGAAAAATCTCTGCAGCTTTACAGGTCCCAAAGAGCACAGTGGCCACCATCATTCATAAATGGAAGAAGTTTGGAACCAACAATAATCTTCCTAGACCTGACCGCCCAGCCCAACTGAGCAATCGGGGAAGACGGGCCTTGGCCAGGGAGGTGAGCAGGAATCCGAGGGTCACTCTGACAGAGCTCCAGCGTATCCTTGTGGAAATGGGAGAACCTTTCAGAAAATCAACCATCCAGGCAGCACTCCACCAATCAAGTCTTTATGGTAGAGTGGCCAGACGGAAGCCCCTTTTTAGTAAAAGGCACATCCCAGCCCGCTTGGAGTTTGCCAAAAGGCACCTAGAGGACTCTCAAACCATGAGAATCACGATTCTCTGGTCTGATGAAACCAAAATTGAACTTTTTAGCCTGAATACCAAGCGTCACGTCTGGAGGAAACCAGGCACTGCTCATCACCTGGCAAATACCATCCCTACAGTGAAGCATGGCGGTGGCAGCATCATGATATGGGGATGTTTTTCAGCAGCGGGAACGGGGCGACTAGTCCTGATAGAGGGAAAGATTAATGCAGCTAAGTACACCAAGATCCTTGAAGAAAACCTGACATGGCTTCCGAGAGTCTGTGCATGTCTTTGAGTGGCCCAGCCAGAGCCCAGACCTGAATCCAATTGAACATCTGTGGAAAGAGCTGAAAATGGCTGTGTACCGACGCTCCCCATTCAACCTGATGGAGCTTGCAAGGATATGCCAAGAGGAATGGGCAAAAATGTCTAGAAACAAGTGTGCCAAGCTCGTAGCTTCTTTAATTTTTAATGAATTTTAATTTACTTGCTGCAGGACTGAATTAAAAGCAAACATTCTGGATGCTGAAAAAGCTGAAAACTCGTGAATAGTGCTACGATCAAGAATCTTTGCATAAGCACTTTTCAGTTTATAGAGTAAACTGTAGTCATTCTAAAATCCATTAAATGGGCCAAGAAAAGCCTTCAAAAACAAATATTTGTTACTTTACTCAATAAGTTCTCCCATCTTCACATTACTTTAGGACACACAATTGTTTTCATTTATTGAGACAATTGCACCGTTGGCATGGAAATCCAGAAATCTGACCTTGGAACTTGCTTGAATGTCACTTCTTCACATCTCATACTTCAAAACTTCAAAGTTGGTTCCTTTAAAGGTAGGTTGCTGTTGAGAGGGTTAAAGAGTGTTCCAACAAAGAGACTCCTTTACAAGGGTATGTCCTTCGATCACGCCGAATGGGTTTCAAAGGTCGAGAATGCGATGTATGTGCAGTCACTCTCGCACTTGGGTCCACTAGACTGTCAATGTCAATAGCCAGACATCCAGGGAATGGTTTTGTGTGTCCCGTTCAGTGCGCAAGGAGAAAGATCGCCTGATTTATTAACAACAACACAGAACTTCTCTGACAAGTCTGTGGAATGAGTGCCTCATTCATCCCAGAGTGCCACGTGTTTTCTAAACATGCAGCGACAAGAGCTTATTCTTACCTGTTGCATTGGTTTGCTATAATTGTGATGCTGAATAGCTGAAGTGTCCCCAGGTCATAATGGCGAACAGCCATGAGAGCTCAGCTCTTTACAATCTGTAGAGCAAGAGCCTTGTGGGGAAAGCTTGGCTCTAATCAAGCGCACAGGAATCAATTATCCCCGTGTTTTATAGCCGTGCTACAATTAAAAGCCTCTTTATTCAAGCACTAAGGAGCAATATATGCTTTGTTGAAAGCTGCAGAGTCTCCTGTGGAAGAAGAACATTCTGGAATGAAAACATTAATACCAGAATCACTTAAGAGGGAAAATTAGATGAAATAATGCCAAAAAGCATATCAATCTAAATACAAACGAGCACGGAGAGGCAGCAGAGGTCTAATAATAACAATTACTCTACTCTTAATAAATTACAACTACTCTTCATAAATTGTTCCTCAACTTCACATTGACTGTAACTGCACTGAGTCTACTTTTTTTGTTCTCATTAATTTGGAAAACATCTGTTTCTTAGTTCCTTCTTTCCTAGGTGTTACATAGCATTATTGCGTATCTCCTGTGAAATGCCCTTCATTTTAGTGGTGAAATGTATCATTACAATTAACGTTGGACTGTTTACCATATTAGGTACCTGCAGACTCTACAGATTAAAGGTTGAAATAGACAATGTACCATCCCAGCATGCACATTAGGCTACAGTATGTAATTAGTCTTAAGGTAGCTTCACAAGTCAAGGCTATTCTAGC
The DNA here is from genome assembly GCA_022702515.1 of Ilyophis sp. 1 JC-2022. NCBI lineage: Eukaryota > Metazoa > Chordata > Actinopteri > Anguilliformes > Synaphobranchidae > Ilyophis > Ilyophis sp. 1 JC-2022. Next base: position 52,341,151 of record CM040395.1, on the reverse strand, counting down.
TCTTAACGGTTGCTGACTACGGATATTATGAAATACCAATCCATATTGAATCTGAAGTGGTTGGAAACGTTGGGCTGCATGGAGAAAATGACAAAAAAGTCTGGACTGTGGCTTAAATTAATGGACTGCTGCATCCTTGCATACAAGCCTTTAATTTTTAATCAGATCCTGAGTGTTTGGGGGCTTTCGCACACTGTTCTGCTAACGTGCAGTAGAAAATATGAAGTATGGAGACATATCCATTGGTAAACAAAGCAGTTTTATTTGGTAGTTTATATCAGAGTAGCAATCCATCCCTCAGCTTAAAGTATTTAAAAATCCATTTTTGTACGACTGATTTCTTGATGCAGTAGCTGCCTGGATATGTAAGGCTATGTTGCAGTAGCTGGCTTGTTTTCTATGCAAGTCAAAGGTTTTTCTGAAATGGCCATCAAGCAGAAGTTGTCATTCCAGCCCGATAGAGGCCATGCAAATATCTGTGGCTTGAAACAGCTTCTTCTTTAAGCATATGCCCAATTAACTCAGTTGGTAAAGCTGGTGATGGCCTACAGCCTAGACACCACTGGTTCAAGCCTGGGATGTATCAGCAGCCACTAGCCAGTCATGAAGAGACTGTAACAACGGGACAAGATTGGGTTCGTCTTGCCAGTAGTACTGTGTGGCCTGCCCTGTTGAGAACATTGTTGCCTTGCAGGCAAGTCCATCAGATGACACGCTTCATTCCTTAAATGAGCGCAAGTGCCATAGTGACTCGAGCAACACAACGGCCGGAAAGTCAGGTCATTGACTCTGTTTGTGCTGAACACCTATTCCAGTGTATTTCACCCCCCTCAAGAATGTGTACAGACAGACCTGAATTCATGACCACCAGATTCTGAGAAGATTTTCACAGAAGAACACTTGCACCAATACAATGCTTTGCTCGTGGTCTACAATGATGTGTAATGACAAAACTACTCATGAAATAATAACACGGAGAGTGAGATGGTTTTCATGATAATCATCTGCGCTCTCTGAGATATGTGTACTTTAATCTTCCATGAATACTTTATGAAACGATAAACAAAAAATTAGCTATGATCATTATTGCAAAGATTTCATTGTCACATTAAACTGTTCCCCTGATCATTGTTCAAAATTATATTGGCAGTTCTCTCACCCATCAGTAATTGATTGGATACACTTGCTAAGAATTGGGGGACTGTGCATCTTACTATAATGTAAACATGAGGCAACATGAATTTGTATGAGGTGATTTGTTCTTTCCACCTAACTGGATCAACTAAAACCTGTTCTGAGAGACTGGGGATGGTTGTGAAAAAGAAGGTGAGAACATCCATATTGGCAAGTTTAGATATTGAGTTGTCATGGGTGTCATTGTTTTTCCCAATAAGAATTGAGTATTGGGTTTCCATTAGGTTTCCTATAAAAAGGAGGCGCTTTGATTGCGAGCTCTATATATCATATGGCATCAACCACTCTCACCAAAACAATAATTCACTACAATAGAAACAAAGATAAACACATGGGTTCAGAACAAAAACGCCCATTCAGCACTTAAAGCAAGCCCTGCATGTAATAATACATTAGTCACTAATAGCCTTTGGCTTGCCCATCGCTTTTTGAGTGCATTTACAGCATTGTGACATGAGTTCTGCAATTAAGTGAAGAGAGGTGCGGTACATGACTCAGAGCTGACGCAAGTGGCCCGTCTCCTCTCCCTCGCATTGTATGTGATTTACACAATTAAAAGAGAAGTTACAGATAATTCGAGCGGCAGGGTTGAGCTTTCAGGCGAACATGGCCTCTTTGAGGGAACACGAACGTTCAAGAAAGACGTTAAAGACAAAATCCACGATGAAGACAGAAAGGAAGTGCGAATGACAAAGATGGGAACATAACTAGAGATATTACCAGAAAGATAGGAAAAGACGCATAATAAAATAGTGAAGAAAGGATTTTAAAAAGTAAGAGTGAGAGGGGATGGGAGAAGAGTGGTTACATAGTTTGTAAAAAATTTGAAGAAAAAAAGAAGAAGCAACGTGCATGACCGGCCCCATCTGGGATGCAGATGGAACAGAGTGCTTGTGCCCATTATTCAGGAGAGCTTGATGAGAGGCAGCTTGTTATCGACAGGAATAAGCTGGAATTCCTTCCATGTTCATTTCTGTTTGGCAAATCTACTTAGTGAATCGCAAACAAACAAAAAAAAAGACCATGCAGCATTGCGAATACATGCGTGCATTGTAAAAGGTTTTTTTAATGATTTTAGGTAACATTTTGCAATGTATGCTATGATAACAAATAATAGTCAAAATGTTTTTTATTGATTATACCATGTAGCTTGCATATCTGTGTAAAATGTGTATGGCTGACACTTGCATCCAGGGCAATTACCATAGCTTGCATTTGACTAATTATCCAGTTTTAGCTTTTGATATTTACAAATTTAGATTCAGATTTAGCATTTTACTCAATGTAAAAGGTGAAGTACAACACCTCAGAATAGAATGTGCAGCATTCAGAATGTGATAACCATTGTTCCGTAAGGTACATGTGTATGAAAAATATCAAGAGGTAAATTTCCTATAATGACAGCCCTTCATACTTCATTAACTTTGCAATTACTCATAATGGCACTAAACATTTTCTGATACCCTTCTTGGGCATAGTGTCCACTTTAACAAAATAATCCATATGCTTACCAGCAATCACCGGAAATCATAAAATACTTTCCCACCTCATCGCATCTAGCATTAGTCACACTACGGCAGTTGAATTTGTTTTAGTAATATTTTAGAACTTGGTCGAGGTACCATTTGACATGGGTTCTGTATGACAGTGACACAAACTTCCCAAAGGACATGAAGTCCTTTTCTGTAGATTTGGATGCCCTCTGAGAGTGTAGCCACTGAATAGCTGAAAAAGAGGGTTCTAATTTATCTCAGCTGCTGTGAGTGCTTCTTGATGAATCTAGATTTAGTGCCGAAGTACCCGTTCTGAATTTTAAGTGCTACGAACATGTATTCCGATGCAGCTGTCACACTATCAATCGAAAACCAATTCAAATTGAAGCACGCTGCTAATATTTTCACACGTCGGGTTATCTATTTAGACAGCATGAGCCGAGTGAGGAAGACTTCTTGGTGCTGCGGAAAAAGAATGAACCACACCTCCCAGTTCCAGATTCCAGTGCTATGACTGTAATAATGTATGACCATATGCTAGCAGCCATATTAGAAGTCAAAAGAAATCCACAACAAAAAATGGAATGGAAGTTGGAATGTGAGATTCAAAAAACCATAATAGTGCAGAGAAAGCATTCCTGTTGCAAGGGACGGTTGGATCATTCTATAAATCAGAGAAGATAAATAACAGAAAGAATTGTTGTTTTTAAAAAAATAAAATAAACCATACAGACCACGTTTTCCAGTAATGACTTAAGAGTTCCAGGCAAACAAGACCCCAGGGAATTCAACACCATTAAGCAAATGGTTTTATCCTCAAAGCCTGCTGGGCAATGCATTAATTAACAGGAATCTTATTGGAGTGAACAATACATGCTTTTGAAGGCAGGAAGAAAAAGGGATACAAATTACAAATGACAAATTGCAATTTTTTTGCAAAAACATCAGATGTTTATTTATCACCTACATCAATAATGGAACTCATCCTAGTTATCACACACTGTAGGAAGACAGACATGATCTGGATATGTAAATCTTTGGCAACATTTTGCATGGAGATCAATTAAAGGCTCAGATGAAATTGTTATGGTTCTGTTTGTTTATATAATGTGTTCTGTTTATTTTCTGTTACTTTATTATTTTCCTTACATGTGTTTGATGTGTTCATTAGTATTACTGGTTACGTTCCCATTTGACACTCCACTTCAGTTCCCTTGTCTGTCTATGTTTCCATGTTATCCTAGAATCCACTTTCTGTATTCATGTTTGCACATTTCGGTACATGTGGGTTTTCCCCTGTATTTCAAGTCTTGTTTTCCTTTCTTAACTAATTATTATTGTACATATACTAATCCAACTAACAATACTAACTGTGTGTTTATATTTATATACTAATGATAACTAATAGATTAATGTGTATATATAACTAACGAATCACATTTACCAACATAGATTTAGAATGTTGTACTAACGTCACTTAATTACTAATCACTCTCTTGCTCCGCACTGCAGCTGTCCTCCCTTAGCTTTTCTATCTCTGCTCTATTCGTTGTTATTCCTTAAGCTCTTCATCTGTATCCACTTTCAGAATTCACCCCTCGTGCTGTGCACTCGTTTACCTGCTAATCCCAGGCCGTGTTTTATCTATGCGTTTGCATGCATTCCAGTCCGTGTCCTGTTATTGAATTATTGTTTCCTATTGGGTTCACCTGTGTCTAGCTCCTTACTCCTCCCACCCACACTTTATTCCTTTTTGTGTCATTACTTCCCTCGTGTATATAGTCGGCCTTCCACTTCTAATCTCTGTAAGAACATTGATCAATTCACTGTCCCGATTTTTTGTAAGCCTGTGTTATTTGAGATTCTTGAGACAACCCTTCTGTACGACATCGAGCCTGCCTTTTCCTTCTGTTTTGTTTGCCGTGTTGTTCCGGTTCTTTGACTCTTGCTACGTTTATTTTTACTACTCTTTTGGATTTTCCATTTTGTACCATCTCAACTCTGATTACCTGGCTACTGATCTTGGACTGTGAATAAACTACATTTTTGCCTGCTACCTGTGGTCTGCGTTTTGGTCCTTCTCAGAACATCACAGAAATATTAAATACCAAATCAAGAATAGTTTTTTTTCAGTCGATTTCTTTCTCCCCTATCTGGAATCACCAAGCGAATCACTGCCACCTAATCATCCCCTGATTTAATTGGCTGAAAAATCGTTTTCTCCACATCAACTGATGTGTGATGAGCATTCTGGTGCAAAATGGCTGCCGTGCACCACCCACGTGAGTGCTACACATTGGTGGTGGTTGAGGCGAGTTTCCCCCTCACCATTGTAAGTGTCCTGCACCACCCACGTGGGTGCTACACATTGGTGGTGGTTGAGGCGAGTTTCCCCCTCACCATTGTAAGTGTCCTTGAGTTTCTTGAAAGGCGCATGTAAATATAAAGCATAATAATAATAACTCGTAACTCTCCAGTGCACTGTGCCAATGGCTATGTTCCACACTACAGGCCACAAAGTACTAAAGGAGAGCTAGCACTAAACAAAGGAGGCCTGACCTTGGTGAAACCAAACCAAATGTATTCTACCACTGCAGGCTCCTGCCCATAGTCCACTAATGACAGTCATGGCTTAAACCTCCAGAATTTCAGCAACAGGGCTCAGTTTACAGGCAAACGCCTTTACTAATGTAGCTGTTACATTTCTCCCAACTGGTATGGACCCAAACGCAGGACTTGGAGACCGACTCACAATAAGCTCCAGTAAACTGGAAAAGGCAGACTTGACACGTTAGCAAAACACAGCAAACAATGGCCGAGTATCGATAGCAACAAACATGACTTGACGTAACAAACTGGCAAAGAGACTAACAGAAAGGAACATAAATAGGGAGATATGAGTAAAGTGTGAGAAATGTATGCAAGAATGAATGAGCTAACGAGAGTGTGTGTAATACAAACAGGGAAGGCGAGTGACTGGCTGGGAGATTAAGAGAGGGGAATGAGAAAACGAGGAGGGAAACTACACCCAGCCTGCACAACACGAAAGACAAACAGGATAAAAGTAAAACCAAGACATGAAACGAGAGGAATGGGGAACACAGAGAACAATAGTGGACTGGAAGGGAGAGGCGGACGCAACAGTAGCCATGTTCAGCTATTAAAAGAGTATCCTTTCTCAGTTGATATTAATATGTTAAAGCTGCAGCAGGCAAGTTTGAAAATATACCTCCTATTTTGCTCTCCTGCCTCCTATCTCTCACCTAATGTCAGAAGGCCCCAAGTATACCCCCAACTTCTCCACCCAAACACAGGATTTTAATTCTCCAGCACACAACCCAAACACAGAAGACCGGGACAGATAAATAGGCTCACAATACATTTTATTACAAAAATAATAAAAGTACATTTATTAAATTCATGGACTCTCACAACAGAATATACTACTCCCCAGACTTTAGGGGCAAAGAAGAGACTCTCCTAGGGCAGATTACCTCCAGCTGACTACAGGGCATGCAGAAGTGACACACAAGCTCCACAGTGAAATTAATATTAGGATGGCACTGCAAACAAGCAACCCTAAGGAAGACACTGTAACTGGTATGGTGAGGACACTAGAAAGCCACACTGGTGCTCCACACAAAAAGGGGACCTACCCTAGTTTTTGCTAGTCTACCTTTCTAAAGGGACACTCCAAGTCAGTGGTGTAATTGGGGAGAGGGGAAGACAAACAAGACAACATTAAATTGGGTGGGGATAGGGCCTTGATTCCCAGTGCTTCAAGGATCCTATCCCCACAAAAAAAATAAAAGGAAGTCCGTTGTCTAGATTCAGGAGCCACACCACAGGGTCCCTGGAACGCCCCCGGTCTGGAAACTCTGTAGCAACGTCACAGCTCCGCCCAAACACTGAACACAACAGAGGCAGCAGGCAACCTGCCAACAGAAGTGGCTTTCACCAATATGGCAATATAATAGAGATAGTGCTCTGCAAGAACGCAGCCAAAATGATCACGTCCCTTACTTGATGGAGCTAAAGCTTCTAGATGCACGTACCAACGTCCTTCAGTCTCTGATTTGGCATGGCTCCCCTCGTCACAAGTGCAGGTGTGCACTTATATTACTTCCCCCCAGTCACCTTAATATAATGCAAACAGACAAAAACAGATATAATGTAGACCTAGGCAAGCCAACAGCCCACCACAAACAACACACAACACAGGGGTTATATAGAAAACTACTTTTCTACTCAGCTTTCTGCCTGATTAACAAATCACTGCAGGTGCGCCTCCCCACCCACTTATCCACTTACTCCATCTAACAATTTATCTCAGCCTATGACATCTCCTAAGCCCCTCCCACCAAATTATGCTCCAGTACATGCGCGGAAACAGGCAGACAGGGAGGGATTCCTTCTACCCATTCTGAGAATGTTTTGCTTGAAGATTTGCCCTGATTGGTAGCTACATAGCTTGGTTGGTTTTTGGAAGACCAGCTTGAGATATTTTGACAGCCTAGTACAGAGCCCTAAACAAAGCCCTAAACACCCGATTGATAGCTGCTGGAACGTAATGAGCAAATTTAGTAATTTTGCCAAAATTATATTGAAAACTTCTTGCCTACTGCACCTTTAAATTATTCATTTCATTAGACTTCCTAGCCATCATCCTCATCATATCTTGCAAAGCTAGTCCAAAAGTACATGGACACCTGCTCATCCAACATCTCATTCCAAAATTATGGGTATTAATATGGAGTTGGTCCCCATTTGGTGCTATAACAACCTCCACTCTCCTGGGAAGGCTTTCCACTAGATGTTGGAACATTGCTGTGTGGATTTGTTTCTATTCAGTCAGAAAAGCAATAGTGAGGTCGGGGCTATTAGTCAGTTTTTCAATTGATCCCAATGGTGTTTGATGGGGTTGAGGTCATGGCTTTGTGTAAGCCAGTCAAGTTCTTCCATACCAATCTCCACAAACCATTTCTGTATGGACCTCTATTTCTGCACAGGGGCATTGTCATTCTGAAACAGGAAAGGGCCATCCCCAAACGTTTACCGCGAAGTTGTAAACCCAGAATCATCTAGAATGTCATTGTATGCTGTAGTGTTAAGACTAGCTTTCACTGGAACTAAAGTGCCTGGCATGATCCATGAAAAACAGCCCCAGACCAAGGGGTGTCCACATACTTTTGGCCAGATAGTGTAGTTCGGGCAGACAACTGGAGAAACGGCAAATCACCACCAGCTCACATGATGCTTAAGTGTTAAATGGGAGGGCTATTTAAATCACCAACCTTACATATACTCACGCTTTGCTCATTCTGCTGTCCCTGCTGCTACTGCTACCCAAGCTTGGCTTGCCCCGCTTACTCCTGCATCCTGCATGAATGCCTTTCAGGAAAGTTTTTGTGCTCCCACCACCACCTAAGCATCCATCTATGAGTTCTGCTTGCATAGAAAGCAAATAAAATATTGTTTAATACAATTTTGAGTTGCCTGACTGAAACTGCATAGATAGTTGTGAGATTGAGAGACACACATGTCTTTGCAAATCCTTTGCTAGTCCTAATTTATGTGTCCATACATTTACACTCATAGTGGACTTCACTCAAAACAATACAGTACCACTTTACAGCAAAATGCATAGCTTCCTGAGCTATCCACAATGACACCATATTTTATACTTTACCTCTTCCACCCCTGCATGGAACAGCACAGCCAGACATGCAAACGGATTACCATTTGTTTTCAAATTTAAATCAGTCAGTTAAATAGAAAAGTGGTCCTTTGAAGGATTTCATGAATGGCAAGCGTGCTGAAAGTGAATCATTTTAGGCTTATTTTATCAGCCCAAGTTATTCAAAAATGTACACATGAATACTATCTGTCTGTGATTATGTTAGGTTAATATTATAAATATTTCATTTGTACAATTCTCCGAGCAGCACTTATTGTTTCTCAAACCTTGTTATTGCTCAACAGGGCTGCCACCTGTGTTTTTATTGCATATTTTCTGAGCAAACACTTACCTTTCCACAACATGGTTTCCCCTGTGTAGTAAAATGTCCTGTGTTATATCCTTCACCATTTGCAAGGTAGGTGTGACATTGTTTCAGTTTTACGGGAGAGAAATGTGAAAAAATTTAATGCATATGAGATTTTGTACTTTTGATATGTGTTCCTATAGTCACTAATAGAATAAAGGATATTCAAATAAATATGTGTTTTCCAGGTGTGGTACTGTATGCTCTAATGAACACGATCACCCTCTATATTGGGTAAATAGTATTGTCTCAGTGACTGCTGGCTAGGTCCACACAATTATCAGTTTTATGGCACCCAACTTGCTATTGCAGTTCAAACCATTTCCAAATCTTAAATTTAATGTTTGCTTGATGTTGCTATCTACGTGTATATGTCCCTTGTTATCTTTAGATCATTCCATCTTGGTAGTTTGTTGGTAGCTAGCAAGCGATCAATCTGTGAGCTTAACTAGTTAGCATAGTTAGTGATCCAGCTGTCTAACAAGATTTGTAATTGTCCTCAGTGGGAAAATGCTACGGTTATTGAGCTTTCTTTTGTTCACTTATCTTCCTAACAAGCTAGATACCTTGAATTCATTACACTAGTCATGAGCTCAGTGATGTTGAGATGGTTACAGTCTCATATTTGTCTTTGCAATCTCATAATTTGAGTATGACATGTATCTAAAAAATGTTTTTATTTCACTGTTTTTAAAAAAACATAGGTTTACATTATAGTATACTGTATATTATATAAAGTGAATTGCTTTCAAAAGTAGATTGTTCACTGCATGTGACTGGGGACTGTTGTTTGCACCATTTTTATAGGACTGGAATGCTAGTCGACACTTTATTTTTTCTTAACAAAATTCAATCAGGAAAATAATAACATAAGGGCATACAACCGAGCCTATATCACCTCCCGTGAAAATGTATTTTATTTTTTCTATTTTATATCATTTTGTTGTCTGGAATATATGCAAAGTTTCAAAAGCTTCTGTTATTTTTACATCTGTCCCCAAAGGCTCTGCCTCAATCAAATACTTATGTTCTGATAACTCCCAGGCACAAATTATATGGAGTTGCTCTTTTTGGAAGTCACCCACAGAGCTTGGCTGACTTGAAACAATTGGACTGATGGGTCTCAGCTGTGCTTAAAAAATATTGGCTACATTCATATTCAGGTTTTTCTTTTTTCTTTGCTCTAGTCTATACAGATACGAGGGAATTAAATCATCTGACATTTTTTTCCTGGCCTATGTCATCCCTTCCCACACAAATACTTCTTGCAGTTTGATATTGTGGTTCTCTATGTTTTATTTTATCCTTGACAGCGTGAAATAACAGGCTGCTACTGCCCACAGTATTGATTTGCTCTGGGCAGCACAGATCCTACAGATCTAAATGAACAAGATCAACATTTCATGTGCTAGAATAATACCTTATCTGGGGTAAATGTACAGTTTTCATCTTTGTTTGACACACCTTTAAACTAGCCAGTTCCTTTATTTTCATTTTATGGTTAAAACTAATACAAAATATCTGGCCATCATGTCAAACTGAGTGCCCTGTTATTTATACCAGAATTTTATTAATGCTTATGTTGTAATATTCTACAATATGCTATAACATTATCCACAATTGGAATATATTGGTCAGGAATTGAAGACCAACCACCTTATTGTAGACTTTTTCATCGTGAAGTAAGGCACTATCCCATGCATGTTTCCTTCCTCTCCAGTTAAAGTGGTATTCATATTTACCCCTTCCTCTGCTCACACTTATGGAGTAAATCCATCCTGAACAACCAGTTATGGAGAGATAGAGAGAGAGAGAGAGAGAGAGAGAGAGAGAGAGGGGGGAGGGGGGGGGGGTTGAAATGTCAACTGAAGAGAGGTTGCTTTTATGAGTGGTGATTTTGTCTCACTGTAGTCTGTAATGGGTTTATGGCTGTTTGGTTACCTGTAAACATGTCAGAGAAACAAACAGCCAGCAGTCACGGATGCAATAATAAGGGCATTGTATCGATCAACAGAAAGCATCGAGAAGCTGTCATTTGCTTTCCCCATATCTCTCAAGGTAAAAACTGATTTATTTTATGCCTGACACATTGTAGCGATATTGATTGAATTACACCAGACGGCCTCCCATGATGCACCTCATCTAATAAGCACAACCGCAACGTATATTACCTTTAAATAAAAACCTCATGAAGAAATAATCATTTGTACACATACTTCCCAAATGGGAGAAGTACAACTATCATTTTATCTTTTTACTGGGACTTTATATGTCATAATTATATTTGCGTAGAATAGTTATGTGACAAACATTTCACAGATTAGAAAATATGCTAGTCTAATGTTCCTGGAGTTGAAGGGTTTTTCTAATCAGATTTGTGTCTTCAGCTGACATTTCCCAGCTCATAAAAATGCTCTTGATTTGATTGGTGCCTTTTTACTCTTCGGCATCAGTAACAAATGGCCATTGGTCAATCTCTACTCGGATTGTGGAACAAACAGGATTGTTTTTATTTTGTTTGGTTGTTTGTTGCTGTTGTTGTTGTTGTTCTGCTTTCTGGCCGTTTTTCCCAAAAGTGACACAAGATGTTAATACTCTTAACTTAACTAATGGGATGCCTCTTCTACAGACATATGGCTGTTATTACACCATCAAAATGTCTATCAAGCATGCATTCTCTACAAAATGCTTTTTGACATATAACACATAGCCATCACGCATCTGCCAAGTAAAAAGGCACACGTGCAGAAGATTTGTGTTTAGTTGAACTTCACAAATTCACGTAACAACCGTGTGCAACTGTATGACTTTAAGACATTTAAAATGTTTTGTTGAGTGGCGTGTTTCACAATAGCCTACTCAATTTGTCTGATTTGTAGAAAAAGCAATATTAATAATAATAATAAGAGGAATAGCCTATGTACGGAACCATTTAAGTCAGGTTGGGAACTTTATCCGATTACATTTTTTCAGCATTTGATTACATTCAGACTTTTTTTGCTAGAATTTAAGTAAAAGTAATGGTATGGTATTTCAGTTATATTCACTGGGAACAGAAAACAAGTATTTCAGAGAACCCAGAGTGTTGATTACCACTGCAGTTTTGCACATTGGAAATTGACCCTAATCCATGCGGACATTGTTTTGAAGCGTTCGAGACACTGAGTTAAGTCTGAGGCTGCGATGAGAAACAGTTCATGAGCGCTGTCAATAGGGCGAGACAGGAAGTGAGCCTGAGGATACTCCTGTGAGGCTCGTGTTAATTTTGCACACCTGCAGTTTACCAACCCCACAACCTCTGAACACTGCGTAATTGATCTCATCCCATTCTGCAGCTTATTCAGAGCAACCCAATGGAGCTGCTCAGCACCAGCATGTCCGTGTTATGAACATATGCAGATTTAACAGAAATGCACTGCGTTTACTTCAGTGAGAATATTCATATTCCAGTTGAGGACTCTGGGGGCAATGCTGTGTTCCTTTAGATAAGCGTTTTCTTCTTATTCCTTACTGAATAAATCAGCTTTCTTGTCAATTGTCATTTTAAAGATTTACCCTTTGGCATGCTAGTGATATTGTTTGCCATTCAGAATTTGTCATTCAGAATTTGCCCCTGTGCCTTTAACAATAAGAATAATCATCATTATACTAATTTAAATAATAAGTGGCCTGTATACATTTAAACTAAGAGGGGAAAAGTAACTTTGATTTCACAGCTGTTAAATTGTTCATAGCATAATCCCTCACATGAATAATAATTTATTCAATATCTAGTAAGAATAATTAATTTGCTCCTATTCACTTCAATGTGTGATCATTGTGAATCCCGTCACTTCTCAACCTTAATTAAAATATTAAAAGTGGTCAAAATAAAAATTAATTTCATATTGAAACTCGCGGAGAAAATTGTTCACACATGTATTGTTATTTATTCATGATTTTTTTGTTCTACTGACTTTAATGTCTGTTAGCTGGGCCCTTAGAGGTCATAATTAGCGAACCCTTAAAAAACTTAAATCATTCGCACAATAGACACACAGTATTGTTGAGCTGCCTGTTGAATCGTCATTTACATTTCAAATGCTTCTCTGGTTCATTGAGACCACATTGCTTATTTATGAGAACTCAATCATAGAGCAAAGAGAAAAAATGTTGGTATGCATATTCTTCATTTGCAATTTTGTGTACTTTGTTACTTTTGATGCTAGTAGCCTATTAGTATGTAATTAGTGATGCGTGGGTTGACTGAAATTCAGCGGAACCCGGGGTTTGTCCAGGGATCAGGCAGGTCGGGTCACCAAAGAAATGCCCTTTTGATTCATCGCCGATGAGCGGCGGGAGGGTGAGAAAGACATTTGTAAAATAAATTACGCTATTTCAGATCAAATAAAAATATATGATTAATTATTATAATAATTATTATATCATTTTCTATTGAAACTGAAATTATCAACAACCATGATAATTCATTTTGAACATTTCTCCCCTGTAAAAAATTTAAATAAAATGCACACCTGGTTGTGGCGAGGTGCAGACCAAAAGACATGCAAGTTAAACTTTCTCCCCTGAAATCAACTTGAAGAAATGTGTAGCTAAACAAACTTATACTTTTATGTTATTTAAAGAGGGCCTGAGCATAAAAACAATAGTGTCATCCAATGTCAGACATGGCTGATACAGTGCCCTCCACAATTATTGGCACCCCTGGTAAAGATGAGTAAAAAAATAATTTATTTACTTCAATTAAAGGTTGGATTTTTCTCATTTATTCAGTGTGAGATTAAGCTAATTCACCAAACGATGAATTTTTTATAACCCTTTACCAGGGGTGCCAATAATCGTGGAGGACACTGTAGGTGACCTAATTTATGTTTTTTCATGAAGAAGCCTCAATGTACTTAAAGGTGAACTATGCAGGATGTTTACCTCAAAAATATTTTTTAAATAACCATGTCAAATCTATGATGCACTGGCAATTTCTGTCGGGAAACAAAATACTGATACTTGCTCCTCTTTCTGTATTTATTATTCTAAGATGTGTTCCGGACGTTTCTGGGTGTGGCGCTCTTTTCTGTGTGGGGAGGGGTGGTTGTGGCTACAGAGCCTCTGTGGTGGGATCAGTTTACTTTCAGCCGAGCGTTTGTTGCTAGCTAGCTGCTGCAATGGCAAAGGTGAAGATACAGCGAAGCCAAACAAAAAGGCCAACAGGGCGTGTTCAAGCAGCAAAGTCAACCTAGAATTTGCTGTTCCTCAATGGTGATAGCTTGTTTAGCAATGGGATGGAATGCGATGTGGAGTTGGGAGTGTTTTCTGTTGGACCTGTAAGTAACATTATCTCTAGCTATCCAACTTGTTACATTAAGCAGCTAGATGGCCAAAGTCGTGTACCTTATGAATCAAATCAATATAACGATGTAGTATTACGTTGTATTTGAGATAAGAAATAATATTTGTATACAAATATCTTGAAAAGTAATTTACGATACAAGGGTATTCGCCATCTATGATAGACAAGATATGGTCTGCTAATGTTACTTATTCCACAGACGATTCCATCTTTACATCCCAGTTCTAAATGAATGCTCTGAATAACATTATCTAAATACTGAAAAAGGAAAAACTCTGCAACAAAATAGCTGCAGCTGAAACGCCACACGGTAGCTGCACTAGTGAGTAGCTACCATCACGGTAACGCTATTCCTACGAGTTGCACTTATAGTCTAGAGATTGTTATATCACCTGTTGACTCTGAAGAAGATGCTGTCAAAACATCAGTCTTATTTAATGGCATATTGAATTTTTTTAGAACATAATTTTGTATAGGTACCTGGCCCCAATATGAGTCGTAATATTCACGCTCATCTTCATGACTTGTTCCAGTGGTCAGCAACTGGCCAACGGAGAATTAAAATTAAAATTCTCTTTCCATTCACTCCCATTGCATGGTGAAATAGGTCTCAAAAGCACACTTTTAACACATAAACGAATGCAAACAGCACAGATTATGCTAATATACCTGTATAAAATCACAACATCCAAGTGCATACCGAAGGTCATTGAAACAACAACAAACAGGTCGGACAGAGTACAGTTCTATCATAGAACTATCCATAGACATGAACATCGAGACATTAACATTTCTGAATTAGTTAAAATCATTAGGTCTTGTGGTTGGGATGGGTGATAGATGAGTATGTGCACATTCGGTTGGAAGACATTCAGAGCTGACTCACACACATATAGAAGGTCAGGTGTGTTTTCTTGCCCCTGTGATTTTTACCAAATGTACCTGCACAGTATCTGCACTCGTGTGTATTATTAAAGTGTGCACTATTGTGTCAACTATGCCTGGGGAATGCTGATAAAACTATGCATTTCACACCGGAACTTTATCATGTAGGGCTTTACAACCTCTGTCAGTCATTCTATGCTGAAACCCATACTGTAGGCTTGCTGTTTTTTGACCAATTTAAAAAAGGAACATTTTAGTATAGCGTATTTTCAAAGG
Organism: Ilyophis sp. 1 JC-2022; assembly: GCA_022702515.1. Classification (NCBI taxonomy): domain Eukaryota; kingdom Metazoa; phylum Chordata; class Actinopteri; order Anguilliformes; family Synaphobranchidae; genus Ilyophis; species Ilyophis sp. 1 JC-2022. The sequence goes on along the minus strand of CM040395.1, from coordinate 52,325,912 downwards.
ATTACAGCTGGATTCATGTAAATCCTCCCTAGAGCTTGTGTGATGTTAGCTTGTTAGCATGTTCATACCGTTGGTAGATGTGTGCATGTGTTCGTTTGGTGCTTTCTATTTTAACTTGAAGATGGGACTCGTGGGTAACAAAAAATATGTTGAAACAATATTGATTTTAAACAGAAGCCACATGTACTGAATAATTGAATAAATCCAAACTGGAAAGACATGCTAGATGTGCAGCGGGACTGAATTCAATATTTTCTCAACAACTGCAAAAGGTTAGATACCACTTTCATGTATTAAAGTGTCTTTTTTGTTCTCTAACATATAACGTATTTATGAGTCTAAATACAGTGGCTGTTATAATGTGATACATGATTTGTGATAAAAATGTCTTAGAGTACATTTTTTTTTAAGTTCACTTTGAAGATTCTGAACTATTAAAATGACTGATTATTGTAATGTGAATATGTTATGATAATATATTATGTGTGTATACTCTATGCAAAATTAGTGCCAATAAATAAATAGGGTTCGAAACCACACCAAAAAAACACCATGGCTCTCTCTCTCTCTCTAACTCAATAACTGTGCTGTCAGACCTGCGTCTATGTTTATCTCACAGTCCCTGTTGTTGGAAACATTGATGTTCTCTCTAGAATCACAGCCATCTCCCATAGCAGAGCACCAGGAAAGATTGCCGGCCCCTGACAGCGCTGGCCAAGCCAGGTGTCATCCTGAGTTTCTTCCACACGCTCTGCTCTGGTTCGTCATCATTCAGTGCTCCGGGGCCCTTGACACTGAATTTCTACCGAGAATGTTTTCTACAACAAACCACATTCAACGGTCTGGATTCTGTTAAAAGCACATGTCCATTATCCTCAATATGTGGTGTGCATGTGGCTTGCAGTTGTCCAGCTGTTGCTTCTTCAGCACTTCAAAACCTTGAAGTAAATGTCTGTGCTCTTGTGGTCAGACTACATTGCATACAGATGGGCTATGGGTGTTATTAGTTGTGCTCTCTCCCTCACCATTCTCGCTCTCTCGCTCTCTCTCTCTCTCTTTCTGGTAATGGAGTGAGGGATGCTGTACAGAAGGAGAAATAGGCATATAAGATGTTATAAATACATTTGTCAAAAAAGGTCATATGATGATATAGAAGTGAATGAGCTGAAAGCATACATGTGTTGTGAAAGTGACTCAGCTTAGCGAAGGGCACAGCCAGCTTTGTCCAATAGGCTGTTCAGACACACAGTAATCACTCGTCTGTGATTCTGATGAGAAGTGTGGTTCTCCACAGCACATTATCATCGTTCCACTCTTATTGCATAGCTATTGCAACATCCCATGCTCCTCTGAGTCCTCTCTAATAATGCTCAGTATCTTTCTTGAATAGATCATAACATTTTAGTTTTTTTGGAATGATGCGATTTTAAATGAAAACGTAAAGTGACGGTCAAAGAAAATCCGTAAAATGCTTATAATCACATTATTTGTGACTATTAAGGTATGTATTGAGCACCAATAAAGCGCGAGGAATAAATTCCATTGCAATCTCGTTTAATTTCAGTCTATTTCTCTTTATTCCTGTATGCTGGGGGGGAAAGTGTGGAGTTGAAATGGGTCGTAGGCGTCAAACCTCAACCAATGCATACTTTTATCTCATTACATAACTCCTCCCATAGTTTGAGGTGAATAAAACCGTCCTGTCCCATGAAGAAATCCTGTCTGAAGTCTGAACCAAACGCTCGTTTTGTTTGCCCTTGAGAATAGTTGTCCGCGTTATCAGCATTTGGATTTGGAATAGTTCATTAGCTAAAGTGTTTATTTTCCCCCGCTCTCCTTATCCCTATACCAATTTTATCCCTCTCCCAATCTTTCACCTTTTTATCCATCCCTACGTGGTGCTAGCTAGTGACATTTGCTTGGTCCTTGCACTTCTCAGCATGGAAACGAACTAATCACTCACGTGTCGTTTTTTACTTGGTGCTCATTCATCAGATAATATATATTTTTTAAATAGATAGTTAAGATTTTGCCAAATAAACTATGCCTTGGAAATGGTTTTGACGTATTTTATGTTCAGTGGCTGATTACAGTAACACAAATAGACGAGAACCATTATCCACCGAAGTACTTACGGTGTATTCAAATGAACTCGGAAGTCAGAAAATTTCCGACTTCCGAGAAGAAAAAACTATTTGAACATGACAATAATGAATACACCATTAATTGCCATGCACATAATTTTCATTCGATTAGCAACCAAAATTAATAAATGGGCCTTTAAATAATTTTTTTAAACTCGATAAAACCTACCATTATTTAATGATTTGTGTAGAACATGCATTTGGTGAAACGTCGCCTTGCAATTTAGCTTGCTTTTCATAGACTAACGTGAGATAAAGGGCTTAGCATTTAAGTTAACTACTTTGATTGTGAGCTTGCGTGTGATATTTATCTCTTGATAGCAATCGCACTGTATTTTACTTTGAATTGATTGCATTAATTCCTCGCTGGGTTCAAATGTATGGTTCAAACCACAGAACTGTACAGAGCTCCGTAGTCCCGCCCACTTTGGTGACAAATTTTTGGTGCCACTTTTTGGAAAAAATATAATGGGAGTCAATGGACTAAAAAAGTTTTTTTTTCTATATTCAGAAAGCTAGACGTTCAAAACACCCAAGAGAGGGGTTGTCACATTTTAAAATAATTTATAAAATTGGTAATTTGAAATAATGTCCAACAAATAAACAACAAACACGTTTTTTTAAAAAAACAACTAAAACGACTACAACATCCGGGCTACTCGCTCACCACCACTGCTGGAGTGAAAGCCATAAAGCTGACACTTTCGACATAGCCAGACTGATAGTGATTCTCGCCCTTGGTGATACTCTTATTTTCACTTCTATAATAAGACAAAGTGGTAGCCATTTTCGCTAGCTGAGGGACCGGTAGCTACTTCTTTGGCCGGCAGCTACTTTCACAAGAGCAGACCGAGTGATAGCCATTTTTGCTAGCGGAGCGGCCGGTAGCTAGTGCAAAAGCGGGAGTCGGGAATGTACGACCGGGGATTTTTGGTAGTGTAGTTATGTTTCTCAAACTCGATTAAAATTAGATTTAAACGCAGTGATGAGTATTTGATGGACTATGTATCACATATATGTCAAAATTGTGGTCCATACAATGCCATATATCATCATAAGCATGAGGGTTTGTTCCCGAAATGGGGAAAAGTTATGGCTTCCGGCAGTCTTCCGGGACCAGCCAGGGATAGGAGGAGGCGGGACTACGAAGCTCTATAAGAACAGTTCTGTGGTTCAAACATGTAGGGCTGGCTGGATGACGTCGATGGCACTCAGGTTGAGGGCGTGGATTTAGACCTACAGTCCTTTCAAGACTGAGTTTATTAGCCGACTTTGAGACTACTTCACATTTTCTTGAAAACATATTTGGTGAGTGTGGAGTGGACACATCCCTCTGTGATATGTTGTGGTTATTTGCATTTTTTAGAATACCTTGACCATCACTTTAATTCTTACCATTAAATTTTCTATCATTAAAAATCCATCATGACATGTCTGCAGAATTTATACATATATTAACTGTGTTTTTGATGTTCTTACAATTATTATACTTCTTATTATATATTTTCCCACTGTGACAAAAACCTATGCAAGACATTAAATAATTTGCATACAGTATTTCCTCAAAAAATCTATTTTTAAACTAAAACTCAGACTTAAGTTGAAATAACTACGATACCTAAGTTGCGAGCTATAAATTCAAATGTACTTAGAATCTTAAAATTTGAATGGCCACTACAAAAGATTATTATACAGAAATGTGAATAATGTTTCGTGTGTGTGTGTTGTGTGGTGTGTGTATAGACTTTAAAAAAAAAAAAAAAAAAAACATCACCACACACATCAACTTTTGCAAAAAAAAAAATTTTTTTTTTTTTGCCACAACAAGTGCAGTGCAGAAAAAAGAAAGTAAACTGGGAAAAGAGCGACCCTTATATGGTCATAAAGTCCAGGCTGGGTCTGGGTCGTCCACTCAGTGTGTGAGATGCCACCCCCGTCCCGTACCACTAATTATTTCCTGACCCCTGTCTGTTTGCCTCAGTGTCTCTGATATTTGGTGGCTATACGTTTCCAAAAACAAATTCCACGTCAGAATGGAAACGATACTTCTGGGGCCAACCGGTTATTGCATCTGTATAGGTACACTCACAAAGAGTCCAGCAATTGTGCATTTGAAAGATTTTTAAACTGAAACAGCCCTCTGAAGCTGTACCTGAGGCTCAAGCTGAATATATATTGCAAATGGGAAACCGATTACTTCTTCAATTGCAACAAAATATTTATAATTTATTAAATTATATTGCTTAACACATGTCTTTATGATGTCCAGCCTGGCTACCCAGAGAGGAATCCTGCTGAAATATTAATTTTTCATTTCAGCCATGTTGATGGGTATTGTTTGTGTTGTGTACTGTGACAATTATATGATAAAAAAGGTCGAAACGTGCTTTGCTGGTACAGACATATATTGGGTTTATATAGAGGTTGCTTTTATGCACAATTTGTGCATTAATCCCCTATTAATGTGTCCTTCTGTCTCTCAGTGCACATGTATCAAAGCAACACAATGCAACTTGATATAAATTGAATGACTTGTAAAATTGAATGTACTTTAATTGAATGTATTGTTACACTTGTTTGAAGATCAATATTTACGACATGGTCATAATTTATGATTGTTCAGAGTTAAAGCATTTTATTGTTTTAATGGCAGTATACTGTCTGTCACATTTCCCTTACAAAAATATTGGCCTTTGGCATTGTTTGCAGCAAGCTCATATTTTCACATGCAAATTAAATTTGTGGGAATTGCCATTCACTTTTGGCAAAGTTTTTAGTTCACCACTCCTGGTAAACTCTGACAAACCTCTGGCAACATTTTGTGGAAAACAATTTAGTTTGCAGCAAATGCGCTACATATTAGCTGTAAGTTTGCAGCAAACTATCCAGTTTTGTAAAGGTTATTGTTTTTATGTGAGGAAACGTTGTCACATGTAGCCTAACTATTCTGTACGCTAGAAGCAAAATGTCAATGTTCCACTATTATCTATTACCTTCATGATGGCGCCAACATAGCTAATCAAGAAGGGACTTCCCTGAAGATGAGCAGGAAGCAGCAATGAGAATGTGGCTGGAGTGCACTGCAGTATGGCCTTTCAGTGATATCAAAAGAGAAGTCAATGCTCCTATTAAATACCGTTTCCCATCATGGAGTCTACTTTGGTGTCATCTTCTCTTAAACTGTCTAGGCGTACCATAAAGCTGACATTCTAAGGCTTTTCAAATTCAAATGTGTAGAAAATTCAGAAGCCTGCATGGGTATATACTCCTCATAGAAACCTGTATTTTTATTTTTTTTGTAAAGTCAGCTAGCTCCCTGTCCAATTTCAGAGATTTTCTGAAAGTACCCACTCCTGAGTTACAGGTCATTTAATCATCTGGCTCAATTGGATTTATGTGATCCTTCCCATGCCTTCTCATATCAAATATCAGGCAGGGACAGGTATTTGGCTTTTGTTGAACCACCTTTTAAAGACAATAGATTAACAATAGCTCATTATTTTGATATGGATTTTATCATATCAACTCTGTTCTCTTAATTGAGCCTTAAAGTGGCTCCTTTGTTTTTTGGAAACAATTACTTTACTTCTGTTATCTAATTGTACATGTATCTGTTTGCTGTTCACGTTGGTCATACCGTAATCATAACCCTTGCTCTTACATTGGTTCTTAATGTACTTAAGAGTTTGTGCTATAAATAATAACAATTATTATTTTAATTTATATGAGTAAGATTCGCCAGAGCATGACACATGAAAGTAATTTCGAGTTTGGAAGCCCATCAAGTCCAGCATTTCCAACATACTTTTACTTTCAAAGGTCACAGTGTAATCTGTTTTCTCATGGCCAGGTTATTATAGTGACTATGTAACCCATGGTCCCAGGTCACTGTGACTGAAAATGCGGCTTGAAATTGTTAGGATGTACTCAATCTGTGGTTTGACTGTCTATTCCCTTACATTTTAAAAGTAGAAGGGACAGTACATTACAGTTTCAACTTAAATTCTGATCTGAGATCCTCTGTTCAGCCCCAAAAAAAGTTAAACTGTAAATTTAAATCTTAATCTGGTAAAACCATTTATTCCCCACTAAAATTGCATATGGCTCACTAATTAGTAAACAAAACTAGATTAACAATTCCTAAAAATTGTAGGTGTGGTTGCTTCACAGTGTTATTAATTGCTGGAAATGGCATAGAAAGATGGTAATATGGTATAGTGTGATGTGGAAATGGTATGAACTGGTAATGCGGTATAAAGGGATATAGTGAAGGTGATGTAGCCTATTTTGTGGTAAGTAGTCTAAAGAACCAGGAAGTGATACAAATAAGTAATGAATTGTGGTAAAAGCACAAAAAGGTATCTGGGATAGTATTTTTAGGTCATAACAGTGTTGTAGAGGAAGGCATTGTGAATGCCCAATTTACTGCGTCCTGTGTACTAGCATACTGCTTATTGTAGGCTATACTGCAGTAACATGCAGTATGAGACATATCCTCTATATAAACCTGGACATAAGTAGGCTATATCAGTTGCCTTTACACTCTTTGGCTATATCATCTGGGGATATTGAGAACACTCAATTTGGCCGCGCAGGTAAAGCTAGCCTAATTTAACAGCTTTTCAAAAAAGTATACTCAACTGGCATACTCAAATAGAAGGTAAGTGTGCTGATTCTGACTATTCGGACACAGTCGTAGACTGTAGGAAAATATGAGTTAATACAATTTTTGCCTTGGTTATAACCAAATGCTCATCTACTGATTTCTCCACTTTATTAAACAAACTCTGATTCTGATTACAGATCTCACCATTTTGTGAAGTCCAAACCACATGTCGTGTGCTGAATTCAGAGTTCTATTCATCTAGCCTACCTAGCATGCAGCTATTGTAAAGCAATAATTAAACATCGTTTAGCTAATAGTAAATGAGTTTAACTTTGTTACTTGAGATTATAACCCAATCATGTGTAGCGGATAGTTTATTTGCTGTAGCTATGTCATAATCGTTTGCATTTAGATTTGCTAATGTATGCTACTGGCACCTGTCATCATGGAATTTTCATGCAGAGTGAAAGGTTAGTTTTTTTCTGGTAGCTTAACCACAGTAGCCTAGCTGGCTTATGCTTTTGTCATGTTTTGTTAGGAAGTTGTCTGTGCTAACATTATTAAGACATAAATCAGAATTTGTTGAATAATGTTGAGTGGAGTGATTAGTAGGCTAGATGAGCATTTAGCTAAAACATAGGCAAAAATTGCAACAGCACTAAAAATATTTTTTGTTAATAATTGTGTTTTGTAACTTAGACAACATAACGTTACGTGACCATAGATATAGAACAATAGATGTGACATATCTTGTGATGGAATAGTAATTTGGTGTTCTGAAATGGAACAATTTGGCAGCCATCTTGTACAGTTTCTAGCTAGCAATAGGAACCTATGTCTTTCTAACCCATATATATTTTTATTTTAAGGTATCAATTGAGTTTTTGTAAGTATTGCAGTGTTTGCATGGATGCTCTGGCAGTCTGAAATAGTAAAAATGTATTTAGAATTTGCTGTTTTTTTGTTTACTGCACAGCATGTGCCAGTTTTTTTGGAGACCATCTTTCCTGCCTCCTTATTGTCAATGTCCACCTTTTCCTAGCCACTAGATATTTTGGAAATCTGTTGTGAAATATGCACATCCCTACCATCACTTGCTATTATTCCATCATAACCAATAACCAATAACCCCATCAAACTACACAACTGTTAATTATAACACAAGTTTATTTACAAAGTTACAAGTACAATGAATAAGAAATAACACCCTATCAAAACCGATATAAATCATAGTACATATGAGAAGGTCAAGATGATCATTTCAGACACACATGAAGACAGTAATTGGGACGGATATGACTAACGTTACTATTAGGGGGCCACCATGCGGTTAACATCTCTTTTGTGACTACTTGGCTTAGTTGGCTATTCCTCCTTGCAGTGTGTGCCTTTCTCCTCAACCCAGCCGTCTGTGTCCGCTCCACTGCGGGGCTATAAGGCGACATTTTCCGAAATCTACCGTCGGGTCTTTTTTTCCGGTGTTGACGGATTTAATGTCTTGCAATTATCACGCGGGCCGGGTTTGTTCGGGCTCGAAGTTTTAGGCCCGTTGAGAACTCTGCATCTGACTGGCTAACATTATGTCCCTTACGAAAAAGTACTATAGGATTCTTATAGAAATTTTATGATATTTTGGGACAATTCCTATAAGATTCCCCATAGCAATCCCTATAGGACAAACAAGGCTACTTCAGACTATTATAGAATCTTATAGGAATACTTTAAAAAATACATTAGGCGAACTATAGGGTATATAACATACTATACATGACTATAGGATTCACTATAGAGTATGATAGAAATCCTATAGGATACCATAGGAATCCTAAGGGGTAACTTCGATAATTACCGATCTGTCACATAAACTGGAATATGTGGATTCTTATTTCAATACTTTTTTGGATTTATAGGCTACTTTTCCTCAACAGAGTTGTATATTATTTTCTTGGATGCCCATGGACAGAACGTGCGCAGCATTGTAGCAGTTACCACTCTCGTTCCCTTGTTGCCTTAAAGATCACTTGCTGTGGTCTCCAGCAAGGATTACCTCACAGCATCATCAATATAGATGAGAAGCCAAGTGATGGGGTTGATAGTAATCCCTCACAACAGACTAGAAAAAACTTGTTAGCCTCACTCCTCTAATGACAGCTTCCAGTGCCCACGGTGACCCAAACAAGACCTCCTTCAATTTGTTTCAAGTGTATCTGCTGGGTAAAATGTTATTTCTAATGGGAAATATTTGATCAGCATCCATTTCTTTATTTTTCTGAAGAAAACCTAGTTGGGTTCTCGTTTCCCCCATTTTTTATTTGTTCCAGAAAAAGCAAGTGATTTAACTGCCATTTACTTGTCATTATACTTAGCTGCAAAATACAAGGATTTTGTTATGTGTGCTTCTCGCGGTCAAAAGACACAACACTTTCTTTCTGACTCGTGTGTTATTTTAAAAACTTTTTTTTTTTCCATTTTGTATTTTTTATTCATTTAAATAATCCAAAAGTTCTTCACTGGTGGTGGTAAATTAAAAAAAGAAATCCAAACGATAGAACTGTGACCAGTGTGACCAGCCTGCTTTTTTTCTGTAACAGAATTATGACTCAAACAAATCAAAGTCAATTAACTGAGTTTATACTTATTACACGACTAATTTATTTGTATTTTTTTCAAAACAGTGCAAAGGAACGCAAGGACCACTTTAGTAAGTTTGGTAAGAGGTCAACGCTTTAAGTGACTGGTTTCTGTAAATGCTTGATTTAATATTATTGACTGATGCATCCTATTGCCCTGCTGCAGTATAAGGCTTTTTCTGCTTTTAATTGGGCAGGCTTGAAAGAATACAGATATCAAAAATGTACAAATATCTTTGAAAGGTTTTTCATGCTGTTTCTAGTGGGGTGTTCTCGTGGCTGGGGCCAATTTTTGTCACTTTCATCACTGGCAGCAGCATGTTAATAAACCAAAGGCGGTACAGCAGCCTTCAGCAGACAGACAAAGCGTGACAGCATCATCGGTTGAGCCTCCACACAGCAGCCAGAGCTTACGCTAGCGAAAAAGACACCATAATGGGGGGGGGGGGGGAGCCTTGGTTCACAAAAAAAACCAAGGCTCTAACAAAGGTTGTATTAAAACCATGTGTCCTCAAATTCTCACAAACCACCTTGCTCTCGAAGTCTTGCGACCCAATCGCCCCCTATATAAAAAGCCCCTTTTGCACATGCGTTTTAACCTGTAACTGTTCAGACAATTTTACACGTTGGCATCGAGTGTGAACAGGAGCAGGAGTTGATTTTCCGTGAAAGACGTTCCTCCAATTTGCCCTAAGATTTACAGTAAAGCATTCAAAAGGTTACGACGTTCTTACATAAGACCTTTTGTTTATGGCACAATTTTTTTTATAAATGACTGAATCAGTCAACAATTCTTGCACAAATATGAGTCTTGAAAATGATGTAGCTGCATTCTGTGCTTTTGTGAGGGAAATTTGGGAATGGAATAAATAGTTTTACTGTCCATGCTTGATATGGCTTTGTGATGACAAGACTTTTACCCATTTTCAAATGATTGTACCAAGTATTTTTTACTGCTCAAATTACATAATGCAGCTTAAATGTTAGGTGGATCTAAAATAGCAAATATATAGGCTAAAGTAAAGGCCGCACACAGTTTTAATGAAGTTAAACCCGCACACAGTTTTGAGTTGCTTTTTTAGCCAATGTAGCAAGATGGCTACTGCTACATCTATGTAGGCCACATATCAATGGCAGATATACTGTAGCTAGTTATTTAACTAGACTAACAGAATTATTTTTGTTGCGTTTTACCAAGAACAACTCTGCATAAGTATTGATTTTTAGCTGATCAGCCATGCTTCTATTGTTAATCTAACATTAGCTATTTGGGATCATAAGTTATCGTAATACTATCACTCTTCACTTGCTATCACTGTGTTGTGTTGGTAGGATTCACATCTCTGCCAAAACTATTGTGAACACGTGTTCGAACACGTGACTCGACACAATATTTTTCCGTATAGAAGACCTATGTGTGAACAGGGAAACCCACTACCTAAGCGGGATAATTGAACACGTCAATGTTCCGTGTGTGGAAGGGCCTTAATTAGCATTCCCAACCCAGCTCAATTCCCCAGGTCATCACTGCAAATGAGAATTGATTGTTCAGCTGGTGTGAGTCTGTATAGGTCTGGGAGATCCCATATTCCTCCAACAGGGGAACCTGTCTTAGCTCTCCCTGATCACACCTATGTGCACCATCCAGTACTCTGGTGCTACAGGGCTCATGGAGTTTTGGGAAAGAAGGAAAACAAATTGAGAAAATTCCATGCAAAGCAATCATAGAGTCTGGGAGTATATTAGAGGCTTCGATTAGCCCCAACCTGTGATATAGCCATGGCACACTGTACTAGCCCTAGATCATAGTATTGATGGCTCCGCAGAGTTTCAAAATGAGCTGCTTGTAACAGAAGGGCAATATAAAGCCACATCAGGACACATCACATTATGACTGAGCAGGTTGTTTAACAGATACAACACAAAAATGGGATGAAAATATTTTGTCCAGTACCAATTTAATGTACAGTCTGGACAGACTCTATAACTAGCTGACCTATGCAGTGTCCCCTCACACTGAAGCTTGATTGGACACTGCTTATGGTATTTTCACATGGGTGATTTACCACAGTAAAAATCATCGCTGGAAGGATTACTGCTCTTATCTGTGTGTGGCTCTTATTCTGGGGGTGAGACCACCTGCTAATACTGTGTTTGAAAATAGCTTGGACGAGAATCTCTAATCAGTGACCTTTGAACCGAAATGGATTTCCCAGCAAATTGATGCAAATGACGGAAAAATAGAAAGCTGATTTGGGGCAGAGTCAAAATGTTCTGTGGAATATGACACAACGTCAATCGAGGGGAGAAGAATAATAACAATTCAGCAAGCAGCGATAAAACTAACTCCAAATCAACATTCTGGCCATTCTAAATTCTTGGTTCAGCAGTGATAATGGGAAAATAAAGAGATTCCTTTCAACAGGACATCATTGCATTCAGAAACATGTCAACCCCTATCTCAGTTAGGTGCAGTAACTTATCATTTTGACAGACACAAAGTGAGGAAGATCATCAAGATGAGAATTAACCTCACAGTGTTGAACACCACCCACGTCCTGCATGTTTTTTTCCCCCCATGACTGCTGATATTGATATTGATACCAATATAATCTGGAAAATAGGTTGAGACACACGACATACTTATACTTTTCCACATGCAATATAGTACTAAATAGGTAGATGCACATTTAGGGCCTGATTTACTGCAAAGTCTTTTAGCACACGCAAAACCGATAACATGACAAATGATTGGTCATGGTATTTGTTTTGCACCAATCATTCGTTGTCTTATTAGTTTTGCGCATGCTACAAGTTTTTGAACCCGCTAATCAGGCCCTTAGTGTACATTCAACAAGAAAAAAAGCTGAAATTGCCTAAATTAATGTGTATTTCTGGAAGTTTCAATGTGTAAGGAACACGACAAACATTGAAATGAAATAAAACACGACAAAGTGATTAATGTGGGAGTCATTAGTTAATTTGCAGGGTTCCTCAATGTGTGCCTCCACTAGATTACCAGTGTTCCAAAGTGACACTACAATTGGGAAGAGTATAGTCCTACAGATAACTGCGTTTGACATTTTTATGCTCATGAACAATTTATCCAAATATGGAGAGGGTCATTGCTTTTATACTTTTTTTTTTTTGACTGGAGAAAGTAGCTCACTTGCTCACTAAGTAGTCTTAACTTTGGAACTAAGATCCATGGATCATGACAGCTTCGACATGGCTACTGTTATTGTTGCTAGAATGAAATACCAGTAGCATCAGTGGATACCAATTCAAATGTAATTCGTAATCATTCTCGGAGGTAAACATCCCTCTCGGAGAAAGGGATGTTTGGGCTCTCAAATAGGCAATACCAAACATTGCGGATGCAATAAAAGACAAACCGGAACCACATAATCACACGCTCATCGTTCCTTTTTTTCTGCCGTTTCTAAACTAATGAATCTCTACACAGAATCTTACTTTTGGTTTCAAGGTTTAGATATTAAAGTGGACTCTGAAATGTCTCGGGTAGGCCTACTGACCCTAGTTTTGAAATTAATAGGCTATTTCTCTCTCGTATTATTTTCTAGGTCTTTCGTGTTATAGGTGGACGGGCACATTCTCTCTCAGCACTCCTGATAATTTTACTGCAGTCTTTGGGAAATCCTTCCAATAAACTACAGCAACGAAGATGCAGCCCAAGCAACTTATGTACATTCTGAACAGTTTTTAAGTTGCCGAGGACATGGCCCGAAGCCTTAAACATACATCATGCAAACGTAAGCATTGACCCCCATCTACTTCCAGCAAAACCACCAATTTCTCAGTGGCAGCAAAGCTATTTAATGGGTTTCTGACTCCGACACGTGTTGTGTTTTTATTTATTTTTGTGTTGCGAGGTCCTCCCGGCAGACTGGGGTTTTAATTGGCTCTGCAGGGAATACCAAACAATTTATATTGCACTGAAGCCAAGCTATTCATCAGCATGCCCAAGCTGGAGAGGTGTTGGCCATGAGAGATTTTCCCCCCTGACAAGGCTCAGCTCCTCTAAGAATGCAGACAATGTATCACTACTTCCCTCCCCTGAAACTATCAGGGGAACGGGCATCTAATTGTCTGGTCACCTGCACAGGAAAGCTATGCATTGTCTGGCCAGTGTAGATTTTTCATGCTGTGCGATGATGCAGAGGCAGAAAGTACTTCCGTGGTTTATTTCAATGGAACGGACTAAAGCACACTTGCAGATCTAAGTCCTTCCCGTCAGAATTAATTTTGACCGGCTGACTTCTTTTGCAGGATAATTACAAATCTCTCACTCACATTTGCATAATGTGTTGCTGATATTTTCCTTTCCAAAAAGGGCGTCTGAGTTCTATATATAAACACCACTGAAAAAGCTGTGACATACTTAACAGTTTGTGGCCACTGCCTCCATTTTGTGCCTTGTATTGCGTCAATGATATTTCTTTCCATTTTTGTGTGCCCCATGTCATGCATTTTATTTTGTCTCAAGCAATGTCTTCATGTACTCGTGCACTTATGTGTTTATTCTCATGTGTCCTTATGATGCCACTTGCATTACATTGCACTAAAAACGGTCATGCTAAGCTCTCACTTTAACTAATTCAATAGATTTTCTAGACAGGCTACTGCCTGATAGCAACCTGATAACTCTTACCCGTTCCCATTCTTATCCTGGGGTCCATTGATAATAATGATAAAGACTATAATAATGATAATAGTTTGCTGTCAGATTTTTGCCTATGGACGAAAAAGAAAAGGGAGAGATTGAAGAACCAAAAACAGCGAAGGATGGCTAGTGGACCGATTACTGTTTTTCAACGTGAGAAAATGCTGAAATTACCCTGCAGGTTTTGAGGAGTAATTAGGTTTGTATCAGCTCTGTCAAACCTGCAGACTTTTCCCCCCCAGAATAGCTATTGATAGCTAGTTAGAGCTTCAATGAAGTTATACATTGATTTATATGATTATATGATTTAGAATAATGTTATACGGTGTTCATGGTGGTAAATGACTTACATTTGAAGGAAATGGAATATACAGTGTAACCTTTTTCTTTCAATCATCCATTTCTCTCAGAAACATCTCGTCATGTTCTGCTCTAGCCCCTTGACTTAATGGTGGCTGCAGCTCCAGCACCATTTTTTCATTTGGTTTGTAAAACCAACCATTTTGGCTTCATCATCGGCCAATGCCAATTACCTCAGAATGTCTGATGTTCACTGATTATATCAGTCGACCTCTAATAGGAAGCTGTTGGGATTTCACCAGGTGCTTTTATGCATTGTGTTTGAAAGTGGAGTAGAGGGGCACGGAACATTATTTGTTTGTTTTCTGAAGTTCACTCAGCTAAATCCTTTAATCTTTTGTATTGTTTTGTCTGGTATGTGTTGCGGACAGGCTAATGGGGAATGTACTGTCTTCTGGCCGAACAGTTTGTATAATTAGCTGTTTTATTTGTATTTTTAATGTGAAACAATGGTGCATTTACACCAAATGCAAATGATTGTGAATAGTAATACCATAGTCAAAGAAAATGGTTACCTTCTCTGATAAATCATTTTAATGACTACGGTTAACATTTAACAATGAGAAGCACTCTATTTCCTTAATGACCAGTATAATTTGGGCTCACCTGTTTTAAAACTGTCTCATGATATTTTTGCTTTATTTAGTAAAAAAGTAATAGAAATTAAATTTTTAAGTCTAAAATGCTTGTTAAGATTGACTTATCTTTTCGGTTTTTGCAGTGCATTGTTCTTAGTACCGCCCTAGTGCTATGAACGTTGAGTCCCCTGCGTTCAGGGATTGAGACAGTCTACATCATTCATGTTGTTATTCAAGGTCTGCCCACTTCAATGTTGAACACATCAGGCAATTGTTTCCCTAACAGGGAGGGTACTGAAGACAAGCTTCTACTTTCATCTAATCTAACCTCTCATCTCTTATTGCATACAGTTCAGCGATTACATTCTGTCATCTGTCTAAACTTTTTTTCCTGCCTTTTCAAAGTAATGTGTTGGGCACAATCAGATGTTTACACCACATTGTATTGCCAACGGTGCAAATATGCTGTCAATCAGGGATTTAATCAGCATTTCAGCATTGACTTTTCTTCACGGACCTGCACATTAAATAAGCAACCTTTTTAAGTCATTGCCTGCTCACTCAATTGTTTAAGCTTATATGAATGTGATATAACCAGGTATGACAGATTCTGTAACTCCATGGTTATTTCTGCATGACTTGACGTAATGGTTTGATTTTTATAGCACGACGATGATGAATGGGAGGAATTGTAAGTTTTCTTTCATTTGCGAAAAATCCTCATTATAGGTATTATTATTAGTGATACGGTGACACCAAGTGGGGAGAATAGGAATTACATGTAAACTGTGTTACGCGCCACGCCTCGGATTTGTCATGAAAAGAAATGTAGAATATTTTAATCAGTTTGTAGCTAAACGTTCCTTTCAAATACTTATTTTTATTTTATTGAACATTTATTTAACCAGGAAGTCCCTTGAGATATAAAATCTATTTTTCAAGAGAGGCCTGGTCAAGACAGCAGCAACTAGCTGGCAGGCTAAAGTTTATACATGAAAGTGGTGCCTTGGCTGTAGTTAGCTGGCCAGCAATGCAGCAATTCTTTGTGTTCTGAAATAAACACATTCTGTGTTTTTCCTCATTTCAGTACAATATACAGACTATGCTGAAAATTACTCATTAAAAGCTTTATCACCATCACTGGGAGCTGTGCCAGTGAAGACCCCAGTGTGGAATCCCTGTGCAGTCCACCCCCTCACACTTCCTGAATAATAACTGCGCACCTGAAGCAAAACCCCTGAAAAGCTGTAAAACAGTTCCATAATTACAGATAACCTCTAACCCATGAAGCCCACTATCCGGTCTACACAGGACATACAAGAAAAATACTCCAAATCCTGAACTCTGGCCAAGAAACTGGAATCCTGGTCAAAACTTTTTTCCATTTTTTTTCTCCTTTTTGTCTGTAGCAGGCTTGTTGCGTTTCTGTGAAGACGTTCTACAGCGTGATGGTGTATGCTCTCTTGTAACAGCTGTACATATAGCACCACCTAGCTGCATTTGAGAGCCTTACAGAGCTCATGCAGGCATACATTTCCAGCCCGAACCTGTGGCTGAGGCTGCCCAACAGCTTCACTGCCCTCTAGGCACGCCTTATCTGGTACAAGGAAACACTCAATTCTTTAAATACTCATTCAAGAAAAAAGTGAACTTATCAAAAGGAAAGAAATGAATCTGTGTCAATGGCAAGTCCCTTAACGGTAATCTCTAGACATCTCAGACATCATCTCTAGCATATTTTCAGTGGGCGTTAGTGAGGGCCCCATTAGTCTGCGTACAGTAGGTCTAAATGAGCTTTCATTGCAGAGGCCTTCACAGCGCTCTTGGTCTGTCCACTGATTAGAACCTGGCACAGAAAACCCTGTTCACCATGGCTGTCGTTGTGAGGTCATCCTCTCTTCAGGGCCAAAGCAGTGCACTGCACCCTCTACAAGGGGCATTTCTCCTATATGAATCTGCATAAGTGTAGCATGGGAATTAAAACTTTGAGTTAATAAATTTAGATATAGGAATGCTGCAAAGCGGAACAAGCTACTGGCAACCATCGGAATTAGTAGAAACTCTTGTGATCGTCCACTGCTGACTCAAAACGCACCTGATCCTAGTACCAGGAATTAATCTGTGCTTAGCGCCAGAAGCCTCAACACCCTCGTTCACCGAAACATTCTTAAACTTTAGTTCGACTGCTCATATGGGCTCAGATTCTCCAAACCCAATAAAGAGGTGATGACGACATGAATTTAGCTCTTGATTCTGAACTTTTTTGTTTCCCTGGATTTTGGAGAGATGAGGTCCACCGTCCCATTGCCCTAACCCTTTTGCGCAGATGCCTAGTGTACAATAGCGTCTATGTGTGAGTTCAATATATTTACTCATCATTTAACATTAGAATTTCGTCATAACAACAAGATAAACCCAATAGCCTGATCTTATGCCAATAAAGCAGCGAAAAGTCCTGCTCACTCAAATGCAAAATAAACATGTTAAATTATTATGTCATATACCACGTCATTCTACTTTCAATATCTGCTACTAAATATAAAATAAATTTACAATCCTACCATTGGTTTTACACATAGAGATGTTCCTTTCAAAATTCAGTCATCATTCATTGTCTTGGACAATCTGTTTGAGAAATACACACCAGTTTAGCACGGTATAACACAATTCGGAACGTTTATGGGCAGTGCCCCATATGTGCTACCTGCAGCTCTGAAGTATTTCACGTCATTCCGGTTTTATTCAATAGATGACAGTATAACCTTCTCAATGGTGTTCATTTTTTCTTGGATGCTTCGAACGACAATTTACAGCTCAGCATAACAGCATTTTGAATCTAGTCAATGTACTATTACACAAGCAGCTACAGAAAACGCATTCGCTGACGGGAGTTTTTTGTCCTCAATATGAAAAAAGTACTGCTTGTAATACGCTGTTCTAGTCACTGGCTAAATATGCACGTTATTTTTTCCACTCGATCACTGTCTTGTCCAGTAGGCTATGTTAGATATGGTTAGTATCGCATTTTGAGTGCATTTCACACCCTGTAGTGTAAGAATTCATTCCTCAGTCATGTTTTATGTTTGATGTACCAACTTTCATTGAAGGTAGATTTGGCAGCATTTTCCTGTTGGTGGAATATTATTTTATTGTAATGTTATCGTACATAATATAGGCTTTTGGCTTTGTATCTTCCTGGGCTATACTTGTCACTTAAGGCATAGAAAATACTAAGTTAAATGTCTAAGTTACTGTGCGCTTATATGTGCTAGATTAATGCATAAACTAGCCAAATTTACTGAAAAATGTGATCCCTGGGCAGAAACATACATAGAGCATCCTGTAGAGTACAGAAAAATGTGATGTTTTATTGAGTTACAAGCGTGAATGATTAGGTTACATATTTAGGTGTGTGTAACATTGTGATATCAAATCATCTTAAAACCAAATGTATATTTTTTATAATGAACAAAACTAATTTTATTCATTTTATGACATGTATTGGATAGGGCTTTGGACCCATAGATATGTATCCCCTATACTGATGAAAAGATAGATAGTAATTCCCACTTGAAATTGATACAAAAGTGAGTTTTATGAGTCAAATCTGTTGATTTGTAAATATATAATTTTTTTTATTTAGAGCAGAGCACAATTTAGCCATTTTGGAAACACTAATGGACAACAGGGTACACTGCCTATATTTTGCAGTTTTTTCTACTTCAGTAGTAAATCATCCTCAGATTTTGCACACTTGCGGACACTGCGTTTATGATCCAGGAAATGTATAGAATTACCTGTTCACATATGTTGCTCTCCGTATTTGCAAATTATTATAATTTTTTTTGCATTTTTCCAAAGTTTTTTTGCGTTTGTGGCACTTTATTTTGACTTAAATTATGAAAATAAACAAATCTAAGTTTGTATTGTAAATGGTACAACTGTCTTGTTTCATTTAAGCCATTTATCAAGTTTCGGTGATGCTCACACCTGGAGTTGACCTGGTTGTGTGACAACCTGTTTTTAAGAACAAAAACCAAGATGGCTTATAAATGGATTACTTTTTACACATAAAATCTGTGTCATAGATCTGTGCTAGGCCCAACTGGATGTGTGTGCAAGCATGATGAATCCTGAATGAAAATAACATCATTTTGCTCTTATTTTACTTCTATGGCTGTCCCCTGGTTGCTAGGCACGTCATACTACACGTCATAAGATTAGAAAAGGATTCCCAAGTTATCATTTTAAGTATTATGCTTGAATATGATTAGTTGTATGCAGTTTTTTTTTAGCTACATGCTTTATCACCGTAGTCATTTTCCATTCTCTACTAAGCCCTTGTTTTGCCACTCTTACAATATTTGCCATTGCTCTGCATGTGCAGTATGCAGCTTGAATCCTGAAATGTTTGGCACAGTGATTTCTGTTTTTTACATGGTCCACCACTGGAGGGCAGAAAAGAGCAGCAGGGGTGACATGGTGAGGAAATTCAGAGAGATTCTGACAGAAACATTCTCCACGTGGCCAGTTTGTGATGCATGTCGTGCATACGTACATGTGCACACACGTGCTAGTTCACGTGTGTGTGTGTGTGTGTGTGTGTGTGTGTGTGTGTGCGTGTGTCGTTGCCCTCCTTTTCAGAAAGGACTTGCCTTTCATTCTACCTGAGGAGCATCCTGCCGTTCCCCCTTGAGCTCCAGGAACAGGAGTCTGAGGCCAAAAGAGGCTCCTGAGCGTCCAGCCTGGCAGGCAACACCAGGTCCAGCAACAACAACAACAACAAGAACAATGAGGCTTGCAGCTCAGAGCAGTGACATAATGAAAATATGGACATAAACAGTATTTCTGAACAGCCCTGTGTTCTTTCTTTGTTGTTCTGGAAGCATAGCTAGTGACAAACGTCTGCGAGTGCTTGGCACTGAGAGGAACTAATGCAGTGGTGACCCCGAGAACTTAAACACGCCTCACTACAGACATGACAAGGCCCATCACGTTCTACATTTCCGCAAGGGGCAAGTTCTCTGACACTATCTTCTAGAGGGGAGCAAGCACAACCATTCCTCCTGGGCTCAATCTTGCTCATATATCTCTGACATTTCAGGCAGTTCAAGACATCTACAACCCCCAAACTGACTTTACACTATGTCAACAGGGGTGCAATTACAGGCGTCTGGCAGGAATATACTATACGTGCTCTGTCAGCCATTTCCCCTGAAGAGGTTACGATACGCTAACTGACACACAGGCACACTTTATCATGTGTGAGACAGACTGCATTGAACATGGATTTGAAAGCTCTGAAGTCAACTGCAACAGGAGCCAGCTACCGGGGCTATTTGAATGGGAAATAGTTTAACGTACCATATGTAACAATGGACAGGCTGTGACATGGTGTAGTCGCACAGGGCCTTTGGGATTCTGCTGCAGCACCCTTCAGCATTGTTTTTGTGTTCTATGAAGAAATGTCGGTGTATACATTCTGATGCAGTATCAATACAGACATTCAGTCCAGACATTCAATGACATTCAGTCCAGATAAGGGATACGGAATCTGCCAAGCAAAACGAAATTAAAATGAGCAAACAAATTGGGACTTCTAGCAGCGGTTGGTGTACAGAACCATTCAAACAGGACCTCTTTCATTTGAGAGGACCACGCTGAAAGATAAACAGCTTGTAATGCTGCTAATATACTATAAACTATTAATACTGCTGGATTCTACTTTGAGGTCAAAGGTAAAATATCACGCTCAGGGGAACAACAACTGTGGTCCACACTATATTCTAAAACAAGACCAATTGGGCTGCATTTATCTGCAACTACAGCCCTATACTGCTTCTCAGCATAGGCTATACAATTACCTTGCCAGCACTCACAATTTAAGACTGATCCATTTGATTTATACACATGTAAGGACTCTGGAATACCCCCTTTGTCTAACTGTCCGACGAGTATCTGTTTGTATTCTCACCCTGGACACCACTCTGGGTATAGAGCAGCCCCACATATTTAATGACCCTGCAAGAAGAGGCCAGAGAGGGCACTTCTTTAGTCATCAGAAAAAAAAGACCCCCTCATGCGCAGGCCTGGCGCCTGGAGAAAATCAATGGGGGGCATGTGAAATACAAGGGGGCACAGCTATGCACCACTTCTCAAAATGCTGTACATCAACACCGCAGTCTACCTACTGGCTACTTTGTCATCAGGCCACAAGAGTGCACCCTGTTTGGGATTTTCGGTGTAACTATGGAATACAACCGCAACATTATGTTTTACTATAATACATCCACAATGGCGATTGATACTTTGGTTGAACATCAACAGCACTTTTAACACTTTGTTTTTAACTGTCAACTTTTTAACTTTTACTCTTTGTGCATTGTCTTTTTATGTAAGTTGTACACTTTGACAAAGACACATTTCCATTATTGCCTAAATTAATTGACAATAAAGTTTTTGAATCTGAATCTGAAAAATACATCCCTTTAGATATCTTTACAAATTATTATGGTCAGTGAGATGTTGGGAAAAATTAAACAATTCACCTTCCATTGCTGGACACTGAACAAAACTTTTGACTCAAAATTACGGAACAATTCTTCCTTTGTGGTGATCTTATGTTTACCTCCTGCAAACCTGACATTTGCTACAAGCTTGCTATTTTAAGGAAGAACCCCTACTCATGTAAGCAACATTTACCCATCAAGGATCCAGATTGGTAGGCAACACGCTTTTAGTTTTAACTCTTAAAGGTAAAAAAAAACAACAACAACAAAGAAACACGTCATAACAATAGTCAGGTTGGTGCAAGGAGGGCAGGCCTGCTCAAATGTGGCCTGTCCATAACACTTGGCCTGCTTATGTTCTGTTCTACTCTCTCTCTCTCTCTCTCTCTCTCTCTCTCTCTCTCTCTCTCTCTCTCTCTCTCTCTCTCTCTCTCTCTCTCTCTCTCTCTCTCTCTCTCTCTCTCTCTCTCTCTCTCTCTCGCTCTCTTTCTTTCTTTCTTTCTTTCTTTCTTTCTCTCTCTCTCTCTCTCTCTCAGCCCTACATGGGCACAGTCATTCCGAGACACACTCAAAATCATTCTTTCATTTAGACACATACACGTCACACACAGGCTCTTAACACTCCCAGGAAATAGCCCCCTCCTGACCCAGGTACTAATGACAGGCCCACTTAAAGGGCAGGGCAGAGGCTGCTGTTGATGGGCCTAGTGGCTTTGTTCCTTGGTTTGTGATGTCAGTTAAATAAGCTGTTAGCACTGCTTTGAAGTAAATCTCTTTTCCGTTGCTCAAACGTGTAGTGAATGCGCAGTTCTCCTTAAATGGGCACCTATACAGAAATGTTTAAGATGGAAATGTATTGAAACTTGCAATAGAACAGATAAGATGATGAAATATAGGAGGGTTGGGGGGGGTTGGGTTTCTTGCCAGGTCTTTTCATTGTTTATTATTATCAGCTGTCACAGTTTCTCTGGGCTCAACCATAAAGATCAGTATCCAGACAGGGTTGTGTGGGAAGATACAGAATTATGACTTCTTAAATAGCTGCATCTGACTCATCAAAAAGTCTCATAAAAGTATAGACAGAGCAATGAAGCTTTTATTACTTTAAAGAGTTTTTAGCAGAAACACACCACTGTTAAATATAGAGGGGAAAAAGCAGTTACATATCTAATATGCCACTCTATTCAGACATACACATAACTTTACTCCTTAATGAGTAGAACACAGGGTGAGTGAAACAATTTGGGTTATACTTTGAATATGTTGACACATTGTTGAAATGCATATGATTGTAGAATGGAATATCGTATGGTGTAACTGTTCTGTAATGACAACTGAAACCATGTGTATCTGTGCAATGTCAACATTTTTGTTGGAAATCACTTCATTATTTATTTTATTTTTTTAAACTGGTACACCAACAGTTCTAAAAATGGGATTGTGGGTGTGGTATCTCGTGTTCCTATTCATCAACAACCTGCTGTTGACACCTTTAGCAAAATATCTTTAAACTCAAACCTAAGTAATGTGTTTATCCTAAGAATATTGAAAACACTGTTTTAGACATGATAATATCCCTTAGTTTTTACATGTAAAAATATGTCATTGACTTTTTGGCTTAGATATTATGTGCCAGGTATGAATACGCCAAAAGATTTGCTCAAAATTCAGTTTTGATTCAGAAAACATTTTCTTTGAAGCAATTTGCAAGCACACTAGAGGGACTGCCAACAGCCAATAATAATGAACACTCAACAAAATAAAGGAACAGCAGTTGTTTCTGGCAAACTGTTTCCTGACCATAAGCCGCAAGCTGTGCTAGGGCCGTGGGAGAGGAAAGAAACAATAGCAACAAGATGCAAGCCCCAAGGCAAACACTGGACAGAAGTAGAAGATGAGGTGAGTGAGCTGTGAGGGTTTATTTGATTCATCAACAGAGACCTATCTAAATAAAGATAGCAGCAGGCAGTAAGGGGAAGTTAGTACGTGGTTCGCAAAACGGAAACGTCACTAGCCAATTTTGTATGTCTCAGTAATGGCGTTTTCAAGGTAACATCTGCTTTAGCCTTGCGTAACCTTAGCTTGGCATCAGCCATATTTTTATCCATTCTTAATATTAGTAGGTGTCATCTTGTAATTTTTCATATCTCAACTACCCAGCAAACAGTGGACGTCCCTTTTAGTCCCCTCAAAGTTATGATGTGACGTTTCCTAGGGTCCTAAAAACATTATGTTATTAAATTCCTAGGTAGGTCACTGTTTGGTAAAGGCCCTGTCACACTATAGCGTTTCGTACTAGCGTATGCCAGCGTATTAAAAATATCACTCATACGCTTATATACGCTGATATACGCTGACATACGCTATGGGTACGTTAGTTATTAGTACGTTGTAACGTTTCAAGCAGTCGCATTCGGTGGCATACGCTGGCATACGGCAGGCGCACCAAAAGTTTTTAAGCATGCTCAAAAATTTTGTGCGTGTTCGTGCTGTTTATGGTTTATGACGCTAAATTAACTAGCGCTATGAATACGCTGAGGCTTTTAGAAGTGCTACTAATACACGCTGGATAGGTCGACGTTACTGGTCATACGACGACGCTGACGTGTACATGTACATACGTGAACATGATAGTATTGATGATTAGCGCATGAGTAATGAGTACTCAACGTATATCTGAACGAGTAACGTGCAACTATACGTAGTCTTGACGCTATACTGCAACAATGCGCTTGGATGGCGTATGCCTGATGTTGAAGAGAGCACTGGGCACACTCAGGATGCAGGTGAAGTATGAGTTAGAAAGCAAGATGATTTAGAACAATCAATATTATTAATTGGGTCAGGTAAAAAATAAATTTTTCAATTTTATTGGTTAGGTATGTAAGTAAAAAAAACAAAAAAGTTTGTTTAAAAAAAAATGATGATAAAAATCATGTAATCATTAAAAACGTGTATGATTATAATAATGGTATTCATGCAATAAATGATGCAATTAATAATTATAATATTAAATGATAGTAATGGAACAAAATAAAAATTAATATTTGATTAAAAAAAAACAAAAACAAAAAATAAAAAATCGAATGATAACATAAAAATATAAATATCAAAAGTAATATAAGATATATTAAAACAAATTGAGAAAAAATAGACATTAAACAAAAGCAAAATTTAAAATATTTAAATTAAATTAGTATAACAAAAATAATTTAACAAAATTCAAATATAGGCCAAAATTAACATTTAAAGGCGAACGCAGCTAATGCTAGAACATTGCAAAACATGAAAATGCAAGCTTCTTGCAGTTGAAAGCGACAGTTACTTGAGATTGAGCCTAGATTAACAGTCAATAGTGAAGGCTTATTATTAAACTTTGAAACTAAACTATATATTTATACTAGATTAAGACAGACTACTTACTAGATAGACTATTTATTTTATGCATATTGTGGAGTGGAGTGAGTATTTTAACCCAAAGGGTTTTTATCTCATCTCTCACCTCCAGCCTAATATCATCTCCTCTCATTTACCCTCTGTTTCTGATAAAAACCATGTACCATGTCCTTGGTTTAATAGCCTATTCTCTTTCCTTGTTCAGTAAATTTCTCCTGACCCCATCCTAGAGGGTTTAATTGTGCTAATTTCCACGTGATATTGGTTGAATAACTTCCTGGTTGTAGGGGGCACGTCACGTGCTAGCCATACAACCCAGACGCGCAGCCATAACTGATTACTCACGCTACTCAGCACCTTACTCATACGTACAGATACGTTCAATACGATACGCGCTACGTTATTTTCATACGGTTCATTTTTTTTTAGTAAACGAAAATTCATATTTTTATTATCATACTTTTTCATTTTATCTACCATATACGTTGAATTGTGGCCTGCCTTTACAATATGATTTAATTCGAATTTTTAGGGGACGTTCAAGCAACGTCCCTATGCGGTTATGATATGACATTGTGTTCATAACATTCATGGACGTTCCTGCAACGTCTGTTACTTTACAATATAACGGCATGTAATGCATGTCTGGGGGACGTTACGAGAACGTCCAGGGAACGTTATCTGTGACGTCCACATAACGTTTAGAAAACCCAACAAAAAGACGTCAAGGCGACGTCCTGACGACATTTCGAGACGTTCGGGGGACGTCCCGGAGACCTAATATTGTTAGCTGGGTAGTTATATTTAACTATTAGGCATATGTATTTCAATTTACATGCATATTGTATTCATCCTTACTATGTTAGTTCCACCTTTTGTGTTTTCCTGGGGGAACATTACTTGGGGAGAAATTATTTAGTTTTTGTGCCGTGAACTGTGAGTGAGTGCTAGGCTACTGCTCTTGCCCCTGTTGGCTTCTTTCATTAAAGATAAACTGAACGATACCCATTGTAGTCCAGTTAATTTAATCCTCGCCTCGACGGAGACTCGGAGAATAAACGCTTAATTATTAAGGTTACACTTGTTTACCATAACCAAGGAACGCTACAGACCGTTGCCACTTTAAGAGAATTCATAAAAATCTGTCGTCGTGATATCCATGGATCTCCTTCCGTCAACAATCGTATTGAACTTTCTGATGAATATTGCATAAGGAAATAAAGTTGTAAACACGCCTACTTTACCTAAATGGTGGTGAATTGACTGTCATGCAACGTACATAGTAACGTTATTAGCCTATGCCTGATAATTTAGGTCGCTGCATGTAGGATTGCGAACTTTAACTCACAAAAACTGGACAGCGCATTTCAGTAAATAAATAGGCTAAATAACGCGAGGCTACGTCGCCCATGAACCAAGTGAATATGTGCATATAAACCAATACATTACCTGGATTTTCCGGAACAGACAGTGAAAAACAAGGACATTCAATACAAAACCTGGACGGGCGGCAACCGTAGCTGCTTGCGTGTAACGTTGTTGTGAAAAGGCTGCCAAACGCGCTTGAGTTGCTTCGTAAATGTAACGTGAACCATTACGTTAATACTGTATGACTTATGCTAGCTATACAGTAGCTATATTCGGTTAGCTAGCTACAACCCAGTCATGTAAAGTTGTAAAGTTTCCGGGGATTAAATGAATGGCAGTGATGAGCTGTCATGGGTCTGTGGAAGTTATACTGAGGCGAATTGAGGGAGAGTGGTGAGACAGAAATACAGAGCAATTTCGGGTATCTATACAGCGTTTCTGTGTAACGTTTCAGCTATTTTTTCTAGTCTAGTATATGGTCATTTACAGCTGTTCCAGCTTGCGTTACGCTATAAGAGAGAATGCGTTAGTAATTACCCGTCCAGCTAACCCAATTTATCCAGCTAACAGCTAATATACAGTGCCCTCCACTATTATTGGCACCCCTGGTAAAGATGAGTAAAAAGGGTTATAAAAAATTCACCGTTTGGTGAATTAGCTTAATGTCAGACTGAAAAAATGAGAAAAATCCAACCTTTAATGAAAGTAAATTTATTATGAGAAAAAAAATCCCTCATCAACAAATAATTATTTTTAACAATACCACGTGTGCCACAATTATTGGCACCCCTGCATTTATATATAGAATAAAGTAATAATTTTTTATATTTGGTTGCATAGACCTCGGAAGAGTACTGGGAATGGGCATGCCATGACTTCCTGATGTCTGTGACCCAACAACATCAAAATATTCTTGATATCTTATTTTCTGGTACTCTTACAAGCGATACTATAACATCTCTGCATTTGAATGAATCTCAATGTGAATTGGGGGGTGGGACTAGATTTAGCTGTAAATTACACTGGAACAGTATGGAACACATGGTTGGCTAAATGGCTCGTCTAAGTCATCAAGGGTCTGACGTATCAAACGAGCCTTAAACCATCACTCTGCTGCTAGAAATACAGTTGATATGGATGGATAACTTCTCCTGACTTATTTTTCCATAGAGTTCAATGGAGTTCACTCACAGTTAACACACAAAACTGTATATATGTCATAAAGTGCAAACACTGTGACATAAACTATGTAGGAGAGACAAAAAATATAATTAAGACCAGATTGGCACAACACATACAGTCAAGCCGGAAAGTCTGCATACCCCTTTCACCTTCTCCACATTTTATTACATTACAGACATATTCTACAATAGATTGAGTTCATTTTTTTTGTCTCAAAATTCTACACAAAATAGCCCATAATGATAAAGTGAAAACATGTTTTTAGAAATTTATTAAAAATCAAAAACTGAAATCTCTCATTTACATAAGTATTCATACCCTTTGCTTTAACATATTTTTAAAGTATCATATTTAATATTTGGTTGCATATCCTTTGCATGCTGTGTTTTCTCCTGTCCTGTGACCCAACCAATCAAAAAAAAAAAACATCATATTTTTTTTATTACTGTTACAAGGTATAAGCTCTCTGTATTTGAATGGATCTCTATGGGAATTGGGGGATGAGACTAGATTCAGCTGTAAATTACACTGGTACAGTATGGGACACATGGCTGGCTAAATGGCTGTACGTTATCAAGGGTCTGAGCTATCAAACGAGCCCCAAACCATCACTCTGCGGCCAGATATGGAGTAGATGTGGATGGATCCCTTTAAAGGTTGTTTCTCCTGACTTTTTTCCCCATAGAGTTCTATAGGAAAATGAGTCAGGAGAAATAACCCTTGCAGTGATCCATCCACATCTACTCCATATCTGGCAACAGAGTGATGGTTTGGGGCTCGTTCGATAGCTCAGACCCTTGATGACTTACAGCCATTTAGCCAGCCATGTGTTCCATACTGTACCAGAATCAGAATCAGAATCAGAATCCCTTTATTCGCCAAGTATTTACATACAAGGAATTTACTGTGGTTTATTGGTGCGTACATAAACCAACATAAAACATAAAATAAAATAATATAATAACAAACATAAAACATAAAACAAAACAAAACAAAAATTACCAGTGTAATTTACAGCTGAATCTAGTCTCACCCCCCAATTCCCATAGAGATCCATTCAAATGCAGAGAGCTTATAGTATCGCTTGTAACAGTACCTAGAAATAAGATATCGAGAGTTTTGATGTTTATGGGTCACAGACTTCAGGAAGTAACAGCATGCAAAGGATATGCGACCAAATATTAAATATGATACTTTAAAAATATGTTAAAGCAAAGGGTATGAATACTTATGTAAATGAGAAATTTCAGTTTACGATTTTTAATACATTTGCAAAAATTTCTAAAAACATGTTTTCACTTTGTCATTATGGGCAATTTTTTGTAGAATTTTGATACAAAAAAATGAACTCAATCTATTGTAGAATATGTCTGTAATGTAATAAAATGTGGATACGGTGAAAGGGGTGTTTTTTCTTTCCGGCTTGACTGTATATAACATAAAAAATCATAGAAAAACAGACACATACCTAGTGGCTCATTTTCTACACCATGGACTTGAAGCAGTAGAAATATCGGGCCTCCATTCCAACATTAACTGGACACAGGAGGACAGACGTAGGACAGAAAGAGGTTGGATTAGAAAACTCAACACCATATTCCCAGGAGGATTAATCAAACGCTGGTAAAACTTAAACACAAGAGGGACCAAATTCCCTACTTAAAGGTTACAGTATACACTGAATGGCCAGTGCAAACTTTTCTTTCCCAAGGGGCCCTCATAAGGGGTAACTTGGGAAATAAAGAATTTTTTCTAAACCTACTTACTGTCACTGATGCCATCATATGCCAGTGCTGGCTAGCAGGTACACTAACATTAGCTAAGATAACTGGTTTAATTTTTCATTTTAAAAGAACTGAGCTGAAGTTAGCAAGCTAGCTAACTACAGCTTCGTCCAGACAGCACAGTTACATCGGCCTTGTGCCTGTCCGTCTGCGGGAGATGTCGCATCTTCCTCCAAGCTACGTAGTGACAGACGGAGCGCGTATCCCCCACAGACTGAGCCGTGCTTAGTGTCCTGTCTGGGGTTAACCGTTAAAAATTGAGTCCGAGGCTTTCATGGCCTACCTTGTAGTCATGTTGCTATCTGAGTCATGAACAGATATTAGGTGTGGTTTGCATTTTAAATGATAGAGAATGCATTTCAAAAATAGAAATGAGCTTCCCACAAAAATTATACAGCTGTAAAAGTAGTTTTTTTGGGCAGTTGTTAGCAAGCAGGCTAGCTTCCACACAGCAAATATGGCGACGATGAGGTTTTTGAGAAATATTGTTGCGATTAGGCCTACTCTATTGGGTGACATACATCACATTTCTTTACTTCTTTATTATGTCCAAGAGTATGAAGTCTTCCCATTCTTATGTCAATCAAAAGCATTACGTATGTGCAGCGTTAATTTTGCCTGTGTATCCTGCAATTGGCTACTTTTTCATCAGATGACCTTGAAAAGATGTTGCTATCCAATGGGGAGAATTATTTTTTGAGGGTATGATCATGTTTGATGATGAATTCAGCAGGAAAAAAAAGAAGAAAAAACAGCAAAATAACCCAAATTTTGGGCTTTATTGTGTGGACGTGTGAAGTTCTACCTGAATTCTGTGTGGTTACGTGAGGTCAGAATGTGCAGAAGTTAATGTTTTTAAGGGCTGAGAGTCTGTTGTCATAGTGGTTATTTCTGTAGAAAACCCTGAAAAGTGCCAAACTCTCTGTGCTGTATAGGTATGGGGCATGCCCCACCAAGCCGTAACTTGGCGGATGACATACCTGCCATCCCAATAGCTGCAAAACTATGACATACTGCTTGTCATCCATGATTCCTATGATCCAATGACTCCACAGCCATCATAGTAATTTCATACAGTACAGAGTGATGTGGATTTGTTGTGCGTTCACTTACGGTTCAAAGAAAAAGTAGCATGTGGGACATTTTATTATCCATCATCCTCCTTTCTTATTCCTCTCTAACGTATGTCTTACTCACCTCCTCTCTTCTTAACCACTCTCCCCTTTCCCTTCTCCCCACCACCTCCGTCTCTCGTGCCTGCTGGTCACAAGCTCTCCCCTCGGCGGCGTCCCCTTTAATTCTATCCGTCCCACTCTCATGGGCTTGGGAGGGGAGTAGAATAAAGAGCTGACCCAGGTCTGACACCCAGCACTGTGACAAGTTTACGAGCAGGCAGGCAGCTCGCTCAGGTCTCTTTCCTGGAATTCCGGGACCTATTGTGTTACTGCTGGGGGCAGGGTGTGGTGTGGTGTGGTGTGGTGTGGTGGAGGGGAGAGGGAGAGGGAGGTGGGGGGTACTGAGTAGGCCAGGCACTGGATTTCCGTGCCAGAGACCTGGGAAGAGTACTGGGAATGGGAGCTGAGGAAGCCCCCCTGTTTGTGGGTGAGCCCTTGTGGTATCTATGATTGCGTTTTAACGTCATACCTTCCCCTTATTAAAAATAATAATAATAAAAATAAAAAAGCTATGCACACACTTGAGGAAATGGCTCAAAGTTTGTATTCTCATTTGTTGATTCTGACATGGTTACACTATAATTAATTATGACAATCGATGCCAGATTGTAGCGCTTTATAGGGGCATCAACACCTTTTCTGTTTTACGTGTAGCTGTAATTATAATAATTTTGCATTCGGCTCCCTCGTAACAAAAGCGCTGCGAGTCCAAACGGAATCACGTATACTATTCCCACGGACATCTGTTGTTAAGTAACAGCCTGCAAAAAAAAAAAAAAAAACGTCTTCACACGCAATACGAGGTTACTGAAGTTCAAGTGCCGTTTCAATAACAAACTGAATTTTTTATGAAGCATTAGCTCTCCTGTTCCATCTATCAGACTCCCTCTGTTCTTGGGTTTTGCCTGGGGGCACAAAGGCCTCACACAGCAAGGAGGGAAGGAATTCACAGGCTCGGAGCCTAATGCTGCGTACTGCATTATATAAACATAATGGCAATGTTGAAACAACGTTAGAGTTTAGGCCCTCAGTGCTTGCTGAGCTTCCTGTGTCTCCCGCCCTCTGGCCTGCTGTGCTTACAGTGCATGGCCCTGGTACAAGGGGACAAGATGGAGGCCTTCATACATGCTGAGGCTCTCCTTCAGTAGACTAAACCAAGGTCTCTAAAGTAAATAATTTTTTTTTATTCTCTCTTCTTTAAATGCCTGTGTTTATGAGTGTGTTTATACTGGGTGTGAGCGAGGTATGTGTAGAGTCTGTACATGACTGTATGCATGTGTTTGTGCGTTTATTAATGTACGTGAGTATACAAGTATACTTCAGCTAATACAAAAAATGCTCATTTGTGTAACTGCAACATTGTAAAAAATAGCTATGATTATTTGATACTATTATTTACTATTTTTATATATGTGCGTGCGTGCGTGCAAATTTGATTTGTAGGGAATCACTTGATCAGGCTCTGAATTGAGGTCTAACTTTAACTTAAGCTGCTTCTCATTGATCAATCCATGATTTATTTTGCATTTACTAACTCACTATTCATTGCACCATGTCGCCAAAGTGAACAATTTGTTCAAATAAAAGACTGCAGACATAACACAGTAACAATGAATAAACAGTATCGTACTAATGGAAACGTAATAAATAAAATTAAAATGTTTTGTAATAAAATCAATATGCATTACAACTCCATTTTTATAACAATTAACAATAATGAACACATTAACATCTTGTGTTTGCCTTGTCAAAATATTCCAGTGTACCTCATAGAATATATTGGGCTACTACAGTATATTGTGCTGCTAATATACTGTGTATCTTATTTTAGCTGAGAGTATTTTTTCATGCTGAAGGAGAAAGGCATTTTAATCAAGTATAGAGCAAGAGAGAGAATGGCTGTGTCCCAATATTCTTCACTTCTCACCTCCTTTCCTCCACTCATCTCCTACTCGGAATCTCTTTCTCGGTCTCCCGTTTCACAGTGACCTCAATTGTCGGGTTATGGGTACTGAGACTGTACTTTATTAAACTATTATTATACTCTCAGCTTGATTAAAACCTCTCACTTTCTTTTGCTTTATGCTTGATTAAAATCCCTCACACTCTATTAACCTGTAGGTTTCTGTGTGCTGTCTTGTCACAAACACCAATCTGCTTTTGTTTTCTAAATGTGTGCTCTGAGTGGAACAAGCCGTTTGTTGACTACATCCTTGTTTGCAATCCTGTTTATAGTCATGTTGAACTTATCCTGCTCCTAAATCAGGATAACTGGCTAAGCACTGCAGTTCTGTGTATGGTTCTTTCAATCATATATAGCGGCAGAGTCTGGCGCTTTAAATAAATCCTCATTTGTGGGCATATTATATTATGTATTTCAATTTGTGCGTCTGTGTGTGTATGCGGTTAAAATGACACAGCCAGGCAATGATACAATGGTAAAAATTGACGCATCTCATAAAATGCGTCATCTTTTAATGCTGTAAAGTTTGTGTTTATTGGCATAGGAATTAATTTTCATAATCAATGACTGTGCACCCTGATCATTTCTCTGGCTTTGTGGTTTGTCTATGCTTGGCAGTGTGAAAGCAGACATTCATAATGGATGACCGTGCAGATAGCCTCAAATGAATCATCACCCCTGATGACTGTGCAACATGCACTTTTTTCCACAGCATCTGACCATGGACATCCAGAACTGCTTGAGCCGAACATTATGGACATTGTAATCTGTGCATTAGTGCCTATAGGTCATTACTGGCTGTTCACACGGCGCATGGCCAGTTGCATTGACCTGGGGCCATGTTAAATCTCAGCACATGCTGAGCAGCCAGTAATCCACACCCGTTGAATAGATTCTAATGCTATCTCTATTAGAGGATTTTCATGGGCAGAGAGGAGGTCAGAAGATTTTGCATGTGTTTGTGTGGTGTGTATGTTTGTGTGTTCCAGCAAAATGGAAGCAGACAACTTAGTCTCTCCTGTCAATGAGGTCAGTTCTGCCCAGGCCACGGTCAACTCGAGACAGCTCCTCTCAGGTCTCAGGTGCTTTAGTAAACTTTATTTTCCATTTTGTTTTAGTTGTTTGTAGGCAGGTTGGGGATGTTTCAGAGTTGCCTTTCATTGTGAGGAGGCCTGAACTTTACCCATTTTGTTTTTCTTTTTGTCAGTCTGACTGCTAATTTCTATGTATTCTTTTTGTCTGTGTTATGTTAAGTGCATTTGTTGCTTTTTATATTCACCGTGGTACATTATTCAAGTACTTTTTTTTTTTTTTTGTGTTTCTCCTTTTTTGGAATGAATTTTTTTTGTCAAAAAAAAAGAAAAGAGTAGTTGTGAGGAAAAGAAAAACTATTCTAAAACTAAACTGTTTTTGACGAGATGACGGATGTACATTGGAAATAATGTTTTAATACGGGATTTTTAAAAATTCAAGTTCTCTCTCTTTCGGGGGCGGGGCTACAAAGAGACATGTGACACATTTACACAGCTCAAAGAAATTAAGGGAACACTTAATCAACATAGTATAACACCAAGTCAATTAAACTTCTGGGATATCGGTCTGTCCAGTTAGGAAGCGTAAATGATTGTGAATCAATTTCACCTGCTTTGGTGCAAATGAAAGTGACAACAGATGGACAGGAGAGGCAACAGCAAGACAACCCCCAAAAAGTAAATGGTTTTGCAGGTGGTGGCCACAGACCATTTCTCTCTCCTTATCCTTCCTGACTGATTTTTCTCTAGTTTTGCATTTTGCTAGAGCCCTTGTCACTACTGGTAGCATGAGGCGGTACCTACAGCCCATTCAGGTTGCACAGGTAGTCCAGCTCCTCCAGGATGGCACATCCATACGTGCCATCGCAAGAAGGTTTGCTGTGTTTCCCAGCACAGTCTCAAGAACATGGGGGAGATACCGGGAGACGGGCCATTACACAAAGATAGCTGGACAGGGCCGTAGAAGGGCAACAACCCAGCGGCAGGACCGGTATCTGCTCCTTTGTGCGAGGAGGAACAGGAGGAGCACTGCCAGAGTCCTACAAAATGACCTCCAGCGGGTTACTCGTGTGCATGTTTCAGACCAAACTGTCAGAAACAGACTCCATGAGGGTGGAATGAGAGCCCAACGTCCTGTAGTGGGACATGTGCTCACAGCCCAGCACCATGCAGCTCGATTGGCATAAATTTGCCAGAAAACACCAGAATTGTCAGGTTCGCCATTGGCACCCCGTTCTCTTCACAGATGAGAGCAGGTTCACACTGAGCACATGTGACAGACGTGAAAAAGTCTGGAGACGCCGTGGCGAATGATATGCTGCCTGCAACATCATCCAGCATGACCGGTTTGGTTTAATTGACTTGGTGTTATACTGTGATGATTAAGTGTTCCCTTAATTTTTTCAGCAGTGTAGATAAGGTAGAGAGGAGTTGAAATGTGGGTACCGGGAGATGTGTTGTAGCATAGCCCAAGAGGCAGTACGTTTCAGTTTTTGTATGGAGTGGAAAAATGGACAAAATGTAAATTGAGCAATGTCACAGTTTCCAGCACATGTATGTTGGCACAGTGAATGGAAAGGAATTTTTTTGTGGTTGGGAGGGTAGGGTTGTACATAAATTATGCATAAAAATGTCTTATTTTTGTGTGTCGTTTGTTATTTTTTTAGTTTTTGAAATGCCTTGATGTTCTCAAATTTTAACTGAGAAGGTTGTGCTAATAAAGGATTGGTTAAATGTCTCTATCTCTGCAGTATGTCTTTTTGTGACACTCATTAACATGTTAATATGCACATTCACCTTATCATAACCAGTATATGACTGTATTATATGAAATGTTACAATACTAAAGAACAGGCCCATTCATTTTATAACTGCACCATTATTCTTTTGGTTCACCATTCATGCTTGAGAAATACTCTCGTTTCATCTGGCTCAAATGGTCCATAGCCCACACAAAATAGATCCCTCCCCAGCCATTACAGCTGGCCGTCTACCTGGAACTATAGACTGGTTAAAAAATCATGGTCTTTTTACAATAATTCATGGCAGATGTTGGGGGGGGGGGGGAACAATTCCCAAAAAGTAGAAATTTCTGGTTCTGTGACTTAAATTTTAAATAGATATTATTTACATTTTTCGCGATGTAAATTATAAAATATTTCTTTTTAAATTGTGCAACATTTTTGACATGCCCAAAATGATCAGCCAAACAATATGCCGACAATGCAATAAAGAGGAAAAAAACTATTTTTTCAACAAAGTTTATGAAACAGTGAATAAGTCAGAAATAGTAAATACAGAGAGTAAATAAGGGTAATTGTTTGGTTGAAGGTTAACTTGTATGAAGGCTGCAGTTTAAAGAGGCTTTTAGTCCAGACACACCCACTCACAGGGCCATTCTCCTGTGAAAAAGGACCCTGCGCAGCCAGGAAGACGGGTCTGCGGACAGCAGGGAAAGGTAGTGCAGTCTATTCCCTAAGGGGCCTCCAAAAACAGCGTTTGCCCAGCACAAAATACGTATGATAGCCAGGACAGTCATATTGTCGCTACACCTGAATCACAAGCACAGGTATTATCTGTACCCCTGGGAATCCCTATTCAAAAACATCCATTTGGCTCCATACTTCACAAATTACATTGCTATACCGGTCTGGTTTGTCTCATATTTTGATTGCTGTAATAAATATGTAAATAATTATACATAACATAATGAATAATACAATGAAATGATAATTTGGACATGTTTCAATGTACTAGAGCATTAAATAGGTGTGGATTTGCAGCTTGGGTGCTTTTATTAGGTGGTTCTCAGCCTCGGAGCACTCGTAACAAAGGCCCCCAGGCACACTGCACACAATTTGGAGGTGGGCCTGTTGGTAAGCAAATGATAGCCTCCGACAATGGCAGGAGAGAAACCGCAAATTAGCAACTGAGCAGTCTGGGACGTACCCCTTTTCACAGGCAAATACAGAATGTAGCGCTGCATGGTGGGATAGGTTCTTGTGGCTGTACATTCTGATACCGTTAAGTTTTAATGTTCGACTTTGTCAGGAAAGACACTGCTGGGCCTGCAGATGTGAAAAAAGGGACGGGCTCGATCTCGCAGTCACGGCTCGCTCGGCACTGGACACGTGGAACTAGGGCCTGCCAATCAGATGCACTCTTCCTTTATGCAAATCAAGAGCAAATGATGTGTGTGGGTGGACCCAGCCCAGTCCGACAGGCCCAGCCAAGGAAACAACAGTTCCTTCCATGTCATATCTTACCATTCCACCGCCTTGGTAAACATACAGATGGGCCTTTTTATCAGTCACACATCAACAACATAAATATCAGAGGACATTTATTTTTCTTTGCCAAATATTTAGTTTCCTTTTGTCAGGTGTATTTCATTGCCAGAGACAAGTTGTTCAATACTAGGCCGTTTTGAATCTGCACTCGATATGTTGTACATTGCCACCTTTCTTTCTATATTGGGGTCCAGGGAAATTAAATCTAAGACTTTTATTTACACTTAATCTCTGACTCTGTCACCATCGGATTAGAATACAATTTGGTCAGAATTCATCAGAAATTGCACAACATGAAAGCTTTGGCGGTACAGAATAATTTACACAGAACAAAATGTAATGCAAATATTTATGTATTTGTATAGTACCTAGGGTGCTCTTTTCTTTATAAAAACATAGAAAAGAGCCATTAAATTAATATATTAATGTAATTTCCCAATTTAAAAAAAAAATATTATTAAATGTTTTCTTGTTGAATGAGAATGGAAACAGTGTCAGACATTCTTGTGAGACTGGTGAAAGTTGCACTGTAGCATCATTTTAAAATCGATAATTTGGTATGCAGGGATTTTTAGTTCGTAACAGATGCATAGAGTGCATGCTTTTTGAGTTTTATGAAAACAGAATTTGCTGATGTTAATTAAAAATAAGACATAAGTATGTTTGGTATTTGTGTGTGGGTACTGTAGCGTGAAGGGAAAAAATAACAGTAGTCAACATTCCAAGAAATACAAGTTTATTTAAGTGTAAACAAAAAAACAAAAAAAAATAAAACTGCATAGGAAATGTTTAAAGTCCATAAAAGACGACAGAAAAAGGCTGCAGGCAACCAGAATATATTATAGTCTCCTTTACCTTA
Source organism: Ilyophis sp. 1 JC-2022 (assembly GCA_022702515.1). Taxonomy (NCBI): domain Eukaryota; kingdom Metazoa; phylum Chordata; class Actinopteri; order Anguilliformes; family Synaphobranchidae; genus Ilyophis; species Ilyophis sp. 1 JC-2022. The sequence goes on along the minus strand of CM040395.1, from coordinate 52,288,353 downwards.
TTTAGACAGAAGACGTGACACCTAAACTTCCTGCCAGTCCTGAGAAAGAGAGGGGGAGGGGGCGGTCAGGAGGGGGGGATGTGGAGCGCTTGGAGAACCCCGAGCCCCTCGCGCCTCCCTCCCCGCACACAGACACACACATATAATACACCCAGAACCTGGGCTCGGAAGTGACACCAGCACCCATCTAAACTCAGCCAGTCACACATGACAGCCTTTCTTCATGGACTGTGAAGGGGATACATTCAGCGGATTTCTGTCCAACGAAATACAATGCGCAAAATCAGCCGCCCACGGGACACAGTGGACGATTCTGGGAGAAAGTTCTGGTTGTGGGTATTTCCCAACTTCAGATTGCTTAAAATGGCGGGAGGATGGAGGAGACCCAATACCGTGAACGGACCAGCCCAGATGAATATCTCCCAAGGACTCAACTTTTCACAAGTTGTCCAAGTTAAGTGAACAGATAAAAAAATATTTCTTTGAACAACAATGGGAGCCTGGGCTCATCTACACTATTGTCTTATAACACAGGTGTCAAACTCCAGTCCTGGAGGGCCGCAGTGTCTGGTGGTTTCTGGTGCGCTTCAGCACAAGTGATTCTCAAAGTAGTTGATTGGCTTCAGAGTCCACACACATTGTTCTCAAGACCTTAATTGGCTGCTGATCGACAGGAAAGCACAAACGCTTGCAGACACTGCAGCCATCCAAGACTGGAGTTTGATACCTACGTTATATAGTGTTTAAGTTTTAAGTAAGTAATAGTGATAGATTTCAGGATGTTAAATAGTGTTTTAACCTGTGTAGTCGTTATTCTCCGGCACCGTTTGTCCAATGAAAACTTCCCTGTAAAGCAGCGTTTTGAGAAGCCTCTCTCCCAGAAAGTGGTTCCTAACACTATAGTCATGTGCCCTGTGTCCCTGTCGGCAACCGTTTGTGGCGCGTGAAAAACAGGAGATGTGGCAACCCTTTCCCTAAAAAACATACATTCCAAAAAGGGTTGCCATGAAACCTTTAGTTTGGATTGTTTGTTTGTTTTTTGTCAAACAAAAAGTAAAAATAAATGGAAAAAAATCCTGAATAATTTCAGAGTAACATTTCTTTTAGATCAAGAGGTAATGCGGTATATGAACACACACACGGAAAAAAAAATCTGACTAAATTTCTGAGGTATGAACATAAGAATCACTATAGCACTATGGGACACAACATTTTCTTTAACTGAACTCCCAGAAATTTGGGATCTGGAAAGCTACCTGAGTTTTTTTTTCTTTTTTTATATATATTTTTTTCTTTTTTAAGATTATACAATCATTAAAAGGTCTAAGACCATGCACATATTAACTGATACACTCTGCCTTTTATCTTTGTCTTTTTTAATCTATAAGAGGCAAAGCAGACGGATGGAACGGACACCGATTCGTGAGTAAACCCGTAGTACAGGACGACAGAGGATCCAATCAAGACAACGCGGCGGTTAGCTCGCTGGACGACTGCATTTAGATAACCGCCAAACCTAATGCATACAAAACACCACCATTCGAGGTACACAAAGCTGCAACCGAGACCTGCTACGTCCTTTCAGTTGTAAAACGTGTGCGCTGGCGGGACGTCGCACCACTAACATTAATGTGAAGCAGGGGTAGGATTCGCAATTTAATTTCCAACAGCCTCCGTCCCCTCGCTAACACGTTGCCGGGTAACACCGTCCACATTAATGCATTCACCTCAAAAAGAACATCAGTCCAACCACACATAGAACATCGAATAGGACTTTTTACAAAATGACGCCAAGAAATGACAGTCTGTCTTGAGGGTGGGTTGTGCGTGTATAAGACAGGGATTTAGAGGTGTGGCTGTAACCTACGCAATGCAGGCACAGGAAATTCAGGCTTGTGTGTTCTTTGGTCCAGTGGAACTCCTGCTTTGGCTGATAATTAAGTTATTTTTTTAATTTATTTTTTTACATGCACAGCACCACCTTTTAAGACCAAACTGTCATCCCAGAGTGAATGCCGCTACACCCAACATGCACAGACACGGATGTTTATTTGACACGGCTTACTTCTGTACCGAGCAGAGGAAGGGAAAAACAAAACGTATATATATTCTATCGCCGAATGTAGCAACAGAACTCAGTGTAATATCACCAATGGTGGCACTATAACGCTGCAAGAGCTGCGGAATATTTAAGCACAGTTTAAGCACAGTTTCCTTAGGTGTGCACAAGAGAATCTTTGGCAGTTTCAAGAGACGTGCAGCGTTCTATGAAGTGTACAGAAGTACGCGCTGGGTTACGTCAACAACATCCTGCTCCAACAGTGTTTAAGGCATGTGGACTTGGACCATCTCAACACCCTAATGTTCCAGATGTGGCAGTAACTTGATTGGGCTCTGTAAAGCTATTTATTTATTTATTTTTTAAAAAGGGAGATACAATCTCACAGTCAAAATCACCCCCCACCCTACACCCACCCCTACAACCCATCAAGCACGTAATTTGGTATATCAATTTTAAAAACACCCCCTTCCCCCCACCCCCCTCATCTTTAGTTTTTAACCAAACGCAAACACTTCTCTACTAGGACTTTTTAAAGCATGCATACATTTTTTTCCTCTTACAGAGAGAAAACCTAAGGATCTTAGAGTTAGAACTCTGCAACAGAGGTTGAACATTTCATAATACTGAAACACAACAAAAAGTTTTTTTTTTTTTTTTTTAAAAAGAAAAAAAAGTTATCAGTGTTAGATGTTTTGTTCAAAGCAGCAGGCTCTCTGTCCTCAAACTAGCTCACCAGTTTTTTTTTTTTTAAACAATGTGCTAACAACTTGGTAAATATGGTCTTTTTTCAACATATTCTTATACACCACAGTTTGTATTATCAAGTGTTTTATCTGTTTTCATAAAATAAGTTAACTAATCTCCATAAGGTTTCCAGGTAATCTAGGTCCAGGTTTCCACAATCTTTTAGTTGAGGTAAATTATTTTGTGCTGAGACTGAGGTAATTTCGATGATACAGAAATAACGTTTAGTAGTAAACCCATTTGTAGATGTAACACCGGTGAGCTGAGAACTACACGCGGTTCTTCCTGCAAAAAGAATGCACTACAAGAAGCATATAATCTGAAACTGGAAACAACTTGCACCTAACATTACGCACTGTCAAACTACAAGCAGAAGGATCCTGAAAAAAGCTGCTCAGATGTCTGTATAAAAAATTGTGAAACCATTTACGTAGACCCCATTTTCCAGTCACTCTTAACAACTGGTAGGCTGCCACCCCCCCCCAAAAAAAAACACTCAATTAAGGTAAGATTTATCTCGGCACAAACACCCTTCCCTAGATTAATTCCTTGTTACCCAGTTTCTCCAGTTCTATTTGGCACCACACTATTCGTGGGTAAATTTTTGGCACATATTTCAGATTTGTCCTGAATTTGATCCTGATATAATAAAAAGGCACAATTCACTTCATGATTTCACTCAATCTGACGGATGATGGTTCTACATCCAAGAGCAGATCCATGCATGTATAATTACGTAACATTATGGAAAGCAGTAGTACACAAATCTAATACCTTTTAAATCGGCTCCACTCATTGCATTTCACCGGTTTTACTGGTTTCTGATGTTTAGACTTCACAGACCAAGGGCTAGATTCAATCAAATTTTCAGTTTCACACACATTTCTTAGGAAAAGATTTCACCCAACCCAAACTAACATGTTTCAAGCAATTTGCTATTGAAATATAGAAACAAACCAAACTAGGGATTGATTCAATCTGGAGCTGTATGGAAAATACACATTAACGGGTTGTTACACCTGATAGTCATTGTGAGGTTTATATTTTAACGGTAATGAGCGTCATAAACAATGTTATATTCCAATTTTCCCTGAGATGAACTTGGAGCTAACGACAGATGGAGTCATAAGACTTTTAAAAAATGTCACCATGCAAGGTTGAAAAATTTAACCACACGAACATAATTTTGAACGTCTGACTAAAAACATGGAGAAATGTCTCCAAATCTGAGTGGATAAAGCTTCTCACGGAAATACATATTTTACCTTGCCCCTTTCATTTAAAATGTGTGTTGAATCTGGCCTTGAAATTAATTTTACGTTCTCTGGAAAGAGAACTTGAAAATGAACCCCAAGGAATGTCTGACCAGATGTAGCAAGCAGAGTAAGATCCAAGTGGATCACCCTCAGAAGGCCAACTGATTATGAAACTTGAGATATACTTCGATTGAAAGCAATAGGATTTTAAAAAGTACTTTCTTCCTCTCTGTCAGCAAGTCCCTAATACATTCCATACAGACTGTCGCCTCAAGCGATTTGTTGCAGAAACAGGTAATGAAATTTTAATCATTCAGTACCTTCAATGCCAGTGTTTTATATGACATAAAACAGCCAAAGAGCAGATATCCTTTTTTTGGGGGGTGGAGGGAGGAAGGGTCTTTTCGAACGTTCGGATCCACATTGTAGAAGTGCACAAAATCAATGTGGAACTTGGTTTGCGTTTGAGTTCTACAGAACGTTTGTTTGTTTGTGCGTGTGTGTGTGTACATATAGAGGTAATGATATTTGTTGAGGTATTGATATATTCACAAGAATAATTAGATTAAACTGAAAAAAAAAACATGGAAATTAAGTTGAGTAAGTTGCTAAGAGCACACAAGATGAATGCCAGACAAAAGCTGACACTAAACATTATTGAGCTTTGAGTTTAATCTATGCTTCAGACCTGCAGAACAATTCCTATGTTTTGTCACTCCAGTGGAAGTAAATCTTTATAGCCTTTTCCAAAATGTCTTTCTTCAAAAGTATTTCCCAAAGATTGAGATAAATATTCCATTTCCACCTTTGACTCTTATAGCCCCTGTGTTTTAACAATCTGAGGACAGCCACTGGTCCATCACCTTTATTACGGGGCATTGGGGTGTTCAGAGGGGGGTACAAACCTTCCAAACAATTCAAAGGCTAAATTGTCGTAAAGGGCACAAAAATGAGTAGGTGCAAACCTAAAGTAGGCCATTGTGCACAAATTCTTACTTTGGTTAATTCTTCTAGCTGGAATGAGACCTCCATTTTTAGAGGGCTGGTCTGAATGCACCTCCTATATAGTTTCTAAATTAATAAATACAAATGGACTCAGCAGCAGTCCTCCAAGGTTTGGATTTAATCCATCCCAATCTCTGGAGCCAAACGGATCGGCTTTTACTGAAAAGCCAAAGCCACCGGTTAATCAGCAGCCATGTCCTACAAAGGCCTACAGCACATCACCCCTTTGCGGTGGGTGCAATTATGTTCAGCCCTCTTCATTAATTAAAGGGATAAAGCATAGCCGGGAAATGCACTCCTGGAAAATGAATGAAAATGACATTGACAACATTTTTTCTAAATCTTCAGTTTGGAAAATGTAACTTTTTTTAAATAACTATTTTTAACGTGTTAAAACAAACAATGGAGGCAAGGGGCGTGTCATACAATATTTGGTTTCAAGAAAGGCTGACACTGCAAATGCCAATCCTTATTTAGCCTGAATTATTATTTTTTCGGCCGTCCTTTCGACATCAAATGCGTTTGGTTGCGGTAATATTTTGATTCTATATTTTGTGCCATGTACTTTAAGGAGAATTTCATCAAGTCCAGTTATGCCTCTAGAGATTACAAACAAAAACATATGCTAAATCTTTCTCAAGTGTTTTTGCCCTTGACACTCAGGAAATCATAACAATGATGCCTATGGGTTTTTCTATATGTAGGTGACCAATTTCATCTTCTATTCTAACACGCCACTGCAATATACAAAAGAAAAGCTGGCAAGGACAATTTTTGTCATGCAGAGATAAGAGTTGGAAGTGAATGAAAAATAACAGCACGAAAAATGGAACGGCACTAATAAACAACAGTAGATTCATCGAAAGGCCTCCACACTTTTCATCCATGTAGCCTTAGTATAATCTGAGCATTGTCTCAGCAACATTCAGGGTTTTAAATTGCTTAATGCGCACAGTCAGAATTTAACTGGAAATCTGTGCAAATATAAACCAATCCTCGTTTGTTTTTCTTTTTATTCTCACTCTTAAAATAAAAAAAAAGCATTGAGGTAGACTTTTTTTCTTCTTTGTAAAACGTCACGGACTAAATCTCTGCACAACAAACACATTACATTCATATATGAGCTAGGTGAGGTAGGTATGATGCAAAGTGTATAATATTTCAAGAATGCAAGAATTTCCCTGAGATGGTCGGTGAAGAATATATTAAGATACGTATTAAGGCCAGCCTTGTTTACTAGCGGGACAAGCGACAATCATATGTGACCAGATGGTTTTCTAATGGATGTATACCGATTAAATGATTACATTAAACTTCCAGTACTCCCTATAGCACATACAGGATACCAAACAAATCTGCTATGGGATACTCAAAATGGAAAATGACCACGAAAAAAAACAAAAAACTTTCCTTGGTAGTTAGCCATCATCGATTTCCTCCTCTAGACAGACTGTTCTTAATGTGTACCTTAAAATTTCTTTTCTTCTTGTATTGATTTTATCACCTCCTCCATTTTCATTACAAACTGAGAGAGCCTTTTCAGAACTTGAGGATTCGGTTGTTTCCGAAGTCAACAACGACAACTACACCGTCAGGTGTAATGGCTATGCCGGATGGGCGATCCATCTGCCCGAAGCCATTACCCTGAGTGCCAAACTTGCATAAGAAGTTGCCATTGGGCTCGAACACCTGGACCCGATGGTTGCGGGAGTCTGCCACAATGATGCGGTTCTCCTGGTCCACTGCGACCCCCTGCGGACGAAGGAACTGCCCATTGCCCGTGCCCTCGGAGCCCAGAAAGCGGGCCGACTGGCAGTCCGGCCGGATGACTAGCAGCCGATGATTGTTGAAGTCCGTCACCACGAGGTGTCCCTCATGATTGAAAGCCACGCCCCTTGGCGAGTCAAAATGCTTCCAGAGGGCCCCCTCGAAGCCGTACTTGTTCAGGAATGCCCCGTCTGGCCCAAAGAGCTGGATGCGGTGGTTACGGGTGTCAGAGACCAGGATCTTCCCCTCAGAGTTGACGGCCACGTCCCAGGGGTAGTTGAACTGTCCGTTCTTGCTTCCCTTCTCCCCAAACTTCAGAAGGAACTGGCCTTCGAAGGTGAAGATTTGGATACGGTGATTGTCCTTGTCAGCCACGATGATCCTCCTCTGGGCATCACAGGCTACACCGGCAGGCCGGTCGAACTGCCCAGAGCGGGAGCCCAGAGTGCCAAACTTGTGGTGGAAGGTTCCGCAGGGCTTGAAGATCTGCACGCGATTGTTGCTGCGGTCAGCTACCACCACGTAACCCTCCTTGTCCACGCAGATGCCCCAGGGCCGGCACAGCTGGCCATCGCCTTCACCCTCCCCCCCGAAGGACGCCATGGGCACGCCTACGCCCCCGTAGCTGCGGCCTGACTTGACGAGCACTTTGAAGGGACTCCCCTCAATGTGCTGGTTGCAGATGAGCACAGAGAGAAGGTGCTCGCCCTCGGTTTTGGGCAGGTAGCTCGCTGTGTACGTGCCGTTCTGGTGGTCCGACACATCGGCAGCAGTCAGGTTGCCATCTGCACTCATCACCACCGCCGAAACGCCGTCACCACCAGACAGCCGAGGCTCCCCATCATGGTCGTAACCCACCACGGTGAAGGAGGCCACCTTCCCCTTCAGCGCCCCCTTCAGGCCTTCACCGGCGGCCTTGGTGACGGGGGCAAAGGCGCCGCTGCTGATCAGGCCCATGGACTTGATAGCAATGAAGAGCGCCTGGTCCGGGGGCGTGAACATTATGCGGTCGTCCTCCTGGGGCTGCAGCAATCCCCGCAGGCCCTTCAGCTCCTGGATCTGGGTGAGCATGCGCTCGCGAGCCAGCAGGATGTCCATGTTGCGACCTTCCTCCAGGACCTGCTGCACCGCCGCAATGGTGCTGTCCAGCTTGCTCAGGTTCTGATGAAGCTTCTCCACCTGCAAGTAGAGAGAGTTGGCCTTCACCTGCCGGATCTTCTCCACCTGCAGAACAGATCGATGGGAGGGGGAGGAGACAAAGAAAGGCAGCCCGTCAATATACAGTTACATCAGTATGTATTACCGGCCTTTTGTAATTATACAAAAGTTGTTGTTTAACAAAGTGTTTGCTTCCCAAGTGGCTTAGTCATTAAAGGCATTAGTCACAAGCATAGGCGGGACCCTACATTTGAAACACTGTTCCGGTCTTAGTCAAGTCATTAGCTGACTATGAATGGGAGTACATAATGGATGGACAAAATTGGCTTTGTCCCACAAGAGGTAGGTTTGGCTTAAGTCAGCCAGGGTTACTTGGGTTACGGGTATATTAGTTCCTCCCAACAATGACTACAGTCACCGTCCATGAAAGATACACCTCTCCTCCAATCTCGACTAAGCTCTCCTGTAACATCTACGTGTTGTGCAGTGTGGAAAATACTGGCCTGTGTATTAGAGCACGCACTTTTGAGACGGAGCTGAAGATGCAGAGTAATTTTTGAGTACTCCTTTCACAGTGTTAATATGAGAGGAACACTGGCCATTGCAAAATAAAAAGGAAAAAAAGGGGGGGTTGGCATTTTTAATCATATGTCATTAAAACCACACCTACAGGAACATGCACCTTTTTGAAATCGTTTTTGACCGAATTAAGCCCCATCGTAACACATATCCCCCAATGCCCCAATGCCCCCCTCCCCTCTCCACCCCACCCCCTGCCAGGCCTACACTCCTGCCACAGAAACAGGCAGCTGCTACTTCTAAAGCGCTGAGCATGATTTTTATTGCTGCCATTACAAACAGAGGGCGGATGGTAAAAGGTTCTCTTTAAGGGCTGTCTGTCGCATATCCAATTAAACTCATAGCCTTGGTATTTAAAACCATTAAGGAAATGTTCTTTGATTGTCCGATTAAGCAGACGATCGCTCATCCCCCTGCACCCTGCCAGTGACCTCAATTTGGGAACGGACGGCACCGGGGGTGCTGCGAGAATTACCCAGGCAGCGGCGTCGGGGTTGCTGTTGCTCACGCCTCACAAGAGAATGACTCCCTCCATCCATGCTTCTGGGACCACCGCGCCAAAGAGCTTCCTACCTTTTTAAATGAATTATACATGCTGGACGTCTGCATTAACAGTCAAGCCTTTGAAGATTGCCCGTCCAGCGGTTGCATTTACGACATCAGCGGCCTGACGCGTAGGTTGTCGCAGCCGCTTTATTCCAACTGATACTGTAAAAGCGATCTACTTACAATGCTTGGGAGACATCTGTGGAAGCATTTACTCAAAGGGGAGGTACTGTCGTGTCGTTTTAGGGGTAGTTGCACATTTCACGGCAACAAAAAGGAGAAAGGTCCTTTGAGGCACCCAAAAGTGGAGGGAAAAAAAAAGCTTTAAAGCGATTGGTATTGAGAGTCAAAGGGACCTCTTTATTGGGAATGTAACAGATTGTTCCCATCACAAGAATGACGGCATTGTGCAATCCCGCTCTCCCATGTAACTAAACGTTCAAATGCAACTTAAGTCTTAACATGAGTTGGGTTCAAGTCAACTGATATATCTAATATATTACCTTTCACACAACATGCCTGTTCCACACACAGCACTCAGTTTTTACATTGAGTCCCCCAAGAGGGTTCTATTCAGTTGGCCTGTGAAAAACCTTATTTTAGAAGAACAGTAGAAGAAGGTTCACTTTACTTATCTTACAAAAAGTGATAACAAAACAGAACGGTTGTTGGACATTAGCACTCATTTCCCTTTCTGTAGTTTCCTTGTCAATAAAAGCAGAGAATAAAAAAAAATTCTGCTTAGAGGAGGCTAACAAAGCACCCCCCCGCAAGAATAAAGACCCTCTCTCTCTTCTCAGGGAGCCTGTATCTCAGTGTAACTTTATACATGAGGTCTTTGTGCTGGAAGCATAGACTGAGGTACACTACATTTCAACCAGGTCTGTAATGAGATTTTTTCCAACCGCTGCCTGTGTGTTCTGGAGGAGGGATGGTTATGAGCTCACGCTCTAGGCAATCCTGCCTTTTCTGTTCTCTCTTCATTCAGAGACCAAAGCACAAGGCCTTCCAATGCCAAGACTTATTCAGAACTATTTTAAAAGGTCCTTTATTGTCAATGGTTCCTTCCATGGTTCCAGCCCTGCTGGTCCAACGCATTCTTCTCCCCATCATTCATTCACAAGTCTTTCCTTCATTTTCACCTGCAGACATCCGTCCATCTTAAACGGAAATGCACTCTTATTTCAGCCTTTAGGTTAAGATGTATGTAGACCAAACCAAATATCTGAGGCTCCACCACAGGTAGAAGATTCAAGTTGTTTGGCATGCCGCTTTCAAATCCCTGAAGTCGCTTTTGTTACACCATTCTAATAGGGACACGAAATGTGGAAAAAGGTGCCATAAATGAATTGGCAAGAGCAAAGATTGATTTAGCTGTGTAATTCTTAGAGCCTTGTTAGTATAAAGAGCAGCTCCAATTGGCACATACAGGAATCTCCCTGGACAACGTCCTATTGATATATGGTTAGCTATATCAATGTATGCAGCTGGACATCTCTCGGAGGAGAATTTAGGCTGACTAAATGTGGAGTACTAATTCAGTTTTGAGAGAGAACAGCTCCAGGTGCCCCTTTGAGCGGCTGGGGGAAGGGAAGGGTGGAGGTGGGGCAGGAAGGGGGGGGCGGCGGCGGCTCGCCGTTGGTCTCTCACCTTCCAAAGTAGCTCACACTCGCGCTCCTCCAGGGCCTTCTTGTGTCTCAGCGCTACGGCCTTCACCTCCGTCTGCACCGCCTGCGCTTTGATCTCCACCTGCTCGGCGATGGCCTGCACTTTCTCCATGCTCAGCTGGGAAACGGCGAGAGGGAAAAAAGAGACAACTTAGACACCGGAAGAACCTGTATTCATTTGACACTTCCTTTGACTTAAGGCCTGTCGGTAATATTCAAATTTATAAAAAGCACTGTTTATGAAAATACATCAGACACATAGACTCTTTACAGTCACAATCCCTTCAGGTCAGAGGCGTTGTGGGCTCCAATAACCCATTTTTAAAGCGCCCAAATGGAAAGCTTCAATGAGCATTTCAAATGGAGCTGGCCGAATGTGCGTTCAGTTCAAATTCAGCTGCTGAATTGTTTGCTTTTTTTCCCTCTGACACCAGGGTCAGCAGTCCTTCCCCTGGACCTTGAGGGTCAGCGAGACCGCACAAGGACCAAGATTTCCTTTGTGACGCCACCCCAAACGGTCAAAGCTCCCCCAGCTCCAGGGGTCGCAGGGTCATGACACCCAACCTCTGCATAAGCACGCCCACAGGCAAACAAAGGCTCTGCATCAGATCTTTTCTCTTCCTGGCAGCAATGTTCTGCAAGCCGTCAAAGGTTTGGCAAACCAGGGGCCATCGTAAAGAGCTCTAGCAAGGGCGGCTGGGAGAAAACGTGCGATAGGGGCGAACGTGCAGTCAAAGGAACCGGAGGTTAATACTGTGAATCACAGTGGCAGGAGGCCTCTGGTGCAGATGAGATGACTTACTGTACACACCATTTTAGGTAGAGACCATTTGTCTTTGTAAATTTACAGTGACTCATACAAGATCTTGACACAAAGTCATGAACACACCCATCGAGATGGAACAGGAAAAATTCAACCAAATGTACTCCATTATGCAAATCTACCTCTAACCACAAATACGCACAAAGCTTTTTTGTTTCCCATTATATGGGCGCTAAATCAATTACGACTTGACTGGTTGATTTACTGAGCGTCGCTTACAAACTTTCAATGTGTTGCCCACAAATAGAAAAGTTTATAACTCAACATTTCATATTTATGAAATACCAGCATTGCAATGCACCAAGCAATGTACAATGTTACATCTATGTACTTATAATGTACCAGGCTATTGTTATATACTAGCCATCCCAAAATTCTGGTGGAAGTAGCAGTGGCTATTTATGATTCAGAAACAAATTATTTACTAAAATGTTTCTACGATATATTTTTTTATAATTAAATAAGAGAAGGCAGATAGGCATCAGAGTTAGAGTGATGAATGTACTCCATGACAGAATCAATGAGTGAATACCCCGTACACAGAAAAATGCAAAAACCACCACAGTAAAGAAGACGTGCAAACAAAACACCCTTTTTTGAATAAGATATAGCTGAAAAAGAACAGCAGATGGGCAGTGGAAACAAAAGAACAGAAGTGGCCCAATCAAAGGTGTGGAACGAGGGAGCTCAGGCAGGCCCGTGGGTCACAAGTTGAGGGTCAGGGGTGGGATGAGATAATGCCTCGGGCTGGGGGCGGAAATTTACTGGCAGGGCAATGAGCTTTTTTTTTTTTCTTCTTTTTTTTTTGTGTGTTTGTTTACAGCCTGGGGGTTTCAACAGCCGCCTCACTCTGAGGAGACTGGATCAAAATTTGGAACTATTCTTTGCTAAGAACGGGTATACAGCGAGGACAAAGGACCCCAAAACACCCGTCCACATTTCACGTGGCTTCACAGCTGGAACTCGACCGTGGATGTGGGGGAGCGGGGTTATCTGCACATGCTGGCATTTAAAAGACTCGTTTGGTTTCTGGCTAGTGATCACTACAAAGTCATTTCAGGAGGTCCATGCCACCCCCACCCAACCCCAGCGCAAAGCTTTTAATGGTTTATCAGAGCGGTGATTGTATACGACCCGTTATGTTGACTCAGGGCCCTAGGCTTTTGAAGTCGCGCGGCAGACGTCCAAGGACACATCTCTTTCGATAGGCTTAACAGATCCAATGTCAAAAGGTTAGATTATGGGGCAGGGACAAACAAACAGCTCTGCTGCCAAAACCCAGCAGAGGATATCCACCGACTCGACGAGAGCTCCGTGGCTGGGGAGCCTTACAGCCCGGTGTTTCACTGTTAAACCTCTGCCATTGTTCCTCTCCAGCATGCAGTTTGCAGGCCCATAAACCCGTGGGTCAGAGGGTGTGTTCCGATGAGTGGCTGTGTGCTAATCGAGTCTGGCAGATTAACAGGATTACTTCTTTCTCCTCTGTGTCAGCCAAGGCCGAGCCTGTAGGCAGTGTGATGGGCCTGAGATACTTTATCCAGTTCCACTTTAACGAGACTAAAGAATACATTTGCATTTGTTTATTTTACATTTGTTTTACACTTACATAATGGAACTCATTTACGAACTAGTGAGAAAATGCTAATTTACTAACTACTGGGAAAAATACAAGAACCATTGACTTACAGAATGATGAATTGAAGTGGTCAATTAGTACCTCATCTGCTGCTCCATGGGTTTTGAAGAGAACAGAGGACCCCAGAAAACAGCGAACCAGCTTGCATTCAAGTCCTTCCTTTTACTGTTATTATAGTATCATCCCTTTCCTACACCTCATGTGAGACGCATCTGAACTGCGCGCATGTAAATAAATGTTTTTCGACAGACTTGCTGCATGTCATGACTCTTGTGTGAGCTGGCATTAAACCGGAGCCAACAACATTCAACTTCTGAATGTGCTCAAACCATCCACACATATGACCAGCTCACGTAAAATATATAGTGGATAATCACCATGGATACTTACTATGGGGAAAAAAGACGTAAGTATATCACGTCAAGAAGGAATGCACACCCTGAATAACGAGACGCTGACCATCAGATGAAACAAATTTCCCTTGAGGTCACACTCCAAAAGGACATCTGTTAATAAAAAGCCAATGTTTGGAACCTTTGTTGTAACTTGGAAAAATAACAGAACAAATGCATCATAAGACCAGTTCTGACTATTTTCACAGTCACCAACTGCTGAACCATCCATGGAGCATGTGACTATGCGTGCATTCCAATTTCAAATGCATGTTCAGGACTAGAGCGCATATGGCCAGGCCTGACAAAAACGTAGTGATACCACAATGGTCCGCTCCAAGTTGATGGACATCTTTCCTCTGCATGACATCCACGGACCAGAGAGAAAGCTTTGTCGAAACCCTTTTTCCTCTTGAAACTTCTCAGAAGGAAAGGAGACGCCATTTAGCCCTTTTTTATGACCCGTAACAAAGTAGAACGGTGGAATTGAGGGGGGAGATATTCAATTCCCTGAGAGTATAGCCCCTTTCAACTTGCAATCTACCTCCCACCTTCTGCCTCCCCGCCCCCCCCTGTTCACAGCTGGGTACCCCTTATCCCTCTGCCGGCAGGCTTACCCAAAGCCTGTCCTCCACGGCCCTTATTTGAGCAGGACAAATGGCCACTTTTCTAGTGGACCTGCCCATCTCCCTGTTCCTTTGAAGTGGGCACATGACAGAAGCATTTCCTATGTGTTGCACTCGATCCATCAGCCCCCCCTCCCTCTCCCCCATTTCCCTACCCCCTGGCTCCTCCCCCCTCACCACACCCCCTCCCCCTCAAAGCCAAACTGTCAGGGAGCCCAGTGGGGGTTCAGGGGGTGGGTGTGGGGTTCCAAGTGCAGCCATTAATAGTAACACCATCGACACATTCAAACTATGTTTTGCACCACACCCGCAAACACACATGCCGGCATAATTTCCTGTTAAATTGATGGATGTATGTATGAAAGAACAGGACATTCATTTCCAACAAACCTTTACTAATAATTGGTTATGCAATACAGCCAATATGGCAGCAAAAATCACCAGCACTAACAAAAAAATTCCTTAGCAAGCATTATCCAAGTATTTTAACAAATGCACTCAGCCATAAAGACAGGATCCCTGTTCAAGAGGACACAAAAAATTGTGTGGCCAACACAGCCTCAAAGACAGCTCAGATCACAGGTGTGTCAACTCTTACCTACAGCAGTATGCTACCCCATACATGACATCACCAACCACTTCAAATTACCATGATGGTAAATGCAATATGGAAACAAAAACGCAATACATCTACACATTCCATAAGTTAAAAAAAAATCACTAAAAACACAGTTCCTTTAAGTTTATACTTGAATTAACTTAATGCAAGTCTTCTTCTCGGACAGTAAGCCAATGATAGAAGACCCGAGGGGTATACTACGAAGCGAGATTAAGGGGATAGCGAGCTAAATTAAGCTTCAACCTTGGGTTTTCTGTATCACAAAGCCGACTCACTTTTAATCGGGGTATATTGCCACGGCAACTTACTCTAAAGGCTAACCTACTCCTGGGCAGGTTATGTTCAGGATAACAGATTGAAATGTATAAAAGCCTTTGACCAACCAACTCTTTGGCTTTGAAAAAAGGCGTCTCCATTCCAAAGGATCTCGTAGACATACTGTATGTGCGGACACTGAGGGAATCTCTTCGCAGGGCGAGATTAGTGAGTTGCGCAAAAAACGTTGATGCGATTGCTTCAGCAATATTTTAAACATAAGTTTAGATCTCTAGAATGTAGTAGCACAGTTGTCACATTAGAAATAAACTGTATGACAATGTACTGAGAGTATAGATTTATTTGTTACAAGTGGTAAGGTGAATAAGGTATTAACTAGCCTAACAAATTTCTGTATTCACTTATTGTATGTCACTTTGGATAAAAGCGTCTGCTAAATGACAGTAATGTCATTAAAATGTAATGTAAAAAATGTACATGAACATTTTTATTTTTTATTTTTTAAAAAAGCTCCTTCTTGGCTTTGTTGGAGGCAACGGCGTTGTCCATTATATCTGTCCGTATCAGTCTTTTTTTCCCACAGGACAGAAATACGCTGCTCTAGTACAGCCCATGCTGCACCGCTATAGGCTCGTTGTTGCAGACACCGCCCCTTTTATGGGAATGCGCACGTACAGTGGTACCTCGGCCCACGAACGCTTCTAACCACGAACAAATCGGCCCACGAACAGAGATTTCGAACAAAATCTGAATCGGCCCGCAAACTACTTTTCGGGGCGCGAACACACAAACACTCGTGTAACACACGCGGTCGGTTTGGCGGAGTAATACGTTCGGCGCACAGCGGCTGGGGACAAAGTAGTTGTGTGTTAGTCAGTGTTGTTGCGTTGCGTTGTTTACATCGTGCGTCGGTGCGTTCGTCTCTTACATTCGTTTTAATGTATTTTTCTATAATTAAGGTTATCTTTAATTCCTTACTGTATTTTTGCCACACATAAACCCATAAATTATTTGTAAAAAAGGCTGTTTTTGGGCTGGGAACGGATTACTGGGATTTACATTAATTTCAATGGGATTAATTGAATCGGTTCACGAACTTTTCGGTTCGCAAACGGGGTCAAGGAACGAATTAAATTTGTGGGCCGAGGTACCACTGTACCTTCATTAATAAAGCCCGTGTTCACTTAGCAAGTTGATAACCACGTTCGTAGTAACGGTTAAGCCAGATTGCAGTGGTTAGGCTTTGTGAAGCCAGCTAACGCAAAGACGACCCTGGTTATGTTAAGCTTCCTTCGTAGTATACCCCCCTGCTAACGTAAAGAAACCCTGGTTATGTTAAGCTTCCTTCGTAGTATACCCCCCAGCTTAAGCCTTAGAAACCTGAACCCCGACCACACCCCCCCAAATCCACTTCATTGCAGTTCAACTATAATGTATTTTCCTCTAGACACATCCATTCGTTCCTTTAATGCTCATGAACTCCTAAAAATACCTTCCCATCCCCATTTCGAAATTGCAAAGGCAGTGGTTAGCTCACTGCTGTGAACAAAGTCAACAGTGTTGTAGCCATTATTTGCATACAAGAACAAAGCCAAGAGCGACAGCTATGAGGTTGCTACAATGTTAAGAGTCACAAAGAATTGTCATTGCGAGAACGGCCATTTGGCTCATCCAGGCTCACTCGCTCCCACTGTAAGTCATGGTAAGCTATACCATGCATTATAAACCCTTTTAGACAAGGTTATACAAAAACATCAGTATTCTTTTGATGGGACACGTCCTGCCTTGTCATCTTGGAGATGTTGGTATGCCTTTGAGCTCTTGAAAGATTTTTCATCAAATATCCTTCAATGCCAAGTGAGAGGACAAAATAAATGGCTGCTTAGCAAACAGATGTTCTTCAAAAAAGAGGCATGACCCTTTCTCTCCGGTTAAACATGCAAATGTGGTTATACATTTTCTCCATTTGTTACGAACAAATGCTTGTTAATTGTAAATATATAATTGCAAATATTTTAAACTATTCTCCACTCCACATTAAGTTCTATTGGGTACATAATCAGCAATGTTTGCTCACTTATAAGCTAATATCCTAGCAAAACAATCTCCCGCTACAGATCCATACTGGTACAAGGTCAACGCTCTAACCTACCATGGCATTGCCTTGCAATCTAACCTGCAAACAAGAGCAACAGAGAGAGCTGGGTCCCACCTGCACAGCCTGCCTGCCCTGCTGTGCATCTGCCAGCAGCTGGATGGTGATGGCCCGGGAGTCCTGGACTGCATCCTGGAGGTAGATGAAGCTGTGGCCCATGTGACGACCCACACTGCACTCCCTGCAGATGGGCACGGAGCATGAGTCACAGAAGAACCGGAACACCTGAGAGAGAGAGATTGATTCAGGCGTGTAGTCATGAAAAGAAGTGTCCTTCATCCTAATGCCGTTCCTCATAAAGCAACACCCTTTACATCCTCAGCTCTTCAAAGGGAAAAACAAGGGTTCATTCGAAGGTTGTCTAATCAAACGGCTAACAAAAAATGAAATTAAGTAACACAGCGCTCGGGCTGCATGGAAGCAAAGTTCACCAGGACTGTGTTCACCTGTCTTATGCTCGAGAGCCCGCGTTGAGCACAGTCCACAATCGCGTTTGGCGATTTGCCCAAAAAATAATAAAAGGTTTACATTACAGGAAAATGAAGACATTGGTTTATGTCAGCTTTGCTACGCACCATACACTGTACAGGACTGCCAGGGAGCTATGTGGCACACATCCAGGAGAGAAGGTAAACACAGGGTGTCGGCCTTTCTATAGCAACAATCGAAACAACCGGCTAAACACTGCTAGACGGGGAATAATTAATCACCTTTTGAAACAAACGAGGCATCGAGAATTGCTGTTTTAGCACATTATGCCTTGTAACGTGCCAGAGACTTTCTTCACGGCTCAGCTGACGATCACTCCTGCTACGCTGAGCCTAGTCTGGCCCGTGCGATACCCTGCCTTCTCATCCCACGTTTCTGAACACGCGTGGGCACAGAGCCAGGGCTCTGGATAACCGCAAAGATTGGTCGATATGTAAAGAAAGAGGTGCTTACTGTGTGTCAAAAGGGAGGGAATTCCTTAAGACTGAAAGCGTATGCGCAAGTGACCCAGGCGTCAGCGAAAGAGCAATTTCCTGTCAGGGCCAGAGGAGACCAAATTCCAGCCATGTGTTGCCTCCAGTATATTCACTGTATTGACGTTTTGCAAGGAACTACAAACATTCTTTGCTATATGCAAATGTAAAGAGGACACATTGGGGGGGGGGGGCATTTTTGCATTTGGCTCCAGGAATGACATACGATTGGGGACTTGCAGGCAGACAACAAATAGCACATTTTATAATAACGTTATTTGTATAGCACTTTTCATACAAAGCATGCAGCGCAAAGTGCTTTCACATTCCAGCACAGAACAAGAAATAAAAATTATAATAAAATAGAACAATAAGAGAAAAATAGAAAAAGAAAATACAGAAAGGTAATAAAACGATCACAATAGTGGTTGGGCCCACAAGACAAATACCTCAACAAATACTCCAACAACAATCAGCTTGCTACCTGCTATCTGCTGTGCACAGTGCATAAAAATACGAGACAAGCATACCATGTGCTCTTTCGCCCTTTAGCGTCTCTGTGGGTGGCCTTATGAACAAATCTCATTGCCATTTAACTTGAATGAGAAATGTGATGTGAACAAAGCATTCATATGGTCACATCCTACTGTAGAAAACATTCTCTCGCTCTGTCCCCGGAGGCAGAAAAATAACACTTGAAAAACGGAGAGGGTGAGACTGTCTTTTGATAGAATAATTAACCAGTAAAATCTGACCAAAATCTTTATTTAGCATAACATCCCTTCATAATCAACTAAGCCTTACGGCATTCAAGATTATTTCTGATAGGCGGGTTATACCTACATTAAGTTCAAAATCTGTTGACCAGCTGTTATTGACTGTACACAAGCACTAAGTGATGGTAATAAAGTATAGTAACCAAGCCTATACAAAGCACATATAGATACAGATAAATGTTTAAAACCATTTCAGTTAGGCAGAAATCTTGAGTGTTTCTTCAGGGAAGCAGACTATTAGTGCACCAGATACTATTAGTATTTATAGTATAGTTTCTGACTTCATAAATGCATGGAAAACTGGGGAAAGAGACTTTTTAGTTTGATTCCATATAAAAATACTTCAATTCACATCTGACTCAATGAGAATCTCAATCTAGCCTTTAATGCCAGCTGACACAAATCACTATAACACACCAAAGGAAATAAATCCAAATTAAAGAATTCTAAAATGCAATTAGACGCACTTTCCGCACGCCACCGCCCCTCTCCCAAACCAGTCCCGTTTTTCCAGCAGGGAGGGGGTTCAGTTGTGGAAATGAAAAGAACTCCTGTGGGACCTCAGGCAGCAGGAATCAATCCATCAATAATGGAGGGCTCCCCGAGAGAATCGCTGATCTAATGACGATGATGTAGCATGCTAGCATGACATCTCCCGCCCCCTCCCCCGAACTCAAGCCCAAACGCCTCCCCCTCCCCCTCCCCCCGGTCCTCCGCCCACCCCTCCTGCCGCAAACATTTCCAAAATTCCTGGGGCAGCCGGCAACAAAAGAGGGGAATGCAGCTGGTGTGGGTGGCCGTGGCGGGGGCGGCCGAAACACAGCGTTGCAGGATGACATGGGGGTAGGTAAAGCAGGTCAAATGGCTATCTCAAACCACCCCTCTTCCCAGGCACCGGAAAACTGACCCTTTCCATATGCCCTTATCACCACGGCACCACCAGTAAACAGCTAAGTCCACCCGCCCAGCCCCACCTTCCTGCGCCGCGGCCTTGACGTGCAGCTGATAAAATGATGCTTGGGAGGGGTTGAGTGCCTTTGACGACATCGCTGTCACTTCAGCAGACAGGCTCCATTTTCACCTTTTTATTATTACTCACCCTCTTGATATTCTTTATTCAATCGCCAGAGTTACAAACGCTCGCACGGCTAAATCTTTGACTTAGTTTAAGTAAAATAAATAAATAAATGGAATAAATTCTCCAAAGGCCAGAAGGCTGAGGTCAGGTGAAATTGACAATACACTGCATTATAGCTTATTCGCCAGAATATAAAATCAGTGCATAGCTTTCTGCCAGCCTTGGCAGCTCTCCGCATACAACAACAACACAAAGGCATGAGGTGTCTTGCACATGCCTGGAGTTCCTTTTAGATTACATAAGACTACTTTCCTTCTACAGTGGCGTCAATATATTGACTACACAGGATCTCATCTACTGTTACAGAGATTAAAATTCACACCCGCCCACAGGAAAAGCCTGACGATGCAATAACGCACACGCGTTCATATACATAAAGATACAGTCACCGTCAGCTTTAATACAGAAAAAAAAAGAAGTAGAACAACCTATCCAATTGAAGGTTTTGGGAGAGCTGGCCTTAACCAATAGAAAGGTATGGCTTGTGGATAATAATTCCTAGGCTACCTTTAGTTGTTCCATAAAATAAAATAACTATAGAAATTGGACCTTAATGATATCTTAAATATAGCATAAGGCGCCCGAATAAAGGCAGAAATTAGAACATTGAATTAAAGTATTATGCTGAATATAGAGATCCAAAGAGGACACAGATAGACATTAACATTAATGCTTTGTATTGTGTACTGTCAATAAAGTAGTATAAAGCTTGGGGGGGTGGGGGGGACATTCAGAGCATAGAAAAATCTTGAACACAAATACTGTAGCATGTTCACTATCAGCACAAGCAGAAATTTTGCTTACAACGGTGCGTTAACATTGACGATAAAATAAGAAGTGTCATGTAAAGTCCATTTGAAGCACAGTGAATTGCACAAATGGAGTGAACTACCCATTGTAGTGTCATTATGACCGGCCCATATATACCAAACCACAACACAAACTGCTTGGGTCTTTAGAGGGAAGAGGGGAACCAAAAGACACAGTGGGGATGGCCATTTATTCATAAAACCCATGGTCTTTTGAAAAGAAGTGGAATACTGACCAACAATGGGACGGACCAGCATGACTCTTCACAGGATGAGCTTTACTTTGGGAGACATTGGTCTGAGTTTCCTGTAGGTCTACCTCAATGAGCTCCATTCTCTTTCATTGTTTTTCCCGCATTTAAATTAGAATGGACTGACCTTGTTCTGAAGACAAAGGTGCAAAATTGGGGGTTGGGAGTGGGCAAGCTACTGGCTATATGCTTCTTAGCTTCAGAGACTCCACCCCCTCCTTCTGTGCTAGGCAACGGTACCGCACCAGTGGTCTGCTAAGTTGTTTATTACCCAACAGTGTAAAAGGTCATGTTCTACCAACAATTCCTGTACTGTTGTGGATTTTTTGTTGTTGTGGTAAATTATTAGATCCTTTCACTTCAGAGAATTCATTTTTAACACATTTAAATCTTCTCAAGTGAACTCATCTTGTGTTCATTTAGCATTCTACAATCCAAAAAAAAACAAAAAAAACACAGCACAATTTTCACCAAGACACTAGCTTGTCCGTGCTTTATTTCTGTGACTAATGTTGTTGAAACTCAGCATGTGTGCCCAGCCCACATATCTTCTAGCAGTGAGTAAGGTGCTCACCAGCAAGGATAATTGCTTTTGTGACCACCTATAAGACATGACTTCATTTCTGGCAAGTCAGAACATTCCCACCACAACTGTTAAAAGTATTTAGTCTCGCAGACCAAGCTTACGAGAAGAACTGCCAAACATTAAAATAAGTGATTAAGCAGCTGTTTCCTGTAGAACAACAACGACAAGCAAGGAAGAGAGAGAAGGGGAAAGAAACAATGGTGTCAAGATGCTAGGACCAAAATCACAGTTGTTGAACAGAAGAGATAGATAAGCCTTATTGGCCATGAAGATTTATCGGTCTGCAGAGACCTAGTGTACCACAATAAACAACAGGGCCACAGTTAGTGGGGAAACAACAGCCTTCAGCTCGGCGTACAGAACAGGAGATCCTGTATACAATGGAACTGGCTAGCTACCTAGCAAGAAAATAGCAAGGTTGAGAAATGCTTATTGAATAAAGTGTATTTATGAGGTTTGTACTGCATTCCAGCCACAACCCGAGTCCACAGTGGCTGACTTGAGACATATAGTGACATGTACACTCACGGTACGTTCATTCATGGGTCGGAAAAATTGCACTGTGGGCTCTAGACTAAATGCACAACATTAGCAAAACAGTAGTAATATTGCTAATGTATAAAAGTAATCTTTTTCACATTACTGCGCAGAAGCTTTCATTTAGGTGATCTCATCTGTCAAACAGAAAGCATGGCCTACAAGCAGATCAGAAACGGACAAAAAATATATATATTTTTTTTCCCCAAGCTTTCTTTCTGTGAGAAACCAGTCACCCTCAGTAAAACCCTGGAAAAAAACACAGCATTGAGATCATTACTATATCTGAAGCACCTGGGGAGCTCGGCCCTCACAGAAATGGGGGGGGGGACTGGGGACTGGGTGTACACCGACAAACAGGAGGGGGAAATCACAAATTACTGCCGAGGACTGCCCCGTAAACCTCTCCTGTGGATCCCGGGAAAGGAAAGTAAGGCATTCCGTTTCATTAGCGATCCAAACATGCCCCGTGCCCCTGTCGCACCACTTCACAGATTTACTGAAGGGCAAGGCCAAACCCTAATTATACAGGCTATCCATAGAAGCCCTTTGCACAGAGAACAGCTGCATGTAAACCTAGAGTTGCCAATTCAACCCCAGTTACCAACTTGTAAAACGAACTTTCTCCGAGGGCTAGCCCCTAATTTATAGCAGCGGTAGCATGCGTGGGGTTCATGTCTGAGGAGGCTATGCAGAGCGGGTAATGGTGGGGAACCTGCGAGCGGACTCATATTGGTGAAGATCAAAATGTGTCCTGCCTCACCGAATGTCACCACCATTACGAACGTCTACCATAGAACTGGTCTCTACAACTCACTACCTCACTCCACTATTAGCATTTAGATGCAAATTGATCCATAAATTATTAATGTAATGATGAAGTTAAGTGATGAATTTAATCATATATATTTAGGAGGCCTACACATATGCATGTCAAATGATTGCCTAGATAAATGATGACCACAATTTGGTAGGGAAACGTAATTTAAGTTAAACCAATGCAATTAATTTACTGGTAGAACTCAAGGTGCTTTTCTGAAACTCCCTAAGGACAAAGCACCTAACTGTGAATGTTTATCTCCTCAACGCTTAAGAAAACTCACAAGCCATTGAAATGTAATTTGGTTACGGTCAGAAATTCTTGAACGGTATAACTTGCCATGAGAATGACATGAATCTTCAGCGCAGAAAATTTTCCATGACTCTTCATAAGAATGGTGGACTTAATGAGGCGAAGCTCTCGAAGGCCAACGTCTGTTTGTTTACGCTCGTCTAAAGAACAAGGTCAGTAGTGACAGGGCTAATGAATGAGGGATCGGGCCTGCAAGGCCTACATCTCCCAAGACCCCGGAGTTTAATCAATGAAGCTTAGAGTGTGTGGAACGCCTGAAGGAAATTATGAATACAGCAGTTAAGGCCAAGAGAGGGTGACCAGAGAGGGCTGGGGTGGACAGTTATCAGGGAGGTAAAAGTGGCACGCGCCCCCTCCCCCCTCACAAAGTAATCCGCTACGATACCTGATGTGTCATCAGCTTAGATACTCATAATGCGTTACATATGACACTGAATATTATGGGTACACTGCTAAAGCATGGCTAAAGTTAAAACATTGTCTTGCGTTTACACTCAACTTCTAAGAAGCTGGATCCTCTCAACGCTCTTCAACAATGCAGGCTCCGCCTTCCCTTAAGACCAAGCAAGTAGACTGGCTCCAGCCCTGCTGTTTTCCACGACTGCAAGAGACACTTTTCGCTTTATCATTTACGAGCCATCGTGTCCAGTAAATCCATCTTTCTTCAGGCCTGGCATGAATCTTTTATGAGGCTTTTCTTTTTTTTTCTTTTTTTTGGTCTCCGAAGAATCTGAAGACCTCTGCTGAAGCCTCCGGCCTCCGGCCCCCAGCCTGCATGGTGAACCTAAAGGTGTCAGCAGGTTTTAGAAGATTAGACTTTCTTCACAGAAGCTGCATAGTTAAATCAGACAGCTTAGCGGAGAATGGTGGACGCCCACTCCCGTTCGGATCGAGCGGGGCCCGGTGGGAGCGAGAGAGCTTGGCCCACGCAGCTAACGACAAGGACCTGTGGCGATAAGGATGATGCAGGGGACCGATACTCACTTTGGTTGGAAAAAATATGTTCCTCTTAATCTTGGTTCGGCCCTTATCTGCGTTTCTCTGAGAACGGCGAAAGGCCAAAGCCACGCGAGGAGAGTCACCCTGCACAGTCGATAGGCGAGGGAGGGGCGCCAGTCGCCAAGTTTGCAGAATTGTAAGAAAGCGTTGACTATTAATAAACGGGCGTCATGTGAGACTGACGTCTGACCAAGAGATGACAGCATGGGAGCACACTTATTACA
The DNA here is from genome assembly GCA_022702515.1 of Ilyophis sp. 1 JC-2022. NCBI lineage: Eukaryota > Metazoa > Chordata > Actinopteri > Anguilliformes > Synaphobranchidae > Ilyophis > Ilyophis sp. 1 JC-2022. Next base: position 52,263,628 of record CM040395.1, on the reverse strand, counting down.
CCACACGGCACAGGCCACATTTAAAGAAGATATATGTTCCCCAAAAAGCTAGTTTTACTGGTTTATAAAAGAACCAATAAACCTGGGATGCCTTCAACAAAAAGGTGAACTGTTATTGTTTTTAAAAAGTAAAAATGTGAATATGTATTTTAAGAAATGAATCAAAATAGTTGCCATAATAGCACCTTTCAATCATATATTGTGTATGTCAAATATGCTTTGTGGCCAACAATGTTTCCAATTCCACAATGGGTGTTTTACAGCCGTAAACACCCATAAGCAGCTAGAACAATACGCTTGCCACACGCCAACATTTCTATACCCTGGTTGCACTAAATCCATCTCATTAATGCAAGGATTCTATGAGTGGATAATCTCAATCACCACACTATGTTAATCTCACAATCAACAAACCCAGGAATGCCTTCTGTTTGTCTAATCTGCTTTCTTAGAAGTCACAAGTGTCCTTGGGCCCCTCTGCAGCGTGGAGTACTTACTGGCAGGAAACCCGCATGCACGCCAACATGGTGTTTTGAAACCTTGCTAGTGACTGCAGTAGGGAGGTGTTGGCCAGGCGGCCACTCTCATTGGTCGCTTTTTAGAGGGAGCGAGAGAGAAAAAAAAAGCTAAACAGAATCAGCTGGCCTCTGTGTGTGTGTGTGTGTGTGTGTGTGTGTGTGTGTGTGTACCACGTGAATGAGGGTGGAGAGGGCCTCACACAGCCACCTGTAGCTGTGCTTCTCATTTTACAGGACAAGGGAGAGGCAAATATGTGCATGTGCGCGCGTACTGACACGTGTGTACGTGTGTGTCGTTATGAAGGGTGCGGGTGACCCAGCTATATGGGTCAATATTACACCACACAACCAATACTTCTGCACACACAACATACCAGCACTTTATGTTGGGGCTTCGCAGGCTTTCATAGTTTATGGAGGCTGGTTACGTTCGCCTCTCTTGGCTGCGCGCGTTCGTCCAATGGGAAGCAGATTTCAGGCGTGCCTCCAAAACAGCCTACAGGAAATGACCTCAGAGAGGAAAACCCCTGCTTTGATGGTGCTCCAGAGGCTCTCGAAATTATGTAAGCGCTTCCTTACATGTGGTCCGGCTGTGTTTTGCTGCTGCGCGCCAGCGAACTGCAGACCTGACTGCGGAGGGATCTGCTGAACCAACGCTGCCATTCCTCACAGCACGCAAACAGGCAGGCAAATCGGGTACATACAGCAAGCAGGGAATTAAATTAACTTTTTCACCCACTGGCCAGAGTGGCTTGTGGGTTCTAAAAGTCACAAGCCATTTTCAACATTTTACCAGCGACAATATAACACCTGTTACCTGTAAAATGGCTGCTAGAATAGAAAATTTACCAGCCACAAACAACAAAACTTTACCAGCATGTGGCGGGTGTTAATTTCAAACCCTGATGGCAAGTCTATGCCAACAGCCAGCCAATTCAAGCACAACGATCAGTGCTTATCCTTGGCCATAATGGGACAAAACAGGAGAAAAAAAATGTAGCCTAAAAGTCACACATTTGCACAGTCTAATGACCAGAGTCAACTTTGAATAGCACTTCAATTCAGCCCCACAACTGAACCACACCATGTGTACAATACATCATGAATGAAACTAAAACGGTACCATCCTGTGTACATTACAAACATGTTTTAATATAGCGAGACCATGTGTCTGTAGGCACGTTGACAGATGCCTTTATACATTCACATGCTAGAGGCAGTCTAAGGATCTGCCTGCGCATCTGCACACTACAACTCCCCTTTCTATGTTCCCTCGCCCATGTCTTTTATGACAAGAACCAGCGCTAAGCTTGGAATAGAAACTTAAATTCAGACAATAACTCTTTGTTTTTTTTTCTCATCTAGTAAGATCCTTTTGCTAAATTTAACATTATATTCCTTGCTTTAAGAAATTGTTGAGTAAATTTGCTTGTTTTGTGTTGCATGCTTGTTTTTTCAGTTGCATTTTTATAATATGTATACAAGTATTTGTTTTAGCCAGTAGCTTTCAGTTTCTCTCTGATCAACACACGTCGGCTACATTCTTTCTTAATTGTACTTAGGTTGTAATGGTTTTGTAGCACGTAGCAATGACCATTTTTCATTAGCAGTTGCAGGCTTTAAACAGGTTATGCCACGTCTTATGCCGCATCTTTTGAAACAAACAAAAAAAAGCTTATATCCTAATGAGAAAAAATTATGTTCTAATGAGATCCAGGTTATAGGATGATTACAAGCCATGAACCCATAAAATAATTTATATCTACAGACATGAGAGCCTGTTAAAAGAATAAGGCTACTGTAATGCAAATCAATTCCAAGAAATGATTCATATGAAAATGAGTGAATTTTACATTTTTTCATATCTCAGTATAGGTATATACAGTATATCTACTGTATTTGTGTATATACACAGTATATACAACTTAATCAATGTTAGCTTGTTGGAAATACTTATATATTTATACCATCAATGAACCCTCTGATTTCTTCAGGATTCATTCATGATTGCTTAAACATTGAGACTTAAGCTGAAAATCCTCTTCAAACTTCAAACTTCACACACACAACATTATTTTATTTATTTTATTTTTTTCCGAAGATCGGACACTCAGTCCACACTCCTTATGCATTCTGTCCCTCCTTTCAGATGGGGGAAAGCAGAGAGGGCTACAGGTATAGAGGGGATCACAGCAGAGAAAGTACTACCGCAGGGAACCGAATCTCGTGCTGCATGGGGGGCTGGGTGCGTAGACGGGCTGGGAGTCCGTCCCCCGGAGAGCGTCATACTTCTCCTCAAACATGCTGTGTTATTTCACATGTACCGTAAGAACTATTGTGACAATTGTTTTTAAATCATACAAATAATACAACGACAACAGTCGTTGCCCATATTGCACAGCCGTTCACGTGAAGAGTTACAGCCATTGTACAGGACCTGCGGTGGCAGCTTGCGCAAATCTCACATAAGTTACTCATTTACAATTATGAGCAAATAAGAAACAATCTTTTCTCTGATGAGGACCCCTTTGAAAGAAATAGCCCTTCCTGTTCAGAGCTAAAAAAAAATGGAAGCCATTAAAACCTGATGACAGGACAGCATTCATGAAAGGTATCCGATTGCCCGAGTCAGCTGCTGACTCAGGCGGCGGACACCTAAAAACGGGGAATCTTCCAGAATGCAAGATGGCCGCTCATGCTGCAAAGACAAACGTGCAGGGTGAGCAGCCTGGGGGTAGTCACCTTCACCATTTTACAGAAAGTTCATAAAGCTAAACCACAACGGCCCGCCAGACAGTGACTGCAGCTTAGTCTGTGTGACTCACGCCGAATTCTGCCCACAGTCTGGACGTTTCTGAAAAAAGCTTACAATTCTAAACCAAGACCTCATTCCATCACCATGTAAGGAATCAAATATTCAAGTACATTTACATTCTGGTCCCTGGCTTATAGGGAGACATAGGCCCTTTGTCCCTACAGTAATAAGGTACATTAAATAGGAATCGAATCAGTCTTCTAGAATAACAAAGAGAAAAGTCATGTTAAAAGGTTTCTGTCTGCACAGCTACAAATACAATGCATGCTTTGAAGGAAAAGAGAGGTCAATACAAAGAATTAGGCAGTTAGCGAAAAACGTCAATAACATACCGGGTATTTCTTTCTCCTAGAACCATTGTGTCGTTAAAAAAAAAAGAAAAAAGAACATACAAATATACGTTTACATTTGCTAGTGATTTTTAGGGAAGAAAGGGGGGGAAAAATTACAGGAAATTTTGCGACTTGTTTCTAATTACTTGCCACATGTTGCGCATTAAGTCACAGGAAGTAGAACTTCACCAACTCGAGTCTGTTGCCTGTTCCGAGCCCCCTAAAGATAACTACCTGCAGATGGAAGAAAGCCAGTGACAGAAAATACCACCGTTGGATGTCCTGTTTTCTGCCTGCAGAGCTACTCTCCTCTAACGTTTCGGCGCTGGTCTGATTTTAAGTGCACCCTCACAGATTCTATATCAAAGCACAGAGGGGAAGGCATATGAAAAGAGTTAAACAGATAGAGACGGGGGGAGGGGACCGAACCAAGGGGTCATAAAATAAAAGCTTTTCAGATTTCCCAAAAATCTGTCCAAAAAATTCTAGCAAATTCTTTACAGACCCAAGATTATTTTATTGGATCCATTCCTGTGTCCATTTGTAGCTCCGCCGCATTTACATGCCATTCGAAATACTAAATAAGTGAAAATGCAAACATCGAACACCTTTGTACTGTTGTTGGGAAGGCTAAAAACAGCCTGCACAGCACTATGCCTGAATTTGAGCGCGCCGCACTTGAATTTGAGAGCGCCGCACTTATTCAGTCCGGACTATTAGCAGTAGAGGGACTTTGTACTGATCTTTGCCGCACTTCATCTGCAAATGTGCAGCACATGCAAGGAAACTGTCACTTCCCCCGCCCCGGAGAGATCAAGTGCCCTATGGTTGGTTATGTAATCTCTGCTGTCAAATCAAGTCACGCTAATCTCTGAAATGTGACTGGCTGAGAGAGAAAATACATTTTCCAGAGCCCTTTTAATAGCATGAGTCAGTTTGAAATGTATATTACTATTCCAGAAAAGCATTTCTTAGATGCCTATACATGAGCCTTTAGGTTTCATTAAATGGTTGCATTTAAAGAAAAATAAATCAGTGACTTCACTCTGAACCCAATCCAAACCACCCTTTCCCCACCCAATGGGAGGCTTCAGGCTGTAACCCTGGACAAATGGGAAAAAAAGATTTATAATTAATAATTATTTTTTAGTGTAACTAGCATGGTTGTTAGGCGATACAGTATAGATATCAAACATAATAATATAGGGCGACTACATTTCCAGGCGCAGTACTATAGGTTACAAAGATAGCGTAACCCACTGCTTTAACCCCATTTACATGAACTATTCAGATAAGAAGGTAATGAATTTGAGATATCAAAAGATGAATGAACAAGTTTCAGAGCTAAAACAAGGTATCTAAAACTGGCCGTCAGCACAAACATTATTCATTTGTAGAACACCCTTACCGACACACATTCACTAACCATTCACAACTTAACCATAAAGCCTGCTCAGAGCTGCAACAGTCGAGTGCCAAGAACCCTCCAAAGATCCACATGGTTGTCCTATAAGGCCCTTTTACTATTAGACAAGCAAACTGAAGAACCAAAGAGGTGAGAATGAAAAGTTTGATAACTTGTGAAGAAGAAAAAAAAAAAAAGTCAATAATTCACCAAGGTACAGCTGGCGACACAAAGGAGTGCCACCTTAATACAGAAATTTCTCACACAGGGAACCCCTGTCATGGATTACTGGCACAAAGGCAGCATGGGTGGAGGAGGGGCTTCCAGGAAGAGTATCCCCAGCCACCAGATGTGTATTTGGGGGGGGGGGGGGGGAGGGGAGGAGGAGGGGTTAACTATCACAATACGGAAATTGCGGTTAGACGCACCTTCGAGGGTGCAACACAAAAGCACAGGCTTAATGACCCTTCCCCCAGGAACTGTAACCACATAAAATATGAGGCACGTACACGAGCGCGTCCCGTTAAATGTTTCGCAAGCGAAATGAGATGTTCGACCTTTACAGTCCTATTATTTCATACTAAGGTTGAAGATTCTGCCCACTCAAACTTTGACACCAACAAAATTTTAAGTACGACTTACATAATACATACAATTACAGGCATTGCCATCTCTTGGGGGGGATAAAACATATTTTTAGTGGTTACTGAGATTGAAGTTGTTTTACTTGAAAAAAGAACTACACTACATTTCAGACTTCAGCGAGACCATTGTCCGCAACCTAATCACATCAATTCATTAGCTTAAAAACAACTGGTCAAAGCATTTCTGATGAAAAAGGACCACCTGCTGCTGATGTAATCTGTTCCTCACACCCCCCAAAGTCCTTTGCAATAGTTTTACTTCTATGTTTTTACACTACAGACAAGACCAACTTCAGACATCTGGAAAGAGCTTGCCTGAGAATTTACCACTTGTGACTTGAATCGCAAAGCTCCATTACAGTAGTTACTGTCATTTATATTCATTTATATGCACTATGCCCGTGTGCGATTCCTAAAAAGGTGCAAAAATAAGTTATGGCTAACTGACCACACATTCTTGTTATGATTCCAGCAAAAGGACAATAGCGGATTACGAAACACAGCCATAGATTGAAATTTAATTAACCAACCTCAAAGCCTGACACCAGTGCTTCAGTGTGAAGTACAATAAGAGGACCAAATCCATTAAACACGGGAGCAAGCTGGATGTTCCAACTGATGTCAGGGCACTCCTTTCTTGAACAAACGAGGCTTTTTTCGATCATGCAAAGTAAGAATGCTGTCAAAAAATCCGACTACGTGGTGAGAAATCAATGGCGCTGTGCTAATTAGGTCTGCGTGACCTTTTCAAAAATGTCAAATGCAGATTTCTTTGTTTTTTTTCCTGAGCTCAAAGACGCATCTCCTCAAAAGAAGCCATCCACACCACATTGTCTATACATAACAAATGTGCGTTCGATAATAAAACCCTCACACACACAACAGTTTTGGTAAACCTACCTGTGGGAGAGGGGTGATAAGTAAGACCCACTGTAGTGTGATCTAAAAATAAGCATCTCCACCTCCCTGCTATTACTGACTGCTAAACAGATAAATTGGCAGATGCAGGTTGAGAACGTTCCAGAAAAGCAAGCTAAAAGGTACAAGTGTTCAGGCTCAACGCTCCATTCAATGGTTATTTCCCCCACAGCATAGTTGGGTTTTACATATTCTGGCTATACCCAATTTCTATACTATACCCAAAAGCATAGGATCTCTATTCAAAATAGAAATCAGGCTTAATATTCCCTTATTAAAATATTCTACCATGAGAGCACAAATCAATTTCTTCATTCAATACTCCAATAATTGTTAATTAACAAAACAAACTAAGACAAATCCAATGTTATTCTTATCAATATTAATGAAAGAACACACCATAAAACAGCATACTTAACTGATCATTTTCCGCTATAAATGATGTGCGCATGCAGAACCTTTTGCACAGTTACATTATTTGAACGTGATCACAGGAGCCATAGAATATTCTTATATCAGAATAAACTAAATGCTTGTCCGTAAATCCCTGACATGAAATCTGCAGTGCACGTAGTCCCTTACTTTTGAGTGACAATTTCAAACATGTGGTGTGTTTATTTCTTGTTGCAAGCTTTTTTGCAATTTCATAAACCTCCAAACCCAAATACAAACACAAAATAATAATTAATATATTACACTATTGAATTACATTCACGTAGCAGGCAATCTTCACCAGAGCGCCTTACAAAAGTGGACAATACAGGACTAGAAAAATGCTATATGACCAAAAGGTTACAAAAGGCCCACTTATAATGAGTGCAACATGCATTATTTATGTATGTATGTATATATTTATGTATTTTATTTTTACAGGCAGTCTCATTGAGATCAAGATCTCTTTTACAAGAGAGACCTGCGAACAAAATAAAAACATGTATAAAACAATTCATGTGCAGATGTACAATTCAGCCATGTTAACATTCAGCGTTCAAACAGCATACAGGGATATATCAAAGAGTCAAAGATGACCAATGGCTAGGCCATTACAGAATAAAAATGGTCCGTTTTCAAAAAAGGAAAAAAAATGGTTTAAAAAAGGTTTGATTATGCTTTACTTATCTATAAATATACTGCCAATTAAGCATTGCAAAGAGAAACAATGGGTATGAGAATAAATGAATGCTAGGCATTGTAAAAGCCCTGCAGAAACGGTCATTAAAAAGAAAGATTTGTTTAAAAAAAAAAAAAAAAAGCCTTGAGGTTTGCTTTCTGCTCACAATGCCACAATGCAACACCCGCTCTGGACTCATCTACTGACCTCTGACTCATGACCTCAGCCCCTCCCCCCTCACAAATGCAACAGAGATCTGGTTGGGTTGGAGGGGTTTTCCCATGAGCCTCTCCCCTCCGAGGACATTGCCATGGAGACGGCGCATTCCCATAATTCAACCCGCGGCGGTGTGGCACGTTCTCGGGATTAACAAAACGGGCCCCCGCACTCCCCCTCCCCAAGCCCTCCCCTGCAGAGTGACTGACGACCAGAGGGGCCGCCTTTCACGGAAAGTTTTTTACGTGTGTAATCCAATTCTCTTCCATTTCCGCTGGTCTTTTGCCGTTCTTTTATCAAACGTGAAAAACTGTTTCTGGGAGAGGTGGATCATTTTAAGAACTTAAATAAACCAATGTTAATTGTGCTGTATGTATAGTTTAGTGACACAAATGACAGTGCTTGCACACTATTCACACTCTACATACATCCTGTTTTTTGTGTCGTATTCACTACATTTTGATCCTGGGTTGCTGCACTAAAAAGAGCACCATCACCTTTCTCTGCTCAGCAGCATCCAAGAAAGAGTGCTAGCTGTATGTTTTACACAGTTCTGGTTTTCAAACATCTTCATACAATGACAAGGTAACAACGGCCACATTTACATGCAAACTACAAATTTTATTTTAATCTGATTAAGACAATACTCCGACTATGTCATGTAATGTAGAAGCTGTCATGTAAAAACACCTTTATCTGATTGTCTTAATCGGGGTAAGGTCAAAAACACCTAGATTTTTTCTCTTACGATTTATTAATGCATGTAAACGTCTTTGTTGGATTGCCTTCACCTGTGGTGTGAGTGGTGTGAGGGCCGGCAGAGCGGTGTGAGGGCCGGCAGAGCGGTGTGAGGGCCGGCAGAGCGGTGTGAGGGCCGGCAGTGCGGTGTGAGGGCCGGCAGAGCGGTGTGAGGGCCGGCAGAGCGGTGTGAGGGCCGGGAGAGCGGTGTGAGGGCCGGCAGTGCGGTGTGAGGACCGGTAGTGCAATTATTAATTAAAGTAATCATTTTTGATTATGCGCTCTTCACGCCAATTTTGACAGCAGCATCCTTGTGTACCAATCGAAGCATTTCAGTTTATTACCAGCACATTATAGAACTTGTTTAAAATAATTTCCACTGTGATATTCCATAGTCAGATATGAGTATGGAATGACCTTGAACAAAGTTAAACTTTACAACACATGTTGTGTCAACTCAATACATGGACTAAAGAAGAGGAAAGGGCAGCTCTAGTTCCATGGATAATTCTTTGTTTTTCCCCAATTGTGGACAAGGTGTAGTTACTGCCACTCGAGTAAGAGTAAATACAATAGGTCTCTCACCAGATTGTTTAGTGCCAGTTAGTTAGCATTCATCAAACTGTGCTAGCTGCCAGACAAGGAAGCACAGCACTGAGTTCCCAGTACATGCATTCAAAATCATGTCTTGGACCAACTGGTGTCCAAGATTACAACCACTACTCATGTGGAATATGAATATTTTCAATGCGATATCACATTTGAATATTTTCTAATCAGCTGTCTTAAAAACTTCTGAATCAACTGCATATGAAAAAAAATAATAATAATAATCACATAAGATGGCTGCTAGTGGATGAAAGGGATATTTTCTACTACCAAGTGTTCCTATTGAGTTCGACAAGGGAAAAAAAAAAACATTACAAGATTAAACTAAAACTGTAATGAATTTACTGTATGTAATGGAATTACGACCTAGTGGCAAGGCGTCAACTTTTGGGGAAGATCAGCATGATCAAATCAAATTAAATCCCAAGCTATTTAACATAGGAAACAGTAATCGCTGCTCTTTAATTCAGCACGTGTTGACATGTACTGCTCTGACATAGACCTTGACTTATAAATAATACAGTAGATTTTAAGTCTTTTAACACAGAACAAGGCGACAGAAATGGGAGGGGGGGGGAAACAAAAAAACAATACAATAACAGCTCCGTGTTTTAAAAAACTAAAATTCAGCAAAATACTTGTGAAGGGCTTGCTTAAGCATGTTTTTTTTCCATTTGCATTCTTTCTAGACAGAAAGCCACACACTCACTGTGTTAGAAACATCTCCACAGCATTTGGGCCTGGCTTCATTCTTAAGTGCGCGTGTCATTTCGAGGCAGATTTGGCAGGCTAATGGCTGGCTTTCTGAACTTTTAGCTCGCCGCTAACTGGGATTCTGTCGCTCCGCCGAGGCAGCCATCCGCCAGACCGCGCTTTTGTGTCACCAGTTAAAACGTCGGTAGGAAATATCTCATTAAAACTCTAATAAAAGCACCGGTGCACAAGTGTTACGTGACACCCTTTAACCGCGCAAGTGTTAATTACCCCTAATCAGTCGTCGTTATGGCCCCACCGGTGAGGAGGTGGGAGGCCCCAGCAGTACCTACACATCTGAAGGTGACCGCTGAGACAGAGTGGCTTAGGCTGCTCTCACCATTAGAACTTCCCCAACAATTAAGGCGTTGGGGGATGTGGGGCAGGTGAGAAATACTGTCGTTTGACACCCCCCCCCCCGCCCCTAGGGGACTTCAAGTCACCTAGCCAATGGCAAACCTGACTGTTGAACGTTTTTTCATTGGTGGTTTGCTGGTTTAAGCACGAAGCACCTGGGCCGTCTGTGTCCAACAGCTCCACATTCCTCTTTTTACGGCAGAGTGAAAGAAGGAAAGAGAGAGAGAGAAAGAGAGAGAGAGAGAGAGAATGGGGTCGGGCCTCTACTGTGGAAGATTTACGTTAGCGCCCCCCCACCTGCATTGCCTCCCAACTCCCAAGTCCCGAGGGTGAATGGCGACAACACTTCCTGGGCTAGCGCTGACGTCACTCCATTTTGAGAGCCTCTCCTCTCGGTCTGCTGAGAAAGAAGAGCTGCGGTAGCCTTGACGATCAGCCCCTGGCCTGAAAACCAATGACAACCATGCTCTAAACTGAGATAATGCCTTCACAAGACTAAGCAAGATTAAGCTATCAAATGTAGTGGGCGCATCACCCACTCAATCAGCACGCGGTAGCAGTTTCTCATTACGCGGATGACTACGTCAAAAGCAATGTTTCACATTACGGTCCATACCGTACCCGGTGAACATGAAAGCACACTGAATGTGCCCGGCACAATGATAAGAGCGGCTGGAGCAGGAGGAGCATGCTGTAATGTGTCGATTCAATCAGTCCCACTCAGTTATACCTGAACCTTGCTGTAGCATGGAAATGTGAACCTGCGAAGGCCTCCGAGTGAAATTCACATTCGTTCCCACTTTTTTTTCCACAAGCTAACAGACGCAACAGCCTTTGAGCCCTCCGCTAACAGACGTAACAGCCTTTGAACCCTCCGATTGGTTCCTTCACGGGGGCCCCTACACTACAGCCAGAAAAGCATGTTGGAGGATGAAAAGAATGCAAACGTTTGTAACAGTACGTTCCAGGATTTTTATTTTTTTACGCAGATGACAGCCGATTGACAGAAGCAATGCCCTGCTACACGTGATGCACTCCGTGCTTCGCTACAGATTAGAGCGGAAATATTTACTTCCCTTACTCTCGCATTCTGATCTCACAGGTCGTTAAAACTGCGCGATCTCTTGCACTCGGCAGCGTCTCATAACAAAATGTGCAGATGTAAATTATAGATTGGTTCCTTGGTGGCTACTATAAACCTGCACATCCGTATTTGGCCGTTTACTGCATTATGTTATTCACAGCATGGCTTCACTCTCAAGATCACTTGACAACAGAACACTTATCCAGAATGCTACACTAAAAAAATAATAAAATTAAAATGAACAACAAAAAAAATGTAGAAAATATATAATATATTATTTTGTATGGTTCTATTATTTGGATTTACCATTAAGATCCTCTGTTTTAGCTCTGAGAACAAACCAAGCCAAAACAAGCTGGGAATAAGCATGTAGGTTCATCGAAGCATTATTAGTTGTACAATGACACTGCAATTTTAACATTGTTTTGACTAATACCACCATGAAATACTGCTAAAGGGGAATAGGTTGTAATGTACAAGTTTGAAAGAAACTTGGCTTAAGCAGAGCTTTCAACAGGCAGGGGTTTATTTCTGTCAGGGCCACTTTTGGCGATGGCGTAATCACAGCGCTGCTCGCTTGCGAGCTGAAGGCTTTCAACACTGAAAGCAGCAGAGAGGCCAGTGACATAACCACGCTGCACTTCGAGTGCCTGACATGTGCCCGCCCACCTCGGGAGGCCACATGACCCACATTTTCAGCCTGCCAAAATAAAAACAAGAAGCACCACGTGATGGCCGAGGCCCGCTGGCTGTTACTATCATCACGTGCGCGGCGTGCAGGTATTCCAGTAGTAAAACAGATATCTGTTCATGTTTACCTGAAAGTTCTGCTTACCATGGAACCTTGTGAAAATAGTAATTGAACTGTTTTTTGACTCGACTTTCACACTCCACTGCCAAAAAAGTTAACATTAGTTCATAATTTTCTTTCTTTCATGAACCGAGAGGCCTGACAAAAGCTGTCCCTTGTGCTGTTTATCGATGAACATAAAACTGTCAAATAAAATTTTTATACAACCTAATTTTAAACTGCCTTCTTTGGCTTTCCGTCTTTTTTGTCTCTAAGATAGAAGCTTACTTAACGTATCGAAAAAGCAATGCAAATGAAATGAGCTTAGAAAAATCTGCATTTTATTGTTGCCTTCACAAATGGCTAAAACTCTGTTTTGGATACCATCACCTAGAAGTCAGTGGTAGCAACATAATAGCTGTGTTTCCACAGACCAGTATTACCTGTACAAGAGCTGCTCTAAAGTGGGCCAGTGTGGTGTATTACATTTCAACCGTGCGAGTCTTCCTTACTGGTCATGTGCTGATAACCATCTTTAGTTTAACCTCTTTCTTTTAACTATTGTCAACTTTCCCGAATAAGAACAACTAAGCCAAACTGCATAAGGCTACAGCCAAAGTTCTGCTTTAAGTTTGCAATAAAGTTCTGCTTAATTTACAATACTCACGCACATTTTGATTTCACACAGAAAACATGTACCTAGGAAACATGGGGGCAGGTCTAAGGGCAGAGGAATGAGTGCAGAGAGGATTTGTAGCCTGGTAGGATACAAATCGGCAAATCGGTATGGCGGCAATTGCGAAGAGCCGGGCAACCACACAGCAGAAACAGTCACGTGGCCACAGTGGGGAAACACTGCAACGTTGACTATAATGGGATGCGACTTCATTTTTTTAAACCCTGAGAAGATCACCCAATGGTGTGGAAGGCACGTCAGGTATAGCTGACCTACTGCTAAGGCGGGTCAGTGGAAACATGGCTAATGTGTTTACAGGGGGGTTGGCGGGGGAGCCGTGGTTGAAGCCTTTCTTAAAATAGCACACCATCTGGCAAACAAGCCACTGAAGATGGAGGCCCACCATCTTTAAATGAAGCGGTCAAATTTACACCATTGCTGGGCAAGCACCACTGCATTTTAGCAAAGATGAGAAAAGGAGGGGGCAGAGGGCAATAAATTACCCCATTCTAAGCAGACTGAGAGAAACAAGTCCTTATAAAATTACACTGACATAAATAATAAATAGTCACTGCAATAAACTGAAGATAGATATAGAAAGATATAATCTTAACTAAGGTTTTGGAAATGAGACCCTGAAGAGCTTTAGTTCTGAAGCAGTATCTACTGTCTAAACTTTCAGTTTGTACAGGTCGACTGAAACTCTGTCACTCTGATTAGTAGATTCACTTATTAGTCAGTGTGATTAATCGATGAATGAATTAGTTGGACAATGAACTTAATGAAGAATATTTTAATATGGGCCATTAAAAATACTTAAAAAATAGTAATAATCAACTATTTTTGCAACATAAATATTGACACCATTCATATGAATGTTACTCACAAAAAATATATAATATATAAAAAACTGAATTGGCAACCTGTTTGCTGACTTCCTGACTGTAGTGTCCCATGGGCTTTAGGGCTGAAGCTAACTGTATTAGCAAGAACTGAGCCATGAGACTAGCATGGGGAATTTCATTCTTGTCTTCCCCATTGACACTTAAATGCAGGGAAATTAATATAGACTACTGCTTATCAATAATTTTGCCAGGATGCACATTTTGACTGAACATGTCAACAAGGACAAGAATAGGGATGCACCGAAATGAAAAATTCTTTGGCGAAAAAAAAAAAAAAAAAAAAAAAACAAGGCCGAAAAAAAAAACCGAAAACACCGAAAAAAAAAATTGATTCAATTATTTAGAACATTTGCATTTATGATATGACTGTGTACTAAACCTCTAAAATCAAAAGCATTGCAATTCAAGAATATATAATTAAAAAAAAAATGAAAAAAATTTTTTTAGCACTGACATTACAGCATGCACAATATAAAATTAAAATCAAAAAAAAAAAAATTAACTTGACCCCCCCCATGTGTGTGTACAAATAATAAAAATAACAAACCTATAACTGCTGGCTGTGCTGAAAAATAAAAAAAAAAAATATGTTCTCTCAAAAAAAAACAAAAAAATTAAGTCACCCGACCGTGTGGAGAAACTCTTGCGATGCACCCCCCCTTGAAATTTTTTTTTTTTTTTTTTTTTTTTTTTCGCTATCCGTGGGTCTTTTTCCGATATATTAAAAATACTCCACACACACGCTGGCTTGGCCTCTTATAAGATAATGCTCTGCTTTTGCTGCTTTTTTTTTTTTTTTTTTTGTTTTTTAAAAAAAAAAAAAAAAAAAAAAATAATAATAATTTTTGTTTGTTGTTTTTGTCTTTTTTGTTTCGGTGAAAAAAAAAAAAAAAAACGAAAAATTTTTTTTTTCGGCCGAAAATTTTCGGTTTTTTTTTTTTTCGGTTTTTTCCCTGCATCCTAGACAAGAACACATTGTCAGCGGTTATAACTATACCTCAGCACCAACAACAAATGTAACACTGATATAACAGAGGAGTCTTCATATTGGAGAAGAGAAATCATATCGCCTAGTATATGACCGTTTCAACAATCCCAGTCTAAGAATCAATAAATACAGAGCATCTGCATGTAGGCGGCTGCTGGTTACATGTAGTGCATAACTGTAGCACAACTAGAGTCTCTAGGGCTGGTGATGCCTCAATCCAAGACAACGTCATAAACGTTTTATTACTCAGCAGGGTTACTGCCTACAAATATAATGAATGAGACCGATCATTCGCCTGAACCTTCTAAAATATCAGGTAGCCCTTCTCTATAAGAGTGGATGACTTTATGCAACTCCAACAGAACTTTTGACCAAACTAGTAAATATGTTTGTGAGCTGAACTGTTATTTGCAGTGACTGGGGACTGTCAAGTGACACTCCCTCTCCGCTGTCGTGTGGCCCAATATTGACCATTCCATGAAAACCCTACTGTGTGTATGCACATTACACACTTTTTTTCCTATACATCAGAGTCAATCTCCCGACTGTGAAGATTCAATGGGAGGAAAAATAGAAGAAAAAAACAGAAAACTATGGACAAAATAGGGCTCTGAAATGGTTTTGCTTCCAAAACACCATCACTGCAAATTTGGTCTGAGGGGGAAAATGCCTTTTATGTTATGGCACTCAGGGATAATCTTGATAATGGATGTAGTTGGTCTATCTGTAGAATTCTACAAACCTGTAGTCACATCCCCGCCAGCAACCCAACCCCCCCCATACTTCTCACAATTACTAGCACAAGTCTCGTTGCATCAGCTGGAGAGAACAGAGCCTGGGGACTCTTATCAGCTCATTACCACAAAGGCTTTTAATGGAATGATAACATTACTGAGAGCTTGGTGCCAACAACAAACACACCGGGAAAATAATGCAGTCCATCGCTGCTGGTAAACTGCTGCTCCATTTGCTTGGGACAATTTGGGAAGAGACCATTTTTAATCCTAAATAAAGCCCTCAAAGAGAATAAAAATGACAGCAACCACTGAATCAGCCCCGAAAAAAAATAGCCTATCCACTTAGTGTACCTTGATACATCCCACCTGTCTTTTCGGGGGTACTGTTAAAGAGTGAAATGAGACTTCTGATATCACCCAACACAACGTTGCTGAGAGATGGAGACGCAACCTTCCTGAAATTTAGGCCTATATGACAAGAGAGGAGGAGGTGAGTCATCCACCACCTGAACCAGGCATGTAGGATCTGTAAATAGCTAGGGGGTACGCTGACAACGTGCGTTTCCGAGAAATTGTTACAGAACGGCTTTGAAATACGTGAATTCTAATGAGTTCCAAAAACGTCTGCAGTAAAATGCATCATAGGCTGGTGCATTTAATCCCTTCTTTCCATCATAGAGAGAGAGAGCATGTTTTTTGTAGTTTTCCCCGAGTGTACTATGCAAATTATACCCCTCGCTTATCTGCGGAAAAATTATATCGCCAACTTTACTTCCTATGCCATTGACCTGAACTGAATTTTGGGTAATCCCTCAACAAAGTCTGCAGAATTGCAGACTTGCAGAAAGTGTGCATAAAGGGCGCAAAAATTATGTGAGTGAGCCCTCTCGCACTTTCAGATTTTACATTGGGACAGCCCTGAGCCCTCATGGACTTGACAGGAACGAGTCCACAAGTCCAGAGAATGGAACTCAGCCGTGGAATCCCATGTAAAGTCAACTCCTGAACTCATTGTGTCTTCAGTTTCATCTCCACAACACTACTGTAAATGCTTGCAACCAATCACAATTCCCATCACACGGCCAAGACATACAAGATTCTCTTTCTCTCTAGATAGATAGATATGCTCAAACAGAGGGATACATAAAGTGTAAAAAGATTTGCACAGCGAATGTCAATGTCACCATGGTGTATTCATTTGAAATGTGTGAGAAAGCTGTGTCAGTTTGAGTATCTCCAGTGACTAGCTAAAACGACCTCAGTGCATGGCTGGTATGTATTTTGTAGCCTCAGCTGAGGTCTTGATCACCTGCTCACTGATAGTTTGAACTTGACGCCATATGATTACCAATCAGCAACTATTTACTCTATGCATAATACAATTACAGACCAAAGGATTAGGGACAAGTGATATCACACAGGTAATACAATTAAATTAAGTATGGGCATTACCAAGTATTAATGTAACTTGACCTACAAGCCTTTTTTTTAGACTTCCTGTATCAGTGTGCATGAGCAAGGCTCCAATGTGGGACTGGTGCCAACAAGCAACCTTTTGTTACAAAAGTTACAAATCTCAAAACACTTTCAAGACACCCCCTGGGTCTCCCAAACATGCACACACAGTTGCACACACGCGCACACACACACACGCGCGCGCGCACGCACGCACGCACGCACGCACGCGCACACACACACACACACACACACACACACACACACACGACTAGAGGTAGGACCGCTGTCTTAGCTAAGAGCATTCTCCAAATGGGTCTGGGGTCTTTCTGTAACATGAGGAACTTCTAGTTCTCTGCTTGAGTCATTTGATCCCTACACACCTACACCATCTATTTAAGACAAATTAGATACGGATGTTAAAATGCCAAATATTTGTAAAACTATTTCAGTTATATCCATTTTAATACCTCTGCTTCACACACGTCAACTGTTAGAATGTTTAAAATAGCAGGGCAAAATTATGCCTTTGAATTGCACCCCATGTTTGAATTTTATGTTCCTGTCCTAGAGGTTAGACTGCGCAATTCAGTATCTTCCTCAATACAAACAAATTCTTGAGTCTGACGGTTGGGTGGAGGTGTCTGTTTGGTGAGTACACTGCAATATGATGACTTAAATTTTATGGTCCCGTTTTTGTATTGTTGGGTAAGCTCTCTAGGCAGTGCGGGTTTTGCTGCTTTCCATTTGATATGCTGTAAAAACTCTTTTAGAAAATCCCAGAGAGGAAGAGCAAGATATTCTCTACGGTTACAATGACTAAACTCCTCCAGCACTGCAATTTGAGCAAGCCTGTTTCCCATTTAATTAATCGCAAGGCACTTTGTGTTTTCCACATCACTCGCCCACAGTAATTAAAAACTGGCCTACTTGAAATTTCCACATGTAGACATTATTCTCACCACACTGTTTTATATGAATGTATCACCAGCAGGTGCTTACTTGAGCTGAGATACTAGACCTACTGAAGAAATATGATTAAAATATGCTAAATTTGTTTTGTATTTCCACCTGTCAGGCAACATGGACACTTAGTGTTGTATGTGCCCACAAATTACATTCTCAAAGGTTCTATATAAATAAAGTTTATTATTATTATAGCAGAATTGCCATAACCATAAATGAAAGATAAGAACAGCAACTGGCTAAGAATAGCACACGTCTTAAAAAGGAATATGCAGAAAATATGACCGTGACTGTAACCCGTAGTCACACGCGTCAGGTCAAATGGACTCACCTCGTTGTCATGGTGCTGGCAGAAGCTCATCCTGTCCTGGAAGATGGGCAGCAGCGGGTAGGTCGAATGGAAGGACTGGGAGAGCGTGACGGGGGTACTGGAGTTGCTGGTGCGACTGGCCAGGTGCAGGGTCTCCATCAGCCTCTCGATGAAGTGGTCTTTGGTCAGGCGGACTCGCTGGTGGGCGCGGACGCAGTTGTCACAGAGGTACTCCTGGCAGTCCAGGCAGTGGGAGGTAGCGCGGTTCCCTTCGTCGCAGGAGCTGCAGTGAGGGTCCCCGAGGCGGTGGAGACGGTGCAGGCCCCCGTGGGGGTGGTGGTAGCCACCGCCTCCGCTTCTGCAGCCGTTCTTGTTCTGCTCTTCAGACGACGATACCACCACGTCCAACAGATTACTGAAGAGGAAATTGGACGATGGCAAAGAGTCCACCCCAGACTCGGAGATTGAGACTTTTTGGTCACAGGTGGGACACCGTAGCTTGGAGGGGTCCCCCGGGTTGCGCTGCCCCTCCAAGCACTGCCTGCAGAAGGCATGGAGGCAGGGCAGAACATGGAGCCTTCGGGCAGATGAGGTAGAGGAGCTGGAGGTCTGAGATGAAGATGAAGAGGTAGACGAGTTGGAGGAGATCGGAGCAGAAGACCCGCACAGTTCTTTGCAAAGTGGACATGTCTGCAGATCGGAGTCGGGGAATGAAGCCATTTGCAATACAACTAATGGAAAGCAGGCTCAACTTAAAACATATGTTGCACAGAAGCACACATTTGCCTTTTTAAGGCAAAACTGCTTTCCCGTTGAGAACTGGAGCAAAACACTAGCTACGGAGGTCAGAATTGGAAAAGGTTTTAAGTTTCCTTAGTTAAATTTTTTTTAAATCAACATTCAGAATGTTACCTTTTGGAGAGAAATTGCTTGGACCTGATACAAAGTAACATGTATTGACATAAAGATGACGTCCAAATTGTCTAATACTGCCTGAAAACCTGTAACAAAACGGTTTCAAGATACATTTACAAGCAATTTCTAAAATTCAAAACATTTCTTATCAGCAGTCTTACAAATTTGCCTACTCAATCGAATTGGCTCAAACTAGTATTAGGCTACTTTGTTAATTGCCTTTCATCCCTGCCAAATAGTGCAAAGTTTTACCATTTGTTTAAAAATTAAGGACATGTAGTCATTATAGAGGTATTTTTTTATAACTCTGCGAGATGCAGCAGCAACATTCTTGTGAAACATAAATTCCGCTGTGTGGTTGCTACTCCGATCCTCCTCCCCCACCACCGCATGACTACGGGGTTTATAGGCTCAATGAGGTATGGATTTCGCGAATCAAAACATTAATTTATCTTGTTTTTCCTCGTGCAAAATCTTGTTCTTCCTTTCTAGTCCACCATCGGATCCCCTTCCGCAACGTCAAACCCGTCAATCGACAGCAGCTAAGTCGACCCAGAAGCGATTAAATAATTCATCAAAGCATTTGATCAGAAGCAATGCGACTCCGCACACCCGTGGATATATTCTGCTCTTCTTTTAAATATCCCTCTGAAAAGTCCCACCATCGAATCTTTTAGAGGTATACGTGTACCTCTCCAAAGCAACCTTTCTTTAGAAGAATGCACCGTGTTTTTCCATAGCCTCGGCTTTTCTGGAACCTCCGAGGGAAAAAGGCACGAACCGAGCCTTCTTCTCGCGCTAGCGCTGCAGACCAACCCAGCAAATTGTTTTATTAGCGCCTTTCTTCTCGCGCACACAGCGCTATGCATGTGTTGTGTACTGTTCGAGAAGACGCGTGTTGATGAAATTGATTCAAAATCCCTTTAATCCCGAAAGGAGAGAGCACACTTCCGCCTGATCACGTAGGGGCCAGGCCACAGGGAGGAGGGGCCTGGCTGGGTATAGGCTGTTACACTGCCATACACACACTCGGACACTGCGTAAGCACCTCTGGCATGTCGTGGGCTTGCCAGATAATGTCGCCTCAAAGTAGCCATGCATGTGTTTCATGTGCGCGAAGTCCAAGATTGGCGTGCATGTAAATTACTGAGCAGCCATATAGACATTTAATAGATTTTTTAAATATAATTTGGCGCTAAAGCAGGGCTGTGTATGTCCAATTCCCACCCTAATTTAGAATGTCCAATTATCCCTCCAACCACGTTCATGAAGAAACCCCACTGCACAGAACACACGGGTATCTACAGCTCCAGATATTAGCACATGTTATGGTGGCGTCGGCGCGCATAAAAAATATGATGTAAAAATCCCGAGCATCACACAGCAACGCAATTAATTACGTAAAAATAACACGAAGTAAACTATGATACCTTGTCCTAAAACATTGAGTAGACCTAATACATAACAGTTGGTTGCACGTTAATGGTAGCTACTGGTTATCTTTAGGCTATATAAACGTATAGCCTAAGCCTACACGCAGCCAGCCAAGTTAAATTTAATTCCCCTATCGCTATCCGTAAACTTTACAGTTACAAAACCGTCAATAGTGGATGTTCATATCTTATTGAGCTATGATAATGTTATAATGTGATCATTTTTAAAGAAAAACAAGAGGTGGCTAAATAGACAAAACAATAATCATTGCGTGTTTTCTCTTTAAGATTGTTGTATAAGCGAAAGGTTTTTTTTCCTCCTGTTAAATTATGTAAGTATGATTAACATAACGTAGTAGATTAAGATAAGATATAGCGAGGCTATAGGCTTAGAAGATAAGACCGTAGATGAAGATGAAGATATATAGCATATACAATGTAGTAGGCGTGGTTTGCCTACATCTCTACACGGCATTATTATGTTTACATAATAAGGACGTAGGCCTAGCCTACAGTTAAAGAGGTAAGAGGTTAGAAGCCCACGTCTAGGAGAAATACTTCAACAACAGTGTCATTACGAGTTAGGAAGCAAGGCACCCCTGCTGAAAATACTGGGAGTTTTGGTAAATATGGTTGATATGTATGACTAATTGATACATGTACTGTGATAGAGGACACTACATGACAGCATGAATCCATCCTCATGTTGACGTGAAAAAACATGTTGATGTTCTTGCCTTTTACAGCTTATTTGTGAGAATGAGTGCCTTTCTATAAGGTTCAGTAAATATTCAGATCCTATGAAAAACTACAGTGATTTGGCAGATTCAGTATCCCTGGACTACATTTCAGGCAAGGGAACAAGGGAGCTGGCTATACCCAGTTTAAAATGGAAGTAATTCTGGAGCGTTTCCCAAACGTTGTGGGGACGCAGCAGCTCGCAGTGCATTATGTACAGAAAGGCATTACCGCTTTCACCTCCCTGCACGGGGGCTTTCAGGAAGGAAATTGATACAAAGAAGAGAAAATACAGTGATTTCAGTCTACTTTTATATATAATGGGGCATAGCAAGGTGTATATTGTGTAAATACTAAATAAAGTGTTCGGGGAAGGAGAAGCGTAGAGGCCCTGTTACTTCAATACAGTGTATCTGTTTAAAGGAAGTGCTGCATTGTACAGTAATTGGTAATGCAGTATGGTTATTCCTATATATATATTAAATCTAAGTGTGTGACCACGCAAATGCCAACTGTACAGAATTTGAATCAAAGGTGTAATTTGAGTGCCTTTCCTGTGGTCTTAAAGGGGATGTATGGGAAATGCCGTTTAATGAACGATTTCACTATCTAATAGTGTACAGCACATATTGGAGTCTTAAATGGGTTGAGGCATTTGGAAGAAAAGTATTCAGAAAAACAGAAATACCTAAGCCAAGAAAAACCTTTTTTTAATTTAAGTGTAAATCTCCCAATGATTTGCACCTACTCCTGTTAGTCTCCATCGTCCACCCTCAACCTTACTGATAACACTTTTGTATCACCATCAATGCATGTCTCTTATTTGAATAAAATCAATTTTTCAACTGAATCTGAATGCTCTGTGAATAAGTGGTGGCCTATTATGTTCTATTACACATACACACACACACACACACACACACACACACACAGTGGGGACCAAAAGTCTGGGTTGTTTTCATTGTTTATCAATAAAGGATGCAATTATGATACTCCAATTACACTTCTCATTCACAAATACATTATTACAAACCAAAAGCTTAACATTTCTGAAACACTCGTATGAAATGGGAAGCTATGTGAATATCTGGTTTGTCTACCACAAGGTAAGCGTTTCTCTCTTCATTGTCACACCATTTATTCCATTCAAATATTAACAAATGTGTTCAATTAATCCTACCTGTTAATTTCGCTACTACTAGTGCTCTGACATTATCCTACATTATTTTTAATGACTTATATTATTAAAAATAAGGTATTCTTGAGTAAGAAGTATAAACAGAGTATCACAATTGTATTAGCCCTTGAGAAATCATGAAAACAAGCAGTCATTGTTGGTATTTTCCCTCAGACCTTTCGTCCCCACTGTATAAATAAATCCTATTATTATTATTACTATTATTATTATATACATAGTTATATATCTGATTTGATATTTCTCAGGTACTGTACACAATACCTGCCATTCTGTACACCACATTACAGTAATGTTTGTTGAGTGATTGCAGCACATCAGCACATTGAAAATGAGGGTGAGATTTTCAGGGGTAGACTTTATGTCTACTGATCTGAGGCTTATGATTGGGGGGTCACTGAGTCGCAAAGCGGGGTTGTATTCCAGATGTGAGCCTCCCCAGTAAAGCAGTGGGGTTGCTAACCTGTAAAGCGGTGTGCAGAGGGAACCCTTTGACCCCCATAATCCTTTATTCTGCATTAGAGGCAGACCTTAGTCATTTCCGAAGCCTGGCCTGTCCTCACAGGCCTCCATTTTTTTTTGGACTTCTGCTGATCTCGGGAAACAGAGACGGCAGAGGCGGGGGTCACAGGTGGGATGGGGTGAGAAGAGGAGTTTTTAAACAAGAAACGATCCGATCAAATTTTTTGAAAAAGCCATGTGCAAAACGGAGTCGTGGCAGATTGAAGATTGTTTTTATATTTCATGGAAGGGTTATAAAGCAGCACTGTGTTCTGTCCTGAAATGCTACACAAGCAATTGCATCTATTATAATTTGTCATGCAAAGAAACCGCACGCGTCTGAACATTTTGACGATATTTGTGGCTGCGAATGAAAGAAACATAAGGTAGCAACGTGTGTGTGATTCTATTTTAAAAAACATACTCTAAAACTGTTTCCTAAAAAATGCTTTCTTGTAATCACCCTTCAGATCACTTTACCTTAACTTCTTTTGTCGATAAAGTCTTAGAGATCAAGCACAAAGACATCCGAATGCACAGGATAATCATGTTGAGCAATGTGCGGTTTACAGTAGCTCACACTGAACGATCTGTCGCAGCTGAGAGAATTCCAGGGAGGTTGCAGAATTCCAAAGTCATAGTTGGGAATTCTCAAGGGATCATCTATCTTTTTCCCACACTGGGACGTGTCATCAATGGAAAATGGATCAGCAAACAAGATCATATTTTACACTTAACATACACTTAAGTTGTGTACACTAAAGTACAAGTAGTCTAATTTGAAATGTACACATACAGTAGATGTTGGAGCCATGGTAGTTTTTCTGTTATGGAGTAGGGTTCACATGGAAACCCATATTAAACTGTGCAATGAGTCACATTCGAATCGGAACCACTCTTAAAATTCCTTTCTAAATTCATGCAATTCTTTTCGTTGTTGTTGGTTTACAAGTAGGAAAATATAATTATACTTTATTCCAAATACGAGGATATTCGTTTTTTGCAACCAATGCTCCGATCCATATACAATCATGACCATGCACACAACAGAACATATAGTTCACTACATATATCATGTTGTATTACTCAGCCGAATAAGACTTAAAACATATATCTTTGTATGCAGCATATCCCCATCTACAATACAATTTAAACAGCTTATACAAATAAGTAAAAAGTGTAAAAAAAAAGATATTATTTATGATTAATTGGTGACTGCCTGGATATTATCTAGATTCACCTTCATCTTACCATGCTACACTGTGGGAGCCCATAATGGATCACCTTTGTACATGTGAGGGTAGAGTTATGGGAAATTATCAGAGGTTTGTGCGGTGATCCGTTAGTCTCCCAGCAAGTGACATCTGGTGAATATATGCAATCTGTGAGTCTTATCTACACACATACCAACCCGCCACATGCCCACACAGAGTTTCTAACCTCCACCTATAGCTGTAAGCATTGTGGCAAGGCCATCGTTGAAGAAGAACTAGCATTGACCAGTCAAGCAACAACATAACGTGGCTTGTGACTTTAAAAGCAGGACATCCTTGAGCATGGGCGTATGCAAAGCAGCAGTAGCTTTGGATGCTGTGCAAGAAGACAGGAGGCACTGTAGGCAAGGAATGGAGAAAAACTCTCTCTCTCCCGCTCTCTGTCTCTCTCTACACACACACACACACAGACACAGATAGGCTTGTGCATACAAGCAGATCACCAGTTCAGTCCAGGGCTAAAGTGTACCATAGAGTGTAGCCTACCATAAAAGCAGCTGTACAGTAACCAAGCTTGTTTACAGGATGAACATGGAGCCATAATGTCAGACAGGAGAGCAGACATGATGTATAGTCATTACATTGACAGGGGGTTAACCATGGAAGTGGTCAAATGTTTATTGATGTTTCTGTGTGTTTTTTTTAATTTCAAACAGTAGGAGCTCTGGGACCCAGGTAGCCACCATTTTGGCTCTAAAGTATCATTTGTAGGAGAAATTGTGTGGAAATTAATAGTGATAGGAGAATGAGGCAACATGAACCCTAAAGTGGGTGGAGCTACCATGTGTTTTGCTATGGAGAGGATTTTTAAAAACTTTGTTCATAGAATATTGACAGCACATTGGTACTCAGCCCTCAATGAGTTTCATTAAGACATGCTCTCTCATCCATAGGAATTTGAGCTTTACTGACATATTACAGAAATATACTTGTTTTTCTTAAATGAGGATGCCTGTATATGAATAATATACACAGCTTTTTTGTCTTTCTAACAGCTGGATATTACATAAAGCAATTCAAGCTGTGCTCCACCTTGGATTTGAACTGGCTACCTTCTAATTTCAAGGTTTTTTATGACACCAGGCCACACTGCCTGAGTTGTGGAATAATAGAATAATAATCCACAGCCAATTATCATCCAGTATATTTCATATCACTGAAATTGGGACAGGCACTCAACCTCCAATACACAAGCTACCCCGGCCTTGAATAAGCCTTCCATCCTGTTCCATTCCCAACAATTATGTTAGAGTGATGGTTTGCCTTGTCATCGGTTGCAAAATTAACATCTCATTCTCAGTTACGCAGAACAAAAATAAGAAAAGCAGAAATAATGTTCCTGGGGTCTCGGAGGAATGCTGGAAATGGGTCCGGACGTGATGGAGTGGGGTAATTAATAGCAATCTCCCTGTCCTTTGTTATTTCGAAAACAAATTACTGCCGGTAAAATACGGTAATAACAGCGAGCGCATTGGTAGGGGGGGCGTAAATCAGAGGTGGCCTCAGTTTTTAAAGAGCTCTTTTTTGATTTAGCATCGGGACCCATGGGCCAATGGCCCGCTCGCCGAGCCGTCTCCGCCCTATCGGGAAGAGGCAGACCTGCCGGAGTACAGTATTCTGTGAAATGGAGGGCCCACGGAGGTGAACACCTTTTTGTTTCCCCCCGTTCTCAGCGTCCCCACGGCAAACACAGAGCCGGGCCCTCCCCTGGGAGGCAATCCATCTTTAAAGACTGTCAAGCCCTCGGACCGCCAGACCAGTCAGATTTTTATTTCCCACGTTGCTTTTTTTAACAACAAGGCATTTCTTTTTCTACCACAGGGGGGGTGGGGCAGCATTGTTCTAGAAGTCGGCGAAAAGGCTTTTTATTTTCTGTGGTTTGTTGTTTTTGGATGGGCACCGTTTCTATATTGAAGCTTTTTAAGCCAATGCTTGTATACAACTTAATATCATGCATTTCTATGTTTAATGGCGTGAATCTTGTGTAGCCGAAATGGTATTGTGTTTATGTGGGGATGTCAAACTCCAGTCCTGCAGGGCTGCAATGTCTGTGGTTTTTGCAACAAAAAAAAGCCTTGTAGTTAACCAGCTGCGGAGCTGTGTAGGTACACACACACACACACACACACACACACACACACACACACACACACATATGCATATGCATATATACACATGTACTGTATATGTGTATATGTGTGTATTTTGTTTTTATTACAGGGTAGAAACTGCCATACAAATCCATGTTTATGTTCAGCATTTGCCTCTTTCACAGAACTGCTGACATGAAAAGCAGTTTTGAATAACCCTCCTCATTCAGATTTTTGAGTGTCCTGCTCACATTTTATGATTTTATGTTAAGGGAATTGATTTGCTTTATGAAATGTTTGTGCTTTTTTTACTGGCTGTTTTACATTGATTTAATTTCAGGAAAACTGTTCTGACTGTACTTTGGACTCTCCTCTCCCTCCACACACACACACACACACACATATATAAACCTTAATGGAAGTACAATACATTCACTGAAGTTGTAAACATTCACTGTAGCTTTGAACATCTTAATTCACATGTTTAATTTCAACAAATTATTTGGACAAAGTACTCCCCCTAGTGGGGGACAATTCAATTTGACCACATCTCTGTACTCTTCTCTTGCATGTGCAAGTACAGTCCTAGAATATCTTCTTCGTAAAACATTTCCAGAAATTGTTCTGTAAAATTATGTATTTTACATACAAATGATTCTAACCTTTATGAAGTGTAACCAACAGACATTCTTACAATAAAAGCAACTTGATCTGTGCTATAATGTGTACATTCTCTGAATTATCCATGCATACTGTCATAGTTGCACAAGACTACTTAGGAAATATACAATATTGAGGTGAATGGTTCAATTGAACCAGAACTATAGATGGCTTGTCTTCAGCATACTAATAAAATACATTTGTCCATTGTTTTTGTCTATCTGAATTGAAAGAAAACACAAACAAATAGATATGCAATATATATATATTTTTAATTCTGACTAGTAAAGTTTCAGAATACATTCATTTACTTTCAGCTTTAATAACTATAGTTGTAACTTGTAATACTACATACATTCTATATAATCTATTTTATGAACACTTTGAATTCTATAAACAATCAGTTGTTAAATCGGTGAGTATCCGTCAAAACTGTGCCATGTGCTTAAACTTCTCTGAAAGGCAAGAAGACTGGGTAAATTTGATGATGATTTGATTGGTTTGTTTCAGGGAAATAGAAGGTTTTTAACAGTCCCTTTCGTTCTGTAGTCACATTTGACAGATTTTGGTAGAAATAACATTTTAAACAATCACCACCAAGTGGTGCTGTTGTACTTTTAAAAATATTTCACCAATTATTATTTATTATTATTTTTCTCTCACTATTGACTCATAGCACATAAGTACGATCAGCAGCATCAAAATGCATACTTTTTAACTGAAAAATGTTGGTCCTATACTATACCTACCACAAGGCTCGTAAGGCGCAAGACTCGTTGCAATTAACTGTAATCCAGGAAACTAACTGACTTAAACCCATCCCACTCCTGGCTTGATAAAGCAACGTGTGTTCCACCACTGCAGATTGCTGCTGATAGTTGCTTAATGACATAGGACCAGAGATATCTAGGCTATAAGACCCAGCCTGCCATATATCGACTTCGCACAAGCCTCAATAAAACATGTATTTCGGCTTAATATCTTGCAGCTAAAAAAAAATAATACTAAACAGACTGAACATATATAGTTTATATTGGCCTTTCTGGACCTTTCTGTCCTCGAAAAATCAAGTTGATTACAGGCAATGAGGCAGCTTGGCTTATAAAATCTGCCTGCTGAGCTATGCCAGGCGATAATGCATGAATATACTGTAGTCCTCAGCCATTTCCCCTGATTATATGTGTATCATTTTGGTTGGCTGTCAGAGAATATGCTGAGCCAATTAGATGAGCGCAATGATGTACCCTCCGGTTCATTTGATCTTCTGCCTGAAAACATACAGGCAGTTTTTTCACCACTAATTATCCAAGAATAAAAGAAAGCAAACGTGAACCCTTCCTAAAAACAATAATCACAAAACAGGGTTCTTACAAAACATAGTTAAAATGTTAATTGTGTTTTTATTGCATTGGAACATTTAAAAAGCAACAGTGCAACTTTTCGTTCTCCAAAATGTCTGTTACTTATTTTGTTTGCAGATTGTTTGAATCTTTGAACACTTTGAATCTTTGCATCTTTGCTGGGCTATAATTAAGTTCAAGAAAAATACTCAAACTCAGTAAAAGGCTAGTGCCCTGGTTCTTCTTGTAACGTAAGACATGTTAATTTGTCTACATTAGCTGGACGTGCAGTCTTTTGTGGTAAAATGCCATTCATTTGAGAGCTCAATCGGGGGTCTATTCTCATGGTCATGGTACAGAAAAAAGGTCTTTTTGTGCGATAAGCACCTTTTGCTGAACTACGTGTTCTAATTTAGAGCGCAGAAGCCCAATGCAAAAACAAAACAAATTGACATTTTTCCAATGTCCAAATGTTATAATTGTTCATTTGGTATTTTCATATCGGCAAAATAATGGAATCCATTATGGTGTGATATAAAGCAGTAAAAATTGGGAAATCAATTCAACGAAGTTCAATATAAAATGTTGACTACGTCTGGTGCTTCTTTCTTGTAAGTGGTTGTGTAATGATGTCTACTTATCTGCTTAAACAGCACAACACGAGTCAGTAAAAAAACTGCATGAAATAGACTCTTGAGGGTCTGACTCTCTTCCACTTTTCTAAAATACCAGCTTTTACCAGTTTAAACTGCCCTTAAAAAATTTAGGTGCAGAAAACGCTGTGCATTAATTTAACTCACTATTTAGTACATATTATGGAACGGTTCAGAATGTTTAAAATAGTCCAGGGATAGTCTACATAATACTTACAATGTTTTCCTACCCAGGATGGTGGTCTACTGGCGTGCCCTTGCTTTCTGTTCAGGGTACAGTAGATTTACAAAGAGGCAGTCGCTTCACCCAAAGGTCAATGAGCTGCGATTCTGTGTAAAGCAGTGCTGACCTTCCGTAAGTACTCAGAACAGAGGGGAGAGGCCTTCGCCTTGTAGCTATTTTTAGCAGCGCATGTCCGATTTCCAGTTCCTGCGATATCCGCTCATTTAGCCTGTGATGAATTCGCTAACCCGCGTCACAATGTAGGTTTCGATTTATCAGGATTTAATCCGATGAAGCGCACTTCTGACACAACAATAAATATATACGTTAAAAAAATGAATTAATAAATAAAAATACGGAGGAGGAGGAATGCATTTAACGTTACACTGCAACGGAGGGGGATGATCCGGAGCTTACCTCAGCGGAGGATAAACAAGCATGATTCATGCTCTACATCCAGTAATGACCATAAACGCTCATCATTTGTGAGGCTGTAATTTAGAACATTTTGTCTGATTCTCGATCTCTCCTTGAAGTATTCCTGCAGTGAATACAGCATCGTGAAAGACATTATTTTACTGCATACGCCCAATCATGCAAATAAGATTTTTTTCCCCACTGTTGTAATCGGAATGGTGCATTTAATATTCAGTTTTAACAGGAATAAAATGTGTCACGAATGTGTTAAGTTTCCCCACATAAAAAATAAACCATTTCAAAATGTATTTCACTCGCTCTTCATGAAGTATTTTGTGTAGCTTAAATAGAAAGGCTATGTATAACAGTTAAACGCGTCTGCATTCAGAATTAAATTCTATCTAATTAAAAATACGATTGTATCTTATATGGAAATATGTGACCAATTACATTTTTAACGTTATACATTTATGCACGATGACAATAAAAGTAAAAATTCATATTTTGTTATTTTAAGTGTTTTTTGTTGTTGAGAAGGTCCAGCTGTAAATGTGATTTATGTTTCAAATACTCATGTGAAATATTTCAATACTAACATTTAAATACTACAATAAAATAAATATAATTGATGATTTTGATAAACATTATTGAATTTCATTAAAGTAATAAAAAGATCGGCAAAAAATAAGCACAATAATCTTATATTATCATAATAAAATGTATTGTTATATGTCAAAGCAGTGTATTTATATTGTGCTTATAATGTGAGCTGCCAGTCATTTTTTACATTACATACAGACCACATTACATGTAAAATGCATATTAGACAAAGTTATGCATTTCAGATAAAAATGTCACTTTAATAAACCATTAAACCCCTGGGATATTGCAATTTTACATTTATGGATTCATAAAAATAAATAAAATCAACCAAGTCACATTTGTCCAAAGAAAGCGGTCTTACACTTACTTCTTTACAATGGCTGGTTCATTTAGCATGTTACCTTTTTTCTTTTCATAGAAATATGTACACCACTACAGCCAGCCGTTGGCCATATAAAAGCCACTTATTCCTGATCACTTTTATAAGTGGTACGACTATTGGTACACTATTCTTTACAGGCATGTTGATTTTCAGAAAATATAACAATGGAATGAAAGTTTTGTCTTGTTTGAAAATGTCTTGAATGAATCATCAGTGTTTATATATTTGAAGGAAATTGTGTCTTTTGTTTTGGTGGGTTATTAAAGTAAGTTCTTACTGACTGTAACGTGGCGCACGTGATAACAACCTCAACACAGAACGGAAACACCTCACCAATTCGGAGTTAGGGAGGGGGCTCGTCATTATCTCATCCTGTGAAGTAAACATTCTAGGCTACTGTTGACGGCAAAGCACTGTGTATAAATCATTAAACCAGCTAGACTGTTCAATCGTAAATTATATCGGACGTTTGGCACATGCAGTAAAAACTAAACATAAGGTCTAATGTTGAATAGAGGGGTGAGGCGTGGGTGAGGTCCTGGCGGGCGGAGTCTCCGAGCAGCCCTGGCAGTGGTCCAAGGTGTAGCGGGTGGCCTCGTCTCATCAGGGCGAGGTCAGGTGAGGTTGGGCGCAGTGAGTGGGACGGGGTGCGACCCTGGTGTTGGGAAGGAGCCGAGCCCTACACTGCGGCGGCCTGATTCACAACACCAGCTGCCTCGCCCCGTCAGTTCGTCCGGGCGCCAGCGACGCCTCTTCCCCTGCTCCCGGTCTCGCTCCCTGCGTCTCCCCGGGCCTCCCTGCGGCGCTCCGCATCTGCAGACACAAGCAGGAATACAGATGAGCCGGCTCGTTTTGGGGCCCACGCTAAGGCCGTTAAGCGTCACAAACTCCAGTAAATTAACGGGGTCAGATACTGCTGTCGTCGTCAACGGCTGCAAGACCGTGAAAATCAGCACCAGAAAAAAGCCCTTACACGTGGAGAGTCCTGTAGACGGAGAATCTATTTTAAATGATCACTACTACTAGCACTTCTGCTGCGACTGCCATTCCCACTGCCAGCGATACAACTAGAATTGCAAGACAGCTATGCTGCAACAACGAATACTATTGCACACTAGAATCTTTGGTGTTAAATCAAGGTTGATAGAGTGCATTTTACCCTAGAAGAGAACATTTAATCTCTTTTGGCGCTGGATCAAAGCTGAACAATGTATTGCGTGTTTATCCTGCGACTGGCTCTACCACTATGACAACTAATAATAGTGATAGTAATAGATAGTAATAGTCTAATCAAAACTTATCACAGTATAATGGTATTCAGCCATATTGGTATTCAAAATAGACACGTAATATGTGTGTTACTGAACATTTAATTTCATGAGACAGCCACTAATACCCAGCAGCCATAGCACAGAGAATAACTCTAAAGTGTATGAGGTTTTCAGTAGTTCCTAAAAGCCCGTTATGTAATGGGGGTCAACAATTGTGCTTATGAGCATGTTGTGCAAGCACACCCACTTGTTATTACCCCTAATAAATAAATTACTTTAGTTATTTTTCTTTTCGTGTAGCGCAGTTTTTCTTCTGCTTTTCCAGAAGGGTTGTTTCTTTTCTCAAGCCACAAAACAATTATTTTATATTTTTCCCCCTCCAACTTTTCTGCGACCTGCAGCCATTATTCTCCATTGTATTAGATCAGGCGGGTCGAAACATAGCTGACTGGGCCACAGGCCCAAGGGCTGCCAGTTGAGAATTGCAGGCTTAGATAATTGATGAGATAATAAGAGCTGCCCTGGCTCGCGTGATGGCGGACCAAACGTTCTGGAATGCTCTAAAGCCTGTCTCAGGCCAAATGGTAGGAGCGGGCGAGGCAGTTAGCGGAAGAAGCGCCACGGACAAGAGCGTGTTGCAAGACAGCAGAGCTTGTGCCATGTAAGGGAGCACAGAATGTGCAATAGAAAATGCAGATAATGGGGTGGGGCGGGGGTGCGAGACCCCTGCCTGACACCATCTCACTGGCAAAATATAGATTTTGTTGAGCTTCACTTGTCAAGGGTATCTCAACATGCTGTGTGGAGAGATATGGTGAACTAGCAAGCTGTCATTTACCATGCCGTTCAATACAATAGATTTTTTTCATTTGTGCTTATTTTAAACAACCAGGAAAATTTCAACCCTGTAAGCGTTTCACACCCATTCTTACCTAACTGCCAACATCTGAGTAATTAAGATGGGCAACTGCGATTGTTAAATAATTTCCCGGCCTATTATATTCACAAAATTAAGACACACATATCTGCAGACACATTCAAGACCCTGTGCATTTGCCTCTGTCAATCACCTTGGTTAGAAAACCAGTGTTTCCTGAATAAGCCACCTTAAGACCACGCTAGTCGTGTGCACGGCGACTCCACGACAAAGGGCTGTAGCGCCGCGTCAGTTTGAGTGACAGTGCGGAGTGTGCCTCAGCTGCGTCTCATCAAGGGTGTTTTGTCTGTCAGGGTCCTCGGGTGTGCAGCCCCGTTGCGCACCGGACTGCCTCCTGATTGTGCAGCTCAGCTCCCAGTTACTTTCTAGGTCAGGAATACGAACGTGACAGGAAATCGTCAGCGGCGATTTAAGAATGAATGCCACGCGAGAAACGTGGGAAATGCGCCTGAGAAAATGGCGGCTGCGCTAACGGGCGAGAAAAATCAGTTCCGGGGGCTACGTTAGCTAATCGACTGGCTGCCGGTCGAATCCACAACGGCTCCGCCCCGCCCGCGGCGCCAAAAAAACCGCCTCCGCGGTGGTCACGGCGAACGCGGGGGAGCGCTTCAACGCGCAGCGAGACGGCCTGTCATCTCTCAGCCGAGCAGAGCTGAAACAGGGTCTCGGGGGAGCAAGGAAGGGAAGAGTACTCTTGACCCCTGACACGCACAGCTCAGCACGGGGGCGCGGGGGCGG
Organism: Ilyophis sp. 1 JC-2022; assembly: GCA_022702515.1. NCBI lineage: Eukaryota > Metazoa > Chordata > Actinopteri > Anguilliformes > Synaphobranchidae > Ilyophis > Ilyophis sp. 1 JC-2022. Next base: position 52,229,931 of record CM040395.1, on the reverse strand, counting down.
ACGTGGTTCACAAGGAGATTTATTTTGTTCGGGGGGAGGAGCTGCAGGCTTATGTACTTCCATCCTCTGTAGGCGCGGACCTGGAAGACGTCGTCAGGCAGTGTTAATGAAACGTGCTAATTATTTCCACACGCTAGGACCGACCGCGATATTTAAGCGGCAGCGCAAATTGACGCATGCCACACCACTAAAAAAAGAGGAAGAAAACGGCCCGTGAACGGAAAAAAGCAAACGGCAGTGGTGTAAACGAGGATGAAAGGCTGGTGTGAAAACATCGCGTCTTTGATAATTTGACAACGTGTAGAAATTCAGACGCTGCGGCCCGCCGGTCTTGGGGGCGTTGCTCCTGACCTCCGGGCTCAGCTGACTGGGACGGAGGGCTCTTCCAGGCCGATAAACTGTCATCCAGGGGAACGGCGGATTAGAGGATGGGCCTCGAACCGCCGCTGGAGGGGGGGGGGGGGAAGAAAAAAGCTGACACCTCTGGAGCCATCCTGGGGGATTCTGGGACACCCCCAATCCTCTGTAACGCCGCCTGCTGCCACTGACTGACAGGCTGTACCCACAATCCCCTGTTCCACCTCCTCATTGCCTGGTGACCTGCACCGCTCCCTCGTGGGTTTGATAATTACACAGAGAGGCATCACGGCTTAAGGTTCGACTTTGCAAGTGAAATGACTTTGGATTAAAAGGACGAGGGGAAGGAGTTCAACTGCATTAGCGTCACGCCGTTCGAGCGAGCGGTGTGATTTCGCCCATTCTTTGATGAGTCTCATATCTGCTAGTGTTCAGCCTCTTTTTTCATAAACCTTTCCAAAAAAAAAAAAGCATTAAAAAAATGAATCGAAAATCAGGTTTGTTAACCTTCCGTAAAAACTTACCACGCAGCAAAGACTCTGGATTGACCTCACGTAAATTAAAGTCAGCAGAAAGGATATCTTTTTACACTTTTTCAAACAGACCCACGCCCCATTCTTATAAATATACAATCATTTGACCATAATCTGTAATCTGGTTTTGATTGTCATCATTTTCAAGGTCAAACATTTTTACCAATTTAGTCCTTAAAGTTTGAGGATAATGTACAACAATAGGCTGATTACCTGTGAAGCATTTGCACCTTAGTGCAGGAGTACGCAGCAGGTGTGGCCTTCCTCAGTGAGCTCTTCCTCAGAGGATTAAGAACTGTGGCCGGCTGGGAAGTGTTTCCTCAATTGGCCGGTATTTTTACCAAATTGGCCACCTCCGCCACCTCCCTCCCGCAGCGCTATTATTCTGCAATTTGCCGTCCCGTCTGCTCGTTCTCCGTCCCTGATGGGTCAATCCCATCTAACGCCCCCTCCGCTCGGCATGCCGCGCGGCGTATAATATCCCGGCAATACATTTCCATCTAATCCTCGTTTTATCAGTTCTTTTGGCCTCTCTGGTCAAGTTCTCTGCGACAAAGCCCACGTGAGGGGTTTCCGTGCCAAGAGCTTTTTTACGGTTTCAATTAAAACGGCGGCGCGAGCCAAGCCTCGCGCCTGGAACGGCGCCAGTGCCCTTCAGACACAGAATGTCACCACACTCTATTTGGCACAAGCTCCGGGCGCCCAAACTGCAGAAAGTTTGTTCGATGTGACCTACGCCCGTGTTCGTGCCTGTGCCTGCAGTCCGACTCTCCAAGGCCTCCGGGGAGGGGGGGGGGGGGGGCGCACCAGGTTGTCAGAGGACACTAGAGGGCGTGTGCGAGGGGGGGGGGTCGTCCAGAAGGCCAGCCGTTTCCGGGGGGATAAAGTGAAGAATGAAGAAAGGGCTGCCGGATTCTCACTTCCCTCAAAAGCGCCTGTGTCCACCGGACTCCGCCCACTCCAGCTCTGCGATGTCATAAGCCGCAACCCCAAACGGCACGCTCTGCCCTCGGGTCCACTCAGCGCGCGCGACGTGTGTGTTCCAAAGCTCTGTTTGCAGGAATGTTAATGTGCGACTGCTCGCTGCGGGCACCCTCCCAGCAAGTCCGCTCAGATGTTGTGTGCGTCGGAGAGGATTACCCATAATTCTATTACATTATTATGTGTCATTACCGGCATATCGGGCTGATAAATATGAAAGCAAATTTAAGAGGTATGCACACCGCCATGTGAGATTAAGAGGAAATGAGTAGCAGAAGTTCCCATCTTCTATGGCCAATATTAAAATATTTAAAATATTTTTAAAAGCATGTTTCAAATATTCCAATTTTATACAGTTCAGGCACAATCCAAAATACACTGAGCAATGCAAATACACCCTGAATTGAGAAGTAATTTGCTGTATATATATATATATATATACAGTGCCTTCCACTATTATTGGCACCCCTGGGTAAAGATGAGTAAAAAGAGTTATAAAAAAATTATTTAGCTTACTCTCACACTGAAAAAATGAAAGAAATCCAACCTTCAAATTGAAGTAAATTTATTATGAAAAAAAATCCTTCATCAAGAAATAATTATTTTTAACAAAACCACATGTGCACAATTATTGGCACCCTTGCATTTATATATAGAATAAAGTAATACTTTATATATTTGGTCGCATATCCTTTGCATGCCATGACTTCCCGATATCCGATTCCTGATATATATTTTTTCATAATAAAAATATTTACTTCAATTGAAAGGTCGGATTTTTCTCATTTTTTCAGTGTGAGATAAAGCTAAATCACCAAATGGTGAATTGTTTATAACCCTTTTTACTCATCTTTACCAGGGGTGCCAATAATAATGGAGGGCACTGTATATAATGTTCTTTCAATAATGCACTAATGCTCTGTGTACTCCAGTTGAAGGTAAGAAATAGCTGCACTGGACTGGGCAAAGTTCTTCGGGCTTGTGGAAAGTTTACCTCAGAACTACGGTTGATGAATTCCCACTTTCTCTGCCAAGTTTCTTTTTTCAGACGTTAACATCTTCAAACTGTGCACCTAGCAAGCTAGCTAATTATATTAATTACAATTAGAGTGGATGTATCTTATTTAATTGCAAAACAGCTTATAGCTCGTTGCCTAGCAATGCAGTCTTAATGGATAATGTAGCTTTTCTTCTGAAGCATGCTGAAAATAGTATTTGCTACCCAGTCCTCCTTCAGCTCTTTCCCACTCTCTCACGGATGACAGGAACACTTATTCATTGTCTCACGTGCACGGTCTTGGAGGAACCATACATTGTCTTAAACTCTTTATTTCCACAGAATCATCCATTGCCCCTCCCTTTTCAGTCGTAGAGCTATACATAGCCCCACCACCTGTCATACAACCCTCCAATTCCGTGCAGCTATCCCCATTTATATAGTTTCACGTGTACGTAATTAGCATATATGCTTTTAAATGATTGAACACGTTGAAAGCTGAATGTAATTCTGCAGCAGAAGAGTGAAGAGCCAGGCTTTATAACGCTACGCCCTGGAAAGATATGCACGCTGAAAGATTGAAGCACTTCGAGACAGAGTTCTCGTCATTTCACTTTACGACGCAAAATATGTGACTGAGTGGAGGAATAATTTTACATTGATGGCGTCCGCAGTTTCGTACGCGCTCACTGTGCTACAGCACAAAACATTCTATACATACAAGCGCAGCGGGGTAATATTTCATCAAAACAGTGCGTGTCACACAGATGCTGTCATTGTCATTGATGATGCCACTTTATCTCCATGCGAATTTATTCATCTTCGCGAAAAGCGGTTTCCTCGCCGCCGTCGTCTGCTTGCAGCAGGCAGCAAGTCAGCATCTTTTCACTGAATGCATTCGGAATGGCAAAGAACAGTCCTGACATACTTCCAGATGGGTTTCTGACAGTTACAGGGCTTCTATTTAACGCATTCCTCATGTATAAGATGGGATGCCATTAGCATGTCAGTGTAGCAGATATATTTCCCATACTTTTTTTCTCCATAAAAAGTAGGATTACTGAGTTAGCTGGATAACTGCAGTGAGTAAACCGGAACCCTCCCAAATCTGGAACATCGACAGAAGTAAAAAGAGTTGTTCCGGATTTTGCTCAATGTAGTTATCCAGCAAAATATCCGTAATCCTGCTTTGTGAAACAGGGCCCTGAACTATACCTAAAAATATCGTGCTCAACCCAGGATCTGAGCATACAAATGTCTGGCAGCAGGTTCTTTATCCGTTATACCGTATATTATGTCTGCCTATGTGAAGCTGGTCTGGTATATGGCACATGTCTTGAGGTGGTTACAAAACATTAGCCTCTGAAAACATATGGCGCATATCTTCAAGGAAATGATGTTTGATGCACACCTCACAACAATGTACAGTAGAACACTAACACTCATCATTGACTCCTGGGGGCAACGTGGCCACCTGCAACTGACGCACTTGCCTCAGGTAAGTAATACGTACACATCCCCGTGTGTACGTGAGGTGCTCCCCGGATGGCGAATGCTAACACTCGAGGGCCAATGGCAACAGCTTGAAAAAGTGAGCACAAACGGCCAAAGCCCCGGAAGCTACCGGAATGAAGAGATGGTTGTCTGTCACGACGGGAAAGGTTGTGAAAAAGCGAGCGTAACGGGAGCAGAGTGGCAGTGGAGCCTCTCTGCGAAATGACCCGTGCTGACCGCCACCGCCCCCGGGGTCCCTGCCGGACCGCTCCGCCCGCTCCCCCCGGCCCGTCGTTTGTGCTGACGGATGTGTCCATCCACCTCGCCCTCTGCTTGCCAAGCGGAATGTAAACACTCCTCAACTTTGCTTACCGCATGTAATGAAGCTCTCGTTGCCCTGATGCCTCCGGTAAGATTCATCGCACACCGAAGCCGCGCGCGGGATACCATCTCGTTTGGGCTTAATCTCCCAGAGGTAGAGGCCTTGTCTGGCAATCGATGCGCTGCGTGTTTGCATGGTCCAGTCAGGGACTGATTTTTGTGTGGAACAGTCTAGACGCCTAGAAATTGAATTGTGTCTAGAAGTAAAGAATGTGACAAGAATAATCAAATGATGGAGAGCTTCAGTCTTGAGCAATGTATTTCCTTTAAAAGAAACTACATATGGCTCTTTAAATAACTATATATATTGTTTTAAGTAGAATAAATTACAATTTTAGAATGGAATAGAATAGAACAGTACTTATACTTAGTAAAAAGTGACCATAATTTGGATAGTTTGAAAATGATTTAACCTGCGACAACATAGCTAGTTATTCCTGTGAACGGAAATAACTTTTCAGAATAAGGTTAAGACTGCCTTGGTGTTCTTTTTATTTCCTTTTATTTTATAACGTATCTTGAAACGATTATTTTTTGACGGGGTTTGATACGCATGTTAGTTAATTCGACAATTGATTTCAATTTCTATGTTTAAATTGACCTTAGTTGAAGAAAACATGGCGGTTTGCAGTCTGAAACGAGAGAGGGAATGCCTCGCGTTGGGCCCCCGGTAAAGGAGACAAGTCAATCTTATCGCAAGTTCTGCAGCTGTCAGTAAAGGATCGAGCTGGCGATGGAAATGCTATTTTTTACCGCACGTCGAAAAGCTGTTTCCATCTGTGAGCCGAGCGGTTATTGATGCACCAGGATTCCCGGCTTAAACCATGGAACCTTTCTTAACACGTCTTTAGACACCGCCACACCCCCCCTACCCCCCCCCTGCCCCAACCCTTCTAAATTTAGCTTAGGGGATGCAGACGTCAAGTGGATGAGAAGGGGTAATCGCATGATGGAGAAATGTTGGACAAACACTGAAAAATTAATCGGCTTTACTAGCAAAAAGTAATATGCAATTTGTACGGTGTATGTTTAAAAAAAACAGGGGGAATACAAAACCGATATGAGCTTCAGTGACGGATAGGACATAGGGCTGTTTATTAGGCCGGCAGGAGACATAGGCAAGCATCATAATCAACCCTGGTCTTTCTGCAGCTGTGTCTCGGGAGTGTCACTGAAAAACTCCTAAACTGAAATGACAGACGTTCTCTGCTGCAGTACGCCATTACAGACGTCCAGGGCCAGACTCCCCCGGTAATTAAGCATCCGCAGAGACCTCTTGTTGTCTATGGTCACTCATTTCTTTGATGTATATAATATTGGACAATCAGAAATAACAGGCTCGTGTGGAATATGTACGCAGAGCGACCCCGTTCTAAAGGCATGCGCACACCCACATGCACAAATACGCACACACAATCACACACTTACGTACACGCAAACCCACACGTGGATGCGCACACGCATGAACATGTACAAATACGCACACACAATCACACTTATGTACACACAAACCCACACATGGATGCGCGCGCACGCACATGAACACGTACAAATACGCACACACAAACATGTACCGTTTGTACACGTGCATGCACAATGCACGGACGTGGAATCTCTTACGTGGATTCGGTGGCCTTGCTCCGCTCGCGCGTGCGGATCACCTGCGAGCCGCGTTTCTGACACCGCGGCTCATGCTCCTCCCCCTCAGGGCCGCCACCGTTGGACCGCTTCCAGAGAGGAGTCTGCACAGCGAGGAAACAAAAGAGAGAGAGAGAGCGACACAATGGAACCTGCGCTCTGCCACTATCGCATGAGCTCCTGCTGTGTGTGTGTGTGTGTGTGTGTGTGAAATATTTACACCGTTGTGTGTGTGTGTGTGTGTGTGTGTGTGTGTGTGAAATATTTACACCGTTGTGTGTGTGTGTGTATGTGTGTGTGTGAAATATTTACACCGTTGTGTGTGTGTGTGTGTGTGTGTGTGTGTGAAATATTTCCACTGTTGTGTGTGTGTGAAATATTTCCACTGTTGTGTGTGTGTGTGTGTGAAATATTTCCACTGTTGTGTGTGTGTGAAATATTTCCACTGTGTGTGTGTGTGTGTGTGTGTGTGTGTGTGAAATATTTCCACAGTTGTGTGTTTGTGTCTGGGGAGGGGGAGAGTATGCTGCATTTTAGCCAGACTCTCCATGAATTATAACTGTAAATGCATTCAAAGGTGCAATCCTGCACAGTGTTATCTCCTACCTGTTGGGGGGTTGGGGTGGGGGCAGGGTGTGGGTAGGCTGTCGGGTTACTGAGCTAAAACAAGCACTCTGGATGAGCACGAATGCCGTACGATTCTTCCCACTGGACGGATCGCAGTGCCTATGGTATAACCTGCAAACAAGCCCTTTGTTTCTGTCTCCTTACTGCTCACTCATTTCCTCCTCTCTCCTGCAGTCCTCCATGCGCCTCACTGTCTTTATCGCCGAGAGGCTCCCAGACTCCACTCTCCTCCTTCAGTTTCCGAGCTCTCACAGCAGAGAAGCCATTTAAAGAAGAAATGACAGAGAAAACAAACTGCAAGTGTGTGTGTGTGTGTGTGTGTGTGCGCATGTATGTGTGTGTGCTTACATGTGCATGTGCGTGCGTGTGTGCTTGTGCGTGCGTGTGTGCATGTGTGTGTGTATGTGCGTAAGGAGAACCAAATATGCGATCTTATACCTTCAACACCGCGCGGTATACAGGGCGGGGACGCCACCTGCGAGCAGCCCCCGCGTGGAGCGCAGACGTTCGCTGGCAACCACACGCATTTAGCCTGCTCCTCCATCTATTCAGATCTATTTATATCGACGGGGAGGTGAGAGAAAGCGCAGGCAGCTGGTACTGATGCGCTGTGAATCCAGCGATAGCGGCCGGTCTCTCCCAGACACCACCCACACACCCCCTCCCCCCACCCTCCGGCGAGCAAATCGACGCTCGTACAGACGGACCGTCTTTGAAAACGCAAAGTTTTGAAACAATGACTCTGAGTTTAATAGATGCACATAATTGCCAGGCAGCGGCGTTCCTTGACGGCACTTTGACAGGCGCGCCGGCGAGGAAGAGGACAGCCAGTAATGAGAGGCAGTCAGACATATGGGTCCATTGTGCGATTGATAAGATGTCTATGGTAAACACTGCGCCTCCCCCGACCGGCACTCTCTCTGAGAGTAACCCCTTCTCACATCAAACGGTGTTAAACAGAGGCGGCTTCGCCCTGCGGTTCGCCATTCGATCCCGAAACCGGGGCTGCCAAAATGTACAAATACTTGCGATGTAGCCCTCTTCGCATTGCAAAAAACAGCAATTGACTTGATGCCATACCTGCGTGCTGTGCATAGCTTTACTGTAGATCTAATTGGAGGACAATAATAGCGATACACCTTCTCTCTGTGCTGGCGCATGTGTTCCCATCATGTAGCGTGCTACAATAGAAATGGCTGATATTGTGCATGCTGGAAATACAAAGACCCCTTGCAGTGCAATTAAAGAGGGGAAGGAGGCTACATGAATCTCAGATAGCAGCAGCCCCTGCATGTGCAATGAATCATAAGCAAGACGTATATAATGTGTATTATTAGATACATCAGTAGGAAGGAAGTAGCCGAGCACTGTGATTAGCCGAGCACTGTGATTGGCTGAGCCAGCCAGGTGTAATTTTTTGCAGCAGGTCACATGCCATGCGAACGCTGGCTATTCATCCGCTACATGCACTCTGCACAAGCTCCCAGTACGAGCCACCTTTAAGCTGTTTGCATGGAGGCCATCTTCAAAAAGAATGTACGCGTAGTCCTTTTGCACAGACGCAAGGGCTGCTCTGATAGAGGAGCAAAGCTTTTCTTCCAGGTTAAAGGGTCTCATTACAGAGTGGCAGGAAGAGAAATGTGTATCGCAAGTTAAATATATTTAATAGCCAATAGAACAGCATTGCCGGGTGGGCCCATTAGACTCAGATCAAGCCAAGCAATCAGAGCCTCTTAAATCAGAAATGTACTTCCATTCATTAAAGGCAAGCTGAATCACATTAATTTGTCCTTGCCTAGCAAGCTCATAGAAATACAGTAACAACAATTAGCTATGGATTAGGCTGGCAATATTTCTCTGGGAAGCGACATGTCAACTTCCAATTCTCAGGTTTATCACATTATAAAGTATTTTACCCGTAAGTCAGTCATCTACTCACATTGTTGATAAACTGAAGCATTTTTTATTGAACAACACATTTTCCTGGAGCTTTCGTAATTCCCTATGAAGCAACTGTTTGAGACCTCGTGGAGAGACAGCATTGATCCCGCCCCCACCATCCTTGTGTAAAAGAGGCACCGCCATTCTGCTCCTTTCTGCAGTGAAAAACGTGTGACTTGAAGTCTTTATGAAAGCGCTGCAAGCTGACACAGTCAAAGCGAGCCGCAAACAAGCCTTCCTTCCTCTCCGCATGCATCGCATTAACTGCGACCGTTTTAAAAAGAGCCACGAGCGATAGGAACACACGAGATTAATTTAAGCTTCTGTTGCCGTGCTGCAAAAATATTAAATACCTAAAATTGTTCCCTTGATCCTTTTTGAAAGAGTGCGTGTGTGTGCGTGTCCAGGTATGTGTGTGTGTGTACTTATATCCTTGCCAGTTTTAGTGTGCGTGTGAGCGTGTGTGTGAGTGGTATAATCATCCTTCATTATGTTGAAACGTGGGTGATAGCAGCTTTTGACGGTTCCGTCTCATGGGCATGCTACATGCCAAGAAAATAGCAATTTTTTAAAGCTTTGCCAGAAAAGAGGGATATCATATTGTCCTTGACTTTGGAGAAAAACATTTTTTCCCCCCAAAGCAATGAACCATTTTATTTTTGAACAAAGGTTTTGAATGGCTGTTCTCAGAGATGTTCAAGTGTTATGACAAGGCATTGTAACATCATAAGAGGTGTATCGGAGACAATGACTTAAACACACACAGCTGCACAAAACCTTTGCCTGCATGTTCCATTCTCCATGTATGCCTACAGGTAGAGCAATCCACATTAGCAATTTTACATCTCTGACAAAGGTCTTATTTTCGTTAATCAATCAATAAATGATGACTAAATTACTGAGGGATGATTTATAAAAACATTTGTGACTGAATTGTTTAATTTATTTCAATTTAATTTAGACTGCATGGTGTTCATTTAGACTGCATAATTGTTTTGTCAGTATTTTAAAAGTAAAAAAGGGGGGATAAACAGCAATATAACTACAATTGATTTAGATTTCAGAATAATAGATTTAGACTGGAAACATAGCAAACTTATTGCATGATTAGTTTGGGGCTGTGTAAAAAATTATGTAAAAAACACAAATAAGAAATGTGACCTCTGGAATAAGATATATAATGATCTCTAATGGTTTTCATGAGATTTATTGATTATATGTGTTCCCTATATTTCATTTGAACAAAGAATATTATGGAAAAAATCATTTGAGCAGTTAATAACAGCTACAAGTGAAGCTCTTTTCAGTATTCAGAAAATAAACATTTTAAATATACTGATATTGTTTTTTGAGTATACAATATAAAGAATAGTACAAAATAATTTGAAGTCTTTTTGAATATAGGTATGCTATAATAATAGTAATACCATACACACTGTAACTGATTAATGCACTTGATTAAAGTAGATACAATGCTAATATCACAAATAAATCATAAGCAGTTAAATTAAACTCAGGTACCTCGTAATGTTTAATTAAGTATACACAGTCAAGTTGTATTGCATAAAGTGCATTTAAAATAATAAATTATATATGTGAGGTAATTGTTTTGTTTTTATTTATCCATTTCATTTATCTCCCGATCAGCATGTTTATGTACTTCACGTATTAACATTTTCAAGTGCAAGGAAACTGTTTTCTAATGCATAATAATGACAGGCAGCAGTATATTGCATTGGCTGCGGAAATTTCACGAAGGCATTTTAGCAAGTCAGTATTTGTGCTGTACCATGGCAACATTGTATTACAATGGAGCATCGCGCGGAGGAGGAGCAGTGAGAGCAGATTAGCGAGCGCTTCGCTCAGTTCGTGTCACTTCCGATAAATCAGAGTGCCCACTGGAAATAATGCTCTTCTGTCTTTTGACATAAAGCTGTTTTCTGATGAACAAAGCAATACAATACAACAGCAATGTTGACTAGCAGGATTCCAAACCTGACTTCTATAAGCTTGTCAGCTGGTTACTTACCAACTTTGCAACTAGCTAACTTAGCATTAACTAGAAAAAAGTGAACGTACATTTCTCCATAAAATATTCTACATTGTTGTTGTAGTTAACGTAAAGGTTTTTCATAAGCTCTATGTTGACTTAGTGATATAATTTTTTTATGTAAATATTTATTATTTCAACATGCAATTTAAATATGTATACTACACTATACAGTTGTTTGTGGATATTATAAAGGAGAAAATCTCTATTGTAATAATTTGCAGTAACCACTGCTGCCTTTAATTGTACTGCCAACCAGATCCAGCCCCTGCAAATTCATGCAGCGACACCCTGCGAAATGAATTTGAACCTTTGATTAATGTACAAATTAATTTGTTAACCTTTCCCTCCCGAAATCAGAAATCATGTTCAAAAAGTGCCATTTGACTCTGGCCGCCGTGGTGTGGGAAATCCCAGCACGCGGACTGTAATTAAACGAGGATTAGGGGATTTCACACGGGCAGGACAGCCCAAAGAGGAGCGGGGACTGAAGGCACGCGCCCCCTGTCCGCCGCTCGGGTGCCTGAAAGGGGTAATTGGCGGGGTCGTCCCCGGCAGGGCCCGTTCCGACCCGCTGAGCACAATGGGGCCCGCTCCGCTTTCATCGCCCGCCTTTGTCCCGGCCTTTCGGCACCCCGGGATTACCAGGAGGGGGTAAAACCCAATCGGAACCCGCGCTATAATGGGGTACAGTGAGATGCCAGGTCGGAGGGGTAGCGGGAGGGGGGTCATTCCTTTGGTGCTCGGACCCCCACCAAGATCGTTATCCCTCCTGCAGCAGCCTTTTCCTCCGCAGAGAGAGTGCTCTTTCCCCTCTTTTCTGTGGGATCAATTTATTTTTCAAAACAAAGGGTGGCAATATATTTGCCTGCACTTATTGTTTTTTTGCATCGTAATGTGACAAAGTATTATTCGATATACTTAATTTTACTACAGTTGCTGTAATTCAAAACTCTAATTTTATTGATCAAATTTTATTTGACAGATACTAAATTCATCCATCTGCGCAGATTACAGTTGAATATACTGCTGACCCATGTTAAATGAAAGGTACAAAATAACCTCCACTCCTCTCCTGCAGTCTCCCTTGCTTTCCCCATATACATCCATCATGCAACAGGGTGTTACCATAGTTTCCTCTAAAATGGCAACTGATATTTTATATTCATTCTCCTAAATACAAGGTATTCCAAGCACAACGGTTGATTTAATAAATAGTGAGCATTCACAGTGTATCAGTGTTGCGTCTCACAGTCATTTTTTACTTACAGGTGGCTGCAGGTTCATATGGACGCTTTGTCTTTGACCGCCATCCCGCTCAGTCTTTCCCTGCAGCGCCTGCATCAGAGCCGCGGAAAACGGAAGGGAAAAAAAAAACGATTTATTTTACAGAGGGAAAAAAGGAGACACTTGGGAGAATTTATTATGTAATCTAAACCAGGGTAAGAAACGGGAGTCTTTGTGTTTGTCGGGCACAAGCGTAGCCATTAGCATATTTTTTGACACAGTCCACCGGGTTTGTATGGAGTGAATCATACTGTACAGGTCTCTGTGTGTCATTGTTTTTCTAGGGTTTTCTTTTTGTTCCGTTTTGTTTTTATTGGCACCACTGTCGCACTTGCTGGAGAGAAAAATAAATGCCGTCGACGATGAATTATGGCGCACGGCTTTATTAAAAGTCACTTTCATGCCTCTAACAAAAGGCCTGAGCCCTCTAATCTCAAACATCTCCTGTCCTTTCAAGACCATAATGAATATTTAAGATGGAATATTCTACACTTATTCCTGTTTTTCAATGACCCCCTTTAGTCTGTCTGATTACAGCTGACTAAAGTCTCTATGAATGCAGCCATGGCAGCTTTAATTAAATAGAACGTATGAATATTCAGGGACTTGGTGTGTGGAGAACATTGGACTGGGAGAGCGCACAGCTGGCACACTCATATACACACACACACACACACACGTGCACGCATGCAGACACATGAATACACACACAAACACATCTACATGCCCACACACACACATAAATGCATGTACATGTACACGCACAGACACCACACACATACACACACACACACACGCGCACGCGCACATGCATGGCCCCCCCCACACACCAATATCGACCAATATGGCCTGACAAATATTTATATTGACCCAGCATTTTCATATGACGCATTCAAACACAATGCATGTGAAGATATGTACACATACACACAATATAGGCACACACATACAGCTTTAAAGAATAAAAAAAAGAAATGCACAATGTGATTACATTTTGAAGAATATACAGTGCCCTCCACTATTATTGGCACCCCTGCTAAAGATGAGTTGTAAAAAATTCACCGTTTTCTCACACTGAAAAATTTAGAAAAATCCTACCTTTAATTGAAGTACATTTAATGTATTTATTTTACCTGTAAACTTTTAAAGGGTATCCTTTAATACATATTTTTCGATCATCCGTTTGGCTTAAAGGCTACAATGATATATTATGCACATTTTCCACCTTGATTTTACAATCGATTTTTTTTGTAACTTCTTATTGATCACAAGTGTGCTCTGTCGGGAGGGAGGAATTAACCACAGACAAATACAGATGGAAATGACTTGATGCACAAAGAAATTAAATACATAACGTATTGACACTCCTAAGTCGTAATATTAAATACAAGATAAGCAACAAATAGCAAAAGGCATCCGACTGTACAGTCGATGAGTTTACGCTAGCGTAAAGTGTTAACAAGACGGCGATTGGATAAATACATTTTTATAGACGCTTCAAACATGCATGCCCCTGATACTAGCATTCAGATTTCAAAGTTATTATTCGTTTACGCAAAATCGATTAATCCCGGTTTTTAAAAAATACCAGATCAATTTAACATTTTCTGATAGTATGGAGCAACATATTTTAAAAAATCATTATTGGTTTTTCGGACTTGAAAAAGCTCATATCTGACACAGCTGACCCAACTGACTAATTAAATATTATGAATGTGGTATTCAGTAAGATTCCAAGCCACTAGACTGAGCTTTGCAAGACTTTGCACATATGCTGTGCACAATGTCTTGAAACTAGCACACATTTTCCATTCAATACACACACCATGTGTCACCCACTAGAACCTGCCTCACCTAAGCCACACAATGCAAGAGTGTCAGATTCAATGTACGTCACAATGCACAACAAAATAAAGATTTCCATGGAGTTTCCATGTCATTCAGAATGGCTGCTGAGTGCATTACGATTCACTATGCTTGGACCGTGGCTTATCTTTCCCGAGCTTAACATTGTATAGGAGCATAATGTTCACACCACAAAACCTATCAAAGAAGAAAAGAGGTAGTGCTCTCTGGTCAACAAATGGATGTTAATGAAAGTAATTGTAAATCAAAATTTTTTGCAGTTACAGCTTATGATTCATATCACACAGTAACAGGCCTTGCATTCACCACATTAAAGGCAGCCATTTTGGATCACCTGTTGCTTAAAGGGACATAACCTTTTGGCTGCCCTACGCTAGCTGAGCGTAGTGGGCAAAATGACCTGTGGAAGAGCAGGCCAAACTTTCTCACGGGAACTCAGTGTCCCCTAATGGGAGCTATAGCTACATCCCTGTAGTCCTGGGTCAGTCTGGGACAGAGCCCTGCGGTTGTGTGCCAGGAATATGTTCAAATCTGACAGCTTTGCCAGTCAGCAGCAGTGTGAGAGGATGGTCCTGCGAAGAGCGGCTGCTGGTTACTATCTCAGGAACTGTGCGGAGCATTTAAGTCTAGCTCTGCTCGTTTTTTTTCCTGGACAAATCTGAACGCATAAAACTCGGCTGGGAATGAATCAAAACGTCTTTTTTTCCTTTTTTTTTTTTACCTAAAAAAATGAAACGATCAAACTTTGCTTGCATAGTAAAAAGATATCGCTTGCATGTACTGCACATTTTATTATGTTTAGGACAAATGTGTGTTTGGGGTTTTCTACATTCATATAAACCAATAGCAGGAAAATACACAGGAAAGCTTCAAACGTTATACAGCGCTGGCGAATGCAGTAGACGACCAAAGACGCTCCACCAGCTCTGGCGATCATCGAGCGCGGGTTCAGGTTGTACGTCTGACACACAGACATTGGAGAAACCCCCTTCCAGAGAGACAATGCAGCCCCGTTCAATGCACATCCCAAGCCTGCACTCAATATTAGATGTAAATTCTATGATTATTCCCCTTGACTGGGGGTGTAGAGCTCCGTAGACTCCTAGGCCTCGGTTGCCCGGCATCCTAATCTACTGCCGTTGTTTATCGTTGACCTATTGAGTGAAAAGGTGACTGAGCAGAATGATTTCCCCTCATGAATCCTTGAGGTAACGCATGAACTCTCGCGGCTGAATCAAAGCCTTTAGCGCAGAAACGGAGGCCAACGCCGGGAAGCGCTGAAACCGACAAGCTTCTTGACGGCATGTGAAATGGTAATAATTATCTGGGGATTCCAGGAAAAACGTACAGAGCAGACTTGGATTTATTTGCATCAAAGCCTGAGCAGTTGATGTGGTTAAAATAAAACCTTCCTCAATTAGGGGACAATGCAGATTATGTTTCACAGATTACGCTTCATAGATCATATTCTATAGGGATTTGGGATCAGTTCTCCACATTCCTTATGGGTCCACGCGACCCATAAAAATACGGCGTTCACGATAATTTTATGGAAGAATTCACATTTTAAATGTAATTGGTCAGTCTTCCATTTCAGTAAAAAGATAAATCTACCCATTTAATGCAGAATAATTGGGTGCTATGGTTTCTAACACTCAACGTATTATATTACAGCTTATACCATACATTACATCCAGTACAGTGATAACATTATATAATTCATAATTACAGTTATTAATGGTTTATCCTTGACACCTATCCATCAACTCATCTCTCGCATTCACATGTCTGTACCAGTGGACTCTTAGCAGTAGTAGCCAGACAGCCAACTCTTGCTTTTCTGTTTGAATAAACTATTGAATAGCAGGCAACCACTGGTAGAAAAACGAATTATACAAGACAACAGACTTTAAGTTCACCAAACCTAAACGAAAATATACCAATAGTTTGGCTTATAAATATTATAAATATTGGAAACAGGGTCTTGTTGAAAATGAATATCTACATTATCCACAACTCATTTCCTGTTACTTTCAATGGCTAACACATTAAATAGTTTGTCAAATTCATTGTTGTTCACTGGTGGTTGTAATTGAATTTTCTGAGTCAAATAAAAAAAATATCTCCGTCTCGCTAGATAAACAGCCTGCATTTTTCCATCAAAAATATAAAATAATAAAAACATAAACAATAAATAAATAACACTGTTCTCTTTCATCTGTTTGTACATACTGTATATGTGCATTGTGTTTTATGCCTGGACTATAATTCTTTTTAAATCCCAACTATGTATGTAGTTATTTTTCACTCACACACTGTTTGCACTGTGGCATGATTGAATACCAGCATTTAAATGATATTTAATGTTATAGTTGTGACTTTTAATTTGCACTGTTTGCTATTAAAAATTCCAACACGTAATCCATTCTCTACAATGAATTGTACGTGTATGTTGGTATTGTTAAAATTGTAACTTTCTCTTTAAATTGTTATTGTGAAAACTATCACGGTCCTGATTATTACTGCTTTGCAGTTCTGATTGCTGGAGCTTAAACAAAGTATTGGCCAAGGTTCAATAACTGGAACATTATGCATCCATAATGATATTTATCATAGTTTCGATTTAGCACTACAAAAATGCCAGTGAAATGTGTGGTAAAAGTCTGTAAAATAGCGAAAGTATGAAACTGTAAACGGCTGAAATGTTGGTATATTTATAAATAATGGTATTATTTACGGTGAAACACCATAATATAATTAGATATACAGCTTGCTGTATACATGCTTAACATGTTACCGTTATTCACTGTAAAAAATTGTAGATTTTACAGTACAATACTGGCAACGATATGAATTATACCATAACAGTAACAATATGTTAAGCATACGGTAGCAGGTTGTATAAAGTGTTTCACTGTAAAAATATAATTATTTACACTTCAGCTGTTTACAATTTTGTACCTTCACTATTTTACAGCCTTTTACCGTAAAATTCAGAGTAGAGTAGAACTTACTGAATTACAGTGTAGAAATATAAATCATAGACATGCATTGCACAAAAAAATCATTTCTAATGTTTGTGATATATATATGTATATAAAATAGACAGAATTGATTAGATGCTTTCAAATATGTAATAGAACTAAATACAGTGCCGGCCACTATTATTGGCACCACTGGTAAAGATGAGTAAAAAGGGTTATAAAAAATTCACCGTTTGGTGAATTAGCTTAATCTCACACTGAAAAAATTAGAAAAATGCAACAGCAGAGGCTGAGGTCAGTAGACTCTAATCTTGGCTTTATGTGGCTGTGTCTCCCATCCTCAGACGCCCGTGTCTCATATTGTAATTGAGAAAAGGCTGCGGGTAAACGATGGACAGGAACGAGGGAGAGGATGTGCCTTCCGTTCTCATCAGCGAGTAGTCCGACAGCCGGCCCACCCACCCTCCCTCCTCGGGCCTGCACTCCTACGCCTTCGGACCTTCGTCGATCCGTTAATGGGCATCTTTCTGTTTTTTTTTTTTATCTACCCTTAACATACCTGCAAGCCGCTGCTCGGCATTAGACAGTAATCTGTCTCGCAGACGGAGGGAGAGTGGAGAGGTGGATTAAACTGCGCTGTGATAATCCCCTACAGGAGCAGCCCGCTCCCCTTTTACCGCGTCTGGCAGCTCGAAATTTTTTCCTCTCTGCAGGGGTTTGCCTCCACGCTCACTGCCCTCCCTCTTTCCTGCCGCCGAGCTTCGCGCAGCTGACCTTTTAAAGTTTTGTTTTTAGCATATACGTAGTATGTTACAGATCAGAATATGTCATAATTATTGCAGTATTTATCTAAATTTGTTCCATTCACAGTATGCAATTTTAAACTATATCCTTTTTTTGTAGGATTTGTTTGAGCACATTTAAAAAAACAAGATAATATGAGACATTGACATATTTGAATGCAGCATTGACTCATATTTACGCAATTAAATACTGGTTTAGAGCATTTAGATACTGTTTTGTAAATTAAGTATGTTTCTTTTTCATAAAGGTACAATTTGGGGTTTAATATGCTGGATTTTAAAATGCTTTCGCAGCTAAATTTGTGTCTCTCATCACCTCCCCCCAACACTGATAAATCCCCAGCTCTGAAGGTTGGTGCGAAATCAATTTGAAACCAGCACCAACTGAGAGGTTATCATCTTGCAGAAACTTGTCTGAGAGCAGACAGCAGACCCACGGGTGTAATATGTGTCATATTCTTTGTTTGTTGCGTTCTCAAAGAATTCCCCACCTCATTTCCTTCACGACAGTGGGAAAAACCGCCAAGTTGCTCTCGTTTTCTGCACGGAAGAGGCACTGTTATGTAACGCCATTGTGGCGTCTTCAGGAACGATATGAAATGACTTGCAATGATAGTCTCTGTTTATTGTAACCAATTGCTCCAAAGGGCCACTTTCAAAGTTACTTACAGCAGAAGTTGGCAGACTGCAGCGCATCTCGTTCTGGGGAACAGACCCATCTTCTCAACGGAACCTCACTTCTGACAGCGGTCTCTAATTGATATTAATGTCGGAAGCAGCCGCGCACCAACATAAACAGATGAAGCAAGTCCCTACCAGCGGTGTTGCTTCTTATGCAGTCTATCATAGTTTGCCTTTTAGGGGATAATGGCACAATAGCAAGTTGTGACCCTGGAGTACCTATTAAAAAGGCAATGCTGACAGAGAGCAAAGCAGCAGAGGTCTCCACAGCTGAGAAAAGAAAATCAAACGCACCTTGCCTCCTTTACTAAAAAAAACCCTTCACCCTAAGGTTTAATTAACATATTTACTTTTATGTACACTCACACTTTTCTATGTGCAGTTTAAACCTCAAGGTTCGAAGGACTCTCTCAGCACAGGTCAAATAGGTTTCTGCCTCGCCAGCATCCCCCTGGCCCCACCAGCCACCTCTCACCCTATTGAAAGTCACATTATTACTTACAACAGGAAAGTCATTCGAGAAACCTCACTCCAGCGATCAGCTACATTTCAAAATACATTTTCATCTTGTGTCTTGGATATGCATTTTTCAAACGGAGACGATGCGAAATGATTTATATTCAGCCCCTTCAACAGGCACACAAGCCCAAAGAAGGGCGATAAAAGCAAGTTACCGCCGAGTGCAAGTAGAACGTTAATCTTTCTCCCGCTACACACATTATTACCAGACCTGGGATTTCATAATAGCATTTTGATTGGCTTATACAGTACATTACACAGTTTATTTGCTTAGCGGAGACACCCTTGAGAAGGATAACGTAGTGTTTGCATTCGTACATGATGTGGAACCTATTTCTACAAGTGGACTTTTGCAGGGCCAAATGAGGTGAAGTGCCCTGCCAAATTGGACACGTCCTCCCTGCCTCCCTCCACAGTCCAGCGCTCGCAATACCACAATGCTACCAGTGTTAGCAATGCTACCTATGCAATAGACCGCTGGCCAATATTACATTCAGTGTGCAGTTCCTCAATATGAGCCATATGTTGCCGCCCCACCCCAGTTTGAACCTGGCCCCCAGTGAGCTAACACGGACAACTTCAATCTAGATGAAAACATCAATCATCAGTCTTTTGACTGTCACAAAACAGGTTTCTGATTAAAAATTCTTGTTTGAAAAAAAATTATTTTCTGTGCTCTGTTCTATTAGGCACAGGACATGCGTGTTTGTTAAGTGCTCTTTGGTCACATTACTGCACAGCAAACACAGAGGCCCTTCCTTTCCAGTATTTCACCGCCATTAAAACGCGCCGTATCATGGTAAATATCATTTGTACTGCACGTACAGTCTTCTGAAAGAACGGATGAATCCTGGAGCAATTATCTCACACCAAACCTTTGAAACAACTACTGCAATTGCTTAACAAATCGATGCTAAGGAGTCAATTCGACTGTTTAGATGATAAATCACCAACACAAGTCAGGTAATAGTACTTTTTGTCATCTTGCCCACAGCCCTTTATTGTTATGACAAAAATTAGTACAGGCCAAATTCATTATTGATTTTAATTCATCATGTTTGTAATATCCAGTTGACCAGCCCCTTTGTACTAATGATGAATATAAATTCATAACTAAACAGCTGGCAGAGGAAGACCATTAAAAACACTGCACTCATTTTTCAATTTGAATATAACTTTAAGACTAAAATGATCATTATTCTTCAAGGTCTACAACCTGGAATTGGGTCACAATATGTGCAGCGGAGGGTCAGGCCTCGGCAGATGCTGTATCTGGATTATATTTTTGCGCTTGACCCGATCGCCACGCGCTGCCGGAGTGCCTTTAGCTCTTGGCGCTACTCGGACCTTTCCGAGAGCGGACGGGTTCGGTGCCGGTCCGTGCCATGGCCTCGCGCTGGAGCAGAGGGTTCACTTAGAGTGCGGCATCGCCTGTTCTCAGCTCTCTCCTTTACCCACACACTCGCGGCCTTGCTCGGGAGATGATGCGAGCTAACATAGAGCGTAAAAAAATAAGAAAAAGAAAACGTAAAAAAACAAAGGTGATAGCTGTGCACGTATTGCGACAATTTTAACTCGACCCCTTGGGTCTAACCACCAGTTTCGATGCTGTCTTCATACGAGACCACTGTGTAGAGTCCTCAAAATAAACAACGCAATGTTTCAGTCCACAGGGCTAATGATGGAACAGGCTTTGAGCTCGGTCGCCATTACTTTCACCAGGTCGCTGATTCTATTGTTATGCGTCACCAGACATGGAGTCAAATAGAAATAAATTACCTCTGACTTGAAAGGGCCACACATTGAGGGCCATTGTTTAGAAAATAGCAGAAACAGAAAACAGTGTGTCCCTTTTTTCACCGGAGAAGATTAATGGGACAGTCAGAGGAAATGTCCGGGCCTGGATAAGCCCAGCCTTTGTGTCTACGATCAGATCTCTGCTGCCAGGAATGCACTGTAAGGCTCTGGACAAAGGACCTGTGGGACTTAGGTTCAAATACAAGGCTCAGCTATGTATAATTGTGAAAGTCGTTTCAAGGAAAAAACTAACGGGTAAACATCTAGCTGTGTGTGTGTGTGTGTGCGCATGCGCAAGTACGTTACAGAATATAATATGAACACTGGGTGCTTAAGTGAAAGCACTGTGAGGTGCTTTGGAAGAGGATATGTGCTGAGTAAATACATATTGGGATGTAATGCTGATCAGCTGAACGATCGCCAGTCTGCTGTCCTCATCTCCCCTGGACCTTAAACCGGGGGTGAGCCTGTTCCCCCCAGCCTGAGATGCCTCACGCTTCCCTTAGAGCCTCTCTATTTCAGCCCCTCTCTCCCCCGGGCGCCCCCCTGCCCACCCCGCGCTGCCTAGGGAGCGCGGCGGACGACGCGAGGCAACGAGGTCGCGCGGGGACACGGTCCGTGGCAGGCGGCGAGCGCCCCCGCTCCGAGAGGGAGCTCACCTCCAACCGTCCTCTGGCTGACGGCGCTTTTTTAACGGTCCCCCCCCACCCCCCACCCCCCCCCAGGCCTGCGGCAAAAGCGGGCGAGACCGGCGAGCGCCTCAGGAGCCAGCCCGGATTCGGTAAGAGCCGGGCTGCCCTCAGTCGTGGCTCTGCGGCGTCGAGCGCAGGGCTTTTGATAGGCTGCTCGGTGCAAGCTCTGACACGTCCCGTCCTCACTCTGAATAATCACTCAGGCTGTCACTGAGGAGGTGTCAGGCGTGTATGGTAGCCCTCCACAGAGAGGACGGCACACCACCAATTTGTACAATTCCACGAGTGATACAGAATTTTAAAGGTGCCACTAGGTGAGACACAGAGTTAAATATAAAAGGACGGGTGATGGTAATATAGGTAGTCTCCTTTCTACTAAATTAGAGAAAAAAAATACTGAAATTATTATTTTAATGCCTATATTTAACATTGGATGACTGTAACTTGGATTTGTCTTCGCACCTTGTTTTTTAATGTTGCTCATCTCTGCTGATGAGCACCACAGAGAAAAAATATTCTCATATCAAAAAAAGCATTAAAATGCATTGAATATAAAACCTTTTCAACACCATTAGCTTTTACAACCAAAGATAATTTCTCACTCAGAACTATTTAGTACAATAATTTATGCATCCCAGCTGTAAACAACAATGTCAAAATACGAAAATAAAAAACAACAAAGACAATTCTAATTAACTGAATGGCCACCGGTGGCATAATTATAAAAGTTATTTCAACAGTTACTCAAAATAGCTCAAACAAAAACGAGTTTTACAGACTGCTCCCTTCTAAGCATACAGAACCTTTAATTTCTTGTACCTTAAAATATAGGGTAACTAGGCAATAGTTGTGCAGATATACCAAAGTAAATATAGAACTTATTGCTGTTTTAATAGTTCACTGGTTCCATCGCGTTTAGGCTCTGCATTTTGGCATGCTTTGCATACAGTATTATGTATCCTGGGTTTTCAGGGGACACCCTACTTTATGAGTTGGATTCTGCGTGGCATGAAGGCCTTGTTTCACTCGAATCCTCATTAGAATGTCATTAGAATGCCATTAGAATGCATCTGTGCTAAAATGATAAACTACAAACAAAAGACTTTTTAAAAACCTATTCAGCAAAATCGTGGAAAAACATTTTTGTATTATTAAAACCACATGTGTCTTCACAAACATATTTTCTAAATTGTTTTTACAACAATTAATCAGTAATATACCATAAAATGGACATATTCACTCTTCCCAGAGAGCATTAATTATAGCTACGTAGCTATGTTTTTGCATGGCACAACTACACAATTCAGATTGCACATGAAAATGCATTCTTTTTCGACCAAACAGGAGTTGAAGACTGTACACTATGCCACCGCATTATTACCAGAACAATTTTGCAATATTATGGAAATAATACATTAACAAAACATCAAAGGAACATCTTTGAAAAATCTATGTTAAGAAGTGGAGGAACTGTCAGCCCTCCTTTGGACAGAGTGCGCTCCCACACATAATTGCTTTGCTGACCCCGCCCACAGCGTCCTGTTTCCTGTCAGAAGGGACAGGTACAAGGAGGAGCAGTGAAGAATGGAGGCATACTCTCTGTCGCCACCTAGAGGGACTGCACTTGCCACTGCCATGGAGCGAACCTGGCCTTCACTCTTCCACATATTCAGTTCAACCCTCCTTTCTTCCACCCATACACAGTCACACACACAACAATCGCATGCACATACACCACACACACTGACTTGTACAGAGACACACATACACACACATACACACATCTATCTCCCACGTATTCTCCCTTTCTCTCTTCTACCTAAGGACACAAACACAAACCTACACAGAGCAGGCATAGTGAGAAGACGCTCTAAAATTAGACAGCAAACGGGTGCCCAGGAGACCTCTGACCCCGGCAGCCATCAAATGGCAGAAGATATAGTTCACGTCTGTTTCCGGAACCCCCCAGAGAGCTGCAGTTCCAGATACTTACCCCTGGCTGCATTATTAATAGATGTTAATGGCTCTATTATGTTGAATAGGGGCAGCTTTACTGCTTTCATATGGGAAATCATCGGAAGTCATGAGACAGAAAAGCATGTCGCACTCTGCTGCTGACTGAAGAGGTTTCGCTCTCAATTTTCCAGCCCCGGCTCGCTTTTTATAGCCCAAACTGTTTCGACTGCAGGATCAATCACTAAGCCGTAAAACGTCACCGATAAAGTAAACCGACTGACAAAGACTTTCTGTGTCTCCCCACCCAGGCTCCTCCTCTGTCATTCTTCTCAGATTTCTTCATTTTTACCATTTCTGGTAAAAGGCAATCAGAATAACTGTACATATCACGTGAACTGCTCTAACCACAGTGTGTTAGTCATAATGAGGGTGAAAAAATCCGCTCCGTAAATATATTGAGTCCAGTTAGGTCTTAAACATATTATACGTCATCGTATTATAGAGATATTAAAGAAAAGCGTTTTTAACGAGTCTTCAACCAACACTAACTAGGGAGAGAACGTAAAATCATACAAGCAACAGCCAGCAGAAAATAAAATATTTTTGATGTACACACCCAGATAGCATCTTCAATGTGTTAGGTTTACGTACAGCGTGGCAGATACGGTTCCAGGGCGTTTCTGATTCGAGGCGAACACAGGCTGCCATATATGTGCCGCGTCCTTATGAAGACTGAGGGGAAGCTCAATTGGAACAGAACGCTTTCACACAAAATGGAGGTTAGGGCTGACAGCACACAAACTTTCCTCCTGCTGCAGACAGGGTTCTCCACGACAGCCTGGGTCCTGATGCAGATGTTCATTTGAGCTGCGGCCGACAGCAGGTCAGGTGGTAGCTGAGAAAGCATCATTAATTCCGGGAGAGGAGCAATCCGATCAATGGGAAGGTGCTCGGGTCTGCCTCTCCGTCTGTGCGCTGTATCTTACACACACACATACACAAATACACACACATATACACAAGCGCAGATACCAACACACACAAACACAAGCACAGATACTAACACACACACGGGTGCGCACGCACACACACACACACACAGATAAACACAAGCACAAAGCACAAAGCACAAATACTAACACACATGCGGGAGTGCACAAATGCACACACACACACATAAGCACAAGCACGGAACCTAAATACAAACACACACACACACACACACACACACAAGCACAGAGCACAGATCCAAACACACACAGACACACACAATAACACACAATAACACACACACAGTAACACAAATTGAACCTACGAACAATTCACATGGGCCCTTGACTGACACAGTCATATAGTGCGACACATACAATTCAATGTAACAGGTCTGCAATACATTTTCAGACATGTGCACCTGGACACATGCGTGCACACACACACACAAGCACACACACCCACAAACGCACACACATCACACACATTCAAACACTGTGTAGACATATGCACGTACACACAAAAAACAGTCTTATCAAAACACAAACATACAGTACATACTTACACACATACTAATGAACGGCAAAAAAAATCTCCAAATGCGAATATACCCAGATAAAACACAGTCATACAATATGCTCCACATACAGTTAACCTAGCAGGCCTAAAACACGTACTCATTAATGAACGTACACACATTTTCAAATGCACACCAGCACACACAAAAACTGTACAATTACGTGCACATACATAAAAACACACTTACACACATCCACACACGGACAGAGATAGCTACACAAGTACACTGCTCCAGACGCCAGATGCTGTTGGTAATAACCAAATCACAAAGCGCTTGGGCGCTATCGACCTACTATCTCCCCATGTCACTAATTACAAACCAGATCTTATTGACGGCTGAGAATTGCGTCCTATTCTGGGAGAACCTTCATCTGTTCCATATGATTAACATGTAATTTATATGTGCAGCATGGTCACAGAAAGCCAGACCATGCATCACTGTGAACGTGGTTCTGACACTCGCTTTACGGAAAGCCTTTGTCTCCTTTCTGCCTACACCCAGTAAAGGCAAAGATTCCATTATCCACTGCATACAAGTTAACAGCTTGCGATCTAGCAAAATGCTAACTCGCAGTAAGGGATTATAAAAACAACCTAAATGAATCTTGTGATGTTGTATTTTTCATACCAAAGCTTTAATTAGATGCGTATGATAAATTCCTTGTAAATCCAAATTATACAAAACAATTTGAAAATGGCCAGCTAATCTTGCTGAACCATATCTCTCAGCATTGTTCCTAAGCTACATGCAGGAACTGGAAATTACCATCCAAATATTAATTGTTATTTTTCTTTCTTTTTGATGCTGGTTTATTAAAAATCCTATAGTTTCTAGTTATTAGCGGGCAATTTGCACAGTTTTAATTGCAATTGTAAAATTGTCCTTTTGGTTTGCAATGTTAAGATTTCTTTTGGAAACATACATGGAATGTAATACATAGAATGATTAATTAATGCATTTTACTAGTAGTGCCATTTCCTTCGTTCACGCCCTTTTGTATATTATATTTCATAACAATAACACGAATGCTTTTGTGGATTCATTGTCATTAAAAATGATCAATTATTATAACATCTGTGCCTGATTTTCTTTCAAGAAAATATAATTGATATGTACTGATGCATAATCAGTTATATGTGAAGAATTACTTAATTCTTTCTTTAAATAATTACTTTTACTACTCAAATTACATGAGGCCCGTTTAATTAGTAAAGTAAAACAAATTATAATGAACAAGAAAATCAGTTTCTTTCTGTCCAATTGCATATTTTTTTAGATCCTTGCATTGAAATAAGTTAATCTATTCCAGTCTACTGCATTTTAAATTCCCACAGAAAACCCCTGATAATAGTCAAACATAAATGCCATTCAGTTGAGTCTGACTGTCATTGTTACCAACTCTTCCATAGAGAACAAAAGCGGTTTATCTTTCCTAAACAAAACAGGCTTACAGTCCTTTCGTTGTGTCCATTTTCATACTCTTTATATTCATTATATATTTGTATTATATGGTGCTCATTGAAAATTGTACTTGATCAGAGAACAAATGTACGTATATATCTATTTCAGATGTCTAGTATGCATTTGACATATTAAGACACAGATAATAGTAAAAATGCACACCGAATTAACAATGAATAAATTTAGACAATATCCAGTTTAACCTCTAAAACTGTATATTCTATTCTACAATTACTGTCCGTTTAATATAGTCGAAACAATATTATTCCACAACAACAATTTTCCAAAATCGACATGCTTTGCTGAA
Source organism: Ilyophis sp. 1 JC-2022 (assembly GCA_022702515.1). NCBI lineage: Eukaryota > Metazoa > Chordata > Actinopteri > Anguilliformes > Synaphobranchidae > Ilyophis > Ilyophis sp. 1 JC-2022. The sequence goes on along the minus strand of CM040395.1, from coordinate 52,203,009 downwards.
ATCTTTTTGTCCTTTATCCGTAACTCTGACTCACAAGTCCGTGCAGGTTTTCACAGTGTTTCTACACACTGACGGTGTGGGGAGTTACTCGCCCAACTGACTTTGTTCAGAAAACTAACGTATTCATTTACAAGTTAAAGTTAATGGGAAATGCTGATTGAATGTAGGCCTCCATTTGTGACTGGTAAATATAGATTCACAGTTATAGCAGGTGGCAAGAAACGTGCTGCTTGAACAATTACATGCTGCGAATGTATGCGTTTGAATCCGTTGATGAAACCAATTAAACAAATGAATAGACAAATGTGTACCAACCCCCCCCCCCCCCCCCCCCCCACCCCCCTCCTTATGATGACATACTTCATAATCTCATTAGAAAAATACAATCGATTCATTCATCTTTTAGACAAAGTATGAATATGAAACCATTACACTGGACAGCTATTTCAGCATATCAATATCCCAGGCCACTCCTTAGGCATACCCTCTCATGCCCTTTTAAAAAAGACTTGTGATAAATGGAGACAGAAAACATGCTACATTCATAATGTTCTTATACATTAATCTAGTCAGATGACAAACCAACAAATTACAAAACATATATGTATTTTATATCCTACGTAGATTATGCAGCGTCTTACATTTCCGAGCGTTCACGAGTTTGCGGTAAATTTAAGCTGGCAGTAACATAGCGTGAATATCTCAGAATAGGCTCAATTGGAAATTGGTATGGCTACTTACAACCTTCTGTACCAAAGGTAGGGTTTGGTGCTACTGCAAAGCGCCACACCCTAGGCCTTTCAGGCATAGACAACATTGTGCATACTGTGTACAAACTGAGCAAATATGGATTGGTGCGGAGATCCTGTGCCAAATGACCATTAGCATAACGATTCCTCAGTGTGCCGAGAGACCAGGAGAATGCAGTGGTAAATACATTTAGGCAAGGTCAAGATCCTGATCCGTAGGGCCTGCCATCAAATCTTCGGATTCTTAACAGTCCTCAAATATTAACATCTCCAGGGAATTGACAGAAATGTAGATACGTATTATGTAAAATATGTGTTTGTGTATGCGTGTGCGTGTGTGTATGCGTGTGTGTGCGTGTGCATGTGTGTTTGCGTTTGTGCGTGTTTTGCGTGTGTGTGTTTGTGTGTGTGTGTGTGTGTGTGTGTGTGTGCGTGTGTTATAGTGTAGCACTGGTATCTGGCTGCTATTTTCAAGAATAATGGAAGAATTCATCATGCAGTGTTGGATTGGATACAATTGGATGCATTTTAAAAAGATAATTGTAATATCAAAGGTATGCTAACGATAATAGCACTGTTGTCCTGAGGCTTGTATACAACACATTTTGCTGATGAATAAAAGCTAACCATAGACATCAAGAATAGAAATTCTTGCCTATTCTGACTGAATTTGGTCAAAACGAATCTTAACCTCACGTACAATTGTTTTAACTGCACCCCCAATTTTTGTCTTCTCTTGACTAGCAATTGTACAGAATTGCAGAATAAATATTGACCACCGTCTGATGACTTCTTTTTTAATAAATATCTTTAGTTGCTTGTTTTTTTGCGATTCGTGACTCATTATGCGGACGAGCCCTTCGGTTTAGCCTGGGCCATCCTTCCCGAATGTAACCCGCGAGCGTGGGCTTCCGTTGTGCCCTGCCTGCCTAGCACAAGGTGCTGAGCATCAGCGCAGCGTGATCGTCCGTAGCGCGTGAAGATCATTTTCTTTGTCAAGGTCCCTGCCTAGCAGACGCGGGCTCGGCAGGGAAGTTTGGAGCTCTCATACAGGAGGTTGTTCATTATAAAAAATAAAAAAACATGCTGCAACCCCATTAAAAAAAACATTTTTAAAAAACAACCATACGTGTTGATTATATAGGCATTTGTATAGTTCCCGTGCATATTAGAACGCTTGCGGGAAATTGCCCTGGGCTCTCGATTATAGCTTAAGCTCTTGCCTTCTTGATTGAATTGATCACTGTGTCAGGGTGCCCACAGAGTCAGAAGCAGGCGGCTCAGTGAGCGGTGACAGAAGGGGAAGGGGAGGGCCCCTTTGAGGCACAGGCCCTGAGCCCGTCTGTCTGTCTGTCATCCATAACAGGCACCTCCCAAGAAACGAGCCGTTTAACTGTCACCCGGACCAAAGCAAGAATTCAGGCTTTCGCTGGAATATCTTGCCACGGTATTCCTCTACTAGACTCCTAAACTCCAATACAGTGCAAACTGAGACGGCCTGTTTTACATCAGCCTGTTTCATGAGCACTTCTGTTCACTTTTCATCGAGAAGCACATAGTGGATGAAGCCCCAACTCCTTGTGGAAAATAAAGAAGGGGGATTTACCACACACCGTAACGGAACGATTAATCAATAGCCCCATACTTCCTGTGAAAATCCTCTTTGTTGAGAACACGGAGATGTAACAAGGTATGTTGCTTTTCCTCGCGGTTACTTGAAGCGTGAAAATATTGTACGGACAACGGTACGGAGAGTGTTCCGATACTCAAGCAGTACTAGCCTCTGGGATACTTGGGGAGTCGGAGAGTGGCGGGAGGGTGGGGGGAAGGGTGGAGGGCCAGGTAATGGGGGGGGGGGGGCGGTTTGGGGTTGCACACAATAGCCTTCCTGTGATTCCTGTGTAAATGGATGCAAATTTCTAACGGGATGGAGGGGTAAGGGAGTAGGCCGCCTCCATTGTAGTGAACCTGAAGCTATGCTTATGGGATGATGTGGATGTGTGTGTGTGTGTGTGTGTGTGTGTGTGTGTGTGTGTGTGTGTGAAAGTGGGGGTGGGGGGGGGTTGTTTTTTGTTTGTTAGGGTATATTTTTTTCCAGTATGCTAAGCGTGTACATGTGTATGCATGCTGGTGTATGTGTGTTTGCATGCATATGCGTGTGTGCATGAGTGTGTCTCCATATATGGCTGTAATGTCCAATATGCAGAGGTTTCCGACAGCTCCTCTTCCCTGACAGAAAAGGCAGGCCAGTATGCAGACAGCAAGCAGACGCCCAGCTCAGACAGGCTGGCAGAGAGAGCAGCACCTTCCACAGACTCCTCGCTGCGCCACAGCTCCACACGAGGGCGGGAGGCGGGGGCAAGGGCAGGGCGGGGGGTGGGGCAGGGGCAGGGCGGGGTTGTGTCAGCCGGTAGCCGCGATACGACGACCTGTTCCTACGCAGGCACAAAAAAGAGCAAAGCATCTTCGCAACCTCCATCTTTAACGGCCGCGCTGGGCCTCCAGAGGCACAGAGTTCTTCTAGCCCGTCTCTGCCTCGGCCAGTAAGCACGAGCAGAGCGCCTCTCCCTTTTATATCTCTGACTGCGCGAGGCGTCACTGGAGTATTCCTCTTAGAGCCCAGGTTTTCCCAGTGCTGGAAATGAAAAATGACATTGCAAGTGAATAAGAAAAAATAAAATAAAAAACTTTCTTGCGGTACATAAGAGTTTAAAGCGATCAGGAAATGACTTCTAGAGTAAGGTTCTCGTAAAGGATAAATGAGACCGAAATGTGTTTCGCTGCTTTCATTGTGAAACGAACGAAGCCCGTGCACACAAACACACACAGCGCGCACGAACACACGCATGCACACGCACACACGCATACACACGCATTCCATTCGGTGTAAATCAGCTCTTTGTCTCTGGGGGTTGCATAATAATTTTGTGACAGTGGCTTGAGTGTTTGAAATTGATTACGCCCGGCAAGCACTTCCCTGTCTGCGAGCAGTCGACCCCCCCCCGTTTATCCAATTTGTTTTAAATTCCTTTTGGGTCGATTGTTTTTTATTATATCACCTCGAGTAGAGACACGCAAACGAACGACCGCGCGCACGGCAAACACATTTCTATAAAAAAAGCAGCCGACAGACTGCGATGCCCTGGGCGCTGGCAAGGCACCCAACTTTGGCAGGAAGAGCTGTAGTGGCAGGCTGCAGAACCGGGCTGGAGGCACCTTTGTCTCGCGGCTTGCCGCTCGGGCTTGCGTGCGCTGCAGCGTCTGAGCGCGGGCGCAGGCTGCGTATGTCGAGCCGCGAGGCGTGGTACGCGGCGATTAATCGCACGCGAGGCTAGGCGGCGGCGGCGGTGGCGGCTGTAGGCGACGGCGTGCGGAGTACTGGAGCGGCGGGAACGCGAGCGAAGAGGAGGAAAGGGGGGGTCGCGAGCGCAGGTACGAAGGAGCGCGTGCAGATGCTTGCAGCCCTCAGACTCACCTCGCTGCACGGACGGCAGGCCCGGCGGCATGGCGACGGCGTGCGCTCAGTGGTTTCCGGCCGCTGACACCTGAAGTCTCTCTCGCTCCCTCTCTCCCACTCTCGCTGCCTCTCATGCGTTCCTCTGCTGGAGAATGGGATCAGCTGCTACACCCTGGCACGGAGAACAGAGGGGGACACACGGGGAGGGGTGCTTTGTAGGCTAACGGCTCGTACCACTCAGGGTGGCGAGAGCAGGGGGAGAGGGAAGCAGGGACAGCCTTTCCCATCTCTCACCATCCCTTCTCCAATACCCTCTGTCTGCTGCAATTTGGTCTCTCCTTGCTGCCACCCACTGATTGGAGGAGTGCTTTAACCCTCTCATTAAAATGCAAAGAAACACAGAGTGAGTGAGAGAACACAGAGATGTCCTGAAAAGCCTCAAAAATGTATTTTTAAAATAATAATAATAATGATAATAATAATAATAATAATAATAATAATAATAATAATAATAATAATAGAAAGCAATGATGAAAAAAGGGCCACATACAATACAGGGTCCTAATAAGACTGTATTCTTCGTTCTTTTTTTTCCAAGGGTCAAACATTAACGGCGAGGGCAATCCATTGTTTCAGTGACTGACATTCGAATGTTCGATTGTGCTCGTAGGAATTCATATATTATCAGAATGGTTATTAGAATGTAACTAGAATGCAGAATGAGCTTGCGTATCAGGCAGCACAACAGTAGAACAAAATTTGAGAAAGAAAGAAATAATGACAATCAAAGCAAATCATGGGCCTGAATCAGCAGTGCTTTCCCGATGATAATAGCACAATTACTATTCTTAGTAGTAGTAGTAGTAGTAGTAGCAGTAGTAGTAGTAGTAGTAGTAATTAGTAATTGTATTAGTAGAAGTAACACTAGTAACAGTGCTACAAGGATGTAAAATGAAAGGGATGCTTGGCTAGTTCTGTGGCATATCTATGCTGCTTGGCTTCATGCAGCAAACAGAAGCCTCTCCTCCCAGCTGCAGCGGTGCCAGACACCAGTCAAACAGTGTGATGGGGAAAAGTCCACACGTCATGTTCCAGGATTACTGCCATTGTTTCTGGAAGATTCCTGTCGCGAGACAGACATTCCTCCGGACAGGCCAGCTGGCCGTCTGTGTCGCCACATTTCTGGCCGTTTACGTCTCTGACACGGACTTGCTTTCCTCCCACACTATTTCCACAACAGCTTCTGTTTGTTTCAGCATAAATGAGCTTTCACACACATAAGGACAACATGCAAAGTACATCCAGTTCTACATCAGAATACCAGAACTGAATATGTGATGTTACTATATACCTTAGTACACACAATAAGACCAACCATGAAAATATATTATTTGCCTGCTGATCATCCGCGGATCATGCGCATTGCAATTCCGCTGTTTTTTAAATATACTGTAAAACAAATGTCAAATTACACTTCTAAAAAGCCACCATAATTCCCTTAAGTACTGTATGTGATCCCATAGTATATTGTTTAAAATGGAGGGAAAATGTTAGGCTACCAGAAAGTGTATTTATTTTTCTAATAAATAAATGATTTGGAATAGATAAATGTACTCATGTCTAATTTCTGTGAGTATTCCTTACCATTTCTTAAACAATGTCCCAAACAACTACACAAAATATGGCCATTAATATGGTTTAATTGATTAATCAATTCTGGACTAATTTAGATTAATCCAATGAATTAATCTACAGACAGAAATGAAATATTCTTACAGTAATTACTTCAAATGTAATTAGATGTTACCTTGCATTATCACAGTCAGTATTACAGTATGACTGAGTACTGTCACGAAAATTAAAATTATAATTGAAAATCTACAATCTCCTTGACCAATTAAGATTGCTTGAAACCAGTTTTACTCTCATTATTAGATATATTGTGTTTGAAAGCGGGTACTTAAGAGACCAATTTGAATAAAAGTGGCCGGTATTTTTTAAATCAATACAACTTAAGCATTTCTATCAATAGAAGCCTGCAAGCTTAAGATATATGTAAAATACCAAGATGGCATTTTAGGCATAAGTATAAAAAATGACAAATGTGAACACGGTGTAAAATCCCTCCTCCTTGTTGGCCTCCCTACTGCTCATCCAGAACGCTGGTGCTCCTCTGATCTGCAACGTCCCCAGACTCGGTCATGTCACTCCCCTTCTCATATCCCTCCACTGGCTACCGATATCAGCTCGCATCAAAGTCAAAACCTTGGCGCTAGCCTGTCGGGCAGCTAAAGGGACAGCTCTGTTATTCGTCAGACCCTACCTATCACACCTCCGTGCTACTGTCCGGGCATCTGGCATCTGGCACAGCCCCCCTCCCCCCACGTGCCTGCATTTCCAGGTCACGTCTCCTTTTTGTTCTGGTCCCCTGAGGTGGAATGAGCTTCCCGCTGCAGTCAGGACAGCAGAAACCCTGCCCATCTCCTGACGCAGGCTGAAGACTCACCTCTTCATCTTGCACCACGGACCCACTTCAGTCCCCTGACCCACTTTACTGATCCTTTCCTGTTCTCTTTCTCTGCATTTCCTTTCGGATGATGTTCTCGGAATAGCCGAGGAAAGATTGTGTCACGATACGAATTGTTGTTTGTTAGATTTGCGTTACATTTATTGATTATAGTTGGGCCTCTGCGCCTATACCGTGATACTGTATTTTTGTACTCCTGAGGATAAGTGATGTCCAGTAATGTTCTCCACTACTGTACATACACTACGTACTGTGCATGCTAAGTGCTGCTGCTAAGTGATTGTAATGTAACGTAATGTAAAATACTGGATGTCATGAGTGTGTGCATGTTATTTGTCATTCTGAATAATAGATACGTTAGTACGCAAGTCTTTTCAAACACAGATTGATGACGGAGACACTTTGTAGTGTGTAGGCTGAAGTAGGCCAAAAGTACAAACCAGCATATACCAGATTAATGAAACCCAGGTTGATAGTATAATGCTTTCCTTTGCTTTCCTAGCTGTGATACGTCTGTTGTGAATGTGGGTCACTATGTTCTGGAGAATGATCTAGATGCGCCTCACCACAGTGAGGGGATGGCGTGGACAGTATTGCCCTCCTTTTCCTGGCCTAGTAGACTTTACAGAGCAATAGCCGATGATTCGGCCGACAACATTTGCATTTTAAGTTCTGCTCTCTGCAGTGAACAGTCCACAGCTAATTCTCTGCCTCTCTATCTCCCTCCGTGAGGCTTGCATGGAGAGTGAGAGGGGCGGTAGTGGTGGTGGCTTGCACACTCTGCCGCCTCCCTGCTTCAATAGGGTCTCTAACTGTGTACACAGAAGCACAAAGGGCAGGGCTGGTGGCTCGTGCCGGCCTTCCGCCGCCTCAGCTGCCTGCCAAGGCCTCCGTCTCCCCCCCATCTCTCCCTCTCTCTCTCTCCCTGTTTCTCTTTCGCTCGCTCCCTCCCTCGCTCTCCCTCCGGCTAAAAGCCCAAATCATTCTTTCGGACTGCGGCACAATGAGCATGGGTGCCAGGGGTCTGCATAGCGGGAGAGAGACAGGGGCGGGCGACACTCTTTCACAGCTCCCTGCTCGCCCAGGGCCCGGATGTTACTGTGGGCGGAGTCTATTGCCCCGGCGACTGAATCGCGTATTGAGAAATCACTGCGGGTTATGTGTAACCGGGGCATTCGATATACTAGCGACTCAGATGAAAGGAACTTTCACAGTTTCTTCACCTGGGAATCAAAACTTCAACCTGCGGGTGCTTGCATTACATTACAATGACTTAAGAGACACTCTTGTCCAGAGCGGCTTACAAAAGTGGAGAACTTCAGTGTCGTGTCGTCTCAGGAATACTAAATTGCGATATCACCAAGAAAGCATACAAGGCACAATGATAAACACTAAGAGCCTGAATCACTAAGACCTTTAGCATGTGCAAAACACACATAACTAACAACACAAGCTATTATTGGTGCAAAAAAATGCCCTGACCAATCATTGGTCATGTTATTGGTTTTGCACACGCTAAAGGTCTTACTAAATCAGGCCCTAAGTGTAAACGTGGCCATATAAAATATTGTAAACAAAAGTAAATACTGCTATAAAGTTACCCTATCTTTAATCAGCTGTAGCTATTTCGTTACTATCACAAAAGTCAATGTCTATAATGTAAAAAAGGAAATCCAAAAAGAAAGAAAATAATATCTAAGGGCCAGGAGAGCATTGGTGCAGTCTGAAGAGGTGGGTCAGCCTGCGTTGGAAGATTTCCGCTGCTCTGACCAGCGTGGGAAGCTCATTCCACCACCGGGGGGCCAGAACAGGCAGAAGACGTGACCAGGAAGTGCAGGCACATGGGGGGGGGGGGGGGGCAGGTTCCCAGAGGATGCAGATGGAGAAGCTTGGCTGGTGTGTAAGGTATGATTATCTTCTTAAGCTATAATGAACATTTCTCTTTATCTGCCTGCTTGGCTAGCGCTAAGGTTCTGAATTTGATGCAAGCCAAAATCGGTCTGTGTCTTGTATGATTACATGTGTAATAGAACTTGTATTTTTTTTATACATGTCAAACTTAAGTTTAATATATATTGCAAGTACATAACTTGTTTTTACTCCGTTTTTATCCTTCATGTACTTCTGCATTTTCATCTCCTATCTTTGCAATATTGTGTCCTGATAATGTATATCAATGTAAATGATAAAATATGAATTAACTAAAATTACTAATAAAAATATGAAGGATTCTGATAATTTACAAAAATATTTCAAAATAATGAAGTTCGGGGAAGTTTTTATTCTCAAGTACACTTGATTTGAAAGTGTTAATATCACTTAACCTCGATTGACAAGGATGCATTAACCTCGGTAACGGTTCATAAACGACAGAGCGTGTCATCCCCACGAGGCGGCGACGGCTGGGGGCCGCTTTTCCCTACGACTGCACGCGTGCTCCAGGGCACTTCCTGACTGCTCAAACGCAGTCATAATTCTGAGCGAGAGAGAAGACTATTGGCAGCATTACAGGATGCACTTCCTCTGAGAGCATCGCATTTTGCTCTCAGATAGCCATAACAGAGAGCCTGTCAAGAAGTGCATTCCACAGGAATTCAGAAACGGGCCATTGTGGGCCTGATTTTGCAGACACAGTAATACCGCAGTGATTAGATTAGAGTAGGGCCGGGGGGGTGGGGGAGAGGGGGGGGGGTGTGGTGGTGGTGGTGGGGGGGGGGGGGGGGTGTCGAGCCAACATTCTTAAAAATTCACAGGCTGTGTAGTTGCAGGTTTTTGTGTCCGTCGCCGGGAATCCAGATTGACTACAAAGATGAAGCTGAGAGTTTGTCCAACATGAAAAAAGCATTTCCTTCGAGCATTCCCCTGTAGCGCTTCTTGTCTCTCGATCTCTTTCCGTAATCCTCTAATTAAAATGGGGAAAAAGTTGGAGTTGATAAGCAAATGACAAATTAATGCACGGTGCAGTAAAATATGAAAACAACTTGACAATTCACATTGTTACGAGTGGTCAGTACGATGCAAAATGTCATAAAAGGGTAGACACATTATTATACAGTGGCTGGTACTGAGTAAGTTATGAATATATTCCATACTAAAGTGTACCAGTGCAAACAGAGAGCCGTTAGCATTGTGTCAGCAGATGTTAAGAACACTGTGGAACTGCTTGGTTTCTGCTCATATTCTGTAGCTGCAGTAAGGCTGTTTATCTCTTTTTTGTGAGTGCCATTTCATTGTTTTCCCTCTACTCTGAGAGCACAGGTGACAAGAGACAATAAAACTGCTACCGCAAAAAAAAGAAAAAAAAGAAAATGGAGAACAGCCAGACTGACAAGGCCTTGCGCTTCAAAACCGGTACTCTTTACATCAATGCAGCCGTAAAGACCATGCATGACAGGTTCGGTAATTAAATGTAAACAGTTGGATTGCGCACAATATCACTACTGCCCTGCTTTGTGTATAAAAAATTATGAAATAGTTTGTGCACAAATATTATTATGTCATTTGTGGTATTTGATGATAATGATTATAAATCAAATTAAACCTCGCTATTGATGCGTGAGAAAAGGAGGCACAATTATTTTTACAGAAAGGGATCCAAACGTGTGTGTGTGCGTGTGTGTGTGTGTGTGTGTGTGTGTGTGTGTGTGTGTGTGTGTGTGTGTGTGTGGGAGGATTGGGCAGTGGGTGGGGTGTTTTTGAAAACATGGCTCTTTGGAGAGGTAGACTGAATCACTTTCAGTGTCTCCAGAGTGAAGCTCTAAAGTGAATGGAACTGAAGAATTGAACCCCCAAAATGGTCCAGAGGGAAAGAAGTGTCAGTCCGTAAATTTAACAGGATCATTACAGATTAACACCACAGTGAATCTCATTAAAGGGCTAAACTACTCGCCCAAGCTCTTCGTACTCGATCTCCTGCCGAACACATTCTTGGAGTTCATATAAGTACAGTAAGAAGAACATGTACTGTGCTACAGTGTAAAGTATGCTATCAGAGTTGACTTTACACTAAACATTTTGCTCTGTTAAAGAAGGTGAAGCCCCGAGCACCGTGTGAAATCTATTACGAAAAAGGTTTATTGATCACATCACACGAAAATGACGAATGCAAGGGCTCAGAATAGTAATCCACCATTTGGTTATAAATATAATATTACCTAGAATTACTTTGTAGAACATGGTAGAACTTTGTTGTATATAAAACAACAATAAATGTAAAATATTAAACCTTGAGATCTCTAAAACTATACTATATAAACATCCTTTCAATAGAACACCCAAGTCTAAATAATACATTTCTGCTTTTAATCTCAACAATGACCAACAAAAAATATATATTGTACTGTTCCAGAGAACAGGTAAAAAGGTATGGATCAAAAAAAAAAAGGATGCATACCTTTTTACCTGTACCCTGGAACAGTACAATGTTTTCATCCAACTGCCATTGGTCATAGTTGAGATTGTCCAGAAAATTTATCTTGGTGAAAGTCTCAGTGAAGTTACCAACAGGTCTGCAAAATCCAACTGGCCGTACCAGATCAGAAACGGACCCTCGAGTTGAGGCTTCAGTCAGTCTCAATGGTCAGCAAGCAACGCATCAAATGCATAAAGCCGCAGCTTCTCCAAAAATAATCAACATAAAAATATGACCAAAAAATATGACCCCAGACCACGGAATTGGAAAAGATAGAGATAGAGGGAGGTTGCTATCTACATATTTGTGGCAGAAATGCAAAACCTGCCCACAAACTATTTATATGCATCCAGGTGCTACAATCCCATTCTGCACGGCCCCAGCAGTGCAGTCCAGAGTGGAAGCAGACGATGCATTTTGAAGGCCTTGCTGCTTAAAGCGAAGCCCGGCTGCTACGCAAGGCGAAAGATCTTTCGCACGATATACGAGGATAACCTGGAGCGGTGCAAGCCGTTGTCCAAGACCCTGCCACCTTAACACTCGCAATTTATTCTCTCTCTCTCCATAAGAGACAAGATCGTAATTCAGCCCAGGAAGTATACTCTGACAATACACCATATGGAGGATTCATATTTACTGTATAAATTAATTCACCTCACTGATCGCTGTCAATTCATCTACACCTACTTTTGTACTTTCAGGTCAACAGGATATGGTCAGGAATAGCTCGCGCAAAAACACACAATGCTCAGTGCGTATAACACATACAGTAAATGAACACCAAAAAGCCGTTTGGGGTTATTACGTTTAAAATAAAAACCCATTTGCTCTGGAATGAAAAGATGCAGCCGAATTGTTTCCTGTAGAAATGCATTTATTCGTTGGGAAATACTGTGTTTGAGTCGTGATAAACGGATTGGATGAGAAACACGCGGTTTGCCTGAACAGTGCTGATCTGCGATCAGCAGATCCGACGGCAGGAGAAAGAGCGGCTTGGACCGCTCGTCGTCCAGCGCGGATGAGTCAGCGCTTTTCCCCTCCCCCGCGTTTCCCCCGGCTGCCAGGCCAAACGCGGGCGGCGGGTCTCTGCGGTGTGTCAGCAGTCTCCTCGCTAAGGAGCCATTACACGGGCGTCCTGGGACAGGTCACGTGCAGGTGGACGGGGGCTTAATGCTCGGCAGCCCTTTCCCGGGTCAAATACACTGTTTAAACGGCTAAACAAAATGGGAGCCGCGGCTTGGCATCACTTAACAGGGGCTGGGGGAAAGCAAACTGAGTAAAGGGATACTTAGACGCTTTATCACACTGCATGTGGTGGCCACGGTCAAATATGTAACTAGGATCTTGCATTTGTTTGATTGTCATTCGTTCAGATATTTCCAGTCAGTAAAAAAAGAAGAATACTATTTATATATATTTTTTAATAGATAATAATATAAGAAAAACTAACAAGTATCAATGATAGGCATGATAACAACGAAATAATAATTGTATTATTTATTATATTATTATTTTAGTTGTTTGTTGTTGTCGGTAGCATTATTGGATGGATTAGTTTCGGTATAATGCAGATATGTGGCTTGCTGAAGAGCGGCGGCGTTGCGATTGGCTGACGGACTGTTTCTGCATATTGGCAATGACTCATCCGGCCCTATCAGTCATCCTGTTCACAATGGTCTGAGATCGGCCTGTTAGTGCACCAGCATATTACAGTCCTTACCTATGGCATCAGCCATTGCTCACTCTCTGTGCTTTTTAAAAATAGCCATGTTCTGTGCCCGAAGGGCTTCAGAAAGAGGATAGGAGATAAACCTTAGGAAAATTATTCCTGGGCCTTTCTGTGCTTTAAGGTGGAGAGTGTGAAAATATGTGCTAGAATTGTCTAAACTGGACAGAAATAAACGTGTCAGGTTGAATGCCGTTCTGAATAGGTTATGTCACATACATTGTTCCATCTTTTTTTTTTAGTGTGACCATTATTTTGTATATTGCATATATTTTACGTCAATTTATACAGCCATTTGTTTACCATAGAAATACCCTCATTCGGTGAGCCTCCCACCCCTGCTTATATTTCACTGAAAATTCTGTACAGTTATTTTCCCATCCACTGCTCCACACTGCTGCTACACTCTGTCAACTGCGCTATGCAGGGTGGGTAGTCAGGGCAAAGCGTTTAGCTTCCTCCTAGAGAAATATAAGCGCTGTCAAAAACTAGCCCTGAAGGTGGCTGAGCAGCCTCAGTGTGCGAGACGCTGGCAGGACCACGTCGCGTATTCACCGCTAAGCATGCTAAATTCCCATTCCCTGTAAGCGTTTGTGTAACAGAGCAAAATACTGGATGCATTTGTATATCATCACAGCCATAAATCCTGAATTAAAAACAAAAAAAAAAGCTTTCTCAATTCCATTTACCAAACAATTTGTTTATGTTTTATTCACTTTGAACCAATTCCACACATGTTTGAGGTTTGAGATATTTACAGAGCACAGAGCAGAATGAGAATTTTCATGAGGCTCCTAAAAAAAAAAAAATTACCATAAAATCAGTCTATCTGTATGACACAGATGATGTGTTTTCACACACACACGCACACACACACCCATTATATACACGTACATATTCACATCATAATATATCACGTAATATTATTGTATGTCACATAATCCCTGCTCCAACCTTCACATTCTCGGAATAATCCCTGCAAAGTTTGTGTGGGCATTTTAAGCCCGGAAAGGCCCGGAAGTCTGGAAGTTGGTTGGCACCCAGCATCCTGCATTAATGTCCAGGCACACTGTGGACTTTCCAAATCAGAGCGAGAGTTTACTGGAAGCTGCCCTCTTTATTCTTTGATTAGTTATATGCGCAGTTATGCTCGGCCCATCCGAAATGAAAAAAGTAGACCAGATTTATCAGTGTGTTGTAACAGTGCCAAACAGTATCTGTCAATGAGCGAGCGCAGGCGTAGCCCGGATCTCAGGTCCATTATGAAATGAACGACACGCATGTAGAGTTCATCTGTAGCCCCTGCTCTTGCGCTAGCGCGCTGCATAGCTTTAACCCTCAGTCGTGGGGTAGTAGCGAAATTATAGATTCTTACGTGGTGTTTATGGGCACTGGCGGTAACGCATGGTCTGATAATACCTAAGGGGACCTTTTCTAAATTAGAAGGCATTTCCAAAACGCCCGAAGAAGCAAAAGTTGCGTGCGTATGCAGGTTCAGCCTCCGCTGCCATGAAAGTGAGCACAGCTTTAAAATGGCGACTAGCTTCTCAGTCAACATTGAGGGCTGAACATTTTTCTTAATGTCTAGAATTGGAAAGCATGCCATTTTACGTGATGTACTTTCACACGGGGAGTCTATAAGGGGTTATAGCTGCTTTCTTTTTCACAATTCACCTTGGTCAGAGAGGATCATCTTTCCCAGAATGCACCCCAAAGTGGATCAACAGAAGGTCACCTTCTGCAAAAACCAGTGGTAGACTTCATTCAAACCGCCGTCCTGCATACTTTATACTACATAACACACAGTATTACAGTAATTAAATTAAAACAGTCTGGGGAGTGTATTCAAATGTCAAAATGGCATTTGGCAAACCTGGGATTTTTCATGGTTTTCAGTCCACCCAGGCCTTTAATATGTGGTTCATTCAGAAAGCCCTCACAAATCTGTAGGATTACGATGTTCCAGGAACAAACTTGCCAGTCTTGCCCCACTGTGTGTTAAAATAAACAACCTGTTTATCAAACACACAATTACCATAGAATCTGGCATAAACCACTGGCCCAAACATACATGATGTAGATATTGAAAGAAGTCAACACAGGGCACCATCACAACTATAATTTAGAGCTTGTCATTATCCTCAACTTACATAATATCTATTGCTGCGCTGTTTATGTGGAGACAGATAGATGCCATTATCCAGTAAAAAGGCTTGTATCAACAGAATAGCATTACATGCAGGATGTCGGCAAAGTACTTCCTGAAGAAGCTCCCTACTAATGATTTAACCTTGTAATTCGTCCCAGAAAGACAATTCTCAGGGCATACGGAGTGTATTTTTATAAAGAGGCAACCAGCTTCAACCAGCTACCTTGCATTACTTGCAAATGTTTTGGGACAGGTTTAGCATCACAATTAAAGTGCCTGCTCTTAAAATATCGCACGGTCTGTGGCTTATACCATTTGTTTGTGAAAACACCTCCAGTCAAGTACATAACAATGGAATACTTTAGTGCTCGGAAAAAAATCCATCAACAGACATTTTCCCTCTTCAGCTTGTGCTATTCTGAGTGATGTCTCCCACGTGTGCGTGTGTGTGTGTGTGTGTTGGAGGGAAAGAAAGTGAGAGAGAGTGTGAGTGCGTGTGTGCGTGTGTGCGTGCGTGTGTGCGTGTGTGTGTGTGTGTGTGAAATAAGCCCCTCAGCTGCCTGACACCAGGGTAAGTGCAAGGCCCCGGTCCTCACAGCGAGAGACTCCCTCTCTGCACAGGGACACATGGAGGCAGTGTGCAGATGACCTGGAGCATAAAAAGGGCTGAATCACTGAGCTCTGTGTCTATGCCAGACACTTTCCCAGCACTGGCAAGGAATTACCGTAAAATAGAGAGGACACACACACACACACACACACACACACACACACATACACACAAACACTCTCTCTCTCTCTCACACACATATACACACACTCTCTCTCTCACATGCACCCTCTCTCTCTCTCTCACACACACACACACACTCTCTCATACACATATACACTCTCTCACATATTCTCTCCCTTTCTCTCTCACACACACACACACACTCTCTCTCTCTCTCACATACACTCTCATTCTCTCTCACACACAAACTATCTCACACACACATATACACACACTCTCTCACATACACACTCTCTATCTCTCTCTCTCTCTCACACACACATACACACACACACAAACACTCTCACACACATATACACACACTCTCACATACACAAACACACACATACACACACACACACACACACGCACACAAACACTCTCACACACATTTTCTCTCTCACACACATATACATACACTCTAGTCTCTTACATACACTCTCTCTCTCTCTCACACACACACACGCACGCACACATGCACACACACACGCGCGCGTGCCTCTGCCCGAGTTCGCCCGCCTGCCTTCCTACTTCCCACTGGCCCCGTGAAGCTGGGGCCGGCTCCTCGATGCGTGACGCCTCCTGAAATAACTTCATTATTTCCAGAGTGACCCCATCAAAAGCAGGAGCCCAGAGCTTAAACGTGTGTATATTATTCACTTATGATAATGCGCAGATACGCTAATGCGCTTTATCCCTTTCTATTGCAGGTTTTAGAGGGACAAATACAGCAGCCCATCGCTGTGTGCTTAGGCAGAGAGGCGAGCGCCACCTCTGTGCTGTACAGCCAAGCCATTGCTCTTTTTATAACAAACGAGCTCTAGCTCCCGATTACTGCAGACTATTAAAACAAGAACCGCACTCCCAGGGAAACCTAGATACCTATTTTCGAAAAGAGGTTATTTAAATAACGCCGCATTTGTATACTCTGCACCTTCTGTTACACCGGGTCCCCTGCCTCTCTTTGCAAAAGAAAATTCAATCTCAGTCAGTCACATTGTCTGATCAAATTTAGGTCACGTTAAAATAAAATAATAAACAACGTATCTACTGATGTTAAAGTCATCGATAGTACAGTAGGGCGTGTGCGTGCGTGTGCGTGTGTTCTAGACAAAATAAAAAACATAAGAATTCTCATTATTAGGAAATGTTATGTTCCCCAGTGAGTGTATACATATTTCCATATGTTGAATGCATAGTGGGAGAAGCATGCTTTAAAGGATGCCATTCCTTAGAACCACTGTTCAGAGGTGATCTCAGCGAAAGCAACATTGTCGCTGAAGCAATAATGAAGTCCTGTGAACAGCAAGGCTTTCATATGCAGAACGTACTTTTTATTCCCTCTCTCTCTGTCTCTCCCCCTCCTGTTCCACATTTAATTACTTTCTATATTTATCTGGGTTGAACATGCTATTTTAAGCATAAAGCCCTTGTCATTGATATCGAAAAAACCACATTAATCTGTATCTTTTAGACCATTAAGCCTGAGAATGAAAAAGCATAAAAATACAATTAATCTCAGAGGCAGAAACCACAGTTAAGACAATTTCGGAATCTTAGCAACTGACAAAATAACATGGAAGCCTTTTGTGTGTGCTCCCTCCCCCAATCCCTCCATCCCTCCATCCCTCCTGTTAATTATATTTTGTTTAGCTCTCCCATATCTACAAACATTGCAGAAATGTGATTTTACCCTACCGTAATGACAAACTGGACTGTGCATTTATTATTTTCAGTTGCATTATCTTCCATGCATTCTTAATGAGAAATAGTTTCTGCTTTGGTTCACATTCTTCAACAACATTAAACCTTAGACAACAAAAAAAAGACAATTACTGCATCCTAAAATATATGGTATGGCATCTTAATTTAAGACTTGTCCATTATTTTGTTGGCCATTTTTCTTTTTATATTACGATGTGATCAGCACGATGTGATGTTAGTGTTGCAGACTATCAATCCATCTATGTAGTGTGAGTGTTAGGGCGTGTGTGCGTGCGTGTGTGCGTGTGTGCGTGTGTGTGTGTGTGTGTGTGTGAGTGTGTTTATATGTGGGTGTGTGTGTGTGCATTCATAGCAAAACTGAAATTTCTGTATTAATAAAAACGGATTTTATGAGTTATGCAGTTATCCTTTGACTAAACACACAACGAAATACACTTAATGGTGAACAAGACGATGTGTGCACGCGGATCCAAAGGACAGCCAAACACGGGCGTATATACGTCAGGTTGCTTGGATGCCGACGCGGGTTTGTGCGTGGGTGTGTACTCGCGCTTGTGGGGGATGCACTCAGTAATTACACTGAACAAAGGGAGAGAGAGGAGACGGAGAGATGGCAAGATTCTCCATCGTTTCTGAAGCTCGGGCATATCCGTCAGACGCGTGACCAGAGTCTACCCACGTGCCGGGCTTAAACGCTTGCCGTTTGAGTCGTCTATCAAGGCATGACCAGAAAGACGAAGAGAAGAGACTGCAATAGACTTAAAAATATATAAATACAAGATGAATAATAATAATCATAAATGTCCACCGATGTGTAGTACATAATATACATAAAAAGCTATCACAAACATCAGTCTCATGCGCTTTACCCGGATGCACGTTCCACGCATCTAGCGTGCGGCTAACTGACAGTCGTCTCCCGAATGCTAGCGGAAGGGAATGCGCCGGGGCATTCCTGCCCAAAACGGTGCAGCCTCCACCCGCCAAGACCGCAAGGACGTCCGGCGTTACCCGGGTCAGGGATCGCCGGATCATTGCGCAAGCGCGCAGCCGCTCCTCGGCCGGGCTTCCTTCGGGGAGGCGTAATTGCTGGCGGGGCGACTCCGGGAGCATGTCAAACAGGCCACAGTGTGAGACTGACGCAATAAAGAGGGACATTACGAGCGGTATCGTGTCTCCCCTAAGGCTCCGTGTTCGATGGAAGTGGGACTAACAGTGATTGCACGCTCTATTTTTAAATCCGCCACGCTACAGAATTAACATGTTTGACTAGAGAGGTGACTGCAGGAATGTTCTCCCCCGTGTATTTGCGTGGTTTTTATGAGCTTTGATACAACGGTAGTCAAGTGCTATACAGGAAAACAATGGAGGAATTACCTTTAATGTGGCAATGGAAATAAGATGACAAATGACTCTGACATATTAATTTGCTGTTGCTTTTTAAATGTGGGTTCCTTATATATATATACATATATATACATAAAGTTTATATGTTTAGCATTTTTATATTTGTATACTACAAAATATACTGAAAATATACTGAATAAAGTGATAAATGTGCATAGGTTTGGTAATACAAAACTGAACTAATGTAATTTCTGCTGTTTAAATGCCTGACATTCCCTCTGCCACTCTCTTCTGCCTTTTCATCTCCCATCTCTTAATGCAGCCATATTCAGGCTTTGAACCGCAGTCCTTCACGAAACCGCTCTTCAGGGAAAAACTCATCACATAATGAGCGGTCTGTGTGTGTGTAAATGAGCGCATGATGCCACATGAAAGCATGAATATGTAAATGCAGAAATCAGCCAGCGTTCATTAACTTGAAATACGCAAAGTCACAAGAAGGACTTTTTTTAATGGCTGAAGCTTTAAACTGCCGATGCATTGGGATGTGACGTTTTCTTTGTTGCACAAAATACCAAGTCTGAAAATCAGTTTTTCAATATGCAGTACGCTAGCTAAACTTGCCGACGGCAAAACTGGAAAACAGGAAGCAAAGCTTTTAGCTGTAGTGCCCAAAAACCAATATAATGATTTGCCTCCATTTTTACAGCAATTAGTCACTATTCTGTTTTTATATATACAAAGGCGTTTTTGTTCATTTCAGCAACATCCGTCTGAGGTTGTGTCACAAAAAAGATTGCACACAAACATTCGTGAAGGTTAAAGAGAAAGTACACCACATTTACAATTAATTTGGGGCCAGCTTCTTAATATATAAATGCACAAAAAACTTCCATTTGCCACCCATTTCCTCTATCAATTAAACCGGTGGGTGGACCTCCCGGCTAAAATATTTCAGCCCACAGGCTGTTGGTCGGCTGTCACCCTGTTGTCAGTTTGGGTCATTAGTCATTTTGGCCCTGGACAGTTTGGGCTAAACACCGCTCCATGAAACCCAGCTAAATTTCACACGCTGCCATAATCTACCGCACGCATGGCAAACACTTCAAACAGAAGGGCTTCTGTGGGAACTAGTTAATATAACAAAATGCTCTGGTATAGTTTAAAATCTCGCTTAATACCGAAAATGCTCATTCAATTAAAGAAGCGAAAAGGGACACACACACTGCAAAAGGAACATCCCTAAAAGAGAAAACAAACACAGAGATTTTCTATTGCGTCACGCACGGAACGAAACCCTGCCGGGCGTCTGTATAACATCACACAGGAGCGATCCCTGTAAACAGCACTGTGGTGGAGGATATCTGCTTCCTGTCTGGGTGGGTGGAGGTAAGCCCTCACTCCCACCCACATACTCCATGGTGTGGGGCAGCACCTGAGGTGTCCCCTTATGAGGAAAGTGCAGGAAAGTGGGCTTTTAAAGGTAAGTGGAGGTAGGGTAGTAGTTTGCACTAAAGGAGGCTTGGCCACCCACCTGCCTTGTGCTGCTCACAATCAGACCAAGACTGCTTGAAACCTGCATGAATAGAAAAGACAAATAAGTGTACAAAGTGCATCACAGCGTGATCTAATAGTTATGGCATGTTACTTTACATTGAAGCAAATTGCATAATAGCTATCCTTCCATTGGCTATCATTATTCTTATTAAAAATAACACCGTCATTCGTGCAGTGAAAACGATTTTTGGTAAAACAAGGGGTTATTTCGTACTTTTGTGTGCGTGTCAGTATAAGTATGTTGTCAGTATAAGTTTGTGTGTACTAGGATAGAGGCTTTAGTGCATTTGAGCGCCTTTTCTTTATGTGCAGGCTATTCTCATGTTCTGTATATTGGACTTGGTCTTGAACGTCACATAAAAAGGCTCATTTTGCTTGGGCCTTCTTCAGACGGCCGCAGCGTGGCCATTAATAACCCACGCGCTCTCCACAGGGCAAGACTCTTCCCTGCCATTCCAACATTTTCCTCAAATCAGATTTTCTCCTCATTAACTCTGAATTGACGGAGAAGGGCTTTTACCCACAGTGCCCGGCACACCCGCCCGCTACACTCCAGACTGCTCCAATTCAGGGGGGAATATTGTACCTGGAGATGTTCTTTTTTTCCTCCTCTCCCATCATTGTTCTCGTCCACCTTTCGTCAGGATTTGACGCGAATTCCCGGCGGACGCCGGAAGCGACATTTACGATATTTCGCGGAAACCTCGTCATCAGACAGACCCAACATCTGCAGCTGGATCAAGGCGTGCCGTTGGGCTCCACATCTACAAAAAAGATGTATTAATAAATAAATAAAAGTGGCGCCCGGTGCGGAGACGGGCTCTTGCTCAAAAGTCTTGATGAGGGAGCGAGGGGTTCGAATTGCTCCGCGCGTTTCCATTCCTGGGGATCCATTTTATTTGCGTTATAATAACCGGTAAGGACTTAATGAAATTTTAATCTTTTATGTGATGTAAAGGAGGCCGGCACTGCATGGGCGTGGGCACGGGGAAACTGCAGTGATTCCTGGCCTTCCCCTCTCTCTCTCTCTTTCTCTCTCTCTCCATAAAGAAACAATGGGTCCTCCGCCCGGTCCTGGGCCTGCTGGCTTTATTGTAGCGGTGATTTATGACCATTTTTCAATAGAAACCACAGTAATTTTGTGAAATGATGGCGCTATTGATTC
Organism: Ilyophis sp. 1 JC-2022; assembly: GCA_022702515.1. NCBI lineage: Eukaryota > Metazoa > Chordata > Actinopteri > Anguilliformes > Synaphobranchidae > Ilyophis > Ilyophis sp. 1 JC-2022. Next base: position 52,181,424 of record CM040395.1, on the reverse strand, counting down.
TAGAAACAGTTTCATTTTACTGGAACCAGCAGACCACAGCCAGCCACAAACCCCGGGACTGAATCACACTGCGCCGTGCTTCATCAATTTACCCGCACGATGTCCTCCACTCCTCTTCTTCTTCTTTATCCCCCAGCTCATTATATATCACCTCGCCCGTACATTATTGTACGTATTTGTACAATTTCGATTCCTTTATGGCTCGAGCGCGCGACAACGCGCATAAACCTCACTGGAGTACGATCGGCTCAATTATGTTTGTACCTCTTTACCTAGAAGCACTCAGTGGGCATTTGCACAATGGCCAGGGGTGATGAGTGATGAAAATGTTTTGAGGTTAAGGCCTAGCGTTTGAGGACCACACAGGCCTATATGTGTAATGAACACACCAGTTCAACTTAACACACTTGGGGCCTGATTTACGACGACTTTTAGCATGTGCAAAACCTTTTATCACACGCAAAACTAACAACACAAGCAATGATTGGTGAAAAATAAAAACCATGACCAATCATTGATTATGTTATTGGTTTTGCGTGTGTTAAACGGTTTTGCACGTTCTAAAGGTCTTAGTAAATCAGGCCCTTGATGCCATGTCCATAATCGTTAAACGCTTAAATCCAGTTTTGACCAATGTGCGTCAGTGATGAAGAGTCTCGTTCTCCTTTTAATGGCCATAATGCACGACTTCCTACTGCATCTATAGTTTTAGCCATTTGGTTTTTAGCAAACACTGATTCACCTGACTGTGAATTAGTTTCATTGTGTAGATCAGTTCTGTCAGCCATCTGTTTAGCTATTACATTACATTACATTATAGGCATTTAGCAGACGCTCTTATCCAGAGCGACTTACACAGCATTTCTTTTTGCATTTTTTTTATACATAGTATCCATTGATACAGCTGGATATATACTGAAGCAATGCAGGTGAAGTACCTTGCTCAAGGGTACAACGGCAGTGTCCGACCTGGGAATCGAACCGGCAACCTTTCGGTTACAAACCAAGTTCCTTAACCATTATACCACACTGGTTCCTTAACCATTATACCACACTGCTGCCCCGAGCTATGATCTTCTGGTTGATCCCTTTGTATATTTGTGAATCTACAGACTGTATTATGTCTGTTTAGCTCAGTGTTATTTTTGCTATACTGGCTTTGCTGTGGCATTTTAATGTTTCTTCACCTTATATCCTTCCTGAATAAAACAGTCTCTCGCCCTCTCTCTCTCTCCATCTCTCTCTCCATCTCTCTCTCCCTCTCTCGTTCTTTCTCCATCTCTCTCTCTCTTTCATATGCACGTACGCGCACACACACACACACACACACACACAGACACATACAGGTAGAAAATCAATCAATTGTGATCACTGTTATATATCTTAATTCGCCATGAAGCTACTGTCAATAAATACAGGCTGGCTAGTTAGATTCAGCTGTATTATAAGCGCTAACCTTATAACAACAGTCAATGTATTGCCTTGTGCCCCAGGCAGAACCTTTTGATCTATATCAAACATTTACTGAATTATGTTACGTTTAATTTAAATATACATATGAAATTATCACGGCCAGGGCTGTAGTGTTGAATACGAGGTGGATGAGCTGCAGAAATAAGTCAATGGAAAGTAAGAACAGCAATGTGGACCAACAGAGACTTTCTTTGGTTTGCGCACGTGCATTTGGAGACCTTTTCCAAGAATAACACACTTATATTCATTACAACTGTGTTCCAACACATCATTTAAGCAGATTATGATGAGTCACAGTGATGCACTGGTGCAATTATATCCTGTATCATCAGACAGTTAAATTGCAGACATATTTCTAGTTGCCATTTTAAAAAAAACTTTTATTCCACATTTTCAGTTTTTTCTTTCTCCCCAGTTTAGGAACCCTAATTGTGTTTGTAAACCTGTATCGTTGCTGTAACACAGCCTAGCGCACAACCGTATTCAACAAGTTATGACACTTTTACTTTTATTTGTTCTCTGATTAAAGGCATAAGAATCCCATATAAACCAAAACGAAGGTTACGCTGAAAGGCATCCGTTTGTAGTATTTACATTGGTATAACATTACAGGGAATATGACTTGCAAACGCTCCTTTGTAGGAGTCATAGTTTGTGCTATTATCTGCATCGGTATCGCAATCCTGAGTTTGATTCATGATCTTCTCAACATTTTGTAATGATAAAAAGGTCACTTCAGACGCTGGAATGCTTTGCTTATAAATAGCAGCTTTTGATCAGATTAACGCAAAGACAACAGATTACAAACAAACTATACGCTCCCTAGGCAACCGTCGCTGGTTGATGCTTTACATTTTCAATATACCGGCTTCAAGGTCCAGCTGGGTACATTAGATCTAAGTCCTTGGTTTGCAAATGTATTGTGACCCAGTGCATAAAACAATTAAATAGAAAAGAGCAACAGAAACGTTTTTAAATGATTCTGGTGAAGAAAGTTAATATGTTTCACAGCAGCAACAATGTGACTCAACTCCACAGTGTATCACACATTAAAATCTTTTACAATATGACTGTTGATAATATGATCACAGTCAGTTAAATTAAGTAACCGTTTTCAGGCCACAAATTGCTACAAGCTAATGACACTTACCTTTTCGTGACCCTTAAGATTGTATGTACAGTAGCATTATATTCTTACTATTCCAAGTCAACCATATTTGATCTGTGGTCAATGTGAACAGCCATTTTATTTTAATTTAATGCATAAATAGGAAGACAATTCACAAAGTGTTTGATTTAGATTTTTTGCATCATATGCAGAATGACAATGATATTATGCGACGATAAGTGTACCGCACATATTATAATGTTTTTGCTGAATTTGGGAATTTGGATAAAGGCTATTGCTCAACTTTTTAATAACCTTGTCTTCATATTTCAGTTAACTATCCTGTATATCAAAAGGAGAAAAGGTAATATTCCTTAAGTGCTTGATGGAAACTGTGTAAACAGCCAAGGCACTAAATAACACATTGAGAACTGTTTTGAACTTACTCTGATCAAATTCACTTTGTAGCTATATTTTGACTGCTGGTAGAAATACACTTTGAAAGGGAAGCATATTTAGACGATTTAAGCAGCGAAACTATCAACTCGTCCACTAAAGGATTTGCATATGACCCGTATTTACTGACCCCAGTCCTGATTATTGTAAGGTAAAAACCAGTCATATATCACAGAAGCATTGTTAATACAGTTTTTACATACTTATAATATTGCACTAGCATGGTCTAATGCGCTGCAGTCTGTAGACTCCTCTCCTGTTGCATTGTGGGTGGATGTGGTGGTGATGGAGCATCTGAGGCCTGAGAGGAAATGGGTCTGACCAATTCAGTCCCTCCCTCATCAATCCCAAATCTTTCTGAAAATGTACTTTTGAGCACCTTAATTGCGTTGGGGAGATAACCCCCGCGGGCCCGGGACAGGAAGCGAGGCCGCGCGGCACGGCGCGAGGCCAGGCGGCTCCAGCACTTTGCGTTTAAATCAATCCCACTTCCGCCGCTAATGCAGCTCTGGGCATCGCCTCAGGAAGCATTAGGCCTATTAGTACGGGCCTGGAAGGAGCATGCGGTAATATATTTACGCGCGGCGCGTGTGTGTGCGTGCGCCTCAGTGCGTGTGTCAGCAGGGTCCGGGAGAGGAGTATGAGGATGAAGAGGAGCGGGAGGGGGGACGAGGCCGGTTCTTGTGGGGTCAGCAATCGGCGATGGAGCGCGGGGAGTCTTTAACGTCCTCGGGTTTTATCGCTCCTAAATTAACTCGGGTTTACTGTAAGGCGCAGAGCTGGCGGGGACCCGGCTTAGGGCACGCCCGCTTTTTCCAGGGACGGGACGAGGGTTTCCGAGGACTCCCAAAGCCGTCATGGCACCGGCTCGATTGGCGCAACCGCTTTGTTTGGTGCCGAAATGGCGTCGGGCTGCGCCACGGCCCGGGGAAAGGAGACGCGCCGTTTTTTTACAGGCCCACGTCCCACAGCGACATTTCATCTCGTTCTCGCATTGATGAGTTGTGCTGAAAACATTTAGCTGGCATCTCACAACTTCCATCCACACCTGACAAATTTTAACAGTTTGGTTACTCAAAGGAGTTGATGTTATACAGCAGGAGGTTAGAAAAGAGAGCGTCTATACCAACAAGCAGGTACGAAACGGGGAGCACAGCAGGAAGGAAAACCCAGCTGAGAGACAGACTGCTACGTTTCCCTTTCGCTCCGACACTTTCTCCGACGAGTCCCGCTTATTACTTTCCGGAACCGTCTACACAAGCGGATCAGCTAATTAACAGATTGCATCTTAATTAACTTTGGGGATGGAGGCAGGGAGCTTGATTGCGTTTTCCATATTCTGTATCTCACAGGTCTGTCGGACCAAGGTGAATCCAGCTTTTAATTAACAGAGTAGCCCTCCTGTCTGAGGTAAAATTCCCTCCGAATTTGATGGCAGCCCTATGGGGAATATTTTTCTGAGAAAGCCAGAACCAAAGAAAAAAAGAAGTTTAAATGTCCTTTCAAGATGTCAGGAATTAGAAAGAGACATTGAAAATCAGTACGCGGGTGATTTTATTAGACCTGATGTCTTCAGCTTCACTGACTCTTGTTCTGTTTTTCAGTTTTTTTACGGAAGGCCTTCGTCAGGTGACAGTACAGCCTAGCAGACCCATGTTTTAATCACTATGCTTGTCTCCTGACCTTTTCTTCATATTTATAGTGCCCCTTATTGCCGTGAAGCTGCTGGCCTTTTATTGTTCTGAATAACAGAATGACCTGACGAGGAGAACTCGAGGAATGAGAAAAACCGGTCTTCACTCGGTTATCTATAGCCACGTTTCAACGTATACCTGCAGTCGCTCCCGGCGCTACTACAGGACCGGCTCTATTTTTAAACCTGCGATATGCAGATACAACGGCAGAGAGGGTCTTTGTCTCCTTCCCACGCGCGTGTCAAGGGGGCGAAGTCTGTCGCCGGCGCGCGCTGGTCGTGAGAGAGAGCGACGCGCACGGCGTGGGAGGCGCGGAGAGACCGGAGCCGCCGCAGCAGTCGCTGGCTCTTCACTCCGGAGCTGCATGTGTGGGCTGCATTAGGCCTTCGGTACTTTTCCATTACAGGCTGACAGGCTACTTCTCAATGTCTCTTAATGCTAACTGCTGGCTCCGGTTTCAGATGCGCCTCCATTATAAGGACACTGTTGCTCTAGCAACGCACGCCCAGATTGAGTTTCCCTTTCATTTTTATACCGAGGCCGACAGTGCTTTACAGCTATTTTATAATCAAATAGTTATATATAATATAATATATATATAATACCTAATTAGGAGAAGAAGTCCCAAGGGGACAGAGTTCACAGACATTTCTCATCACCAGAAAAGTGTTTGCCACAAAAGTTAAAATGAAAGATTGAAAATGAAAACACTGATTTATTTAGTTTCGAGGCCAAGATATCAGCATGCTACCGTTTGTGGTTATATACGTACAGTATATATAGCGTTAAATATTTGTCTCCTTTCCGGAAATATTTGTACATTGTTCCAAGTGGTCTAGCATTACAAGAAATGGTACGTTTGCGCATACTCTTTCAATGCACCCATCCAATCATTTGCACACACACATACACACGCGCACGCACGCACACACGCAACGCATGCATGCACGCACACACATGCACATACACACAGAGCGAGAGAGAGAGAGAAGGAGGGGGAGGGAGAGAGAGAGAGAGAGAGGGAGAGAGAGAGAGAGATAAGATATTAGCTCATTTCTGCGAGCAGGCAATTAACAAAGCAGCAACTCCCTGGCGTGCGGGGAAATGGTGTGTCAGGGAAGTGAATGTGTCTGACATAAAGTGAAAGAGGCGGATGTGGGCTGAGGCTGCAGTAATGGCCTCATCAGTGCATCGAGGGCCTTTCTCTTCCTGCAAACTCCATGCGTCTGACCTGCCCTGACCCGGCAGCTGCAACACGAACCGTGCCTCTCGCTGCAGGAAGAATTAAATTCCGAAAATGTGAATGGCGGACTATCTTTAGACCCAAACCAGCCCCTTTCTCTCTTGGGTCTCCAGAACCCTGCTTCTTGGTGTGTATCAGGTCCCCGCTGATCAATACTCATTCATCAAGCCACAGAAAAACGCAGCGTTTCTGCATCTTAAAACCAGCCAGTCCTGTTACCGAACGGTCGCCATGAAGCGATGTACGCCCAACGCTCATCTGCAGTATATGTTCCTTCAGTGCGATCTAGGTTTAACGGTCTGATTTTTACTATTATTTTTAAATGGTATTAAACATATGTTAAGCCTAAGACAATTATTATATGATCACTGATCACCTGTAATGATTGGACTGAATCAGCCGCTGTACTTACAAAAAAAATTAGTCTTCATTGCACCCGTTTCTGTAAAATGGAAAAGACTACTTACTGTCTTTCTAGAAGACGATTAGAAGTATTAGAACAGCCATCACATGTAACCATAAATTATGCTGCAAATTTATCATATATTGTATATTTGAAAAATTATAAATAGGGATGAATAAGTGATTTAAATGGATCCCATACATATATTCCCCAAATATAAACATCACACACACATATTTTCTGAACCGCAGTGCTCAGAGTTACAACTGCTTTGCTGTCAGGGCTTTTAGCAATGCCAAACAAAGACGCCAGAGTTAAAATCCTCTTGCCGCAATGTCTGTCTGTGCTGTCAAGCCAGCTAACCCAAGAGCAAGGGAGGAGAGACAGCATTTTATAAATTAGATCGAATACAGGAGCCAGCTTGGTATCCTAGCAACCCTGCAGAACTCCGTCTGCCCAGAGGTCTGAGCGGGTCTCGTCTCGAGTTTTTCAAGCGTTATCACCCAGAATGCATTGCTCCCCCCATTACCACTCCCACTCCCTACTCCACAGTAACTGCCGTCCGCATTTAGACCTGTGCATCCTCACGGCCTGCCTGCCATTACAGAAGTCTCTTAACCTAATGACATTACATTGCATGACATCCCTTCACATTGAATGTACATCGCATTATCTAATTATTGGCTTATCTGACGCCCCACCCCCACCCCTTCAAGGTGGCAATTAGAAAATTTACTAGATTGCGTTTACCCATGATGCTCTGGTTTCCTGTATTCTAATGCGGTGCTTGGGCGACACCCGTCTTGCAGTGCCACAGCGGCTCAATGTCCTATAGGAAGCCTCGTTACCTTGAATATCTGGTGTATATTCTGTTATAAGGTGTAGAACTATGAAGCAGCTCTAAAACCTGTGAGATTTTGAACTGTCCATCACAGCTATCTAGGCACACGCAGATACACAGCGCAGAAAATACAGGAAGGGGTGTTTCTGTGCTGGACGCTGCATTGGAGTGATCTAGGGGCCATTTTCTGATTTTCTCACCGTAGGGAGCATAAGACACCCTGTGTTGGTCTTATAAGTTTCCCCAAAGCAGCTTCACCTAAAGAACCAGAGGAGAAATGTGAGATTTCAGTCGCCTTCATTCACATTCATTGCACTGTCCGGAATTCAGCAACCCATACGAGTTACAAAATAAAAGCGCGCTGCAACGTAACTCTTCCATCGCAGACATTGTTTTACAGCTCTCATTCTAACGCACCTTTAACACAGTGGTCAGCGAATCACCATGAACAAATATGAAAAACCTAATGAGCAACTAGAAAGTTCTATATATTCTGAGCCGATGGCCATTTGAAAACTACCCAAGCTGCTTTCTATGTTGCCAACACAATACTGCCATGAGTTTAGTACATGCGGCATGAAACAGAAAAGCCCATATGCTTCTTCCCTAAGAGCTTGGCTTTCTTTCCCATTTCCACTGCAAGATGGGGACAAAATAATAGTGCACTTTGGCCTCAGTGATCATGAGAAAACCCCATCCATTCTGTGCACTTGGTCTCCCTCTAGTGGACAAAAATATAAACTTCATGTAACACTCAACTGCTGACCAGGCAAGATGGTTATGGCAGTATCATTGCCAACACTTCTGTCCTCAAAAACATCAAGCTTTTTAAACTTTTTCTTCCCTTTTCCAAATTCACAAACTGAAATATGAGGAGTGCTCCTCCTCTGTGACTCTGAGACAGCCTCTTCTAAACAAGCTTTCTTTCTGTAGTGGGGTAGCCACACCCACATAATTCGATAGGGTCCTTTGTCCACTTTTTCAGGCAAACGGTGGAAACTAAGCAACCGTATGTACTCTGGGTACGGGACCGAGCGACGTTCCGGCTGGAAAGATCCGGGTTGCTCAAATGATCCCTCTCAGCCTCTTCCCCCTCCAGGTACTCAGGAGAAACACAGGCCTTTGATTTTTTAGATCGATTGAGGCACTTGACAGGCGGTTGCGCCTGCTTTAGACACGGACAGCTTTGATATGCAGTCAGGTGTCGGCCAGCCCACGCCTTTGTCAGAAGATGGCACATAGCTGTTCCCATCACCGGCCCATTAATCTTCTTTTCTTTCCACCGCGATTAATCAGTTCAGCCCAATTAACTCCACATTACAATAGATTATTTATTTGCCCTTAACCAGGGTGACTTACAACACTCACAGTTTCCACCTCAGCACAGCCTGCAACCCGTTCACTAAATGAGCTGTGGACTGTGTCAATTTCAGATTATTGGATTTTTAATACAGAAATTGAGTTCAATTAGGTAAATCTGAGGTAAATTACCTTGCTCAAGGGTACCAATGCAATCTCTCACTGGAAGGGTTAACATGTACATTAAATAATGTATAATGTGTTCTGTCCTATTCAATTTTCTTGTTATTTTCCATCAGATAAGGGCTGGCTGAATAATCGTAGATCACAGGCCGGGGCCTATCCTCAACACCTACAGGACTTGAGCAAAAAAGGAGTGAAAAAAGAGTTTTACTTTTCTACCTAATGATGTGGTTGTCCGTGACACTGGCACGCACACGTTTGCACTGTCCCTCTTATTGGGTATAAAGGATTGCTGTAAAACAATGCTTTTTTAGTACGGAGTTTACTATATCAACAGGCGTGCTCTTTCTGCAGACCCTTCTAATTGGATCTTGTGTGAAGTGTTTTCCTGACTGGATTGCCTCTTTATTACGAAACAAGAGTGAATTCTTCCTTCTCGACCCAACACACTCATGATTCATGAGTCCAATAGTGTACAGTAAGTGCACACTAAAAGGTAGCAGTTAACTAAGTATGGTGTTTTTTAAAATAATGTATAACATGAACAAGCCGGCGCATAGCATAATCCTTGGTCTCATGACCAAGAAAAACTTTTTTAAAATTTGTAACTGTAGCAAGATGCTTTAAAACCTTCCACAGGACATTTTGAGCCACAAGTGTGTTTTTCACATTAATCATGACCACTCCTGTGGATTCCAATTCACAGGCAATCATATTTCAGTAATATTTTAAATCGAGAAGATGCTGGTGTTAAACCATAACAATATTCTGAGATGGTAACATATCATTGGGAAATTACTATAACTCAATTTTGGGAGACATTTGTAGACGAAGAACTGGAAGTTTAAGATTGGACTTTGCATATTTAAAAATGGCATATTACCAGAAAAGATCCTGTCACAGTCACCAGCTTACCTCAGTTTATGTGAGACTGACCAGATACAATCTAATAATAAAGTGGCTTGTCTACACATGGGAAATATAATAAATGTGTCAAGTTACAAAACAAAAATACAATCTAATCCTTAAATATATAAAGTAACTATTCTTGTACATAAAGTTACTTATACGTACATATCTGTATAAACTGCTACATGACCACTAGTCTACCCAATGAAGCAAAAAACACTACAACATGTTGAAAACTGAGAGACAGCCTTCACATGCATTTTTCATTCAATACAGTATTCTAATAGTTAAAACAAATATTATAATTTCTGAAAATCAAGCATGGCCCATACATATTCTAAGCTTGTTCTTTTTTCAATCTCTTGAAAAGCCTCTATTCAGTCTAGTTATAATGAAACATTTCTGCAATACCCTACAATTTGGGCAGTCTTTTTTCCAAAGCTTGTCAGTCTTGTGATCAATTAGCATGTATTAGCATACAACTAAGGCATGGGTGGTCAACTCCAGCTCTGGAGGGCCTTTGTACATACAGGTTTTTGTTCCAACAAATTACCCTGGCTCAATTAGCCAATTAGCTGAATGCCAGTTCACTCATATATTAAACCACCGTAAAACGTTTCATATAAGGACCCGCGAACAGTTTTCATTCAAGAGCTTATCAAATAAACTTGTGCTAATTACATAATGAAGTGTAGAAAATGTAGTTCATAAGTATTCTATCCTTGCCAACGTCTGGATTAAGGGGAGTTTCATTGAGTAACAAGAAGTCTCCGTGTACTAAAATGAAACTAAAGAATGCATTCGCTTGGACATATCAATGGAGGACATAATACTCCGGCACTGACTGATAAGCAGATGTCCAACATGGGTTTATTACAAAGTGCTTTTCCCGGCTCGAAAAACAACCTTAGACTTGACGTAGATGTATTTTACAGTAAACAAAATGGCAGTGGTAAATAGGTTTTTAGAGTTCAATGGAGAAATATCCCGATGCCCTTGAGTGCCTCACTGCATCAAGTACTTGAGAAAATGATACCGTTGCATTGTGAGCGGAATGACTCTCACAGACCTGAGAGACGGCGATAAACAACACGGAATGTACTGGAAATGACATCTTCCCTCTGAAATTCACTGTCCATATGAGATGCACTTTCAGATTAACACGCCCATCGTCATTATTAAAGATGCACGACACTGGTCAAAATTGACCCGTCAAAATGGTCCAAAATGACCAAATATTTTGAGGCGCATATTAAAAACATATATAGGTTTCTTCGTCCACAGTGTTGCCGTGGCTTGTCACAATAGTTTTAGATCTACAGTTGCAGAGGCCTCACGGGCTTCTCGAGGAACAACATCATGTTGGAGCTGATGAGATCTTAGGTCAGGTTGGTGAGGTTTTTTCTTGTTTACATTCACTAGTTATTTATAGTTTTCATATTGACGTTTCATTGTCATCTGTGACGTATATGTGCTGAAAACTGAATATTTCAAATGTCAAGGCATTCTTCTGTCGTCCCAATCACTGGCAAAACAATGACTTTAGCAAAATTACTAATACAACATGTATATATATATTTTTTAAATCACACTTTTGCATATATGGGTCATTTTTGATCAATGTTATGCATTTTAAGGGGTTTGTTGTGCATCAAATTGTTAAAGTACAATTATGTCCTTCTGTCACACGTGTCCAAATAACCAGGTCAGTAATGACTTCATGTAGCTTTAGTCTACAGAGAACAGCTTTTGTTTGTCTTCTTAAAATTAGATATTCAGAAAGTGACGTAGAGATTAATCGCGTGAGAATATAAACACTTCTCAGCCTTGTCAGGATTATTATCAGTGACTTGCATTATTGCTGACATCAGACTGATGACACACAAAACTGTGTCCGGGAGGGAAAAAGAAAAGCAACTTCGTAGTTAGACCCGCCCCCTCAGTCATGGGGATTGGGTGGAAGTCAGCTGTCTGGTCAGCATTGGCATAATGAGCCAATGAGAATAATGTGTCTCAGATAACAGATAAATAAGGAAGGGCAATTGGTAAAGAGCAAATAAATATAGTGTCATTCATCTTGTAAAAACAGTTCATTTAACTTTCAAAAGTTCAGTTGGCTTTTTTGACTATGTATTTACAATATGTTGGCAGTGTAGGAGAATAACTTTCATTCTCATAAACAGCTGAGGTTGACATACAATGAATTCATTTTCTTTTCGCTGAGTGGACAGCATCGCCATATGGCCGGCACAATTAGCCTAGGTTCAGATGCACCATTGCGTTGCAGTTAGTGCACTATAAGAAAAAATGACAATTGTTTAATTCTGCATGACTCAAAGGCCTGTATTTTGTTCAAAGCCGCATTAAAAACAAACGTGGCTTTGTTCACCGATATTGTTTAATAAAACACGCCTGTAATTTATGAGTAAATTTTTTCTCTGCGGAAATTTCTCATTCATTAATTTGAATGCACTCGACTTCTAATAACATTCAGCTTTGTAGAATGAAATTGCCTGGGATGTGTGCTACTCTCACAAGTGGGTTGCACTTCTTTTTAGTTCTCTACGCCTGTGGTTATCAAACTTGCTCCATATGAGGTTTAGTAATATGAAACTTTAGCCATTTGAAACGTTTCTACTATATCACATACAGAGGTCAAAAGCAAAGAAAGCCGCTATTGGCTGTCCCTGATATGGGCATCTAAATGCCATTGCTGGCTCTGCAGCAGGCAGTGCTCTTGATATTGCCGCTAATCTACAGCTGTTAGCATTAGATGTGTGTGATTTTCAGCACTGATGGCTCCGTGGTCGGCTACTCTGTAGCGCAAAACATGGGTGATTATTCCATCGCGTGAAGTCTTTTCAAGTTATATTAGTTCAAACAGTATGTTCACAATGTAATTTAATTTAAACATATGTTAAAACAAATGTATGTACACTGTAACTAGTGCAGTATTTGAGTGGTGTGAATGCTTAAAAAACACATTTATTTATTTATTTTTCCACATCTATCTGTCTGGGAACACTGCTCTTGCTCTATAACTCTGCTCTAATCTTGTAACACACCCACAAAGACTCCTGGAAGACTCTGGGTGCTCGCCATCACAGTGTAGCAGAAGGAATGCCGGAGAGGCTGCGACAGGAAAAAGGGATAATACAACATGCCTTCAGCACAGCCTATAGGCACCCACAAACAATGCAACATTCTCACAACGTTGTCATAATGTCACTCCATGTACACAGCTGTACACAATGAGGATGTGACCTGGGTGTGCTAACTGGGGACTAGGTGAAGCAGAGAATCTTTCAGAACTGACTACGATCCCACCATTTGTGCCAGAATTTCATTGTGGAATTTCTGGAGTTGCTATCGACGACAGAACGCGAGCCATAAATCACGGTGATGGGGATGTCAGGCCAATCAGGCCGGCCCTCTGGCGTACCGGTCTCCTCGCCCCGATGTATGAAAGGGTCACGTTCTCGAACGGTGGCACGGAGCCAAAATGACTTGGGACCACCTAGCGAATGCTAATCCTAAATACTCAAACCCTCAAGGGCTGGAATGGCCCATCACTGCTTTTCATGTTCAGTATGGAAACTTTCATCATAATAAGAATGGCATAATTTTATAGATCAGTCTGTCCAGTATGTCCACGCATGCGTGCATGCACATGTGTGTGTGTGTGTGTGTGTGTGTGTGTGTGTGTGTAAACCTATCTACAGAAAGCATTTTCACATGCCATGCAGGGCTTCATGAATGGTATGGATTTCCTTCAATTTCAATGCAGATAAAAATTGCATTCTTGATCGCTTGCAATTAATTGGCAATTGATCTTTGCAATCTGAGGTTGTAGCTGGGATTCTAAAAGAAAGGCTTTGATGTATATTTGTAACTAAAAACAAACAATTGCAACAAATTTGGCTTTGGAATTATAAAGAATGGATGAAAAATATTTAGTAAGAAAAAAGAAGATGGTGGCTTGCACATTTAATTACAGTCATTTCAGAGTGCGAGCCTCAGACGTGTACAGCTTCTCGTTTTTCTAGAATTCTTACTTTGGAGAGTCTACGCACAAAAAGGGCAAACAAAGCGCATGTTAAAATTTCTAGTTGAAAAAGATTTTGTGCCATTTCTTTGTGTCAATTGTGGTCTGGACATTTTTTTTTCCGGCTTGAAACTTATGTATGTACGTGGCTCGTAGACAAACTCTGTAGAGATGCTGTAATCAAGCACAAAGGAGTTGTTCTGCATGACCTCACGATGCAATACAAGAAGAAAGAGGCAGACAGCGAGAAGGACATTCACAGCTGATTCAATCATTACGCCACTCATTATTACCAGCAGGTTGAAAAGCAGGCTTTGAGACATTATGGAATTCAGCTGTATATAACTGCCACTGTTCTAGAATCAGTCTTTTCTCAGTGCAAAAACCACCTGATTTAGGGCAGAAATGTGAATCACTAACCAAGTGACCCAGAAACATTCTTTGTGTATTGGGCCTATTGGCATAGTCGTGGGGTTGTGGTTGCTTTTAGCCAGTAGACCCAGTCCTACCCAAAGGCCAATGGGTCACAAGTGTGGTCGAGTCCCAGTCATGCCTAAAGGGCAATTGGCCACAGGCGTGGTCCAGCCCCATTTCTGCCTGAAGGGCAATGGGCCACAGGTGTGGTCCGGTCCCAGCCCTGCCCACAGACCACGGTGTCGGATGGATCCAGAAAGCCTTGTGGCTCCATAGCATTATGTGCTTCACCCTGGAGGATGTAGGGAGACATGGAATACCGCTCGGTCTCACCATCTTTCACCTTCACTCAGGTTTGTTCAGTCAGAGTGATCGGCACCATCAAAGCACTGACAGCTCAAGGCCATTAAAACACAGAGGCTTCAGTGACACGTAATGACATGTGACGTTTAGACAGCAATACAGTGGATTAGACCCTTACTGCTATTCGAGTGCCACAATAAAAAATATATAATGGCCTTACAGACAGCCGTCTGCCGTGTCCATATGTGATCACAATAATGTGTGTGCGTGTGCACGCATGCATGTGGGTGTGTGTGTGTGTGTGTGTGTGCGTGTGTTTGTGTCACATGTGCTTAGAAAGTCAAGCGGTAGCTACCGCTTGATTCTCAGAATCTAACTCCTCGTTTTATAGTGCAATGGCTTGCTCTCTGCTGTAGGCAAATCCGCTAGAAGCAAAGAAGGTAATCTTGTGATTCTTTGTTCAGAAACTGTTGTTCTCACCAAATCTTTGTCCAGGTTGCTGAACCAGCCAATCACAATAGCATTGGCTATGTTGCATAGGTTCGCTATATTTTTGTTGAATGCAGAACTATTATAATTGGCTCAGTTGAATTTCATTTAAATCCCTGACATGAACTTCTAGGTATTGTGTGAGGAGACAGAAGAAGGTCAAATGTTTCTGATTTGATTACCACAATTATTTATCTGGCCTCGCACTTGTCAACATTCTGTGTTTTTAGACTAATTTAAAGTTTTGGTTAAAATCGACTGACCAAGTATATGTATCCACTTTCTTGGTTCAGCTAGCTATCTGCGTCGCTGGTGTTGTGCATTTATAGTAGTATAAAAAAGTTTAAATGTCCTCACTTATTTGTGTTACAGACATGCACTCTGCATATATTGCTTGGTTTAATTCACCCCGTAACATTCTGTAAGCTTAGAAAGTTATAAGGTTTGCTACTTACTTTTACATGATAGCTTGCTACCTAGTAGAATCACCTACGTGAATGCTTTTCAAAATGTCAAGCGCTTAGCTCATGAGCTAGTTCCATGAACCTGGCTTCTATATTTAGCTTTGCTTTATGGGTTTTTATTTATCACATAGAATACCAGACACCTCCAATTATCACCTGCCTGTCAGACACCTTTCAGCGTTTACCCGCGTGTCAGCTGCTTCCTGATAGCAAGCACCTGCTGCGTTTCCAGTTCACACACTTTGCTCACGGGTAGGCTAGCATCGATAACACTTAACCCACTTCACTTTCCCCTTTGGACAAGCTTTGTTGCTGTTGTGTTAAAACATTTTATTAGAAAAAAAAAAAACAGTGTCAGACCTGCTCCAGCTTAGCTATTGTAGAAGAAAAGAAAGTGTTCAAATGCCAGGACAATCAGAATCTTTACCGTTACCAGAATCTTTACCTTTATAACTTCAGAGAAGACCAACCTGAAGAATGAGGAGAGCCAGAGCACACAGCATTTTTTTGTTATTTAGTGGACCTACAGCTGATGGTATGTCTTAGTTGATTTACTGTATAGCGCTAATGACCAGAGATACAGTAGATGAACTGAGTGACCTGAGAGAGGCATTAAAGTGACCTTTTGGAATGCAAGCACACCTCCACTCTAATTTAATTCAAAAGCCAGGGGCCTCGTTTATAAAAACGTAAAAACGTACATGGACGTCATCTTTAACTTTCACCTAAGCACATTTATTTAAACGGACGTAAGCATTATTTATAAAATTGGCTGCGCTTGCTTAAAATAGTGTATGTCTGTCGTACCTGCTTACGTCTACGAATCTCAAATTAACCTCGTGCGGCACGCAAGCCGGCAACACTTCGGCATAACCAGCAGGTAATGTGCGTACGTCGAGTGAAGACCAGACGTGGAGCTAAGACCGGTTTCCACGGTCAAATGGAGTCACGTTGAAACTTGATAAAACGATACTTTGTCGTGACTTTCTACGTACATCACACGTGAGATCTAATTTGATCTAAAGTACTTTTTATAAATGAGGTCGCTGGTCTAGCAAATGGATAACACTGGCATTCTTGATTGCATGCAATTCATTGGCAATTGTTCGCTTACAGTCTAGGGCTTCAGCAGGGATTTCCAATTAAAGCCTTTCTAATAACTACTCTCAGATGAAGGAATACATAATGCTATTCAGGTATATCCTGTCCAGTTGATGTCTTTGTGCCACTTTTTTATCTCAATAATCAGAGCGCCGAATAATACCATTTTTTCAGAGGAGCAAATACACATTGTGCACCTTTCGTGCTATTGGTAAAGCATTGGACCAGTCAGTGACCAGAATGGCTCACCCCTCCCCTATTTGAATACTGTACGTTCACTTCAAAAGCACATCAAAGATTTGTATAATTCTATCAGTGCTTTCGATGTTCAAGCATTTCACAGACAGTGCTTATGTTGAGCTTGTTGCACCGTCTGTGAATTATATTGTACAGTGCACATCTGTCAATCATACGCAGAAAAATATACGAAGTGTAGGTGACAGTGACTACAGTCATATCTCACAGCCAACGGGATCCGCTGCTGCAATGTTGCAAGGGCATCATTGAACGTTACGTGTTAGTCAGAGAGACAACATACACATGTTGACATGACAAAAGGATTGACAAATAATAAACACAACTTATTAACATAAGCACCAAGGTGTGTAAATGTTACAAAAGCTTCTACCCCCAAAAAACATGGCGTAAAATCAGCGCGGATGAGTCACGCGCAAGACCTGGTGCCGGCATTAATTGCAGTGCTTCAGAACTCCCGCGGTGACGAAGTTCAGAGTCAAAAATGCGTCAGGCCAATTTAACACCTAAAAATGTCAACTTCCCCTAGATGGAATGTTTTGCGCTACAGAGTACCAGAAAGCCATCAGTGCTGAAAACCACACAGCTTATACTAAGAGCAGGAGATGATCTGCTATATCAAGAGTACTGCCTGCTTCAGAGCCAGAAATGGCATTTAGATGCCCATTTAAGGACAGGACATATCCGCTTTCTTTGCTGTTGACCTCTAAATGTCATATATTAGAAACAAAAGTTTCAAATGACTACATCTCACGGAACATTATTTTTATTATGGAATATGATGACTGCGTACAGGAAAAAGGAGGTAACAGTAGACATTTCTTTTCAGGTACCATTTCTTATTCTTTTAAATAAAAAATAAATGTAAATTGCTTCACAAGAAATACTGTACATCGTAGACCCTACTCTGTCAGTGAAATGTATTCCTGTGAAACACTTTGCATATCAGCGTATCTATTATAATATAAAAAATTTAAAAAAACAAGATCAGAAAATGGCACCACTTGAAATGCCAAATGCTTTGAAAAAGTGTAAAATGTGCATAAACACACTCACAGTGTAGCATCTCCTCAGAGTCCTTCAGCTGGGAGAGAGGCACGGGGCACAAGGATGGAAGCCAGCTGGCAGCCCACCTGGACGTGCAGGAGCACAAACACAAAGCTGTCAGTGCACACAGACACACAATATGCACATGGACATGTGCGGGCAGCCACACACACACACACACGTGCATCTCGCGCACACACACGCACACACACAGATCACACACACACACACACACACACACACACACACACACACATGCAATCACACACACACACACACACACACATATGCGCGCACACACACACACAGGCATGCAAACACTTACGCTCTCTTATGTACACATGAGCAAGCTTGTGCCTTCATTTGGTAAATATATTATGTATTATGTAACATGTATTATGCATACAGTATATTATTTAAACAGATGAGTTGACATTTCTGAATCATAGATTCCATATGGACACAATACCCAACTTTAAGCCTTGTACAAACTGCCCTTTCTTACTACTCAATAGTACAGTGATTGATTGCAGGTAATGGGCCAATGACGTACTGTTGAAAAAACATTTTAATTTGTATTTAACAATTGTTCAATTCTACAGTCAAGACTTAGTCTTTCCATGTTCTCTGGAATGTGTATCTGAAAATATCAGGTCTCAGGAATTGTCGGGAAATGTTTTCTGCGATCATGTGCAATGTAATTACATGGACACTGGCCTTACGATATATTCCTTACAACGTAGCTTGAAAAACTATGGTACGCCAAGCCATGTTTTGCAAACTTTCAAATTTTCAAAAAAGGTGAGAGTGAAGGCATTTCTGATTTATTTTGGAATAAAAAAAAAAAAAAAAATCAATCATGATGTAAAAAAAATATTTTTCTGTATTTCTAACAGCCATATTTGATCCTCCATTTAATTTACAATAAAACAGTTCACTGACTGCAGACTCATTCAAGAAATAGGGCTGATATGGATTTTTCTTTTATAATATGTACATCAGGTAACATGTATGTATGGAAGACCAAGGCCTGGGACTCGGATGGAAAAATACAGAGGATTAGTCCTCAGCCACACTGATCTGATTACACAAAACCAATCAGTCAACATTTTGAACACATTTGTTTTTTCATGGATTAATGTACATAAATCAGTCAATAAACTCACAAGGGAAGATTTCGGAAAATATGACTGAGAAACCACTTTGATTACATAAAGGGATTCATAATGAAATGCTGTTTAAAAGTCACTCAATCAATCAAATAGCATGATAATTGGTTACGTCAGTTCCCACAAACTTAAGACCAGTGCAAATCCTTACAGAAAGAGTGTGTCACCACTATAACGTGATGCTGACACACTGACTCAGTTTAAGCTTCCAAAATAACAATCTGAATTTCAATCTGTTAGTAACAGGTTCATGTCAAATAACTGGCCTGCAGAGAGAAGTATTTGTTTGGCGTACAGGACTTGTAATGCTGCGGAAATTTTACTTGTGAACTTACATTCGGGTAAACCGTGGGCAGTGCAGCAGCGATAGGAAAAATGGAGGCATTTATAAAACCGTAGCTTTGAGAACACGGCGTGCGTGGGCTGCAATGCAGAAGATTCTCAATTTATCAACACTTTCCGGACTGGGAAGGGAAGCTAAATGCGTTCCATCAAGGTTGCGATTAGTCAACTCAAACGGTAAGTGCCTGATTTGCGAGAAATCCTGCCGACAGATAATGCGGCGATCCGGTCCACGTTTTGTCTTCCCCTTTGTTCTTTCTGTGATATTAGCCTGCTCATCAAAGACAGAGAGCTGTTTGAGGTTTTTCCCCCAATTAATACAACGCTATTAGTGACCTTGCCAATGCTGTGAGGAGCTACGCAGTAAAACTGGGAGTGTCACCGCAAGGCGCTTAGCGGTAACCGGAAATTTCACTTAAGCAGGCCTCTTGACTCATTTGCCGGAAATACGCCCACGCGGCCGATCGAAATGGCAGTGTCCACACTTCAAAGCTCTTATTAAAATGACTCCTATTTTTCAAGATTTCCAACCATAAAGGTGAAGTCATCAATAGTTGAGAAAATCACACATTCCCTCAAGATTGGCCACCAGCAACCTATGCTAAACCCACTCACAGACTAATTAAAGGATCACTGTTTAAAAAAAAGTTTATCTGATCCTTAGCCGAGGCCTACTATTATCAGTTAATAACCAAGTTATTGAAGAAAGGGTAGTACAGTATGTAATTACATTAGCAGTCACACACTGTTTAGCATTACTTTAGTAGCTTTGAAAACATCGTCAAGTAGGCCTATTTCATATTTTTGCATTCAAGGACTATGATAAATAAGGTAACCCCTCCCCCCTCCTTTCTATGGCCCTACAGAGGAAACAAATGGGTTAAAATAAATAGGACATGTGGAAAGCTGACCGTGGCTATGTTATGCATGTAGGTGTACAATATAACGTGTTTCACATTTGCTAAGCACGCAGCATTTCCAGATCAGGGAATCAAACCTAAAACATTGTGGATATAACATCTGAATTCAACACTGTGCTGCACTGCCACTACAGTTCACTACCTCACTTGTTCTGAAGGTCGATGTTCACCAAGCACTTCTGTGCATTTTCCCACTGAAAATCATTGTTGGACTCCTTCCACCATATTTTCAGAGTTGTCCTTGGCAGAGGAAATGGCAGTCATGACTTGCTTTATTGTGCATTCTCTTCCTATAATCACAAAGTCAGAGGACAGACCTCCGAGGCTTCCAGCTGCGAAATATTGCACACTGTGTACAGCGTACAAAAGTTATGTAACAAGAAAAAAGGACAATGTTCTTTTGGCGCTAGAAATGGCTGGCACCCACCCGTGCTATTTTCGAAAACTGCAAAGCAAGTCTACAGAAAAAACCCTCTCTAAACTAAGACTCTATTTTGACAATTGTATTGGTAATTAGTCTCAAAAATGTACTTATTGAATGAGAAGTAGCCAAACTAAGCCAACCATTTTGATTCAACATAAAGTGTACTATCAGATGTTTGCAGCTGAGTAGGCTATATTATTCAGTTATATGAGTCTATCCTATCCGCTATCCCAGTATACAAGACTCAACTGCATTTATATGCTTTTCACAAGCACTTTATTTGTCTGCATGAATGATCCTGGACCATCTCTGGATCATTACCTTAAGTGAGAAATTAATTCCCGGGTGTGCTTGCCTGCATAAGTAGAGGATAAATAAATGACCAACCATTTATAAGTATTTATCTTTCACAAACGGACTAGACCAAGTGCAGGGATAATGAACACATTAGTACAGGCCCTAATAAGGGTGATCCAGGGTTCGTGCAATGTGACTCTTAACTTAATTCTATTTCTGCTATGCAGCTGTTTGTTCAATTTTAGCAGAGAAGGGTAATACAATCGCTTGGAAGAAATGCTAGTTAAAGATCCCTGCTTGACCACATTGCAAAAAGTTTGTCATCTGAGTACATCTTTGAAATCTCTGGATTTAATGATGTTTTTACTGGACATCACTGTGTGTTTGTTTTGGCAATACCTTCATTTGCAAAATAGCACATAGGCCTACAGAGCATTAATGTTTCTTTTTTTTTTTGTCTGGCTCACTCATTTCTATTGAACCCCATGTGAACTACAGAACAAATTAAACAACTTTGGCATTTAGGCGGCCTAACCAAACAGTATTAAAATCTAAAAAGCCGATTTGCAAAAGACTTTGAACAACGTTTATTTATAAATTCTTTATGCTTATAAGTCTCACCTACTGTACCATAAAGAATACACACACACACAAATATATATATATATATATATATACAGATGGGTGACAAATTAAAGGAAAACCCAACATAAAGTGTCTTAGTAAGGTGTTGGGCCACCACGAGCCACCAGAACAGCTTCAATGCACCTTGGCATAGATTCTACCACTAGTCTAGCATAGATTGTAGCTTCTGCAACTCTACTGGAGGGATGGAACACCATTCTTCCAAAAGATATTCCCTCATTTGTAGTTTTGATGATGGTGGTTGAGAGCGCAGTCTAACTCGTCAGTCCAAAATCTCCCATAGGTGTTCAATTGGGTTGAGATCTGGTGACTGTGAAGGCCATAGTATATGATTCACATCATTTTCATACTCATCAAACCATTCAGTGACCCCTCGTGCCCTGTGGATGGGGGCATTGTCATCCTGGAAGAGACTCCCATCAGGATAGAAGTGTTATGTTCTGAGTTTGTTTTGGTTATTCTGTCATGTATTGTATTGTCAGTTTCGGTAGCATACACTTTTCAATGTTTTCCGCAGCCTTGCGTTCTGTGCTGAATCTCTCGCTCCCTCTCACGGAGTTTTACTTTCGTTTCTGTACACTTCGTTCGTATTACCCTGCACTACTAACATTTATATAGGACTTATTATTACTAACTGGCTAAACACGGGGTGGTTAACTAATCTACTAATGTCAGGGTTTAATAGAATTATTACTAACACAAACTAACAATTTAATTCTCATCACGTTTCCACAGCTGTTTAGTGTTTCCTTACGTATCCAGTCATTGTCTTGTTAACTAATTCACTAACGACAGGGCTAGGATAGGATAATTACTAACGAATTACTAATTGCCTTGTTAAATGTCTTAGCTCTCTCGCTGTTTTCCATTTCCTGCTGCTCTCAACCTAATTGTCTGCACCTGTCTACACCTGCATATATACCTGCTGTCTTTGTTCCTCGTCGCGAGTTCGTCATTCTTTTCACGTGAGTTGTTCTAATTAGTATATCTGTTTCCGAGTCCGTTTCTAGTTAATATCTGTTTCCGAGTGTTTTGTTTGTTTTAGTGTTGTTTTCCCGAGTTTGTAAGTTTTTGGCAGTCTGTTCTTTTGTTATTTGTTTTTGACGGTTTTTCTGGCTTCGACCCCTGAACGTGTTCTCGCGACTATTCTTTTGGATTGTTATTCTGTACCTCTGCCGTGTCTTCCCGTGCATGACCCCTGCCTGTCTTGACTTCCCCCTGGACTGTGATTTTGTTCCTTTGGAATAAATCATCGTTTTTGTTCACTCCTGCCTGCTATTGGGTTCCTGATTTCACCGATCATAACAGTACGAACTCGCCAGTTGGGACCCAGCAGGCCTTCCACTCAATGGAGATCGACCCATTCGGCGCGGATTCCTATGAGGAATACCTCATGGGAATCTGGGGGCAAAATCCGGAGTTTGCCCGCCGTCATGCCGACCACTACCCATCACTCCGGACTCCTCCTCCCAGCTCCCACTCCGTTAGGCTCGGAGTGGTCTCTCTCCATCCGGATAGCTCCGAGCCTAGCCACAACCCCACACCTTCTAATTTTGAAGGTACCCGTCTTGCCCTTTGCCCGAGGGGCTATGGTCCCGGGAGGAAGCGATGGGGTCCTGGCTCCCGGCTCCGTCGACGGGCTCGGCCACCCGTTGACGGAGGATCCATCACCCTTCCGTCCCTGCCCAAGCCTCCTGTCCCGTCCCGTCCAAGCCCTCCTGTCCCGTCCCGTCCAAGCCCTCCTGTCCCGTCCCGTCCAAGCCCTCCTGTCCCGTCCCGTCCAAGCCCTCCTGTCCCGTCCCGTCCAAGCCCTCCTGTCCCGTCCCGTCCAAGCCCTCCTGTCCCGTCCCGTCCAAGCCCTCCTGTCCCGTCCCGTCCAAGCCCTCCTGTCCCGTCCCGTCCAAGCCCTCCTGTCCCGTTCGGTCCAAGCCCTCCTGTCCCGTTCCGTCCCGGCTCTCCTGTCCCGTTCCGTCCCGGCTCTCCTGTCCCTGTCCGCCCCGGCTCTCCTGTCCCTGTCCGCCCCGGCTCTCCTGTCCCTGTCCGCCCCGGCTCTCCTGTCCCTGTCCGCCCCGGCTCTCCTGTCCCTGTCCGCCCCGGCTCTCCTGTCCCTGTCCGCCCCGGCTCTCCTGTCCCTGTCCGCCCCGGCTCTCCTGTCCCTGTCCGCCCCGGCTCTCCTGTCCCTGTCCGCCCCGGCTCTCCTGTCCCTGTCCGCCCCGGCTCTCCTGTCCCGGTCCGCCCCGGCTCTCCTGTCCCGGTCCGCCCCGGCTCTCCTGTCCCGGTCCGCCCCGGCTCTCCTGTCCCGGTCCGCCCCGGCTCTCCTGTCCCTGTCCGCCCCGGCTCTCCTGTCCCTGTCCGCCCCGGCTCTCCTGTCCCTGTCCGCCCCGGCTCTCCTGTCCCTGTCCGCCCCGGCTCTCCTGTCCCTGTCCGCCCCGGCTCTCCTGTCCCTGTTCGCCCAAGCTCTCCTGTCCCTGTCCGCCCCAGCTCCCCTGTCCCGTTCCGTCCCAACTCTCCTGTCCCGTTCCGTCCCAGCTCTCCTGTCCCGCCCCGGTCCATGCCTCCTGTTCCGCCCCGGTCCATGCCACCTGTCCCGCACCGGTCCATGCCTCCTGTCCCGCCCCGGTCCATGCCTCCTGTCCCGCCCCGGTCCATGCCTCCTGTCCCGCCCCGGTCCATGCCTCCTGTCCGGTCCATTTCCACGCCACCAGTCCCGTCCCGTTCCCTGCCTACTCTCATATTGCGGGACCAGTTAACCTCCTGTCCTGAGCGGCCGAGTCCGCTAGCCTCCTGTCCTGAGCGGCCGAGCCCGCTAGCCTCCTGTCCTGAGCGGCCGAGCCCGCTAGCCTCCTGTCCTGAGCGGCCGAGCCCGCTAGCCTCCTGTCCTGAGCGGCCGAGCCCGCTAGCCTCCTGTCCTGAGCGGCCGAGCCCGCTAGCCTCCTGTCCTGAGCGGCCGAGCCCGCTAGCCTCCTGTCCTGAGCGGCCGAGCCCGCTAGCCTCCTGTCCTGAGCGGCCGAGCCCGCTAGCCTCCTGTCCTGAGCGGCCGAGCCCGCTAGCCTCCTGTCCTGAGCGGCCGAGCCCGCTAGCCTCCTGTCCTGAGCGGCCTAGCCCGCTAGCCTCCTGTCCTGAGCGGCCGAGCCCGCTAGCCTCCTGTCCTGAGCGGCCGAGCCCGCTAGCCTCCTGTCCTGAGCGGCCGAGCCCGCTAACCTCCTGTCCTGAGCGGCCGGGCCCCCTGAGCGATGCAGCCGTCGCCGCCGGCCCCCCTGAGCGATGCAGCCGTCGCCGCCGGCCCCCTGAGCGATGCAGCCGTCGCCGCCGGCCCCCTGAGCGATGCAGCCGTCGCCGCCGGCCCCCTGAGCGATGCAGCCGTCGCCGCCGGCCCCCTGAGCGATGCAGCCGTCGCCGCCGGCCCCCTGAGCGATGCAGCCGTCGCCGCCGGCCCCCTGAGCGATGCAGCCGTCGCCGCCGGCCCCCTGAGCGATCCGTCGCCGCCGGCCCGCTGAGCGATGCAGCCGTCGCCGCCGGCCCCCTGAGCGATGCAGCCGTCGCCGCCGGCCCCCTGAGCGATGCAGCCGTCGCCGCCGGCCCCCTGAGCGATGCAGCCGTCGCCGCCGGCCCCCTGAGCGATGCAGCCGTCGCCGCCGGCCCCCTGAGCGATGCAGCCATCTTCCTGGGCGGCACTGTCTGCGCCGCCGTCCGCCTGAGCGGCACTGTCTGCGCCGCCGTCCGCCTGAGCGGCACTGTCTCCGCCGCCGTCCGCCTGAGCGGCACTGTCTCCGCCGCCGTCCGCCTGAGCGGCACTGTCTCCGCCGCCGTCCGCCTGAGCGGCACTGTCTCCGCCGCCGTCCGCCTGAGCGGCACTGTCTCCGCCGCCGTCCGCCTGAGCGGCACTGTCTCCGCCGCCGTCCGCCTGAGCGGCACTGTCTCCGCCGCCGTCCGCCGGAGAGGCACTGTCTGCGCCTCCGTCCGCCTGAGAGGCACTGTCTGCGCCTCCGTCCGCCTGAGCGGCACTGTCTGCGCCTCCGGCCGCCTGAGCGGTCACTCCTGCGCCTCCGGCCGCCTGAGCGGTCACTCCTGCGCCGCTGTCCTGTCAGAGTTTCCCTCCTCCGGACCCCCTCCACCCACCCTGCTCAGCATTCGGGACATTACCCCTCCTCCTGTCCCCCACCTCCCACCCTGCTTTGTGTGATGCTGGACATTACAAACTTTTCAACCCCCCTGAACTATTGCATCGTTGCCCATTATCCCTCCTCCGGTCCCCCACCTCCCACCCTGCTTAGTGTTTTGAGATGTTGGGGACGTCTGGAAGCCGTCCCTTGGGGGGGGGGTTATGTTATGTTCTGAGTTTGTTTTGGTTATTCTGTCATGTATTGTATTGTCAGTTTCGGTAGCATACACTTTTCAATGTTTTCCGCAGCCTTGCGTTCTGTGCTGAATCTCTCGCTCCCTCTCACGGAGTTTTACTTTCGTTTCTGTACACTTCGTTCGTATTACCCTGCACTACTAACATTTATATAGGACTTATTATTACTAACTGGCTAAACACGGGGTGGTTAACTAATCTACTAATGTCAGGGTTTAATAGAATTATTACTAACACAAACTAACAATTTAATTCTCATCACGTTTCCACAGCTGTTTAGTGTTTCCTTACGTATCCAGTCATTGTCTTGTTAACTAATTCACTAACGACAGGGCTAGGATAGGATAATTACTAACGAATTACTAATTGCCTTGTTAAATGTCTTAGCTCTCTCGCTGTTTTCCATTTCCTGCTGCTCTCAACCTAATTGTCTGCACCTGTCTACACCTGCATATATACCTGCTGTCTTTGTTCCTCGTCGCGAGTTCGTCATTCTTTTCACGTGAGTTGTTCTAATTAGTATATCTGTTTCCGAGTCCGTTTCTAGTTAATATCTGTTTCCGAGTGTTTTGTTTGTTTTAGTGTTGTTTTCCCGAGTTTGTAAGTTTTTGGCAGTCTGTTCTTTTGTTATTTGTTTTTGACGGTTTTTCTGGCTTCGACCCCTGAACGTGTTCTCGCGACTATTCTTTTGGATTGTTATTCTGTACCTCTGCCGTGTCTTCCCGTGCATGACCCCTGCCTGTCTTGACTTCCCCCTGGACTGTGATTTTGTTCCTTTGGAATAAATCATCGTTTTTGTTCACTCCTGCCTGCTATTGGGTTCCTGATTTCACCGATCATAACAAGAAGTGTTTCATCATAGGATAAAGGTGATCACTCAGAATAACTATTGATTTGCACTGACCCTTCCCTCTCAGGGGACCCAAACCATGCCATGAAAATGCCCACCACAGGGTTTTTCCCTTAATTTGTCACCTGTCTGTATATACATCCAGTATGACCAATGCACACACACATACACACACACACACACTTTATGTACACCTGCTCATTAACGCAAATAGCCTGCTCCTCCAAACAGTGAATCTTGTGCCTGCAACTCAATATAAAAAGCATACAGACATGGTAAAGAGGTTTCGTTTTTGTTTGACCAAACTTTATAATGGATGATCTAAGCGCGATCCAAGCAACTTTGACCATGGTATGATTATTAGTGCCAGAAATGGTGGTTCCAGCATCTAAGAAACAGCTTCCCTCCGGGGATTTTCAGGCTCTAGAGTTTACAGAGAATGGTGCGATAAACAAAAAACATCCAGTGAGCGGCAGTTCTGTAAGAGACAACACCTTTATACTGACAGAGGTCACAGGAGAATGGGCAGACTCGTCCAAGCTAACAGAAAGACCACAAATGCTCAAATAGCAGCAGTTTACAGCAGCTAACAACAGGAACGTGAGGCTACAATGGGCACGTGATCACCAAACCTGGACAATTGGGGATTGGAAAAATGTTGCCTGGTCTGACGAATCTTGATTTCTGCTGCGACATGCAGATGGTAGGGTCAGAATTTGGCATAAACAGCATGAATCCATGAATCCACCCTGCCTTGTGTCAACGGAGCAGGCTGCTGCTGGCGGCGTAATGGTGTGGGGAAGGTTTTTTTGCCACACATTAGGCCCCCTAATACCAACTACGCATCATTTGAATGCCACAGCATACTTAAGCATTGTTGCTGACCAAGTGCATCCCTTTATGGCCTGAACATAAGTGATCACTTAACATAATTATATAGTACCGAGGGTTTCCAGGTCATTGACAATGAAAGGCTTTCTGGATTGTCTACAGATTCAAATAAATATGGTGGCAGCAGTTCTGAATTGGGGTTATGTGAATCTGCAGTGTGCATGTGTGCATGTGTGCATGGGTCCTCACCAGTCATGTGACTACGTACATGCACATACAGAGTATGTTGTGTGTGCCAGCACAAAAATGAGAGAAAACATCGTAAGTGGGTAACATAACATCCCTTTCTGAAATCAAGGGATACGCTAAATTAAAAATTTTAATTCCCACTTGGCTAATCTCAATAAATCCACTGAAATTCCTGATCGGCAGCAACGTGCTCTCCCACGGATTTCATCTGGCGGGGATTCCGCTGCAGGACTTTGTAGACCAGCCCGGTGCTGTGCCTCTGACAATCGCTCAGAACTTGATAATGCAAGTGCTGGATTAGTTCCAATGGCTCTCCGCTATGTTTCCGTATCCTGGTCTGCAGATAAGAAAGGAGAAACCTCATTTCATGCACATATATCCTGCTTTGAATTTAAATGAATTATATAAAAACATGAAGTGCAGAACTCTATTTTTGAATAAGCTGCATACTTAATAGGAGCTGTGCAAGGCCATCATTCAAAATTTAATCTAAGCCCTTTGCAGCCGGTAACAGGAATTGAATTTAGACACTTTTTTTCCATGACTCTAAATTTTGATTAACACTTCATTGACTTTAGTATTTATTTTACCGTCCATTGCTGCTTCCATAAATATCACATATAGTCCTTCCTACGACGGTGATTTTGGTCCCTATCTAACACAATTTCCGCTTTTAGTTCCTCCTGACAAAGATTTACATACAGCACTGTTTTGAACCATACAAGACAACAAACAGCCCTTTTTGGTCCTTACCTAGAAGGGTAACTTAATTCCCAATTCCTACAAAGATGACACATGGCACTATTTTGATCCCCACACCACCAGTATGAAAATATCTGATGATTATCATTCCGATGAATTATTTCACAGTAGGCCACTATCCCAGTCTCCCTGTTAGAGATAGGACACACAGAATGATGCTATTTTTGGAGACTGCCCCTAAATTTTTGCTTTGTGGAGCTGGAGCACTTTGCCATTACTGCGGGAGGGATTCAATACTATTTGTTCACAATCAGGACAAAGAATGAACTCTCCGTCTCCGTCTTCACACAAGAGCGGTAAAGAGGTCCGTGGAGCACCAGGCGGTGTGGAATCTGACAGGGTTAAAATACTGATGTATGTATATACTGATATATAGGAAAAGGAGCGTGGCCCACAAGGACCATGAGATTCTGGGAAATGTTGCCATATTGAGCTGGGCCACTGCCTCCATGATGGTCAAGCCTGCCTATGTGATGGTCAAGTTCTGAGCGCTTTGGTGCCAATCAACGCAGAATTCCACAAAACAAAACCTACACGTTTGACGTACTGCGTGATAATTCTTTTCGGTAAATTAAGCGTGTGTGTCATGTAAATACCTATATAATTGGAGAGATAATGAAAGCTTTTAGGGCTGATTGAAAATGGTTCACTGAAAATGATTTTGCTTCTGTGGCTGAGGAGAATTTAATGGAGGGCATTGATGTGAGAACAGCAGTGTCCCAACTCCACACCCCCCCCCCCCCCCCCCTGCGGTTTCTGCGGAGAAGCTTAGACTGGAATTGTCAAATTGAAATAAAAAGCCACCAGGTTCTTACACATTTAGTGAGTGAGTGAGTGAGTGAAAGTGAGATCACAGAACGTGTCCATCATTCCCAAGAAGAGCTGATGCTCTTATACTCTGTAAATGACTGGGGAATCTTGCTTTTGAGCACTGCTATGCTACTGAAAGCCTCGCTGTGTGATTACTAATCAGTGCGTGAAGGCCTTGCTTCACAGACAGGTCCAAAGGAGACATAATAAAAGTGTCTACATGGAGATGGCAGAATCTTCTCATCAGGCAGTATAGACCGGAGGCTGCCGTGAGCATAATAACGTTCCTGATGCAGTTGACATAGTCTCAGGTATGTGAACAGTGTTAATACCAATAAACATTGTATTTGGGTTTGCTTTGGTTTAACTAGCTTTGCTGACTCCACTTTTCAGAGACTTACAGTTATATAACGGCATTCGGAAAACAAAAATGGCTATTTCAGTCGCTGCTCCCTGTAGCGTTGCTAAAAAGTACTGGAATACTGCCCGGTGACCTGAAGCTTATTTTTAATACTTTCATTTTGTTGAGACCATTCAGAAGTCCAGCTTTCCCGTTTCTAGTGTTACCACCGTACACAAAGCTGGAGTACGTTTGGCACACACAGTGTAGCTTACACTAAATTCAATTTATTCGGAATCACTTTGCAGTTGAATGAGAAAAAAAGGGATTCTTTTTAGATAATGTCTCTTTCTCATTTGGAGTGGCACTGGCAGCCTACAGTAGTGTGCTTCGCCGCAAAAGGTATCCATTGAGTGGACATAAAAGATCCACAGAAGCTGAAATTACGGCTCTCCTTCCGCCTCTCAGCCAAAAAAGGACAGGATAATTGGAGTGTCGCTTCACAGAGGAGAAGCACACACTGAATCTCCTTTCTGCTTCTCTTAAAGGGCGGGCTGGAGAAATGCAACAGCCGTGAATCACTGCAGGTAGAGACCAAATCAACATCGTTGTTGTTGTACACATTTTAGAGGAAACCGTTTTCAGGTTAAGAGATAGATAGGTTTCATTTGATTTTATTACACACACACACACACACACACACATATATATAAATATATATACTGTGTAGTATATAGTTTTACTGCTAGATATTTACTGAAGCAATTCAGATTAAGTACCCGGCTCAAGGGACCAATTGCAATGCTCCACCTGAGATTTAGACCTGCAACACTTAGATTACAGGAGCAGACTCTCATTATAAATTACACACTGGCACCCCACAGACGGATGGACGGACAGACGTACAGATAGATAGATATTTCTGTTTCCATCTGTATTACAGTAAATTATGGACAAAGGCACAATTTTCTTCATTACTGGCACCTTATGAGCAAACAATGACTCAAGTATTTCTACAGATGGCGCCAACGAGTTATCAGACATTTTCTGTAGCCTCTCAGAAAATCTCTCTCTCGTTAAAGGAAGATATTGCAGTTTAGTCTCTCACCCATGAATTACTTTTTTTGCACTTCTAATTTTAATGAATGATAATTTGTACTTTTTAAAATTAGAATTAGGTTGCATTAATCTGGGCAACATCAAAATGAAGGTTGTTTCTTATCTCTGAAATAGCCCTTTAAATAGATACATTTGCGCACTAAAATTTTACACTGCTAAACATTTTACTCTGATAGAGTACATTTGATCCCCCTTGGTTTGATTCAAACTTTGTTAGTGTTAACATTGAACAATAAACAAAAATGATAATTCAAATATTAAAGGTTACGATTGCTTAGGTAATGTGTGATTGAAAGACATGGTTTTCACATGACTTTTAGAATAATCTGGGAGCCTTTTATGGGTATTATGGTTGGAAACATCTCAGTTTAGAATATTTTTTATATCTTTTCCTCAAACAGTTTTAGAACTGGCTGGGCACTCTGTCACTTGCGCCAAGTGCACTCGCCTGCTTTTCCATGCATTTGTAATTCCCTGGTGAAGAGACATGTTCAGCCCATTTCTATGCAAATGAAAGGAATGGTGGCACACAATATGTATGGAATTGACAGTGCAGCCGACCTCAGCCATCTTCCCTTGAGAAATGAGTGTCAATTCCACCGTTATTGAATTTTTTTTTCTATGAAAACCATCACATGACAGAAAGTGATATAATCATCCCTTCTGCCTTTGCCCATGTTTCAGCAGCCCCCCCCCCACCGGACCCAGAATTGTCAATTTCATAAAAATCTATCCCAATAGTGAACGTGCGCTGGCTTACACTCAAGCTAAGTACCTTGTGGAAACAGCACGTATTGCTTTTCTTGAAATAGAATTTCCAAGGAGTTATGTAATTTGGGGTTTTATTGGGGTTGTTGAGCCTTGTGATTCCCTGTGATCCAGTGCAGAACGCTGTCTCTTTGACGGCTGACTGTTTGACCCCTCTTATGTCTCCCTGACTGCAAATGTAAACCTGGCCTTCAAAAGAAATCCCTTTGTTCCAAAGTTTCACTTGGAAGTATAAACAGTGCATTTTCCCAGTGCTTTGTCGTTATAATCTTCTAACCCTATTAAAGGTACCATTCTCTAAAAATTATAATACTATTATCTTATATCATATGCTCTATATTAGTGCTATATACTGTATTTCTGTTCTGTAAAAAGAAAAAAAATAGAAAAATAATCTCAGCGAATTATGTTTGAATTCGATTTCAATAAAGCACATGTTCTAAATTGTGGTGCAGTGTGGCCAACCTGGGTTTCTTTCATTCACGCATTCTAGGCTCCTTCGAACTCATTTTAATTTGGCTCTGCTCATATTCAAATATTTACTTGTATAAAGTGGGGCTTTCAGCGAAGCAACATAGAGAAGGATGACAGGCTGCTGTTGTAGCCCATAGGTTAACTCTCTTGTGCTTGCTATAGAATCATACGCCCTGTATGTTCAGTCTCACTGTGAAAGGATGAAAGGAAGAATGGGTGTAGATATAGTGGAGTAATTCCTCACTTATTGTACACCCGTAGTGCTGGCTTTTCACTGCAACCTCGGTAAGCCTGCACACCTGACAGTGGGCGTCACCGCTAAAGGCTTCTGATAAATGCTGTCAGAGCTGCGCCACACGCATACCATGGACTCAGTCAGGCGGCGGGGTGTGTCCTTTCAACTAATAAACATAAATATGGAAACAATTTGGGAACATGACATTTGGATTGATCCCAGTGTGTGTGTGTGTGTGTGGGTATGTGTGTGTTGCTCATTATGTATGCATGTACAGTATATTTGTTTGTGTGTGTGCATTGCTCATACTGTATGTATGTATATTTGTGTGTGTGTGTGTGTGTGTGCATGTGTGTGTCTGTGTGAATGTGTGTTGCTCATACTGTATGCATGTACAGTATATTTGTTTGTGTGTGTGCATTGCTCATACTGTATGTATGTATATTTGTGTGTGTGTGTGTGTGTGTGTCTGTGTGTGTGTCTGTGTGCATGTGTGTTGCTCATACTGTATGTATGTACAGTATATTTGTGTGTGTATGTGCTTGTGTATCTAGAATGGCCATAAGACTTGTGGTATCTTCCAGTATGCCGCTTGTCATGCAGAATCTATTAACAAAGCTCAAAAGCAGAGTGAAAATTCTGAACGTTTGTTTTGTTTTTGTAGTGGCCGTCCTCCCTCGTTACACTAACGAACCTCTAACCTGAGTTTGAGGAGAGCAGGACACAGCCACGGAGTGCTAAAACAAACGCAAGGGATCGGGCCTCTGCGCTTGCAGCTCTGCGCAGTGCAGTGAGTGTACCCTCCGATGGCTTTCCTTATTTAGACCGCACCTCTGCACAAACGCAGAGCGGAAGGTGCAGCCCAGAATCCCGACGCTCGTCACCGCCGAGGTTCTGCAGCGGCCCAGACAGAACGGGGTCAAAGTTCACGGCGTGAAACCAGTGTAAATGGGAACATCACTCGGTTGTTTAATACAAACATCTGCAATAAGCAATGCAAAATTATTTCCTGCATATATATATATATAAATATATATATTATTTGTTTTACAATGTAACTTTATTATTTTTGTGTCCTGGGTTGAGGGAGGAATTTGTGTACAGTTTCACAGTGGGATTTTAATTTCCTGTTATTGTGTACACAATGTGTTCTGCACGATACTAGGCAATGTGATGGCCTACATTGCGTAAGGTATGTCTGACCTTCCTTTCAAGTGTTATTGCTAGCAAAGAGAGATGGATGTTAGCTCCTTCTTTTCGATGCAAAAACAGCCTCGCGCATTAGCGAGGCTGTTATTTGATTGAGAGAGTGATCCATGGCTTGCTTATGATATTCAGGTAATTATATCAGGGCAAGCTTCACAGAGCAGTATCCAGGCAACAGGGTAGCCACGGCGACTGACAGTCTTGGGAGCATGAGTAATGGCAACACAGTCTACACTGTACTGTATATTGAAATGGATGTGCTGTTGTGTAAAACTCTGATGCGCTCAAACCACATGATTTACCGTCCAGCGTGACGTGTGATCTGAGAGTATAAGATCAGGCAATTTAAACCGCATAAGTTATTACTAATGCAGGAAGGTAAAATAACACATAAAATGAGATTGATTTGGCCATTAGATTGTCGGAGAAGCGGTGGGAATATTCATTTTTATGTTACTGTTTAGACAAGTTTGCAATATGTGTAGAGATGTTTATGCAGTTCAACACCATGTTTGTTTTAAGTGAAATACAATATGAAAGTATAAACTTCATGCATGTTCCCTCTGCATTACAGGATTACGGCGGTTTACAGTTTAAAGTATCATTATAATAATCTGAGATTTAGTTGTAAACATGATGTTTATTATACAGGATCATGTTCAGGAGGCCTGCTGGTTTCTGCCAGCTTATATGTAGCAAAGAGGAATCAAATCCTGTTAAACCAGTGCATACAGGTAATCCAATGTTACTTCGACTGGTTGACATACTGTAATCAGTGACGCGGCTGTCAATTCACGAGCCAGCTATAATCGCTCGTGTAGTAAGGTTCGTTGCCGGGAGGGCCTCAACTGTTTCTACGACAACGGCCATGAGAGGGCAACCATTACGCGTGGCGGTTGGCGGAAGACGTGGTAGCCAGGCGTCTGCTTATCTCTGTTAAACGACGAGGGGTCTCAGAATCTGGGGGAAGGAGATAGCGACACCCCCCTTCCTCCTTTCCTGTCTCTTGACGGACAAATCTGGATAATCTGATTTCAAATGACACGCACCGAGAAAATAAACTGACGGGCACTCTCAGATGAGCTTATCCGCGTAATTAACTGCACAAATTGAGACAGTTTATCGGAATGAATTGCTTACGAAGAGAACATTTATTGACAGCGCAGCAGGGGTTTTTGAATGGGGTTTTGCAGGAATGCGTACTATTCATGTGTTCACGAAACTCCATGAACGACGTGAATGAAGATATGCCTCACGTCCTGTTACGTGAACGTCTATGTGAATGTGGCGACCCATTAAAGGGCCTTCTCATTGGCTGAAACTTTGTTTCTTGTTGTGGTTCAGCAGTCGGGGCAGGAGGTTTCTGGAAGTTTTGAGAGTCAGGCCCCATGTTGAGCCAGACATGCTTATAGTTCCACTCCCTTTGTCCAGTTTGTCCACCTCTGCAATCTCATAGAAACAGCAGGATGTTCAACTCAAGCCTTGCTACACAAAAACAAAATCTCATCTGTTTCCAGGTATGTGTGTGATGGGGAACTTTTTTAGATGAAAATACATTTTAGATTTTTTGGGTGCTTGATTTTTTACTGGTGTTGGTTGCGTATATTTAAAAATAAAGTACTAGGTCATGGAAAATTTTTATAGGATACAAAAATACAAAAAACACCATATCCTGCTTTTATTTTGCAAAAAATAAATAAAAACTCTCCATCACTCCAGGATCAGGATTGCTTACCGTTGACTTATTTGAATTTAAGTTTTAAACACACTTATGTAGATCGATGCATATTCAATCATGAAAGGTTACAGGTTAGGATGGGGGCAGGGAAAGATTTATTCTAAATCTTTCAGCCAAAATCTCTTAAAATTCCCTATGAAAGATACCTCAGAGCAATGGAGTAGTACATGTGAAGGCCATCAAATTATAAGTCAAACTTTAAATCTTATGTGCAGATTATTTAATTTTATACGTATTATATTGAATTGTTTTTTATTTGCTTATGTATTTATCAATGAAAGGGCTTAGTGTTCATTAGGGTACATTATTTCCCAGAGCAGTGTTTTGGTTATAAGCGGCTGCCATTGTAATCGGTCTAATCCATCACCCAACTTGACCGTTAAACGCATTCAGCTCTGTGGGTGACTCAACTGGAGCACCGAGTCAGGCCCGCTCTCTGCCATTTTCTAAGCCTAGCAACCGCTAAACAGCATGAATGAACAGGGCCCTGCTGCTCTAACTGTTCACTGTGGAGCAATGGAAATGAGCTCTACCCTGTTGCATGAGGGATCTCCGTGTACATTTCAAAGACACCTGTATATCCGCTTAACCCTCATATTACGTTTGGGGTCAATTTGACCCGATTCAGTGTTTGACGTCTCTTAAAAACCAATTAACCGTATGTTTTCATCTTGACACTATATGACTTTCCCAAATTTGTTGGGATTCAATATCAAACATGCAATCAACATAATGTGGGATTTGAGTGAGAGTATGGCACCCCCTAGAGGGGTGATAGGGAACTACTCTCTGGACAGCTGACAGTGGCACCCCTCTATGACAGACCTCTTGAGCTTACCTGACATAAGCAGCAGCTCATCACTTTAGTGCGTTGCAGTATTTCCAGTTCTGCTTTTCGATGCTACCTATTTTATGTCAAGATTCTTTCATAGTTTCATATAGCGTTTCCCAGCCTTGTGTCATGACCATGTTTGCCACAATGAAGGGGAGCCTAGCGCTGAG
The DNA here is from genome assembly GCA_022702515.1 of Ilyophis sp. 1 JC-2022. NCBI lineage: Eukaryota > Metazoa > Chordata > Actinopteri > Anguilliformes > Synaphobranchidae > Ilyophis > Ilyophis sp. 1 JC-2022. The sequence goes on along the minus strand of CM040395.1, from coordinate 52,145,159 downwards.
TCTTCACAGGTCTGGTATGAGTAGGGGTCAAATCCATAGCTTACAGTGACAGTGCCAGGATTTTATAACCACAGACACAATCAGCGCACTGCGCTGGGAATAAATCAATATCTGACTGTTTGCGGGGGGAAGACCATGTGCATTCCAAAGTCTTCTATATCAGGAGAGATGTGTAGAAGGACATATTGACGTGTAATACTAAGAACTGTGAGCCAGCCGGTGCAACATGCCAGATGTATTATTTCTGTTGCTTTGTTCACTTTTGAAACGAAGCACATCCTTGGGCGTTATAGATTCAAAGGCTTGATATTTGTTTGGATTTGTGGGTGGAGGTGAGGTCAGGTGTGGGCCATGTATTCATTGTGAGGTAGTTAATAGAAGACTGAACGTATGAACTGAAGGCTGTCGGGTTCGTTCCTTTCTGATGCACCCTTGAGCAAATCAGCCGATTCTTAACCATTCTCCAACTGAAGAAATGGGTCAAATGGAAAACATGAGCTTCCTGTCTTTACCCTGTTTAAATGCCATATGCTCAATAAATACATACTAGGCATTGCTACTCAATATGAAAGCCATTCATATGAAGCATCTTAATTGTCAAAATCAATTCATGGATGCAGTTGCGCAGCCTGTCTGGCACTTTTCAAACCATCCTTAGCGTTAACTTGCACATATGCTCTATTCAAATGTGCATGTGCTCAAATGTGCTTTCCCCATTTGCATTCACAGTTGTCATGGTAATGTTAATATCCAGAGTGGCAGGCACATTTGTACAATGATATAGGCTATGCATAACTCATCTGACAAAATACATGGAAACCCAGATACATGGAAACCCAGGAATCCAACTAGGCCTACATTTTTGGTTACTTTCCATTAATTTGTACTGTATGCAGTTTTAGTTCTGTATCCGATGTTTAGAACTAAATTGTAAATATATTACTTTTGATAGTGATTGATAACATAGACATTGAAAGCAAATGCACAAAATATGCAGCAATAAATACACTTTGTTATTCATTTTAAACAGAATAGTTTTCATAAATAAAGTCTCAGAACCCATTCAATGAAATACATAGAAAACATTATGTAATTAAGTTTATGTCTACACTATCAGGGATATCTGACTGCTGTACAGTTCTGTAGCTATGTTGGTCTACTGTATTTCAAACAACTCATGTACTCATCTCTGGGCCTAATTCATACTCTTTAAAATAGTAAGCAGCGTGCGACTGCTGCATTAGGCTATAGAGTAGGTTTAGACATTGGCTATAGATCTATAATGCATTAAGGGCAGCACAATAGTATATATATTTCTGTACGTGATGCTGATTATTTTACACAGAAGACTGTGTACACACAACTAAATAGGCTGTCACTTGCTGCTGGAGTGCATAAATACAGTGGTATTTAATTTTGACTTAAACCATAGATTCTACTCTTAATTTGTTGATTAGAAATGGAATCATCCATCCAAGGACACGTGGCCTAGGCTTACACCACCACCCACGAAATCACTTATGTACACCTAAGAAGTATGAAATATATGAAAACATACACTGTTGACATACAGAGTAGTAGTCAATAAGATTTCAGCCATAGCATAGCATGTAGGCCTAATTGGCCTGATATGTCATAGTGGAGTTCAAAGGGTAGAAATAAAAACAATAGGTGAAAGTATACATTTAATAGCTTAATGCAATCACAGCATGAAGTTATACATCAACTCATATAGCTTTAGAATACTTCTAAAACGGATCTGAAATGTAAACACAAATATTTAGATCCACCGTTCAAAAGCTACCTACCAATATTATCACATGTTAGCTATCAATATTGATATGAGGCATAAGAGGAATAGAGAACTAGCCTACACAAAACGGCTGGAGGGAAATAGTAAGCCTTTTTGTACAGGTCACTATCATGGGTGGCAGCACATACTCTAAGAGTATGAATTAGGCTCTTTGAGAGAAGGTTTGAACCAATCAGCCCAGTGAGGAGTACATGTTGTTTGAAATACAGTAGGCCAACATAGCTACAGAACTGTATAGCAGTCAGATATAAAAAACGGAGTACTGGAAATCCCTGATAGTGTAGAGAGCTGAAGTTGGCTTGGTGGTGCTCATTTGAATTTCCTGACAAAGCCAAACTTAACACTTAAAACGTAGTTGGTAATTGGTATATCATTAAATAAATACCTTTATAATGTAAACAGAAAAGATTGTGCTGAATTGTGACTCGCTCTTAAAATATCCACTTGAATTGTAACTGTATTCAGGGAGCCATTAATGCTAATCTGTTTCTCATTAATTCTGAATGTATGGGTTCATTCATATGGAGGGTCACTGTGTGGAAGTTGCGCTAATGAGGCAAAATCAGTGCACTCGCAGCCAGGTGATAATGAATGCAGATGTTCACAAAAGAGGTGAGAAAGGAAAAGAGAGGTGAGGAGGAAGTTAGTTTTTAGTTAAAATTAGTTTTTCTAATTAATTCTAGTAATTTTCTCTGCATAACTATGACCTAATAAAGGTTTAGTAAGATAATGTTAGTGACGTGCTTTTGAATGTGCTCGGCAGGGTTTAAATCAAATGTCCATTTTTGAAAGAATAACAATATCACCAGCTGCTTGGGAAGTAACTCCTCGTGTTTAGATAATAATCATCAGACTCCTTCCTCATTGTCATCGTTTTTATTTGCACGTAGATTATTTATTCTAACACCCAGAGTCACGGCATATGGAATTGGACAGAGGATAGTAGGTGAGTTAGTTAAGAACTTTGAGAAAACAGTTGATCGATACAGATAAAGAGGAAATTAACCGAAGTACAGCAAGATCTGTCAGACAAAAGTAGAATAAAACAATATTACAGATGAAGAGTGAAGTTAAAGTAAAAACGAGACAAAAGCCAATGCACATAGAAATAATTACAATATGCCCAAACTGTTCTGGGCTAAACCAATGGGCATAGAGAGCATTACAATATGCCCAAACTGTTCTGGGCTAAACCAATGGGCATAGAAAGCATTACAATATGCCCAAACTGTTCTGGGCTAAACCAATGGGCATAGAAAGCATTACAATATGCCCAAACTGTTCTGGGCTAAACCAATGGGCATAGAAAGCATTACAAAATGCCCAAACTGTTCTGGACTAAACCAATGGGCTCGGTTTATATTCTACTCTGCTGGGTCATTGCTGATGATGTCACTATTCGTGTGATTCACTGGTTCGTAGTGAAGGCAAGACAGGAAGTCAATGCTACTAATGTGTCAGAACCCTCACAGCTGAATTGGAAAACAGGCTGATGCTTATCCAGAGCTGTTGCTGAGAGACCCGCGAGAAGGGCACTGCAGGAGATGGCATTTTGCCCAAAATTACTGACCAAAATGAAGGGCTATGAAACAATGTGGGGTCAGAGAAAATGCGCATTTTATCAGCCTCAGACGTTGCAATGGCCTGTGACCCAGAAACCTATTTTGCGTGACTGAACCAAGGCCAAAACTGGGGGAAAATAATAGCTTTTGTTCATAGAACTGAATCTGCTTTTAATGGGCCGCTCCCAACACGTGTCCCCTCGAGAATACCGAAAAGTGTCACGGGTGCTACAGGTGCTGTGACTTTCAGTCACACAGGGAGATTTTAAAAACACAAGCATGGTCTAAAACCAGGTTAAGTTAGGCTTGTTTCCCGTTAATGTGAGCTTGTTACTCAATACATGGTGCATTAAAGCACAGTTTTAGGAAATTGTGGTGAGGCAGTGGACTAAATCCAACACAATCACAGATTTGCCTAACTGATATTCACGGAGATGTGTGCACTGTGTGTGTCAGTGCATCCTTATCACTTCACTGCATTTGCCTGATAAGCAGGCTTGTCGGTTTGTCCGTGTCTCTCACAATCTGCTCTGGGACGCTAATCTTTTCCCTGCATGCACTGGGCCTCAGCTGAATGCAGGAAAAAAAGTTGTGACAGGACCGTGTGAATCAAGGTCAGATACGATTGCCAACGGTTGTTTGTACTGTAGTGTGTTTGTTTGCATATGATAGTCGACCAAGCGGCGAAATATTGTATTCTGAGGAGGTATGAAGTTCTCCTATTTTCCCATGAAGGTGTAGGTAAAAGGTTGTTCCAGTCCGAGAACCTCTTCGGAGTCGTAGGGGTGTTAGGGGCATCTGAGGCAGGCATTGGGCCAACAGTCAAACTTTGAAGCAGGTGGCAATCCTCACACACTTGAGCCAAAGTGTTGACTACCTTTGGCAGCTAGGTACTTTGTGCTTTGGCAAAAAAGTGTAAGCATCAAAAAGTTGTTTTGCAAACCAGGTCAATTATGTTGTCATTTTTATATAGAAATGTATTCTTTTTTTTTCAGTTTCCCAAGTCAGCTTTTATAAGTGTGCCCCTGTCCTAATTAATTCAAGCAATGAAGAGTGCAATATTTGTGATCAAGTATTTGACCATTATCCGTTCTTGCTTCGGACAGAATGTAATGGGTTTTTTTTCTTTGCAGACGTATCATTTCTGTAGCTGTCGGATCACATTCTCAATTATCCGCAGTGTGTGATCGAGTGATGTTTTTTCTACCATTAAATGTGCTGATTGCTGAGTTGACTGGGGAGCTGCATATCGCACTCCTTTCATATTGTCTCATCTAAAAAAGCATCTGTTAAAAGTGTTATTATATTTAAAATGTCACGTAAAATTCCTGTCGAGAGTTTCCATTATTTGTGTACGAATACCGAAAGGAGCCAAAGTTTTAGAAAAAGACGCGAGGTTACTCTCAGTCACGCGGCGACAGTGAAGAGCAGTGTTCTTGGCCGCTTCTATTCTGAGACCAACATCTCTGAAGTGTCTCTTTTAACCACCCGCTAGTCTTTAGAGATGCCCTTTAGCATACACGCTCAGGGAAATGACTACGGCAGAATTACTGGTAACACTTCACAGCTCTGATACCACTCACTAATGCGTGTAATTATTACTTTGCCCTTTGTTTCTGTGAAATGAGCCGCATTCTCTGAGGAAAGTTCCGATAACAGCAACAATATCACAGCGATATCACATGTAATCTACATTATTATACCACTATAAAGTAAAGAGTTTAGAATTATAGCATTATAAAAGCAATGCATAAATGCATTATACAAACTAAAGGTTTTAGTACACTTTTCTTGTGTTTTAGTATTGTTTTTTGTATCATTTAAGCAGTTTAACTTTAGTAAATAATCTGAAATGGCACAAGGTAAGAAGTGAAGTCAGAAATTAAAAATAATTTTTACGTCTAGGGTAGTGTCCTAAAATTTTGAGTTTATAAAGAACTATATTTGGTCAAATAAGCAGGTGTACAAATCCTTTCCATTTTTCAACAAGAGAAGTAAAATCAAGCTTGCTTGGTACGAATTGGACAGAAAGGTCAAGGAGAAGCAACCCACAAGTGCACCACGTCTGTGGAAACTTCTACAGCAGTGTTGGTGTGAACTTTCAGAACCATATGACTGCTCTTTTAGAATAATGGCATGAATATGCTCAGCAGTTATAGTTATTACTGCAAAAGCTATTTTTTGTAATTTAATTTGTAATTAATTTTTTTGTAAAATAAAAAGTGTTTAATTAGAAAATTGTTGGTGTACTAAAACTTTTGACCGGTAATGTATCTGCCATTTCAGTAAAAAAATGATAACCGCAGAACATAGGATATGGCTTTGCTATAAAACAATACCATGACTCAATGACATTTCAAAAGTTTTATATTTTGAATCTACGTACACTATTTGCAGATAGAACACTATGAATCTAGGATCTTCAAATGCAGCTAAATTATTGGATGCTCATGTCACGTTTCAATAACTTTTTATAGAAACCCATTATCTTATGCCCCCCATCTCCACCCTCCACACACATAAACACAGATGTAAAACAAAAACGTCATATTTACAGTTTATTCACGTTTATCAGAATATGAAACGCATTGTGACCTCGTTGACATTGTGAACACTGTAGAAATCGTAGCGTGAGGTGGTGTCACATTACCAAGTTGTCCTTGAACTCTAAATCGATGACCACGGTTTCCGAGCTTGAGGATCTTTGAGCACTGGCATATCAGCAGCCGATAACAAAGGGTTAGCGTGATATGTTCAGCGTGTCAATATTGCTGCATGGCGGTGTTATGTAACATGTTATGAACTGAAAGAAAGACCATTACCGCCATGAAGCTGCACCAGCTGCTGTACACAGAGGGCATCCACTGTTAGAAGCTATTGGTTGTCGTTGAGATAAATAAAAGTTGTCTCAAGTTTTTTAATTAACCTAAACTAAATCGTTTATTATCATGACACTAAATTACCTCCTGAGTCTAACTTCTAACTAAATCTTGTTCTAATAACCAAATCCAAAAGATAAACTTGTTTACTTATTAATTGTGTGGCAGGTGGAAAAACCCGATAGGAAGCCAGTTGCGTATACAGGCCATTGCTAAGACATGATATTGTGATACGCTGCATAAAATTTGATCAGATGAAACTTTATTCTATTCTGTGGCAGTGTAACATAACTTAGTTGTGTCTGTTATCTACTTTCGTCACAATAAAGTTTAGGATACTTTCTTCAAAACTGCAACCATAAGACCAAACTCTTATGGGGGACTGAACTGATTTACTGAACCTTTGCCACTGAGGACGCATGAATCTATCCTGTAGTTCGTGATGCCAGATATTCACAGATGAACATATTGAGGAGATTACTGCATCAGATCCAGCAGACCATTGTATCACACTTTTATTTGTCCTGCAGGGACATTTATCCGCAGGGAACAAATGATATCACTCGCTTTCTCCCTGTAATGCAGTCGGATATTTTACTGAAGCAATACAAACCAGTGACCGGTCTAGTTTCCTAAACCAATTCCCTGACAAAAAAAAATGTCCTCCTTGTAGCAAAAGAGGTCTTTCTGAGAGGAACTTAAACAGAGGTCCTGACTTACTGTAGTCATTAAAGATCTCATGGTGATCACTGCAAAGAGTAGGCTTTGGCTCACTATGCGGTTTTTGCTAGTGATGGAGTACAGAAGACGCTACTGAACTATTCAGAATGACCACATTCGCTTCCGTAATAACCATAATTATCCGGTGTGCAGGATTTTAGTTTGGCTATGATTGTAAAGTTTCCATGTTAATCTTCACACCAGGGCCTTGGACCTCAGTAAACAAGGCTTAAAACATCAAATGATCCAGAAGAGATATTGTGGTTCGGGATGTTACAGATACTATACTAGCAGACTTGTGCCCTACTTTACAAAGTTATGTGAACCTGCTTTTAAAGTAGTAAATCAGTGAACGGCCTAAGGCGACCTTTACTGAGTCAGTTTGGGTATAGATATACGTATCTGTCACCATTTCTCATCCAGGAATGTCAATCAAAACTACATCATCCTGGCGGCTGGATGGCTTATCCTGGTAAGGGAGTCTTATATTGTGTGTGACTAGGCCCCACGGTCTGGTATCGAATCATGAATGCGCCAGTATTGTTTGCGGCTGGCAACCTCACGGGCGTCGTGTTTGATCACCCACCAGCAAATCCCTCTAGTGAACCGGGCACCCCCACAGTCTGCCTACACAAGCTGCACATTAAGTGTCCCCTCCATCTGCAAGCTTATCTGGTGATCTGCAAAGTGTAGCAACGGCTATCGAGTGAACAGAAGCAGCGGCTAACGTCATGTTTTGGACGAGAAAGTTTGCCTGTCTGCGCTTTCCCAAAGTGACAGAGGAGGTTGCATGCGTTAAGCTCAAGCAAAATTAATTGGCTATTCCAAATTGGGAGGAAATATGGGTAAATTACATAAATCTCTCAAAGGCAACGGCCAGACACATCTTACAAAAATGGTCTTAAGAAAGAATGATGTTCTGGCATTAGGCTATATCTAGAAAACAGCAGTCTCTATACAATTAATCATTTGTATTCCTTCTTTAAAAGAAACAGTTTGTGTTCTTTGAGCATGGTAACCTAACCATGCATACAACCAAGAACCAAGGGCTTCACTTTGTTTTGAAAAGTGGTGCGGACACTTTTTTCTGATAAACAAAACAACATTCGGTGGACCCCCCCCGCGCACGCAATACACTAGTACCGTACTATCTGTTAGCAACACCTGTAGATATAGGATTTACACTGACAGGGTACAGCCTAATCACAACCTTCAGGACAATATCAACACCTGTAGATATATTCATACAGGATTTACACTGACAGGCTACAGACTATTATCACAACCTTCGGGACAATATCAATCAACACCTGTATCTTCTATCATACAGGATTTACACCACATGATTGCAACAGTGTCAACGCAGCCTACAGTACTCAATGGCATAAGCACACACATACTGTCCCATCTCCACCAACAGTTCTATGATTCAGATTCTTCCATCAATCACACACACACGCACGCACGCACGCACACACACACACACACACACACAGAGTGATCAATTCATTCTGCCATTCTGCATATAGACCTCTAGCAAATAATATATCAACCTGTATTTCTTATCATATAGGACATGTACAGTATGTTCTCTTATTGTGCAAATAAACCTCTCAAAGCGTTCTCATTTATTACATTTCTTTGTACACGCTATTTTTCAGAATTATACTTTTAAAAAGTGGTGGGGACAAAATTGGCCATTTCAAAAAGTGGTGGGGACATGTCCCCAGCGTAAATGACTTCTCTGGGACACTTATGGGACACCTATGCATACCACTAAATATGCTTCTTCACATTTATTTTGAGCCTATATATTTTTCTTTGCTGACAATATAAATAGGAGGTTTTATATAAATTGCACTCATGCTTCAATGGTTTTATAATTGTGTGTTTAGCATTTTCATGTTGTTATAATATTTGAACATGTTTCCAAGTCTATTTACCAGTAGTGCCGTTTTAGAGAACGTTGGACAATTTTTGTCATAATTATATTCCGTCGTTACGATCAATTATATTTATACCAAAATGCTGAGCTTTGTTTTGGCAGTCGGCCTTTTTCCTCAATTAAATAATGTCTGCTGACTGCTTGGGTAAGTATTGTCAATGTTAAATCATGCATGGAGGAAGAAGCAATCATTCACTGAACTTCCTCAATTAATAAGGTCTCTTTTTTTCCCAGCAAGCTCTGTAACTTCAGAAAGATTTCTCGAGCTGATTTGTTCGAGAAGTTCTGTAACCTCAGAAAAATACCAGCTGATTTGTGCTGACTCAGAGCTCAGAGCTTGCTGTTCATTATAATGCAACCCGTGGTTTTGTATTCCTTTAGTATTCGTACAGGCCACAAACACCACCACATTATACTTAATGGAGCTCTGAAGTGTTGGGAAAGTAATACTGTCGGGTGTAGTGTGTTTCAGCTGGCCTAATGTACCATATCTCAGGTATATGACACCATGTACAAACGTATTATTGGCTTTTTTATGGTGTTTATCTTGCATTCATTTATATTATAGTTTACACAATATGGAACTAATAACAAGGCAAATGTCTACACTGGCATAATCATAATAGCTCAAATAATATTCACCAAATGGGCCTCGATGTTCTTATATATTTTCTTTTTAATTCAGACACGGGATTTGGAAAATATACTCCAACAACACATGAAGGTAAAATACTTGTTTTTGTATATTAACTAAATGCACAATCAACCACAGTGAACCAAACTGCCCGTCTTTTTTACTTTTAAGCTGGAGGCCTAACGGCAATTATAAACCTGGATTAGTTTGAGATAAACTGCTGGAGGCTCAGTGTTATCTAACGGTAGCGAGCCAGCCGTTATGTAATTATCACCCACAATACGGGAGTCAGCCAACCATTTCTCATTATTGGCAGCCTATTGCAGGCAACTGCAGGACTTGTCTTTGACATTGTTATTAGACAGCTAAGCCTGGGTGCGTTGTGACAGGTTGTAAGGGAAAGGTATGGAAGAAAAACCTCCCATTTAAATCATTTATTTTTATTTTTGTCATTGACTGATTTATCTTTATTTATGACTTGCACAGTGCAGACATGCCTGGTCCAGGTTCTCACATATTATATAACGCACGGTAGGACTGTATAACACTGCATCAGCGTAATTGAGCTCTCAGGACAGAGAACGGCAGTCAAAATAGTATTGCTCCACAAGATAAAAACACAAAAGTTTGTGTTGGTTACAGTTACCACCAAGTTAACAAAAAGAAATGCAATTCAATTTTGAAGAAAGTATTTCATAACACATTTTTTGTAAGCTCATGATATTTGAAGTTTTCCCAGACTGTAACATAAAGTTTATACAAATTCCTCAGCCAGGTGTTGATGTTACGCACTATATGATGTATACACTTCCTCTGCTTGAGAGAACACTCCGAATTCTTTACTTGCAAATACATTTGAAAGAGTGTAGACAACCTCATGCGTGCGAACAGGGATCGTAACCTAGACAGTGATATTTCAGACGTGGTCCCTATCAGTGACAGAGATCACCCACAGGCACAATTCATTGACTTTAGAATTTGTAACATTCTCCGGTGTAGGACTGACACATACAAACCAATCAAACAGTGTTTGGTTGGTGTGTCTACAAAGTGTACGTCTATAAATCCAGCCACCTTGTCAAAGCCTTGTCATTGACATTTTCATTCATATTCTAATATTGATGGACTTGTTCCAGAAGTTAAAGTATATATTTCACTGCGGTTTAAATCCACATGGTAAATGACAGTTTTAAGGGTAGCCACCAGCTAATTTTCATAAAACAACCCTAGGCCCTTGATGCATATTTCTCCACCTTACTCAGTACGGTAAGTGTTTCCTCTGCGACACACACAACCTTGTTGAGCAGGCTTTTAATTATGCAGTGGTGGGGTATGAATTCTAATGGAAAATGTGAGGTTCTGAGCTTTGTAGTGATGCCAAATGAATCAAAATGAAAGCTAATGGAGATGGATATGAAAGTTGCAGAATGTAAATTTACTTAGAATTAGCATCAGCGGACAGACCCTTTCACACCACATTTAGCTCTTATGTTTTGGGTGGAGTGAATGTAAAGTGAATGAACAATGAGCTGTCTGGAGAAGGTATTATTTGCATTATACTATTATCAGATTATACGAATACAGTATATGCATAATGTTGCTAACAGACAAAACATTCTCGTAAAAAAGGACACACAAAAGGCTTTGTGATGTCTCTATCTGACATTAGGGAGATTGGAGTTTGTCGAGGTCCTTGATGAGCGGTAGAAAGAGGCTATTGCAGGCTGTCAGGTTGAAAGTGAAGAGTGCGTGGGAGGTGGCAGACAGGCCTGACAGAGTGAAGGCCATTGGAGGAGGAGCGCTCTGTAATTGCGCGGGCGCACGGAGGGCCGGCTCTCAGCCCGGCTCTCAGCCCGCCACTCCTCGTTAGGTCCCGGCGGTCGGCCGGCGGGCGAGCGCGTCAAGCGAAATCTGCCGCTCCCGTCTCCGACAGTTACCCCATTGCCTTTTTTTTTTTCTGAGGACGCGTCTTCCAAATCGCACACCTCATTACTTAGCCCGGCTGACGAGAGCTGAAAGAGTCCCCCACGGTTTACCCTGACACGTGTAAAAACGGCGAGTGCCACTGAAATACGGCCGGCCGGAGTTCATAGAATGTAATGAGAAACTTTCATGCCAGACACTGCAGGAGTTTGCTGAGTTTGGGGACGAAAGAGATGAGGGGAGATTTTTTTTTTTTTTGTGCATTCAGCGGTGACAGGAAGGTTGCTGTGCTGGGGGAAACTCAGCAGCCAGCGCGCCGGACCATTCCCCCTGTCCACAGCCCACCCTGGCCACCTGCCAGTGGGTCTCAGACAAGACGAAGATTATTAACCAAAGGCCAGACGTACCAGTTGTGCTCTCCCCCTTCCTCCCCTTAAGTACCCAGCAGGGCTGGCTGTACCGCCAGTGCGCAGGAGCAGACATTGGGCTTGTTATCCAAAGGTTGCAGGTTCAATGCCTAGGGGGCATTCCATCTATCTATATAATTCTATGTACCAATAATTGTGGCACACATGGTTTTGTTAAAAACAATCATGATGAGGGATTTTTTTTTCTCAGAATAAATTTACTTCAATTACAGGTTGGATTTTTCTCATTTTTTCAGTTTGAGATTAAGCTAATCCACCAAACGGTGAATTTCTTATAACCCATTTTACTCATCTTTACCAGGGGTGCCAATATTTGTGGAGGGCACTGTATATACACACAACTATATACTATACATATAATGCTGTTGGCTATAGTTTGGCTCTGGCATACCATGTCTATGACAACGGTCAATAGAAAATCATTTGCCATGGCATGGTCCAGGGAAGGAAAGATTTTATCAACAGGACGCATTCTAGCAATCATATCCGGTTTGTCGGTGTTCTCACCCAACACATTGACCTGTATGAGCACGTTCTGGTGGACAGTGGAGTGAAAAGTAGGAGTGTGTATATCACAGGAGAGCATGAGGTTGTCTATGCTCTTTCAAATTGATGGAGGGGGTCACAGCAATGAGACATTGCAGCAATTGCATTACAAATCAAATTAAGGATTCCAATTAGGGAGAAAAACTAAAAAGATTGAATAAATTGGGTTTCAATTTTCTTTTCTTTTTTAAGAATAGCTGCATGGCTCCTGTTACCGTAGAGGCAGCTATTTAAATAAATTGGTTTATTCATTTATTCACAAGCGAGCAAACAACTAGAGAATTATTTATTCTGCATTGTTATATGAAAAAGGTGTAAAGAAGGAAGCTGGTAAATTTGCTATTCCTTTGCGCATATAATTCTGAGATATTCAACTGAAGCAGTACAGGTACACACCCATGCACAAATGCACATGCACACACACACACACACACACACACACATACATATGCACAGAGAGATCAGACACACGTTAAAAAAATATTTGCTCTCGATAGCTCTTTTGCTGGTCAACTGAAATGTGTCCAATCCAAACATTTGAAAATATTTTTAATACAAAGCTATGATCTTTCAAAATGAGCCAAGGAGATCCACCAGAGAAGATGAAATATAAGTGTATTTTTTTTCTCTCTGTTTTTAGCAGTTTATTTCTGGACAAATTCAAAGGCTAACTAGATAGCTCACTCACATTGGTCCAAAATCCTGTTTTATATAATCACTGCTGCCTTTTCAAATCTCTGGAGAGATTCTCAGAGCACTTCATGTCTACATTAAAGCCATGTAAAAAAAGGAACATTGTGTGCTTTAGATGAGTGGATAAACAATGCACACACATACATAAATACACACGCGCGGGCGTGCACACACAGCAGACATTGGCACATAAGATTGAGCTATTATTAAAAGAGGGCACAAGTCATCGTCAGCGCGCAGCAGGAAGAGTCATTGCTCTCAGCTACAGCAGCTTTTCACAGCCTGCTGTTCTGTTAACATGTGACTGGACAGGGGAGTGACTGTAGAATAATGGGTTCTCTCAGGCTCTCTAACACCCATTAAAGTTGGCTCACAAGATAAGATCAGCGACAGCATTGTATGATCGATCTGCTGCCAGCCGAGAGATAATGTGCCCAATTCTTTTTTGGTGTTTAGCAGACATCTGATACGAGTCAACTTACATTTAATATATTAGAATATGTATTTATGTATTCATTGGTTTATTTATGTTTTGTTAAGGACTTTCCCTTGGGAGAAATAGCAAGGCCTTTTCTGGGATTTGAAGTCCACTTCAAACTATCAAGCCCCAAGTTCTTAGCAAAGGTGTCAAATAAAAATATAAATACCACAATGTCTACTTTTGTTCTCTAAAGGCAAGTGTGTAGTTGTGCAGACCAGGGATGTGTATTGTTTACAAATCCAAATACTCACTAAATGAAGCTTTTCTTTTACACTCCACTTCCAAAATGTATTTAAGTATGGAACTTCAGCATTAAGCAAATTTGTGCCACTTTTTTATAGATGCAATTGAGGCAGGAACTGTAAAACATAGCATTTCAGTCATGATTTTCTAGTGTATGCTTAACCAATTAATTGGTATTAATTGTATATACTACATTCAGAAAAGATCCACAATCATTTGTTCAAATGAGCCCAAAAGGTTAAAAATGTTTGCTACATTGCCTTCATCAGTGAAATGGTGTTGTGTGTTGATGGCAGAATTAGTTATACTCAACCATCTCTACAGCCGCACTACAGGTGTACAGGCTAATTAGTGAGGAAATGTCAAACCTATTTCAAAATTAATAATTCCACATAAAATATCCAGTGGAATATTTATTTATTTTCTATTTCAAGACCCATTAAATGTGTGCCATATGCATTTTCTATATTTATTTGCAATTGTGACCAACCTTTTTGATCGGAAAGTACTGGTCTAGGCGATACCTGGACACTGTCGCCATGTACGCCCCAACCGACAGCGATATCGGGTCGGTAAGACAAACGCGCCGAGATTCGCTGGCTTGTTTCTCTCTCAGAGAGATCCTTCAACACCACTGATACCCTCACGTTCACCAGCCTCCATCACACGCAGCCCGTGGGGACTGCAGCTCCCTTCAGGCGCAACAGCTGATTGCGCAGATAAGGCCTCGGCCGTGGAACACCGCAACGGCAGGGGAAACCACACCCCCAAATGCACGCGCCGTCGTATGAACTGGGAGCAGGGTCTCCATACTGCGAGCCGATTGGACGGATAACATGACGCCCCAGTTATAAGATTGGAAACAGTCACTGCCACTGTGCCCCTTCCCCACTCTGATCTCCTCAAGAACCGAGCCAGTCCGACAGCTGATTGCAGAGATAAGGCTTCAGCTATAAGCCTCTGCACTGAACACCCCTCACTCCGCACACACACCACTGTGCTATCAGGTCTGTTGTATAGCTCTGACTACTATATAACAGTAGGCCATAGCAGACGAGAGCAAGGCCCTTTCTGCCAAATACAGCTGGCTCTGCAGGAGGCCTAACTTGTGGAATCTACTGAATTGCATTTGCTTCACTGTATCAAGTTGAAGACATTGCTCTTTGTCTGCCTGCCTGGGTGGATGGCAAACATTGTGTGTGTGTGTGTGTGTGTGTGTGTGTGTGTGTATGGCTGGGAGAGAATACACCAAAAAACAATATACTTATGCCGCTTTTCCGTAGCCGGTGTATACGACCCGATCCGTACCGAGTTGAACAGACCCGCGATCTCCGCGCGGTTCGGTTTAATTTCCATAGAACAGTGCAAAGGCGTGGTTTGAGCGTCGCATCGCATAGCAGCCGCCGCTACACAACACAGTCCGGATAGAGCAGCGCGCTTCTGTCCTGCTTTTCATGCTATGGCTCAGGTTTACTCGGGTATACCCGCTTGGAATGATGTGGAAAAGGACACGGGCCGTTGGCTCGCCACGAGTCTGCACTGTAGTGGAAAAGCGGCAATTTATAGATGTGTGTATATACACTGCCTGGCCAAAAAAAAATAATCGCCATTGCACCCGTCACACAACGAATGCGCGCCGTGATCAAAGCTAAAGGTGCTAAAGCTTTTTTTTTGGCCAGGCAGTGTACATAAACACCTGGACATGTGGTGGCAAACCAATAAAGTCTACCCACTGAGTGCATCTCAGACATGTTTCAGCCTGAATTCTGTTACTCTACACCTCCCTGCTAGTCCTGCAATTCTTCAAATAGACCTATAACACACACCGACGTTTGGAGTGTCACGTATGAGAAGAAAAAAAATAAAGGGAGACTTCACAAAATAATACAAAGTTGTTGAATAAAAGAGACACACATACTTAAGAGGTATATAGATTCAAAGCAGAACACTGAAAATAGTAAAAAATATATATATATTTCTGCTTGAACCATTATGTCACTGTTAATAATTAATCTTACTTAAAAATTAGCTGTTTTTTGAAATTCTGTTCTCCTGCATTATTATTTTTACAGCGGATAGTATTATCCAGTATGATTTACGGTGCCGAGATTCTTGCACATGATCCATTTATACAGATGGAGCGTGCAATCTTGTGGTGAGAGATCTCAACCGCTGCTCAAAACTGCCGTCTCAACAATAATATATCTCAGGCCAGGCAGTGGATGCATTACACAGCAGCACTTAAAGGTATTCTGTCATTTGCACGCGTTACAATCGTTCATTTCCAGCATCTGTCTTCGATTTACTCCTAAATGAGTCAAAATATAAAACGGTATCTGGATTGTTTAATGTTTATTTATTTACAATCGGTCTAACTTTTTTCTTACTGTCACGATAACAGAGGTTATGCAATATTAATATGTGTAACAGTCAGGTCACATTTGGGTATTAACCATCCGCCTCGCTTGTTTCCACATAAGAATAAGATCATTGTTGGTGTGCTTCTGCTTGCATAAGCTTCAATGGCTATATTTACCCAACCTGCTATTGGCTGCACTATAGTTGGATTTTCTTCTGTGTATATATATATATATATATATATATATATACAGTATGAGCAGACCATTTAGTGAAAAAAGGTTTTACAAGAGCAGATAGTTCTGGGTACCATATGGAATGGTATGTTATGTATTGTTCATTAGATGGTAAGCAGCATGTACGGCAGAGCAAGGCTGCAGTAGTGGCTCCAGACCCCAGCCTTTAGCCTGTGCAGAATTACCGGCGGTAAGTGACAGCCGGCATATGGCTGTTGAGAACATGACAAACGAGCCGGTAGCAGCCTGTGCGGGTCCTCTTTACGGGTGACGGAGCGGCGATATTAAATACTGTGCAGACCTCTCCACAGGAGTAATACATATCCGGTCAACTATGTAAGGGCCTGCAGTGTTTCGTGATTTTGGGCATGCGCAGCAGAATGCATCTTGGGCCACAAAGAGCTGGAGGAAGCATGCGAGATGGGGAGGGCCAGTGAGAGAGAGATGTACTGGGATTTAATGCCTTGCTTTCCAGAGGCGTATTGTCACTCTTAATTTTATAGGAGGCCGCAAATCTGTGTCTGGAACCACCATGGAAAAAAACACAAGTGAAAAATCCTCTTAGTATACATTAGAGAACAGACTGGTCTCAGCCATCTGTCAAGCTACTTTAATTGAATTTATTTTCTCGTGTGCATATTCCATTTTCCCTGCTGCGTGTGGCTGCCATGTTGGAGCAGCGCCAATGCTAAGGACACGGCTACCCTGATATGTGCTTGAGTGGGACAACAACTTATTTAAGCCAAACGTGAATTAACTGATATCTTTGATAAGGTTCTCGTAACGAAACCCTTAAATGCTTCCTCTGGACACTGCATTGCATTCTGCTGCAAAAACCAGTGTAATTCTCATCAACACCTTCAGACCTATGTTAGTTTTTGTTTTTTAAACTAAAAAAAAAAATTCAGCGACTATTTCTTATTCTAAGTATGTAAAAACAAAATGTTCTGAACTAGAAACTAAATAATTTTCCTGCAGGCAGTGCAACCGTATTCTGGGAGAGATGTATTACAAGTCATTGTTGAGTGCTCCCCTGCGGGATTGAACACAGATGGCAGTGAACTTTGACCCCGCTGAAATTGTGTCGGCAGCACTGCCGCTCTCTGTACAGATAAGAGCTCCACCGCCATTCAATCCCAGTGCACTTGGGGGTCGAAGTTGGCTTTTTTTTTTAACCAACATTGGGAAAATCGATGCTGTTCTCAGGCCCATGCGGTGGAGGATATTACATCCGCAGACATGGATCGCATCACGAGTTGCTTGGCGGCATGAACCTTTTCCCTCTCTTTCCCCACTCCCTCTTTCTGGTTTTCTGTTGTTTAGTCACAGATTTTAACTGGACAGTTGGAGGATCATACCGGCGCATTCCACAAAGCGCTGCTTTTGTACCCTAAAGCAAGATTCGTAGCATAAATTGCTCCAGTTGATTTCTTGCCTGGATAATGTGCAAACTGCGCGTACGACAATAAGGGCCGATAAATAAATGAGGAAATTACTAGCATATTCTAGCATGACGCAGGATCTTGTAAATGAATACCCTGTTCTTGATAACAAAGGGGAATGATGTATTAATAATGAGAAACTTGATCCGATGTTAACTTCCACGGTCTCCTCTCATCGGACCGTGGCGGGGTGAAGCACAGTGACGACCTCGCCGTTTAACCAGGGGGGTGACCACGCTGGCCCCCGTGATCTGCTGACACGGCCCATTCCCGCCGTGGAATCCTCTGCTCATTAAAAGATACGGTGTCAGCAAAGCTCCTTTATCGATCCCCCTTTTAGACCGAAACGTTAATTATACATTACACGGTTCAAACCAAGAAAGCAGCGCGCTCCGGTTTGCTGAAGGCAGAAAATTTGATTGAACTGAACTCAAACGGCGTGACGCATCAGGGTCCGGGGAATGGATTTAATTTTGTATTTTATTTATTAAAAGCAAAGCCATCTCTGTCGGAAAGGCACGAGGGCAGAGGTCAAGTTGGCCCACCTCTTAAAAAGGCTTGAACCCCATTTATAAAAATTCCAGTGACCTTTTCTATCCGTGAATACTGAGCAGCATAAGAAACATGAAATTCGTATCAGGAAAAAAAAACATGCAAGATTGCGCCAAGTGCGCTGATGGTTGAATGAATGGAGAATGAATGGATGGAGATGGATAATTAAATTTTACTCATTAACATGCGATTAACTATAGGGTCGTCTGCTCCGAGAGTGACTCGATGGTAGCTGGTTTCTGGCGACAAGGTTCGTAGACCTGTCTCTAATGCACATCACAGCGGTATTGTTGCATTGATAATCACGGTATATTAGTTCCTCTCTGCATCTTTCGTTCTTGAGAGGCTCTCGTGGTGGGGCGAGGTACAGCGAACTGGCTAAATCACTTCATTACCTGCGCCTGTTCATGAGCTGACGTAGCGTTTTAGCAATACAATCATTCAAGACTGTCACAATTTGGCCCGCTAAAATTGTGGGAGGATCACATTCAGGGAGAAAGCCTTCTATTCAATATCCAAAATCAGTACGAATAATCTCTTCGCTTCATTCTACTTCTAACGTGTGTAAAATAACAAAGTTTTGTTTGACGCACAGCACTCGCGCTCTTAAAGCATGCAGATGAATTCAAAAAATGTACAGCGCTCCAGAGAGTGGTGTGTATTCATCGAGACAAAAGAAGCCAGTGAATAATTCATCACACTGTGTAAGCTGCAGAAGTTGCATATTATCCTCCGCATAGTGTATCATTGCTCCCTTGACTCAAATTGAAGTGGATTCTAAAGGACATTTGTCATGATGAATTGCTCCCATTCCTAAATTTAAACAGTAGCGAATATAGCTTTCATAAAATAAAATATCCGGCATGGATTAATTCATCGTAGACACAGTAATGACGCACAAACGACTCACTTCGCTATGCCAAAGGAAGACAGGAGGCATACATCAGCCATATTAGATGAGAAATTCTGATATACAAAGGAGCACTGCCATTTTCCTAAATAAGAACGTGACGATAATGCGAAGAGGCCATCTTGGCTCTTAATTTTGCTAATGATAAACTTAATTTTATGGGGCACTTCACACACTTCAAAAGCAACCTGACCTTTTACAGCAATCTAGTCATTTCACAATTCATGTTTACCCCATCCCCCGTTTTCTTAAATGTGGAATGCAGCAGCGGCCTTATAAGGCTCATCTTCTCTTCATTCCGTCCATCAGCTGAGCTGCGCAGCCATTGTGTCTGAGAACTGCGCAGTGCTGCTGGTGCAGGTAGACTGTATACACCCAATCAGCAAAGTAGTCGATCCTTTGAGAACAGCCAACCCTGCCAACCAAAACTCTCCCTCCATGAGGGCCATTAATAGCCAATCACATTTCACCCTGTGGGACACATGGTCAGAGCGAGCCCTGGCACTGCGAGCACTCCAGAGGGGAAAGGGGAGCAGACGACACGTTTAGTTCCGAAATGCAACGCACTCGCCTAGTTTTACTTTCAAATTATGCTAAAATCACTGTGAAAAATGCTGAAAAACCCAGCACAGCAGCTGTCATTGAATTGTGTGAGATTGGGGAACCCAGGCATGTGACTGATATCGCTCCAGAACGTGCGAGTCTCGTGCTTGATGCTATTCAAATCCAGACCTGAGGGCGTGTCACGGCTAGCGCTTTAACTGGATGTGCCACCTAGAGGAAAATAAATACCCTGTTTATTTAGCCTATTTTTTTTACTTTTCTTTGACCAGGTAAGTCTGTTGGGATCAAGGATATTCTTTTTCGAGAGAGACTTGACCAAAATGGCAGCATTTCAAAGAAGACAAACGGAACATAAAAGGCAAGGCGGTGTGAGATTAGAGATGCGGAAGAGTTTTGCTGTGGCTATATACAGTGCCCTCCACTATTATTGGCACCTCTGGTAAAGATGAGTAAAAGGGTTATAAAAAATTCACCGTTTGGTGAATAACTTAAGGGTTTCTTCTCCTGACTTATTTTTCTATTGAGTTCAATAGGAAAATTTGTCAGGAGAAACAACCCTTAAAGTGATCCATCCATATCTACTGCATATCTGGCAGCAGAGTGATGGTTTAAGGCTTGTTTGATACATCAGACCCTTGATGACTTAGAGCCATTTAGCCAACCATGTATTTCATACTGTTCCAGTGTAATTTACAGCTAAATCTAGTCCCACCCCCCAATTCCCATAGAGATCCATCCAAATGCAGAGACGTTATAGTATCGCTTGTAAGAGTACCAGAAAATAAGATCTCAAGAGTCTGTTGATGTTGTTGGGTCACAGACATCAGGCATGCAAAGGATTTGCGACCAAATATTAAAAATGACTGATTACTTTATTTTATATATAAATGCAAGGGTGCCAATAATTGTGGCACACATGGTTTTGTTAAAAAATAATTATTTCTTGAGCAATTTTTTTTTCTCATAATAAATTCACTTCAATTAAAGGTTGGATTTTTCTAATTTTTTCAGTGTGACATTAAGCTAATTCACCAAACCCTTTTTACTCATCTTTACCGTGGGTGCCAATCATAGTGGAGGGCACTTTTTATGATTATAACACCACATACTATACAGTAAAACATCAATATTGTCCCAGCTCATTCGTTAAAATGTATATGACTCGAGCTTTAGAATCATTTATGGTTATGAAGGTCTGCAATTTCAGAGTTTTTTGCAATGCATTCCAAGCAGAGGGAGCAGAAAACATGAAGCCCCTTTTCCCAAACTCAGTGCAAGTTCTGGGTACTGAGGTATGTAAAAAGTCCTGTGATCACAAACTGTTGTTTGCAAACATCGGTTTGATGTTTAAGTGAAGTATAAACTGAGGTAAAAAGGGAGCTGACCAGCCATTGCTTTATAAATGAAAGTGTGCCAATGAAGCAGACTATGGACAGTCAAGGAGGGCCAGTTCTCTTTTACAAAAAGAGTAAAATGATGTGCAATGTGATCTATAGTCTGAATTGAATCTTAATCCACCACGGTGAAGCGTGTAGTATATATACATGCGTAGTGAGGTGGTTCAGGCAATCATGTACAAAACATCACCGTAATCCAGTACTGGTATACAAAAAAGTGGCAGCAGCTAGTCTCTTTTTTGAATTAAAGGAAAAACAGGACTTGTTTCTGAAATAGAAACCTTACCTCACTCTTAATTTCTTAAACAGATTTTCAATGTGTGGTTTTGAGGTCAAGCTGCCCTCAAGTAAAACGCCCTGTGTCAGTTTTATGTTTACATTGAACTAATTTGCCCTATGGGACAGGCTAACTTTGCAAGCAGCACTTTGAGAGTACCACATATCGCTCGACGAGCACACGGAGTGTGCCAACAGGTCAAGTTGACCCAACAGCGGCTTTGGTATAAGGGTCATATACTTTTCAGCATAATGAGGAGTGCACAGGGTTCATATCTGCAGATCAGTGGAGAGGCGAAGAAACGGTAGATGGTGCACTCTCCTCCGCAAACATTTCAGGATATTAAAAAGCGGTTACAATACTGTATTGTGCATAAGAGACCGCTATCTTCTAAAATCGGATGCCTCTGAATAGTTTGCTTGTACCGTATTCCTGTAAGAAAGACTGCTTAAGTCTGACAGACAAGTTCAGTCACGCTTAACTGGAAACAATGGATTTTTTATTTTTGAATGGTTTCGCATGCATGTGTTTCATCTGATTCAATATGTTATGCAAGTTGCATTATTCATTATTTACCGTTACACCCCTCAGCTGAGCCCAGAGAATAAGTAGTATGTTTTTTCATTTAATCAGATTCATTTTTCATACCGAGACCAGACAGAATGACTATTTTTATTTTTTTCCTCAAAGGCTAGGCAGTAGCTCTAATCAAAAATGACATTCGGTATTGCCGTAACCCATTCTCACTGTGAGGTCTTTGTCAGAGCAATCACAGAGCCCTGCTTTAGAAACCGACAGTGAGTTGCCTTCCGGGACTCAAATATGCAACCTTCAGTTCAAGGGCCCAATGGCAAAACCAGTGCCACCCAGTACGACTGGGAGAGCGACGCTACATCTGCATCCTTCACTCGGCGCCAACGGCAGGCTATGAACCCTCTCCAAGGCACCGAGCTCAACGAACACCGTCTGCCATGTTAACATACCCCGTCATTCACACAGGCAATTATGTGGTTCTCGCCATGAAGGTTCGGTATGCTATTAAAGATAATGACTTAAATTTCATTAAGTTTGGGAAATGGTGTCGGCCCAGCTGGTTGTCATCGTGCTAAAGTGGGATTACTGGGCAGTGTCCACCTTCACATGCTTTTCAAAATTACTTTTAGAGAATCCATCCAAAAGTGTTGAGACTCGGCAAAGCTTTTTCAATACTAAGTTAGTATTCCATAATGTAACCATTTTGTTAGTCTTATTTAAGGGAATTGTTTTCAAGGAACTTCAGATTATTAGAACTATAGTGCAATACAATAAAGAATGAAAAGTCTGAGGAAATATTTTATAATCTCAGACAACCAATATGCGGACTAGGTGCATCTACTGCATTGCATTACAATAGCTGCAGTGATGTATAGGAGCATCTATTCAATAGTGTGAGCAATCTTTGCAATGTGCCATGTGATCTGTATCATATCTCCTTTATGATGATGTGTAACCAGCTGGCAGAGGAGAAACTTATTCCAGTATCCAATGACTAATTAAATATTCTAATGCCACAAATCACTCTTACTAAATAAATAAATAAAAACAGAATTGCAGGCCTACAATTAAGATGTTTTGCGAGCATGTAAATGTTTAAGCACTTTTTGTGGACAAGACTCATGCAATTCCCCCTTTGATACAAGATACAGAAATATAAGCATACTATTGTTGAGCAAATTGCCTATTTGTTTCTGCTAGTCTACGGCTCTTTACCTCAACCGATGTACAGTTTAGCCACATTCGTCATATTAGCCTATTCTGTGTGACATGAAAGCCATCGCCATTTTCAGAGACATGCCTGTAAAATCTCACATCGCTCGTATATTATGGTTCTGTGTACTTATTGCCCATTGCATGTACACGCAGATCTTGACAACACGTGATGGATCTTGTGGTAAATAAAGAAGTGTGACAGTACACTGTTGAGTGATAAAGCATGCAGCAATCTGAACATCTGCCACCGTTTGATTTACAGAACGATTAATCAGCGTGTTTTCCCCCCCACTTCGAATCGCCATTATTTTCCGCTTGTAACGCGAACAGCAGAAAAGTAGCCTATGCCCTCAGACACTGTATCCACAGCCAACACAAAACAGACGCAAACCCTAACAGGCGTGTTCCAGCTCCGTTCGCCCATCCTGGTGACAGCTGCCTCCTTATTTAGGCACCCATAGAAGCAAGCGTACGGAAGCAGGAGTTTGCCACCGACTGTCTGACCAGCCAGTAGTTCCCCCAGGCTGGTCATTTGAACACATAACTATCTGTACATCCAACTGTAGGCAGCCTAGGTGCCACCAGTGATGACACGCCTTTCTTACTGACTTTTGCTTTGGTAGGCCTACCTTTAAATGAAATAATTTAGGCCAACGTTTAAACAATGCGAATTTGGCGATCGTTATTTTCCAGAAATGTTAATCTGAAATTATGATTTTGTCAACGTTACAGTACCCTAGTGATATCCTATTTTATTGTAGTGCGTCAGATCTACGGTCACTCACCAAGACATCTGTCCAACTCCCCACAAGTTCTTCTCAGAGCACATCTCAATCTCCTGCCGATCCGCGTTAATCATCTTCCTCCTCCCCGGTACCAGAATTGTAAGGCTGTGGTCATTGCGTCTATAATTAATTGTATATTCAGCTTCACTGGTCTCCATTGTGGGATCCATCTTCCTAAATTGATGGTCGGTGCGCTGTCGACAATCTCACTCTCGAGAATCTCTTGCTACTTCACCTCCGGGTTTTTCACCCCAATCAGCTTTTTGAGGTGGGCATGGCTAACGACATCAAAATCAAGGCCATGTGCGATAAGCTTTTTTTTTAATGCATGAAATACATTTCCTTTTGTTGTAGGGAAACCTTACCTAGAGAATTGAGTAGATGGGGCACAGAGTTGTTATTTTCTCCTCAGTACTGGGCGAGTGGCATAAGAAAGCAAAGGAACCTTCATGTATTGCTTCCCATTCGGCTCAAATGAGCCCAGTAAAGTTTGCCCAGTCCTGCAGATGTTACTGCTCTGCCTGTCATTCTGCAGTGTGGGATAGGCCATAGCCCATAGGTGATAGCGATAGCATAGCAGTGTTTGTGGTGTGCAGCCAGGAGATTGACGCCTACAGTTAACGGGAAAAACAGAATCCACATTCTGACCCCCGATTCTCCTGCCCAGTCCCTGCACTGACAGGAATATAGCCTCCCTCTGAACCATCAGTGACACCATTCTTTCTCCTCAGTGCAAAAACACTGTTTTATCACAGTATCTATTTGGAAAGAGCAGATATAAAAACCCACATCTTTATATATAGCCCAGGCTAGACCAACAGAACAGCAAAAAGGGTGACTGTGCGTGGGAAGCCTATTTTAATAACCCGCTCACCGATGCATTACCCACTTCTGACTTTTTTTTTTTGGTATCTTTTGAAGCCAATTTGTTACTTGAGTCCAAACTCAAGAAGTTATTGGAGAATACTGTGAGAGGGTCCGCAACCTACAGTCCAAGTCTGAGTAATCAAATGAAATGCAAGTAACAGTAGGTTAAAAAGAGCCGCAATATGCTGGCCAGAAACAGTCACAAAGCCTGATTTTAAGAATTCTTCAGGAAATGTAATTAAAGTGTAACCATGGATGTACTTGAAATACGGTAGGCATCTGAAAAGCAATGTGTTCTCGGTTTAAAAAGGAAGCATTTGCTAGGTACAGTTTAAGACAGGGAAAATTGGCAGACTGACCCGATAGTTCACAACAGGACACAATTGGCTTGGTCTATCAGGGGGGGGGGGGGGGGGGAAGAGTATAAATTTGCCAGGGTCCCTCAGAGAAAAGTTAAATTAGCTCCTCCCACTGACGCCTCATTGGTTCACAGGCAACCAGTTGTCATGAGGGTATTTTTAAATGCATTTATTGAATTTTTATAAAGACAGACTTAAATGATCAATGTCAGCACAAGAAATGACAGAACAAGTATAAATCCTTATTGTCATTTACTTTGCATGCATCTCAGTTCAGAATTGAGAATGCAACGAAAGAGACAGGAAAAAAATAAATAAATAAAAAAGACACCTTAAAACTAGATTTTATCCACAACATTTTATTTTGGACATTACCATAGCTAGACGCAACTTTGGAGACAGAATTTCGGTACAGAGTAGTATTGTTCACCTTGGTTTTGCATTGTTGCCATTTTATCTCAAGTGGAGTGACGCGGTTTGGTCCGATAAACATTGCTCAGATGTACTGGTTGCCCTCTTCCCTTGCTGTACCTCCATTGATAACGTAAAATGTACAACACATGCACAGCCATATACCTGGATACATCAGGGTAAGACGACAGTCAAAGAGACCCACATTATCAGTATTATGGTTGTTGTTTTTTTTGTTTTGTTTTTCTTTCCTTTTTTAATTTTTTTTAATTTTTATATATATACTTTTTGTTTTGAAACACTCATAACTAATATGGCTATTTTACAGATATGCACCAAAGGGCCAACACTGCTCCTATAAAGATAGAGCACAATATTACCATATTTACAACTTTATTTACAGACCTTCTGCTGAGGAGGGGAAGGAAAAGAATACACTAAAATACACAAGAGGGAGGGTTATAATCTTCTGTTCAAGGCTGTACACGTTTTAAATATAAAACAAAATATTTATTCATTTACAGATAGCTGCAACACATAGCTTATTGCCAATGCCCTTTAAAATATATGCCTTATTTGTGTCTTCTTTCATGATCTTTTAGTGTGGTTCACAACTTAAAAACCTTACTTGTAACTGGCCCTTCCCTCCTTCACCAAAGTGCTCACACCTAAGTTAACACGCGTCACCGTTTTAAATCAGTGGGTCGATAAGGATTTTTAAAAAGGAGGAGCTTCGATCGGCCGGACGTGACCCGGTCATTAAGGGACCTCGACCGCACCGGCCAAACTGGAACCCGGGTCCCTCTCTCCACCCCACCCCTCTCGATTTAAAATGTGTACCCTAGAGGACGAGAGTGGAAGCCAAGGGCACAGAAAAAGGAGGCACATGTCCGTAAAAGTCATAAATTAAAACTCATTAAAACTCAATTCAAGAACGGGTGACGAATTTGGATCTTGCAGACGTGACATCTGCTTAAAATCAGGAATCGTTACCACATCTAATCACAGAAGATATACCCTGTTTTAGGAACACAAGTATGATTTTCACTTGATTATCCTGTTACACTGTTTGTGTACTGAAAAATAATATAAACCCACTGTTAAATAAAGACAATAAGAACAGGTAGACCTTTGTGTATCAGGCAGTTAAGACAAAAAAAAATAAAAACATTTTTAAAAACTTCAAACTCTGATTAGATTTTAAAATCGAATGAAAGATTGTCAGTGTGCAATATAATTAACAGCACTTTTCAGACTCCAGTCTCATCCACCAGGTTAAAATGCTGATATATAAAAATTATTTTAAAGGAAATAAGTATTTGTATTTTTTCTCTTATTTAAATTGGTCATAAGACTTAGACATAACAGTTTAAGACTGAACAACGAGGGGCTAAAAACAAGATCAGTGCATCTGCTTGTGGCGGAATACGAGTCGTCCAATCCAAGGCCTTCCTGTGGTCATATCACTCTTATTGCTCTGATTCTCTGTCATCGACTTATCTTCCTGCCTAATACATTCCACAAATAACCAGTATTACACCTGGCTGTAAGCACTTGCTCAGAAGCTAATACAAGTGCGGCTTTCTCATTCCTTTTCGATTCATCTACATTATTCAACAAGTTCAACCGATTTTCGCCCAACCTCAAATGACCATCCCTTTAAATGTGGTTTACAGAAGAAAAGGTAGTAAAAGTGCTGATAAAAAACCTGAACCTGAATCAATCTAAATAAAGGACTAAAAAAAAAGTAAAATAAAACTAGCAGCATGCACCTGTTCATGAACTGTAAACCAACCAAACAAAATAAAAATCCCGTCAGGGAGAATTAAGACAACAGAAGAGTGGGCTTCGGTAACGGTGTGTACAGACTCAGAGGTTGTTCGTAGCCACTGGAAGAATGGCGCAGGTGAATAAGAGTACAGTATGCTACAGATGTGGTGGGCGGGTGGGGAGGCATGTGACCTGTGATCATATGACCTGACAGCAGCTAGCCTGGCTGGGGGGGCAGAGAAGCCCCTCCTTGGGGCTGCGCTGGATGTTCACAGAGATGGTCTTGTCACTGAGAGGTAGCTGCAGGACCTTGTTTTTCAGGTTCATGCTGTTGGTCCGGGCCAAGTCCAGTTCGTTAAGCGTAGAGGCCGATTGGTTGGGGCCGGACTTGGGGGCGGGGCCTCCGAGCCCAGCGGAGGCCAGCAGCGAGACCTTGTCCAGGCTCCCGGTGGAGCCCCCGATGCACATCCTCCATGAGGACCTCTCCTGCACCCGGATGTTGGAGAAGCACTGGGGGTCCATGATGAACCTGCTCAGCCCTCCGCCTCCGCCTCCTCCTCCTCCTCCTCCCCCAACCCCGCCCCCAGAGCCAGTCCCACCCCCACCCCCACCCCCGCCGCCCGCCAGATGGTGGAACTGGGAGCTGAGGCAGAGGCTCATGAGTTTGAGGCTCTCCACCAGACCCCCGGCGGTCTTGGCGGAGCTGCGTGTGGAGCCCGCCGTGTGGTTGGTGCTCCCGCTGGAGCAGCTGGAGGGGCTGCCTTGTCCTTTGCCGCCTTCTCCGCTTCCTCCCCCTCCCCCGCCGCCGCTGCCTCCACCCCCGCCCCCTCCTCCCCCGGGGGGGCTGCCCTTGTCCGGCCCTGGGTTACCCCCCTCTCCAGGCGGCTTCCCCTGCCCGCCCCCTCCCCCCCCGCCCCCGGGACTGCCCGGCGGCCCCTCGCTGCTGTCCCTCCGGTTCCAGCCGTAGGCGAAGCTGGCGTCCTTGTCCAGGCGACGGCGGTGGCTCTCCGAGTCGTCGTCGCTGGTCTCAGAGCTGGAGCAGCTGGAGCCGCGGCCCTGGCTTTTCCGCCGGTGGTATCGCTTGTGCACGGTGCCCGGCGACGACATGTTCATCTTCAGCCGGCTCAGCTTGGGCGGCAGGCCCTCGTCCATGTCGAAGTCGTCGTCCGACTCGCCCTCCTCCTCGAAGATCTGGTTGAGCACGGGGGCGCTCTTGCGCGACGTCAGCCGGTTGGTGACGCTGGCGGGCTTACGGCGGAGCACCACCTGCGTGAGCAGGGGCGACGGCTCCTGCTCCTCTTCTTCCTCCTCGTCCTCTTCCACTCTGAACAGGCACGTGCGCTGCTTGCCGGAGGCGGCGGGGGCGGCGGCCGGGGCGGGCTTGAGCGGGTTGGAGGGGGCGGCGGCCATGCCCAGCGAGGGCAGGGTCAGGGACAGAAGGGATGGTTCGCTGGGCTCCTCCCTCCTCCCCAGGTCCAGAAGGCCTTTGTTGCGGTGGCCGTTCAGCAGGTTCTCGGCGCTGCGGGCGGGTGACTGCGGACCCCCCGCGTGGGACATGGACGGGCCGGCCAGGCTGTCCTCGATGTCCTGGTGCATGTCGATCTTCGTAGGCCAGGACTGCCTGCAAGCACCAGCAAAATAAAGGATCAGGTTTTGATCGACACTTATTCAACCCTGACCAAATCAGAGAAGCACAGGGATCAAACAACGAAGAACATCCAGGTTAACGCAAAAAAATGCATGTGCATGGGAATGAATACTACCCCAGATTAGCAAAACCAACTTTGTTCTTGCATCGTTTTGCAACTCATACCCTAAAGACATACTTCAGGGCATGTTCTCAAAGAGCAGACCGACTCCTGATCCAGTGGCAAAGTTACCACATGATTAGAGACCGTTTTTGTTTGCCCGGAACGACAATCAACAATCATTTTGTTTGCCTGGAACAGCAATCTTAGACAAAAACGTCTGGAGCCAAGGGCATAAGGCCACTGTGAATCACGAAGGACAACAGCGGGCAGATGGCCGTCGGAGGGTTGTTTTTCCTGCCTGTTTTCATTTCTTTTGTGTATTCCTTTTCTAAAAGCGCTGTGAAGATTGTTCAACGCGTCAGTTCAGAAGCAGGTTGACGCCAACGCCTCAGTGGTGAAAATGAAGGTGTAGAAAAATGGCGGCCAGCGGACTGGCGTCAGGCCAGGGACGGCGCGCGCGGAGGGGAGTGCAAAAAGCAGCGGCACCGGGATCGATCTTGCCATTCAATCCAAAACGCTCATTTTAGTTTTCCGTTTCCTCTCGCAGCGACAGGTCTAGTCAAGGGCTTTTGTGGTGCTTTTGTGGTGCTCCGATCCCTAAGAATTAAGGCGGGCTTTATGGCTTACCTGCGCTAGTTTCCCTAAACAATACACCCGCAAGAGCACAGCTCAACCCAGATTCAATCCCTCATCCACAACAATCCTCACCCTGAACACTCCCAGAGCCCATAAACCTTAGTGTTAAGAAATGAATTAGGTTAGGAAAACAGGCAGAGTAGATAGGAGGTAGCCATTTACGTTCTGGAGAAATGAAATATCAGCAACCAAGCTAATGCTCCCAGGCGAGCATCGGCCACTACATTTTACTGCAGTGGATTTAAAAATCTATTTATAATAGACATATTACAGATACAAGAAACCAATGTAAAAGAATAATCTTTTTTTATGAGAACGCTAGTACAAAAACATATCAACAGATCTGCTCTAGAGCTAGAGTAGTCACATTCAGATAGGCACGGAGGTTAAGGCCCACGCTTTTTAGATAAAGGTATGATATCCATTCGATATCCTTTCTACAAGTCAGTTCTATAAGCAAAGGGATCAGATAAACTGAACCCTATAACAAAGTTGACTATGGTGCAGTTTCCCACCAAAGTAACGCCTCGCCCGAGATTCGGACCCATGTCTCGTGTGCAGAAGGCAGCACATCAGAGGCACGTTGAACACATTCGGCTTCCCAGTCACGCAGGATAAGCTTGCTTTGCCCCTGAATGAAGCACCATACTCTGCCACGCTTCACGGAGACTGCATCCATCCTAAATTCCCCCAGTCACTTTACCCCATTTAATCCAAATTCACCCCATAAGTATTTTAGTTATGACAGAAATGTGAAGGCAGAAGCGGGGGAGAGCCAATGGGTCCTTCGCTTCCCACCCAATATTCAATAATCAGTTCCCACGATTGTACAATATGAATTCAAAATGGTCAAATAGGCCAAACAGGTTGCCCTCAATGGCGCAAATTGATTAGCCAGCGCTTCAACCTCACCTGAAGAAACGCAATAGTGCAGACTTCCTCCATCGCTATAATTACCGCATAGCCTTAAATTTGCCTGTCGTTGGGACTGATTAAGAGTCCTGGATAAGAAGTCATTAACAGTTTTGGTATGTTTAAAAAAACTATTACAATGCCTTGCAAGGCAGTCCACTGTAGTTACAAAATGAGTACAGTGCTTTGAAATGTAGTTCAGGTCTATAAATAGGTTAGCAAATCCTGGAAAAGCTGGTACTGGCCTACTGGAGATGAGAAATCCATCAGGACACACTGTGGTTAAATGCATGCAGATCACATAAAGGCAGGGAAGTCAGTCATTCTTAAATCTCCAGAAATCAGATGGCCTAATCCTGGCCAACAGCACATGGGTTTAATTTATTAACATAATACATTACTGCTACTGTTCTTATCCGTACTACTAATTAAGAGATTGTGAAGATGCCCTACACATCTGTCAGGGAGCCGCTGATCCTTGGTCTGCTGCACTGGTTCTTACTTTCTTTTTTTAACATTGTGACTCAAAAGAAAAAATTTTGTACCTTTCAGGAACTGGTAAAATACACATACGAGCTTAGCCTAGTGGTCTACAGACTCATTCCAAGACCCATCTCCTGAAACCCTTTTAGGTGCCTACCCATAGTTAAAGAAACCGGGTCAGTACCTGAACTGGGCCTTGATATTGCTGGGGCTGGACGAGCGGTTCTGAACCTCCTTCTCCTGCTTCTCCCTCAGGATCCTCTCGGCCAACAGGAAGTACGTTGCAGTGATGTGGTTGTACTTGTTTGTTTCCAGGGCGCTGGGGAGAGAGAGTATCCGGTGGTCAGTGCATTTTGGCGTCACACTCTCAGAGGTAATGCATGAGGTAACAGAAAGACACTTGTGGACTTCTAGATGGGCTTCGGGGGTACAACGTGAAGCGCGTTTCCAGGTTCCTCTGCCAGACAGGAAGCTCCAACACTGGTAAAAGTTTCAGAACTCACTACCAGTCACTGGTTTCAGGAATAACACTTTAATGAGCAAACAAACAAATGAAAAGAGGCCCTGAAGGCCAAGTTCTGTTGCCCCGAAAAGAGGGAGGACGAAACTGGAGGGGCCGCCTTGTCCTTTGCCGCCTTCTCAGCTAATGCGCAAACAGCCCGTTCTCCTATTTAACGTTCCCGAAAATGGCGATGCGCTTCAGAAACAATTGCTTATTCATGCACTGTGGGGCTTGAAAATGGGCCGAGGTGATTGAAGCGAACTTGCGCTTTACAGCCTCTTTGCTCTTATTTTGGCTCGAATGCCTGGGATGTTTCCCCAAAGGCAGGATAATGCCTCTCATTCGCCGTGAGCTTCGGGATGGGCTGAACGCTGCCCTCAGTCACCCCGAGGTATCACAGGGAATTAGAGAACGCAATAATCTAAACCCAGCGAGAACACATATGACTAATGCCCATTAGAAAAGCCCCTGGGTGGACAGAAGATACAAGCACAACAAGGGTGGAGGTACTGCGGGTTTGGAACTGTACATGTTACTACAAGGTCACAGGTTCAAAACCAAGTGGGAGAACACTCCTGAACAGAGCACTCGTGTAAAAAGTTCATATTTAGATGAACACTTCCTATGACCGCTTTCCTTGCACTTACATTTTACATTTACTCATATTAAGCTTTCATTTCATTCGTTTAATATGCTTTGACATTTACTGAAGTTACACAGGATACACAGCTGTGTTCCACCTGGGATTCAAACGAGCAACCCTTCGGTTAAGTGCCTTAAGCAATGACCCAATGCTGCTGCTCCTCCTAACTCAGGTTAAAAACCAGAGGGAGTGACAGTGCTGGGTTAGGTTGGGTCTTTAGGTCAGTTCTTACTCGATGATGGCCTCGCGGTCGGCGATGTCCCCCAGCACCATGCGCTGGATGATCCCGTTGTGCTCCTCCTCTGACAGGTTCTTGTGGGACACCAGCGGGGTGTTGTACTTGGTGGCAGGTGAGGGGTCGACACCCTGCAGCCAGGGATGGTTCTCGATCTCCTCCAGGGAGGCCCGGCGCTTGGGGTCCCTCTGCAGCATGCGACTTATCAGGCTGGAGGGCGAGGGCAGAGAGGAGAGCCTGGTCAGTCACAGCACCCTACTCCATTGCCGTGGAAACACAACCCTACCATTCCCGGGAATTCAAGAGACCACCTAAATGGATCCAACTGTATTTTACCTTTACTTAACTAGTTAGAGCAAATGAGCACTACATTACTTTCACAGTGACAATCTGGGGAACCAATGTAGGTAGGGAAAGCAAGCGATTGTGTAGACAAAGCTAATCAGGCGTGGTGGGGGGGGTGATTAGGTGGCTGGATATAGACGGTCGGCTACTTTGGGAATTTGACCATAACAGCCCCCGACTCCTTTCAATGGCATCAAGGACCGTTTAATGAACACAGTGAGTCAGCACCTGCAGGTGCATAACTAGCCTGAAGAATGACACCCCCTACATCACAGTGCCCTCCCCCAGGCCCATCAATACGTGGCATGTCACACGTTCACATGTACAAGGAATGCCGATGCTGTCCGATTTAAATATCCCATTATAGACCTAGCGCTTTCACTTTGGCTTCCGAGCCCTAAGGGTGACCCAAGAAGAAACCAGACTCCACCGTTAAAATCCCTGCGTCGCTAAGCCAAAAAATTATTCGGGCAGAGACAGTTACTCCAACTACACTGTGAGCCAACTTTAACGGAGTAGTCAAAGGAAGTCGTATGTTTCTCCCCGTAATTGCTACAAAACTACATGAACAATACGGGGGAAGATGTCGTGCACAAATTAAGTCACTTTTGATTAAGTCTGCTCTTCAATATTTCGACTGAGAACAATATTAATTAAATAGAGGCCAGTCACACAAAATATCCACTTTCAGGAACAACTCGATGCTCTTCCAGTCTTCCAGCAGTAATATCCAAAGGAGCCAGTCCACTTTACCTAACCTTCAGCAGTCAACTGACTCACAAACACCCGACGATAACAACCAGGTCATTAAGTCTGTCACTTTATTCTGAGGCTGCGGTAATTGCACGGTCTCTAGGCTTCTGGTTAAAGACGGTCGAGTGTTTTTCTCACGACAACCTTTTGAATGGTTGTCCCCCCCGTCAGGCTCCTGCTTTTCGTCAGGCCCTCCTCAGAAACTAAAATAAGCAGCTTGACAGACGAGTCCTCCCTGCCCAAAATAAAAATTGCGTCAAAGAGCTTTAACGTGGGGGGAGGGGAGTGTTTCTGTTCGTTTGGAACAATCAATCGCTGACAGGACCCTGCAGCTCGACTCGAGGAGCGGTTCAAAGAGGCGCCGCCAGCCGGCCGGAGGCGCCAAGCCAAAACCATCAGTGGATGTTCAGATGGCAGAGAGACAGACGCAGTCCTCGTTACAGTAATGGTCTCGGTCAATAACACGCGTTTATGCTCAGTCAGAAAAAAAATGATTCACCGGAGGAGAAATAATGAATTTTAACTTTAACCTCAAAACAATCACAGGATACACTGATATTTCTACATTGCCGTATTCTTCTTGAGAACTATGGAACATTAAAGTTAGGAAATAAATCCTAGGCAAAGAGTGTCAAACTCAGCCAGTGTCTGCTGTTATTTGTGGTTCCTCTCAATCAGCAGCCAATTAAGGCCTTAAAATCAAGGTGTGTGGACTCTTTAGCCAATCAAAGACTCGCATGAATCACTGGCGCTGAAATACAGCAAAACCCAGCAGCCTTGCAGTCCTCTAGGACACTTGTGTATTAGCGCATCTCACATTCATAGCCCGTTAGCCTTCAGTGCAGTGTTGGTATGGCAATATTTTAATAAAACATACCGATAGACTGGTAGGACTCAACTAAGCAAGACAGAATACTGGTCAGTTATCAGAACTGCACTACACAGTAGGTAGGTGTGTGTGTGTATGTCCGTGCGCAAATGCATGGCAAGATTTGCCGTTACGCAACTATGATACGTCACTGATAAAAATTGAAGCGTTATGTTCTGTATGAATGATTTCACTTAGCCATTTAAATGTACTTTTTGTACCCAATGTACATTATGCTTCTGAATATGACACCTCTGTGGCTGAGGGTATCAGTCTCCTGTCACTTCACACAGCAGGGCCCTGTCAGGGTGAGGCTTTACGGAGCGGCACCCCCAGCCTATCTCCAGAATGGCAGAGCGCTGATAAGGGCCGTCCGCCTTTTTTAATAAGCTGCCTGTCAGCCCTCGTTACATGCGAGGCAGTGACTGGCAGCAGAGCCCACGCACTCTGCATTTAAACCCAGACCTCCGTCCAGCTCTACCTGAGCCCGGCCCTTTCCCATTCCTTCTAAGATGACCAACGTTCGCATGGTGACGAGCGCAAATTCGGGCCGGTTGTAACTATGGTTCAGACGCTCTGGGGGAAACGGGTGGCAGTATCAAAATATACCGACCAAATCCAAAGACTAACTAAGAGATATGAGAAATGCCTAAAATATCATCAGGCCCTATTTTAACAAACTAAAATAAGCAGCTTGACCGGCACAATGAACGGGGGTTGGAAGTGGTACCTCTCCACTGGTCACGGTAACCTCTGCTGATGTATGTCAATGGTAACTGTGACAATTAATTTGACGCAACAGCCCAGTGGTGAGACAGCGGTGCTTCAACCTACTTGCCACGGACTCATTTTACCCTCAATCTTTAGTCAGACAGGCAATTTTCTCTGCTCAATCTAGCCCTTCCAGAATGATGCAGCTTTGCTTGAATCTTCAAATGGAGTGGACCCACCAGGGCACTTGGAACCTTCCCCAGAACCATTCTCTGGCCAGGCCACAAGTTTCATTTA
Source organism: Ilyophis sp. 1 JC-2022 (assembly GCA_022702515.1). Lineage (NCBI taxonomy): Eukaryota > Metazoa > Chordata > Actinopteri > Anguilliformes > Synaphobranchidae > Ilyophis > Ilyophis sp. 1 JC-2022. The sequence continues at coordinate 52,109,479 of CM040395.1, read as the reverse complement.
TTTTTTTAAGAAAATTCTTATGATACTGGAAAATAGCCCTTTGAAGTAAAAAGCCTGCAGACCTAATTTCTTGGTTGCTCGGTCGACACACCTCAAGACCCCCGCTTCTCGGGTTTCCAAGCTCACTGAAGCGGTGGTGTGCTGGTACAGGCAACCCCCCTCCCCACCCCCCAGTGGTACGTCCCGGCAGTACATCGCTACTGCCCTGGGGGAGGTCGGAGGGCGTGTCCAGCTGGCCGGCTACCACAGCAACAGCCCTGCAGGCCGTGACGTGGCAAGAAGGGAGGGAAAGCCAAGCTGGCAAGGCAGAGTCTTCAGATTCTTGTGAAATAAAAGGGAAGGATTAATATCTGGAAAGTACTGGAATATTCTTCCTCCAAGGAGCCAAGCTTACGGGAAGAGCACTCATCGACATGCGCATGCGTAATTAATGAGCGCCCTGCCTCGGAGAAACGAAGACTGTCTAGTCGGGTAAACCCGCCCATGACCCAACCATTCATGGCTACATTACAGACATGCCATTAGCCAGACATTTATAACATGGGCTGCTGCTCTGAGAAGAGCATACCTAAAGGGACACTTTCGCTTTCCAAACGGATAAGCAAAAGGTCTGAATTTGGTCTGAACAGCTCTTCTCTGTTCTAAATTTCCCTTGAATCACAGTGGAGATCCTATTTCCGTGACTCGTTTGTTATGAGATGGTTGGGTCTGAATGGACCGAGCGTGAGGAACGCTGGCTCACCGCACGGCACGCCAGCCTGGAATTCCGGTCAGGAGACGACCTTCGTCGGACCACCCGCATCGGCCCCTTATCGGTTCCATAATCGCTGCCGCGTTAGCGGGATGGAAAGAATGCATTACGGATTGTACACGGACCGCCGCAGACGTCACGCGGGCAGGGGGGAGCGCGTCCGCGCCGGCCCTGAGAAAGCAGGAGGGATCGCTCTTCGAGAGCGCCGGCGGCGCTCTGACGCAAAGCAGGCTCTCCGCGGGTCTGCTCTGCCCAGCGCACTGGGGAGGCTCCGGTTTAAAATTTCATTAGGAGATATCCTACTGTCAACAACAGAAACAACAGCTCCGTGCTGGAACATTCCTGGGAATTCAGCGCAAGGGCGGTACATTAACCACACTGAATTATTAAGGTTTGAGAGAAAATCCATTTTCATTAAGTAGAGTGCTCTGCGATGAACTGGGTGTGCATTTGCATATTCTTACAAATTTAGGAGACATAAATTCAACACGCCAGACATCTGGGACGGGAGAGAAGCAGAAGAATAAACACAAAAATACATTTGAAGAAAGCAAATAATGAGCCCTTGAAAATTTGCATCTCACTTTTAGGTGAGGGACAAAGTCTCCTCACAGCGGGATGCAAAAAATGTTTTGGAGGTTTACATCAAAGCGGCTTTCCCCTAATTGGCTGTTAAGCAGGCTGACCTTCAAGTAGCTCTTCACTGACTGGCTGCTGTGGTTGGTGCTTTGAGGCAACGCTTCCCTGATTGGATTGAGGGGAGAAATCAGAAGAGACTCCACTGAGCTCAGCAACAAACAGCTCCTGAGGCCTCCAGTGGGAACGCTCACAGTACAGAGCGAGGTCAAACGCTTGCCAGCTGACAATTAGTAAAATACCCATAACCACCCACAACAGCGCCCGGTTTCACAGAGAATAGCATGCAGAGCTCAGGCGCTGACATATCTGCATGCTAATGGAAATCGGTTTTCCGTGTTACGGTTCAGTGACAGGGTTCACACGACTGTGCACTACTGGTACATCAATATCTGTCAAAACCAGCCCTGAAAGTGACAAAATTCTTCAATTTATGAATGTTTTGGAAAAGACAGGACCGCATCTAATGCATTCCACAGTGGGGGGGGGGGGGGAATAAATAAATAAAACCACAGCGTAAAAAGGCATCGCTGATTGATTATCACTCCAGCGGTTGAGCGGTTGTCAATGGCAGCTCTCTCAGTAAGTGCTGGCGTACGCTAGCATGGAAACAGGCTGGGCTGTAATGGAGGGCTGCAGCCAGCTCAGTGCCGAAAAACAAGGAAACCATGGCCACGGCACTGGCCTGGAAAGTTGCTGATGAGATGCTGCCAATGCCGACCGTTACGCTGGGCGGCGAACAATCGCGTAGAATTAAGCTCCGACGCCTAGAAGACCCGACGGGCGGTCAAAGGGTGGACACAAACCCTTAAAAGTAAAATGGAAAAAGCACGATTGACGAGGAATATTAGAGGGTATTAGAGTATTAGAGAGCAGGAGTGGCAAAGGTCAGTCTTAGGAGGGAATGCAACAGCTGGTGGTGCTTCTGTAACTCCAGTCAGCTTCCTGCTGAGTGCCAGGTTGAGGTGGAAGGGGCCTGGGCCTCTCCGTCAGCCTTGCGTCATGCTGGCTAGGCTATCAAAATCATGCAGCAACTGCACAGACATGCAGGCCGTCACACTAAAGCAGTAGTCCCCAACCCTGTTCCTGAAGATCTACCGTCCTGTAGGTTCACTCCAACCCTAACAAAGCACACCTCATTCAACAGCTAGAGATCTCATTGAACTGCTAATTAGTGGAATCAGGTGAGCCAAATTATGGATGCAATGAAAACCTACAGGACGGTAGGTCTCTGCTGGGAACAGGGTTGGGGACAGACGCACGAGACTGTGGCTCTGACAGTGGACAGAGAATAAGATCAAACCAACAGTTGGCTGCAGAACTGTGAGGCGTATGAACACACACCGGCCAAGTGAAATGTAGTCTATGCTGCAGCCAAAGAACCGCATCTCAAATGCAGTGCTGGTCTGACTAAGTCATCTTCCTCCAGAACACATTCGATTTTGAGCTGCTGTCATAAGCTGTGCAGAATTCAGCCAATCAGAGCTCAGAAGCATGAAGAAAGCGGGGACCTCTGACTGAGCTTGGAGACTGGGGCACATGTGCTCCCGCCCATCGTGTCAATCATAATCTAAGATGGAGCGACCAGACGGATGCAGTCTGATTGATGCCCACTTTAATTTCACGGAGCGCCTTCAAAACACCTCCACGGGGTCCACAAACGAAACGGTAACAAGCTCCGGTGGAAACGACGGAGGAGAGGAATGTCACGTCTGGACGGCGCGGATATAGAACTGTCAGTCACACGCTAACGAGATGCAAGCTGTCGCGGGATCGCGTATGCCCCGACGACCCATCGCCGGGGCGACGGCGGGATGACGAGAAACAGACGAACAAGAAAGATAGTCTTTCTCGCCGCTGAAAAAACAAAACAGAAACCGTGGGTCGAGAATAGCGTGTGGCGGTCGGCGCCGTTCCGGAGCTTTCCGGGCTGTTATGGCTTCCCTCACCCTTCAATAAATCCAGCCGGGTTTAATGTGCCGAGGCTAAGCCCATGATCTGCGCTGTTCTCCAGGCTTTCATAAATTCACTGGATGGAGATAAAGACGAGATGGCGCTATTCCAGACCGCGCACGTGCTTCAAAGGTCTGCAAAGGAACTGAAATAAGATGGTGTGCTCTCGCTCGGCTAGTCTGGCCTGTTCTCCAGATCTCGCTGGCCCCCTGATTACATAACCTAGTTCTGGCCTGGCCTTGACCTCCGTCTCCACAAATCATGAACACATAAACACAGTGGTGGGTACACCCCCTCTTTTACCTCGACAACCAAAAGAACAACCGTCGACAGATTCAAGTCAAGGACAGCAAAATGTTAAACTTCCTGGTAATGGAGACAGGCATACATCCCGGTTTTCCTGGGTAATGTTTCATAGACTTTTTACGGTGTTGTTAACCATCACAGATGTCAGAAGACGGAAGTCGATTACCCGGTGCTAATTGCAATGAACCAACACAATAACCAATAGCCGCCTCTCAATAAATCGCTAATTTGAATGGAAGCTATTGTATGGAAAATTCAATATGTTCTCTACGCTCCGTGATGGCCTGAATACTGGCCCGATGGCCTGAAAAGTGAGTGCAATGCGAACAGCCTGACAGAGAGGTGACCCTGAGTTAAAGGGCTTTGTTAAAATGCAATGTGTCTTTCAGAATGAACTGGAGACCGTGCCCTGCTAATGCATGCAGTGCTCTGCTAACGCACGCAATGTAAACAACCAACAGACTGAAATGATTGAGCACCGTTTCCCCCTGGCACCAGAACCCCCAGGAGCGTGGACAATCTGTACAGATCAGACAGGCCCGGGTCAAAGCCTGTGCTATTTAGCATATGAACTGCGTTTTTTTTATGGTATTCAGAACAGCACAAAAAACTGAAGGGATCCACTTGAACAGAAGGGTTTATTTTCCATAAATTCCCAGATGAGGCGTATTATTGTGCTGCGTTTGGATGAGGGAGCGGCAGTGTGTGGTAAAGTTGAAAGGTAAATAGGCTTAGCAAATGAGCCCCGTGAGGAGGAGAGTCTCCTTAGCGACTAGAATTGTCTGCGACTGTGTACCAGTGTGTCTGCACTGCGTGAGTGCACACGTAACCCCGTGCGTGAGAATGTGCGTGTGGCTTGTGTTCAGTGCTTTCTGAATCTTGCGTGTTTCATGCATTGTGTGTGTGCGATTGCGAGGGTGCGTGCGTGCGCATGCCTTTATGTGCATGTGTGTGTGAATAAGGCTGACAGTGTGTGCGCGGGTGCAGGGCGTGGATTGGATTGGCTTACTCTTTGCAGCCCAGAGACACGTGTGAGGGTACAGTGTATTTGCAGTCCATGATCATGGTGAGCGTCTCACTGTCATTGGCCTCCTGGAAAGGAGGCTGCCCACAAACCAGCATGAAGAGGATTACCCCCAGGCTCCAAATATCTGTAGAGAAAGAGAGGGAATATAAATCACAAGAAAAAAAGAGAGAGAGCTTCAGTAAAGGCAAAAATCACTAACACCGAGGACTATTGTCCTCCAGTTTCCCCACAGTGCAATGTGTGCAAGCGCAGAGAGAGACTGCTCAAGTCATGGTTGTGGTGACAACAGGAAGAAAAAGAACCCTTGTGTAACATCCTGCTAGTGACGCCAAGGGCTGTACATTGCAGACGGTTACATGGTCTGTGGATATTACAGCATTGGCTATATTTAGGGGGCCATGATATGGAAATTCTGGGACCGATATCAATAACTCATATTTGACTGTCCATATTGGCAATGCCGAACCCTCCCTGTTTTATATCGTAGCACAACATGCAAACTGCCATCAAATTTCTACATTCATGGAAGAAGCAGATGAGCACAAATGTTAACTTAAGGAAACATTTTGTGAATATTTACTTGGATACTTATTGTCTACTTTATTAGTAAGCAGAGGCCTACTGAGTCAGTATGGCTTTGCCTGCGAGTTAAGCTTTTAAAAGTGGAAAATAATAATTAAGAGGATCAGATGACTATGATTAGAGCGTCTTGAACATGACGTTAATTTACAGTATCAGCAGCGCATGAAATGCATCGCCTCTGTGGCGCACGCGTGTTGCCTGACTGTATCGTCATATTGGCCATAAACGTGGCTTAGCGATAAGCTACTTTTTAAAGTCGGCCGGTGACAATGTGACCCCGATATTATTGTGCACCCCAATAGCCATTTCCTGTGGAATTTCACAGCAAAACTGCTGAACTAGGCTGCACAAGGTGCGACAGACGTGTGAGCAGCGCAGAGGAAGGCCACGCCCACGGGGACGCGGCTGAGGGGAGATGTCAGGTTCTGTTTGAGGGGAGAGCAGAGGCAGGAAGCTGTAAAAGCGCGTCCGGCGACCGGGGAAGAGAGCGCTGCGTGACTGCATCTCCGTTAGCGTGACCCGCTCCATCTCTCTACAGAGCGGAGACGGCCCGAGCGTTCGGGGCTGGGGCTGTCGTTGCGTCCGTGACAACCGCTGGCGCCGCAGCTGATCCAGCCCCGGGGGCCGGAGCCGGTCAGACCAATCGAACCCAGAGCGGAGAGCGATGAACGCAGGTGGAAGGGAGCGAGAAGGTATCCGCGCGCCGAGCCGTTCCCATGGAGACACGTGGCTTTAATCCTGAAGTCTGGCCGAGCGCTCGCGCTCCAAGGCCGGGAAAACAGCTTAAGCCCTTACTGGGGCAATTACGGACAATTACAGGACAGCCTCTGGTGGGAAATGTAAAAACTGTGCTACCAACATTAGCGGCTACCAACAAATTTACGACCAGAAAGATAATATACTTTACTGTGCACCATGTATAGAGTGAAAGCTACTGATAGTACACAGGTGTTGTCTCTTATCAGCTGGACAGAGAACATTCACCTGTCATGCTCCTGACTGTTGAACTCTTCCTGCTAAGATTAGAAATGCTGAACCAATGGTTCTTCGAAAACCCAAGTGAACAAAAATATTGTTGACTGTGCTTTAATTTAAATGCAACAATAATTTAAATTAAATTTCAATACGGACTGAATTATGTCTCGTCTTTGAATCTGTAATCTTGAATCTAAAACTTAGTCTTAGCCGTTCACAGTCCTGGGAAATCTTTGAAGTGCAGTATATGAAAATAAAATTGACCAAATGAATAAAAATCAAGAGTCAACGCCCCCCCCCAAATGTATCCCCCATCGCTGCCCATTTCTCACGAGCGCCCACTCAGTCAACACTGAATATGGACAGAGAGAGTCCACATGTCCGATACCCGTCACAACAAAGAGGTGTACGCTTGCGTCGCTACACCCTCAGAAACTGAGACGAGGTGCACTACATAAATCCCCGCCCGGGATGTGAACCCATCTGGGGCACGGGACCAGGCCTCGTCACCACTACCTCATGGCGTCCTCATTAATGACGCAGGTTAAACTGCTCCAGAGGTTAAGCTGTTATTTCCAAACAAATTAAATTGCAAATTCAACGGCTTTTACGGCTCCCGGGGGGAGCGGGCGTGGGTGGGTGGGGGTGAGTGTTGTTGCAGTTGACAGATTAGCGCTGGCTGCCTTGGGGGAGCGGTCCCAGCCTCCGATTCTGTCCCGGCGTGCCGCGGGGTAGGGGGGCTGCTCGACGTGTTCCCTGCGCATTCACGCACCAGAAAGCAGCGCTCATGAAATATTCATCACTGAAAAGGGGGGAGGGGAGCGGGGCAAGACACGGCTCACGCTATGTGGCGACGGTTGGTCGCGTCGTTCCACGGCCCGGGTCACGTGATCACAGGCGGTGGATGGGAGTGGCCTCCCGTGGAGGCGATTTGCGGTCAAATCCCCCTGCGGAGAGAGTGGCAGTGAGAGAAGGAGCTCACGGGAACTCAGGCCTATTTAAGAATGCTGTATGGAATCTGACTGCAGCAGAGGTGAGCTTCGGCGTCTGTATCCGCTGCCTCTCGCCTCTCCAATACAGCCCCTCAGGGAGCCATATTCTCAAGCCAGGCAGGAGCACAAGACCCAAGCGGCCGTCCTTACCAGTGCCTGCAGCATAACTGCTCCCAGGGCAGTGCTAGATCTGCTGCCACAACCCACGCCCGTCGGCATGATGTTAGCCTACCGCTTAATCATGCCAATCGGGCGCAGGAGTTCCCGTTTACCGCGGTAACGATCCTCCGCTACGGCCCTCCCTGCTGGCCTGCTAAATGTGCAACATTAATGTGAAGGGCATCGATCCACGCATCAACGGAACTTCACCCTGCGACAGCACGGCCCCGCCCTTCTCTTCCCCCGCCCTCCTTTCATGAAAGCGCGCAAGGCGCGCTGTGGAGGAAATGGCGGCTTGCGTGAATCCGTGAACCCCCTGCTCGCACTCTTCATTCAGTCTCGTTTGCTTGGCAGGAGAACAAACAAAATTAACAAGACACTAATTAATGGGGCGCGAATGCCCCCATGAGGACGGCCTGTGGCGCCCTGCTCCGACCGCAGCAGAGGGCGTGGTTCGCAGGCGTTCGCCCGTATGTCCCGAGGGTCATGACCGGTGCGGTCAGGAAGTACAGAGCCCCCGCCGTTGGCACAGCGCCAGGCATCAGAGCCTCACCTCAGCTCCGCGACTGCATCCGCGCGCTTATTTCCGTCCCGTAAATCACAGGCCCGAAACGGCGCTCCGCCGCGATTTCACACCCTGGTGGGAGGTGTAACAGACAAACCCAATTAAAAAGGGTTTCTTTTTATAAATAAGGAACAGCTGAGAAGTGAGAATGAAATCATTCTCTTAATCTTTATAATAACCACTTGCAAGAACAACAAATATCACAGAGGAGTAGCCTAAATCGCAGCCTATCACTCCTATTCAAACAACAGACTCACAAAAAAATAAAAATAAAAAACCCCTGACTCAAATAAACCCGTTTCCCGGGCCACACGTTTTTGCCTGACCGGGTAAATCTTTGTGGCGGACTTCCTTAACGTTATGAAAATCCGACACGTTACTGGAACTAAATGACGCACAGCATTGGCCGCAGCCTGAGCGAGCAGGATCAGCGTTTGATATCCGAGCCTGCGTGAGGAGGCCGGCCTACTCCGCCCGGCCCATGGCTCGGACCGGCCCCCGAGCGAGCGGCTCGGACTGGCCCTCCGTGCACGGCGACAGGCGCTGACCCACTTTCCCATCCAACTGCTGTGAAGTGCTGCTCTCCCGTTCTCCGACACCCACAGCTGGCCGACTGCTCCGCCCGCCTCTGGGACTGAAGGCTTTCGCCAAAAAAAAAAAAAATTTAAACATCCCATTAAATTATGCCGACGGTCTGATTCACTTGGTGAGCTGTTGCCTAGTATGCAGGCTTATGGTTTAATATTTTGTGCTTTTTGGTGATGGGACAACACCCTAGGATCAGGCCCCGGGTGTCTAGATAGTGTGTGTGGTGAGGGGGCTTCACCTCTGACTGGAGGATACAGAAAAATCAATGCAGAGCCCTGTCAGGTGCATGAGGACACAGCCATCAGAATGTTGTTCGACATCATGACGTCCAAGCGCCAGGATCACAACAAAAATTTCAACATCACAACATCAACATGAAACTCAACGCGCCAAAACGTCAGTATCACATGAGTCACGATGTCAAAATCAGCATTACAACATCTAAAAATCGGCATTACAACATCTAAAAATCAGCATTACAACATCTAAATGTCAACATCACAACATCTAAATGTCAGCATCAGAAAGCCAATATCAACAGCATCAAAACGTCAGTATCATAACATCAATGTCAAAATCAACATCACAACGTCAACAATGTAAAGCTAATAACATCACAGCTGAGCATCAACATCATAAAGCCACTATCGACAGCATGAATATCACAGCATCAAACATCACAGCAACTAAAGGTCAGTGTCATAACATCAAAACAACATCACAATGTCAAAATCAACATCAACAACACAAAGATAACATTAATATCTACCTACAGCACCATATAAGCATCAACACAAAGCCATTTAATGGCATTTTAGCATTCATACCATCATTATTACAAAATAACAATACCATAATTACAGCGTTGAGGTCACATTACAAAGTGACGGGCACAAAAGCCCTACAGCAGAGACAGGGGTTTTAACACTAGGCGCCAGCTCTGTACTTTAGGGCAGGAGAAAACTTCTCCAAGTTGCAAAAGCCAACGGCGCTCATTTGCAAACAAACTGGGGGAAAGGCTGCAAAGCTTTGACTGCCAAGGCCTAAGCCAGAGCATTACCATGCCAACGGGAAATGACTAACACCTGGAGACATGCAATATTTACCTACAATAAGAGCAAGGTGATTTATATTCATCAGGGAGAACACTGGGACAGGAAGCATTTTACCTGCAAATCTTAAGTAAAGGTGCAGCAATGGTTACAGCTCTCCCTTGCTCTCATACCCCCATTCTCTGTCTCTCTTTCCCACTGCAATGTGCAGACGACACGCTTCTGCACCGTGAAAGACGGGTGCCAAGACTTTGCATCCGACACCACATTAGAGCCCTGAAACTCGAGCGCTTCAGAAGGTTGAGGAGGCAGCAGAGCCTGTGAAGCCACAGCCAGGTCGGTCCCACGTGGATAAATAAAAGTACAAAACGCAATCGGAAAAGCCCCGCGGGAGGCTCGCGGTAATGCAAACCGACTTTAAAAACGCGGCCAACACGCAAAAAGTCTCCGGGGAGATTAACGTCAGCAGAATATTTGTCTGGAAACGGCGCTGGGGGCTCGCGCCAAAGACGCCGTCAGCCAGCGGAATTGGAGGCGTGACCCGCGCGCCACACTGAGCGAAAATTCTTGCTCAACCCTGCTGCCTCAGGCACGTTAGCACACATGCTACTTTTCTGTTCCCTACTCAGTGCCAAAATTATACTCAATTCATCCACAAGTCAGTGACGTATAGTAACATGAGCCTCTACGGAACATGATTTGTGCTGAATGATAAATAAGAGTTTAGAACAAAAACAGACGTAAATTAACAGCGATGTATAACTAAATCATAGGCCTATACCGATACATTAAATTTATACATTAACATAGTTTAAATACCCTGCCCCTTATCATAATACTGTAACATGAAAGGCAGAACAATTGGTGCTAATTCTGTACCATACAACAGATTGTTATTATGATTAATTATTATGATTGTATCCGACAATGACAACGGTCATTATGGTGAATAATTGCGTTGCTACCACCGCTAATCGAGGCAATGTACAGGCCATTCGATACATATTCTGTCCAATAACTTATATTAGCATATTGAGGGATATTTATGCTTTCAGAAACACTGAGGGACACTCCTACTGAGGTTAGGCAATGTTTTACAGGCATAGAAATGATGCAATCCTTCCTGATGGAGTACAGTAAACAGTTTTAAATATGGGCCGTGGCTCTTGACTCTCTAAGGCAACATTCGCTTCAATCTCATGAAATCAATGGAGCGCAAGATGCATATAATGTCCACACCGACTGAAAATGATGGCTGTCGGTTATTTGTCAAATATATTCATTATTTTACGCCTAATTGCTCATTCATGTTATGAACTTGAATGGCATGTTGATTTTTATACTCAGCCAAGATGCCATCAATGGCAGCAAAACATATTCTAGACCATAAAAAGACACGCAACGAAAAATCAGATGGAGAATGAAAGATGAACCACGGGACAAAAAAGGAAACTGCTAGAAATATCAGAAAGGCAAAGCAGAGCTGACTGATTTGCATTGCAAACTCTACATAAGCGTAACGCATTGTATAATATATTCAAACTTAACATTTGCATATATTTTAGAAAACAAGACCGCAAAGAAAATGAACCCATGTTCCGGAAATTTCCTATCACTAGAATCGAATGTGGCAGGGTAATCCTTGGAGGGACTCAAAGACGAGAAAAGATGTGATAAGAAGCGATGTATTTTGGATGCCATCAGATGCCAGTGATTATCAGCTGGGGGGGGGGGGGGGGATTGTGCGGAAGAGTGGGTTGTTTTTTTTATTCCTGTTTATCATCACGCTTGTTGTTATTCTGCATAATGGCTTCAGGGAGAGAGCCGTGTGCTTCTTTCGCTTCACGAGAATTACAATGACCCAAATCATAAAAGCTCCCTTGTTCAAATTAAGCAAAATAAATACATAAAAATAACCAATTGCTCAAATTCGTTGGACCACATCCATCCAGTCAAGAATAAGACATCAAAGTGCTCCTGGCACAAGCATTACTTCAAAAAATAAATGAATAAAAAATATATATGGACCAGACATCTTTATAAATCAGTTGAAAATGCTCTGGACAACATTCATTCCACCGGTGGCTATAGTGACGCAAAGCTCTGAGTGCCACCCGCTCCCCCAGCATCACCAAAAGGCTGAGCTGAGAACCTAGCCCTGGAAGTGCACATTAGCGGGTTGAGCTTATTCCATCGCACCCCCCCTGCAGCAGCCGTAAAGAGCGCCCTCTGCTGGGCGGGGGGCACGCCGGGAGCCATGCCGCACGGCCGCCACTGCTGCAGACACCTGGCTGGCAGGTGTAACCATGGCGACGGCGATCCGGGTGTTATCTCCGCGCTCTGCCTGCTGAAAGGAATCAGAAAGGCATTGTTCTGAACTGATTGTAGGGTTCCTCTCTCGAAAATATAGGGGGTGGAAAGGAAGGACATTCTTCCTCTCCCTCTTTTCACTCATTCACCACTCCCTCCCGTCCTTCCTTCCTCCCCAATTTCCTTCCCTCTCTCTTTGGAACGCAAGTGCCACGATGTGCTCTGCCTCTCTACCATGGTCACAGCATGTGCACCCACAGCGACTGATTAATACGAGATTTGGGGATTTTATCTCTTGGCGCCATCTCTGCTGCGATGCACCCATTTATTCACCCATTTTATTTATTAAATTTTTTTTAAAAACAGAGTAAAAAGCGTAAATGAAACGATCGGCAATTAATATAAAAGCTACAACTATAAATCATTGCCATCTCAATTCGGTCAGGGGACCAGCCTACAGCTGGTGTATTTTGTCAGAGAATGCCATGTAGTCATTACCAGCTACATGCAAACAGCGAAGCAGACCTAGCACTTTAGTTAGCTGGTGTAGTTAGCTGGTGTGGTTAGCATTGCCGCTCTTAGCACTGCCACGGTGGCTGCAGGTGAAGGATAGGTGATGATTGCATGCACTGTCGGACATGCAGTATACAGAGGTTGAAATTAATGTGTCATTTCCTGTCAACATTAACCTTTGCTTGATATTTCACAAAAAAACAGATGGTGCCAAGTGTGGAGCCAAGGGGAACCCCTGTGCAAGTTCCAAGTGGCTGAAAAACTTTGAATGGCTTAGGTATGAGAGCAGCACAATACACTGTGTACACTGTAAAGCCTGTGGGACGGAGATCGCAGGCAACAGTGCGTTTGCAACGGAGTCGACACATTTTAAGCATGAGAGCTTTACTAAGAAGTGAGACAGAATGAAGCAAGAGACCAAATTTTTAATCCTGGCCCCAGAATATTGCGTAAAGCCCCAGTGGTGGCCAACCATGCGTTTTAAGGCTACTTTCACCGTGTTATGGTACTTGTAAACTGTACTGTTATATAGTCCTTTTTTATTAATAAAAAAAATCTATTACATATATTGTTGGTGCTCCTTACATTTTGGTGGGTGCACCAGTGCTACCAAGTAAAAAGGTTAATTTCGAGCCCCTGCTGACAACCACACATTAATTTCAGATCATTTTACTCATCATCACTAGTTTGCTAAGTTAGCTAGCTTGCTAACCAGTTAACCATGTAGCCAAACATGGTACATACACTAACGCTGCTAATATAAATGCAATGTTATCAATGGCAATGTCGCTTTTTTAATCACAATAATAGTTTGAGCACATGGCATTTGTGCGCGTAAATGGTGTTCGCGTCGTCATTTAAATTACGAACACGGTAAAAAAAAAAAAAAGGTCACTAAGTGTAGCCTAGACTACAGAACACGTGACTTAGCAACAGTCAGCAAATGCGCTGGTGTAGAAAACAATTTCAAAGAAAAATTTATTATTTCTCCGATAAACATGACACGGGTAGAAGCGCTTGTTAAGACATCTGCGCAAAGGCCGCGGAACTGATTTGCGTTACGAGGCTACTAGGGAACAGCGTCGCTCAGTGGACCAAAACAAAACGGGATTAAACAAACCGTGTCATCTGTGGTGCATCATTTTTCCAGTCTTAAAATAGTCCGTAGCCTTTCTTTCCAAAAAGATATTTCCTGACCTGGACAGCCTCATGTTACAAATGCACCATGTTTTGTTTTTTTTGGAGTATGGAGGAGTTTAAACGGGGAGTAGGTTATGGCCTAAACTTATTTTGAATGATAAAATTTTGTACCACTAAATATCAATTCTCATTTACTTAGATTCAATTTAGTGGTACAGCATTAGACTACACAGGATGATCTGTGAAATAGTGATAATTTTTTTTAAAGGATAGACTGATAAATTATCTAATACATATGTTTTCAATGGATTGATCATCATTGGTGATGAGTATTAGGCTATGCCTATGATTAGGCTACTATCAAAAGTACATTGATTCTTACTTCTTGGAAATACTTTGTTTTAATGTTGCAAATGTTCTTATGTAAATTTAATTGTTCAATTGAAGAATGTACTGCCTTCAGTGGATCTTTCTCACAATTTCTCTGATAACCAAACTTGAGGGATCCATCCGTTTTTTCAGTAATTTTTTTATTTATTATTGGCAGCTATATCGGTTATCGGATTTCACCCCGCCCTAAATTTCGGAATCAGTATCGGACCCCAAAATCCACTATCGGTCAGGCTCTACACAGAATGCAGAGTCATTTGTGAGCAGACACACTGGTGGACCTGCATGCCTTAGGAAGCCCGTGAGCACTATTAAAAGCAGATGACTCCAGTTCCCAAAAACAGAATTCCGCTATAAAACAGAGGGACCCAAATACTAGGAGCCCCATCCCGTCACGGAGCGCAGCCTTGGTCCAGGGCGCTCTATTTATTGCTGAAGCGGCTGAGGGCCTGGTTGGTGTTGAGCTGTCGTTAGCATTTGAGCGCTCCCACACGCGGTTTATTTATAGAAGACGCCGCGTTTCCAGACCGCCGGTGCGGGCCCTCGTCTGTCAGCCACAGCCTGCCGCAGCGGAAAAGCTCTAACAATTCCCAGAAGCAACAGGCCACCGCCGAGGAGCCTTAGTCAGGAATAAAAGCGTCTCCAACAAAAATTCATAACTCCATTCATAAAGAACAGCACTCAACAATATTTCTGCAGATAAGAGGAGGCAAAAATACGAAAAAGTTTTGGCGTATTGCCTTCACTATCGAAGGGCAGGCTTAACGGTAAAGCAGGGGGTAGGCAACCCTGGTTCTGGAGTGCCGGTGAGGTTTCTGGTTTTTGTTTCACCTGAGTCGGATCGCAAGAGTTGGATGGATGATTAAAAGTCTGAGCCTGAACATTCTGTACATGGTGAAATACAGAGTGCCTCCAGCACATGGTTGCCTGCATTCATTACACCAGATTCGCTAAAATGAATCCAGTTATGTAGTTATAGGTTTGGATGGAGCAAAAACCAGGATCTTTTCCGGCACTCCAGGACCAGGGTGGCCGACCCCTGTTCTAAAGCTTACCCAAAGCCCTGCCTGTGTTCTAACCGTGTAAATGGCTTTGGACCGCGAGGGTGACCGTTTGGGAACTCTGGGCTGGGCTCACCAGCTTTGCAGGTCATGGACACCGGCCAACTGGGCCACGCAGCCGGCGTCCAGCAAAAGCGCCTAGCCGCCGACCGCGAAAGAGCGCGGACCCCGCCCCCGTTCATATTCCCCCAGGAACGAAGCCTCTCGAACTCTCATGAAACGCAGGAGGAACAGTGACCTCGGAAGAGCGCAGCTCACACAGCAGAACTTCATTTGCGGCCGTCTTTAATTAGGAGTCACTGGGCGTTCACCTGGAAAATGAAATCCAGTGCCGGTAAAGGAATCAGACAGGAGACATTGACTGATGAATGGGTAGCGAGCCAGCCTCCACCAGCTCCACGGCTGTCAGCAGAAGAGAAGAATAAATGCACTTTAGCTACATAATTGAAATGGGTATCGCAATGTTACTGGGAAAAGTAATATGCATAGTGGCTAATTGTTGACAGTAAATGTAACATGCAAGTAATTTAAGAGTGTTTCCCCAGAACAGCCCGTCTTTTTGACACTACAGGAGAACAGGACCCTGGGTTGCTCGGCCATCCACTCAACAGACATGCGAACAGAGGACCAGTGGCAGCTAATCCCGAGGGCTTTTAAAGCAGTCACATCACTACGGAAACAGCCAGGTCTGTCAGCAGGCTTTTCGGGAGGTGGGGAAAAGCGCACCTGTCAGGCCATGTCTGTCCGCGCCGCGGACCCGCCCACTCCCACGCCTGTCAATCGCAGGTCAATCAACCCGGCGCTCATCAACCGCCCCCGGCCAATCAGAGCAGGTTCAGTCAGGCTGCAAATTGAGCGAGCGGGCACGGCGAAAAACGGTGTCGAAAAGAAACACGGGTAATTTGCTCTGCACAAAAGCAAGGAGAAGAAGAAGAAATAGAACCCGAAGAGAAAGAGCCCGGTACGCTTGCCCGTTCTCTCTGGAAAATGGAAAGCAAAGCCCTTTCAGCTATTCCTTTCTTATTTCATGGCCTGCAGGTAAAAGGCGCCAGTGCTGATGCGAATTCCATTTTTCGCAAATTCCATTCCCCCTTCCATTACTTTCTCATTTACTCGGCTGTGGCGGGTCTGGGCGCTTCATCTGCGGCGTCGCTCCGCGCGGCGAGAGCAAGCCCCTCCCCTCACTCTGTTCCATCAGACATTTCATAACGTGGGAGAAACGGACTCCAACATCACGCCACACTTGATTTCACATTTCTGAAGGTAATAAATCGGAGCTGCAGCAGGTGATTGAGCCGCGCTCTAGGGGGAAGATATTAGCAGTAGCTACACGCCTCGCTCGGAGAGAGAGAGAGGTGGTCAGAGGAAGGAAGAAGCAGATAGATGCAGAAAAAGAGAGTGAAAGAGGGCCACGGGGAAAGAAAATGAGCAGGTTAGAGGTTGCAGACGTGATGGACGAGATGTGGCTCACGGTTAAGCAGGTGTGGCTTGTTTAAGAGAAATCTAACAGGGCTAGCTGTTCATAAGGGCCTTTCTGTGTCACATCTAATTAACTACACGGGGTGCATATTGGCCCTTCAGTCACGCAATTCCATCAGCAGTAGCTCTCATTTCTGCACAATAAGTAGTCCTTGCAGTAACCTGCCCAGTCTGAAAAATAATCATTGGAAGCCATGTCACTGCAAGTAAAAAAAGAAGAATACAGGCTACGCGGCATTAATATTCTGGTCATCATTCACCCAGTTTCCAGGCAATGATGCGGTCACCCCTCCCCTTGGGTTTCGTAATCGCGCGGTACGTCCCATAGGAGCAGAGCGTGACAAAGGCAAATGCAACCGAGACGGAGGTGTCATGTGCGGTCACATTCCTGGAAACGCGCCCTGCGCCTTTATACGAACGCATACCTTTCAGGACAAACCTGTGGCCACGCCCTTCGAGAGCGCTCTTTCACGCACGCGCGCACGCAGGCAGGCAGGCAGGCAAGAACAACAGGAATGGAACGAGCGCCGAAACGCGACCGCCCTCGCTCGTCTGCCTCGGTTGAGGGTACCGAGGCGGCCGCGTGAAGCGACACGTCTCAAAGGCGTTCTCAAACGGAAATTGTGAATGAGCCTCAAAGTCTGCCAGCAGTCGTACGCTCGTTCCTCCCACGCCTCCGCGGAGCATCAGAGGAGAGACGCTGCCAGCTCTCCCACGTCACGCCGCTCTGTGACGGGTTGGAAGCTCGCGCCGGGCCCTGCCCCTGCGCTCTACCTCGCTTTCGGTCCGGCCTCGGGGGCCTGTTCCGTTCGGCGCACATACGCTCCTTCGGGTGACTGCTCCGCCCTCTCTCCGCCGCAGGGATAGGAGCCACGCTGGGCACTTCGCACGGGGGTGTCAATCACATCCGAGCAAGCTGCGGCAAGCGAGCCGCACTCAAACGGAAACCCTGAAGAGCGATCCGAGGATATCGATTCAGATCCTACGCCTTGCCATCCAAGAGCCGGAAATCCCTTAAAATACGATGAACCTGAACTGGCATGTTTGCTCAGTCGATAAAGGATGGCATAATCACACACACAGACGTATACACAACACACACACACACACACACACACACACACACGCGTCGTCTGGAGGTGAAGATGAGACGCGGTTTGAGGATTAACTGTTCCTCCTGTCACAACTGTAACCATAACTACGGGTCTCTTTACATTTCAATGTGACAGCGAAGGAGACATTGTTTTAGCACAGTAACAATGGGGTCTCTCTGGTTACCTCGCAATGAAGTCAGCTCGTTAATTTGCGATACCAACTCAATGACACTGACACTATGCAGCCAGAACACTTTTTTTTATATTCCATGCACTGCTCTACAGTCTGTGAGCAACTGCCAAAAATCCTTTCAGTAACTAACCTCAGACTAGGCAGATTGGGTAGTCGTAGCGGCACTTTAACAAAACGGGCATACCTAATAATACAGACATTCATATGCATATAGGCTTACTGGTGACTAGTTTGCATATAGGCTTTCTATAAAGAGTAAGCCTATATAATTAACTTTATTCAAACAAGATATAAAAATATGTTTATGTATAGACACACAGTCAATATATAGTGACTGCTCTGTGTGAGACTTGCACAAAAGCTGAACGCTGTACAAAAGGCAGCGCTGTTGTAGTGCAGGTGGGAAAAAACCATGCGACATCCGCGTGAAACGGTCTCCACTGGCTATTCTCGCCCGCGGTAATGCATCTTTATGTACTCACACTGAGGACAGAACACATCAGCAGCTCTGCGCACACAGGCCTTCTGCAAGGGCCTGCGGGGCAGCAATACAATACAGAATACAATCCGTAATAACATCCTACACAGAGCCGAACCGACACAGCCCTCAGTGCACACCAGAGTGGGAGATAAATGTGAAGGTTGCACCAATCCCATGAACAGAAATCACCCTACACACACAGTCAGACACACAGTCAGACACACAGTCAGACACACACGTCAACCGAATGGGTACGAAACCATTTGCGTACGCGATTACACATTTGGATATTTCTCATCAAGCTGAAAACAGTCACACTTCCCGTTAAAGCCTTTTGCTTTTCAAAATTGAGGTGTAACGTGGGAAACCGTTCAGAAAGCAGACATAAAAATGTAATGACCTTGAGATCCTCATTACTTTGCACTCGCTGTATTTCGCTCTGGATAAGCTGAATGGTTAAAATGTTAATGTAAAATGTCAATTACTGCCGTTTTGATTATTGGTTATTAACTTCATATCCATAAATGATTAGAATTGGTCTCTCTTCATGCCACTCAAAGTTACGAATGTTTCAGAGTTCCGATACATTGTACTGCACACGTCTGTCCCTATGCCAGGTCCCTGAGCTCTAGCTTACCAACGGCCGGTGCGTCGTACTCGTCTCCCAGAAGGATCTCCGGGGCGGAGTAGGCCAGGGAGCCGCAGCTCGTGGTCAGCTTCTTGCCCGGCTGGAACTTGTTGCTGAAGCCGAAGTCAGTGAGCTTGACCAGGCCCTGCTTCTCGAAGAAGACCACGTTCTCGGGCTTGAGGTCGCGGTGGACCACGTGGAGCCGGTGGCAGTAGGAGATGGCGTGCACGATCTGGGCGAAATACTTTTTGGCCAGCTCCTCGCTGAGGCCGTCCTCGTGCTTCATGATGTAGTCGAACATGTCGCCGCCGTCGCCCAGCTCCAGGATCAGGTAGAGCTTGGTCTGCGTGTCGATGACCTCGTATAGTCGCACGATGTTGGGGTGCTGCACCAGCTTCATGCAGCGCACCTCCTGGAACAGGTGCCCCGTCGCTACCGCGTCCAGCTTGGTCTTGTCGATGACTTTCACCGCCACCTTCTCCCCGGTGAAGACGTGGCGGGCCAGCTTGACCACGGCGAAGTGACCCCGGCCCAGAGTTTTGTCCAGGTCGTACAGTCCGGCGATCTTGCCGTCGTACCCGCGCTTGAAGCCTGCCATGGCTGGTCTCGGCCCCGTCGGGAGGTAGGTTGGGCGCCGCCCCCCAGTGGGGTGAGGGTGTTTATGAGGAGGGGAGGGGTCGGCTCACTTCAGCACGTCTGCTACCGACCTGGAGCCCATGGTGCCAGCTTTCAAACAGACCTGTGACATTGAGACAAGCAACAACAACAAAAATCAATTCCCTGTAATATATGGATTTCAAAATGACTGCGGGTAGTAAGCTGTCACACCCTTACCACCTAAACCATTTCAAGACCCAAGGAAAAACCCCAGAGGTTCCCTACCACTACCTTACTTTTTCTTTTCTCATTTTTAAGATGAAGCCAATTCTACAACAAGTGATGCACCAGTTTATTATTAAAAAATTGTTCCATTACAATAATCTATTTCTGAGATTCAAGATGAATGAATGCCATCAAAATGACAACTACACATTTTACAATACTTTTCCATTCATTATAAGAACATAGCATGAAACAGCAGGTCCAAATATTATCCTAAATAGCTCCAATGTTTCAATATAAACGATGTAATATAAACTATGTAAAGAGACCACAATTCTGCAGAAGAACAGTAGAGTATTGTGAATGAAATGATACGTTTCTCACAGCGTGCTTCACGGTGAAATTTTTACAAACAATTTTCACCAATCTGAGAAAACTGGAAAGGCCTAGCTACTCCTTGACCCCATCTTACACAACAAAGTTAGAACATCTGGAAAATAATGGATGTTAAAATGGCTAAATCCTGAATGTTTGAACACATAAATATCAACTGAATGAGTTTTTTTTATAAGCATACTGCTGAAACAACTGTGACAACACATTTATGGTATTTAAATACATCTCATCACACCTAGTGAGCAATTTTGCAGTAAAGAAATCAACCCCACCCCAAAGAAATACCACGTCAATTTGTCACCACCAGACTACCAACCACACGTGGCATTGTACATACTCAAAAGATTTGCCCGAGGAGAGAAGCGTTGTTATGCAGCAAAGGCCATGCAAATGACAATGAATTAGCCTACCCATAAAGAGAGTGCGATCTGAAGCCAACATAGCCATTTTATTGTATTTAAAACAATACTTCATAAGAGCCAAACCTCAGATCCAACATTTTACAGACAGCTCCATGTATGCTGATCAAAATTGTTTATCATTTCCGAAAATGTCTTTATCCAAGGTCCCATGCAGTTTCTTATCATTTAACATTCTGGAAATGTGGCAGCTTAATTATTACTGTATTTGAGGTTTTGAACTCGCACAGGGTGACAACTGGGATATACATATACACGCTAATCGCATTTTCGTCCAGCTACTGACACAAAATATTGATAAAGAAACTGTAGTTGACTCTGGATTCCCGTCCTGAACTAAGATCTCTTAGTGTAGCCACCACATAATGACACCCCTCAAAGAAATTAGAAATTAAACACCCAATGTCACGCTGGACAATTACTTATTTGACGCATGATTTCACAGTTTGAACACAAACATATTACCGAGTCCCACACGATAGCTAGCTCGCCGGCTGCTGACGTTTATGTAACTCCCGGGACGCCACATCCGCCCTTTTCATCCGAACCAAACGGTTCCATTTCTTGGACAAATTTCGATCTTTAGGCCATTTGTGTACAGGTCTGCCACTAACAAGAGTTGTTACATCCAAACACCACACATCTTTCTGTCATTTTAGCTACCTTCAGTGATCGCAGCAGTGCAGCCAACAATGCTAATTTGACAGTATCTCACTTCCTCCATGTTCTACACAAAATATGATGTAGATGATCATTCTGAAGATTTGTGAAAAATGGAGGCGGGGCTTAAAAGTAAGTAAATTAGATATTTTATGGTTTATTTCTTGCCTTTATTTCAATACAATTACGTTCATTAACGTTATAAAAAAGTAGGACAACTTCTATTTGGCTGGTGTATTTGATGTTTTATAATATTTGGTGCTTACACATTAAGGAATGGCCTCAAACATACAAGTGCTCTGAGGTGGAATAAGAATGTGTACTACGCTACACAAAACCAGAGAGATAATGTTCACTGATTCTAGAACACGTTTTCAAAGCCAAAATAAATCTAGGGCAATTAGCCTAGCTGTATTTAATTTCGTGGCATAAATAGCACACAAGACCCTGCATTCAAACCAATCGTCTGAGTCAAAGATTCTGTAACAAGCTTATCTTGTTTACAGTGACTGATGGTATGGGAATGAGCGAGTCAGTCGCGGCACAACGCCGGTGGTTTTGGCGGGTTTCATCATTTCGGTCAGGTTCAAACACACGGAGCCACCTGAGAAAGCGAAGAGGCACTACTTTCAACCAAACAGCCAAACACCTTCAAGTGAAAGCTTACGTTAGATTTCAGTGAGGTATTACACAGCATTGGACTAAAAAAAAGGTTATAGGACTAGTCTTGAAAGTCTCTTTTTCACCACACACTAAGAAGTGTGGCATTCTTATAAGAACAGCATGCACTGAGAAGCACTTCCCAAGCACCAGTGGGGCCTCATTTGGACACTGGAGAGAATACATTTTTCCAAGACTATATGGGCTTCTCTGACAGCCAAGAGGACCATGCTTCAAATCACACCAGGCTTCAGCATGGAACATCCACTCCAATCTGTATCCGTTTTCCCGTTGTTAGCGAACGGCTTTTGGTGTGGTGGACATAAGGAAAAGCCCAGTCAAGCCCCAAAGCAGTAGTCTACGGTTGCCCAGAGATGTGGCTGGATGTTTTTTTTTCTCCCTCTGGGTACTGTTTTCGTCTGAAAAACTCGAGTAACCTGCCTCGCTTAAAACCTGTTAATCCACCTGTGGTCACCTACTCCTAATGTGAACATGACTGCAGGTCTGTGTACACATTAAGAGTCTGAACAGTAGAATTAATTTGGCTGAGCTATGACAGATATGCATTAGTCGCGTTTCTGCTCTGATTTTGCTGGTGGATCTCAACAGACAAATACACACTGATTTGAACAATGTAGGCCTAATACTGAAAATTTGTTGATTACCTGTCCTGCAGTATTTTTGCTTAAACTGAAAAAGTGCCAGTCAGTGTCTTGTGTCTTGAATGTCATGTGAACTTGAAATCAAAGAACCTGTGAATCTTACATTTAAACTGATCGTCAGACTTGATACATTTCCTTTTCATTTTGTGATGCTAAAAAGCGTGGCAATTTTCCCAAATAATCTGTCTGCAATTAGCAGGCAATTTTACTTCTCTTAATTGTGTCTCATGCAGTAGCACTCTTTTTTAAATTTCATGCAAGAGAACTTGCACGGCAAGAGTACAATTTAGGAAAATTGATTAGATCATGACAAAGAACATTTCAAATTTGAGTTAATATTGCGCTCTTGCAGAGCACAACATGTTAATGGATAGACCACAAAGTTCTGAAAATTTGTGGTTTTTCAAAAGCATATTAACATTATAAATCTGCACATTTGTTTATCATCTGATCTTTACATTGTTCACAAGATGAGAAAATGAATATGAATTAATTAATAGGTTATGCCCTTGTACCAATAAGACAGAGGTCCAGTGTTGACACAAAGCTAGTAATGAGAAACATAGGCCATATTGCTGCAAGGCAATCAAACACTGCAAAACTAGTCGTCAAGACGCCTAATAGAGCCCCCTCTGCATATTAACTGATTTTATTATGAATACAATTAGCATATCCTTTCAAAAAATCCTCCAATTATTTGCTTTGTCAATGGAAATGCACTAACAAGCTCAAAGCATGTCTATTTCGAGTGCTTAAACATTCATTTGCATGTTATTTTTAATAAGAAGTCAATTACTTGTGTTAACTTAAATGCTGCTGAGAACTTAAGGTTGGGAACAAGGGTGAATCAGGAGTCGGCCCTCGCCAGATGGCGTTCCAAAAACAGACGCATTTCATACACTATTATTCATCAAAATCTCCTCGGACTTAAACACAACCACGTCACTGGCGTTCCTGCTTCAACAACACACACCCCCTCCTCACTTCACAACGAAACATCAACTGCACCAATCACTTCATTATCATTGGCAAAACTTCACCTGAAGTGAGATTTTCAGAGATAAAGTCAGGCGCTAGATCATGGGAATAAGGTGTGTGGGGAAAGAAGTTTTTCTGAAAGTGTCAAACCACCTCTCCCTTTTCAGTGTGCTCAATTTTACAGGCTACACCTCACATTCCCAGCATCTTAACTAGACTCCCTATGTAGAGATGAGGATATCAGTCTGTAATGAGATTTGCCTAAATTTCAGACGTTATAGCTTCGGTTAGCAGTTGCCATCAAACTATCAAAGAAAGGAAGTCATCTGGGTGAGACTGAACCTTACAGTCCACACTAGCACTAGAATCGCGCATGTCACACCCACATTTCAGTGGCACTTTCAACGCAGCTAACTCGAGAACTAAATCTCTGCTAACGTCCAAGGATAATATCCCATGCAGTTAATTCAAGAAGCTAACCTCGGCTCATTTCCAATGTTAATATGTAGATTTTGACATAGGTTTTCACTTGAGAGCTTAAAGAAGAGCGTGAACCTCAATGACCTTATAGTTAAACAGATATATAGCTACACAGATCACAGCACAAAAGGGGAAAAGGCCACATCCTGCAGACATGCCTCCTGCATTGTGCAGCGTCTACACAGTGTAAACAAATTGTTTAGTCAGTATTGTTAATCCTTCCGTTTTTGGTGACGCCGAGGCAACGCATTTCCGTATTCTTTTGTATGCATGACCTACCGACCCCGTTCTCTGCTGTGTAGGTGCCAATACAATGGACACGATCAAGAAATGCAGGAAAGTTGTTGCGGATGTGGTCAACAACATCAAAGCAGTGTTGTGACTGATTAGTTGTGAAGAGCACAAGAAGTTGTTAAAAATGGCCCCCGAATAGTCATTTATGTAGCCTTTTTCTCCATTCCTTCAGCCTAGACGCAATGGAATCATGTTCAGATTCACTAGCATCAAATGATACATGCCATATTTAGAAGATTTAGTTCTGGAAAATATGTGTTGGCAGCATTTCCACAACTCCTTCATGAACACTGTGGAATGTAATCCATCTATGTTTAATATCAATCCCCTGAGACAAAAAGTAGTAATGCTATAGTTTTATTTGCTAAGCAGCACTTTAGATACAGCACACGTACTAATCCATCAGGCACAATTGCTCAGAAGTTAGGCAACATGGAATTGTCCTCTAAGAAGGATTTAAACCTGCAACCTATTCACAAATCAAAATACTGAGTAGCAACTCCACATCTGCAACCTCCAGACCTACATAAGACGGAAGTGTCCTAAAAGACCAAAATACATGGGTTGTCGGTGAATTATTTACACACCGCGAACTCCGGTGCCACACCTGCGTTCCATTTTGAAATACACGAGGTGGTGCGGCTGGTTTGCTATACTGTGGCATCAAAACGTGTTCGACGCAGTTCGCCATTTGTTTAGGGTTTTTTTAAAGGTAACTTACGCATTATGTGGTTGAGCCAGAAGCCCAAACGTGTGCTTTAAAAAAAACTGTCGTGGGAAATGGTAATTAGCAGTAGTTACCTAACACAAGCTAGATATCAATATAGCGACCTCGATGGTGGCGTAGCAATGGATTATTATTTATTTACAATGCATGGTGGGTTACTAGTTACTCCAAATATTTACCCTTTAAGTGATGCACGGAAATAAATAGCCATCAGTAACGTTACCACAACTAGACGTGAGGACAACCCTAGCCATTTAGCTTCCTAGCTAGCGAACCCTAAATCTTTAGCTAAACCCAATCAACACGACCAATAGGTGCAAGCAGCGTAGAAACAAGATTGAATTTGGCAAGCAAGCCAGTTGCTAACATTAGTCAGTTCAAGATCACTCCGTTTGCAAGAGTCAAAGATAATGCACGTTAGCTAACGTTACTCATAGCGCTAGGTGATTAGCTGCATGCACGCTAGCACGGCTTGATCTCGGATGACAGTCTGAGAACAAGCTCGCCATCTAGCTCACACAGCTACAACATTAGGCAGCTAGCTAGCTAACTCGAGGTACCGACTTTCCACCGTCTTCATTCATTTTGTGAATTTGACAAGCGGATTTTTCAATTCCCCCCCCAAAAAATGAACAGACTAACTCGCCGTCACGCCTTCCGTCTTTATTTCACAATCGCAATACGGCTGGCGTGGTCAAATCGAAAGGATGCTTAAGTTACATTAAATGTCTTAAGGTGCCGACTACTAGTATAAGTTACTAAGTCAGCTAGCAAAGAAAGCAGATTACAGCAGTTTACAAGCAATTCACGTTAACTTACTAACATTAAAGCTATAGCTAGCACGAGTTGGGGAAACACAGAGAACGCTTCGCTAACGTTAGTTCCACTGGGACATCCCTGCACACCCCCTCATGCAAAATGAGTTTGCCAGTTAGCTAACTAGCGTTATCTATCGGTAAAACAAAGTGAACCATCGCGCACTAAGTACCTCGACCGGGTCAGTGCATCCCTGGAGGTTGCGTTGGAAAAACAGCTCGCTAACGTCAATTAAGTTGACCTAGAAAGCAATCGCTATCCAAATAAGTAACGTTATATTGAACGAATTATGATCATGCAAGTTTATGTGATAACTAATGTAACTTAACGAACCAAACGACCGACCGGAGAAGGCCTTCGTTTGATCATCGTCGCTTGGGGGGACGTTAGCATAACTAGCTAGATGACCAGCGTCGCAGGAACGAGACAAACCGGACCCAGTTGGCCAACGTTAGCTACCTATCATCAACCGCAGCGAAACCAGTTAACGTTAGCTAGCGTTACAGTAACACAGAATCTGCAGACAAAGGCAAGAGACGAGGTCCTGACTCGCTAGCCAGCCAGGTTAGTGCCACTGAAAATCTAAATACATGTAAATCGACGTTTCGATGAGCTTGACTTACCTTGTCTTTCTTCAGAAAACATTGAAGCCTCGCAAACCTTATGATCTGATCCTTCAAAGTGTGTGACCAGTCTCTCTTGTTCTCGTCTTGCACTGATTTCTGTAAAGGGAATTGTTATACGAGTTCCACTGTGCCCTTACAACGAGAATGTAAAGCTAGCGCACTTGCTAGCTGGCTAACTCTACCAAAGAGCCCGTTCCCCAGCGACAGCGAAATAACTCCAACTACTGCTGCAGCTCTCCGCGAACAACTCACCCTCCTCTCTGAAACTATTGCGCACGCGCACTAAAACTCAGCCGCATTCATTGTAACGTCAATACACGTAGCTACGGCAGTAATAATAAGAATAATAATAATGTTACCTCTCGTCGCTAACTAGCTAATAAAACTGTGAATATCAATTTCGGACGACTACTGGACACAAACGTATCTGTAATGCTCTGATCCAGAATAAATGACAATGGTATCATGGAAAAATACATTGAAAAGCATATCGTCAGAGTAACCAGGCCAATAGCAACACACTGGTGCTAGAACATCTCAGAATGCAGTAATTGGGCATCAAGATGTAAACAAAAACCCGGAAAACGAAAACCCATGCAAAAACCCAGTACATAGCCTCATCAATATATAAGAAAAACTCACAGCATACTAACATGCACATAGATTATAATAATTAAGCTATCTATAACAACAATATTATCACACTACTATGCACAAGCCACCCAACAAACTTATTTGTGCAACATCACATTTTTTACTAAAGGTTTTGAGATCTCAGAGTAACTGGAAATATAGTGCAAGCTTCTTTTCTAAAATCCTGGTAGTGTAGGTAAAGGTTTGTCAAAAACTTGCAATGTTTCCTCAGCACCTTGTAGCCCAATATTGCCACAACTTGTGGAAAAGACATGACTGGCTTCCAGTGTGCTGGCTAAATCTGTATCTGGCCTACAACTGGAAATACACCGTTGGTAGAATCAACTCCTACCCTTGAACCAACATTTACCATTGCAACAAAGGGGGTTGAAGTCAAGTGGGAATGATATTATGTAACAATACCGTATAAAAGTAAAGGCATTAATACACGTGAACAATAAAACATAATTGAGCTCTACCTTCCCATGTGCATGGCTTTTTTATGTATAATTATGTATACTTATTCCTTCAGAACAATTCTCGACTCCCTTTAAAAAGTGTGTGTGAGACAAATGGTAACAAGTTAAGTGCCAAGCAAACACTCCAAATGCAAAGGACAGTTCAGATATTCTCTGCCATTAGAGTTTGCCAGTATTACTTAACCACACAGTAATAAATTCAGAGGCTCAGGGTCTGTAGTCCAGAGCAAAATTCAATTATCAGTCGAAATAAGTATGTTCTTGTACAAGTACGGTTTGTAATTCAAAACAAGCCTTGTGTTTCATTTTACAGGAGCCTTATTGGAATTACCACACCAACCTAGTTGTCAAGCGTTCCACTAACAGATTCTTGCCCCAGCTGTGCTCTCAATTACAGCATTAAGTCCATAATTTAGATAAAAATGGTCATTTTGACCTCCTAATTGTTTGCAGCTGCTGCAAAGCATTTAGCAAAGTTGTAGTATATGCCTTTTTTAATAGGTAACTCGGACATTGTCTTTTGGTGGCTCACAATGAGGATGAAGTTGTTTTAAATTTGGGATCTAGGCTACTGATTGTGTCTCGATCTCTGTTATCTCAATTCAAATGTAACATTCTCACAATGCAGTGATGTAATCAAAATGTCACATTTACAGAACAAATGCTGACACAATTCTATAAATATAACATTTTGTATGTTTCGAGCGTCCCTTCTAAATTCCATTATTAATTACAATTAAGGAATTATACAGGTCTTGCATTTTGTAATGCCTTAATGACATTATTGAATGCAAGACGTAATATCCTGATTTAATTTCCACGATGATAATTAACCTACCCTGTACTGAAGTGGTTTTCCGCCCAACATATTTTATTTTAAAAAAGAATGTACCAGCATATGCAGGGGAATAGGTTCCTGGTGACTGCTTAGTTACTAGCAACGTCAAAGGTTACAGTACATTGTTAACGTCCTTTCCATGGCTTGGCTCAGTTGTAATGTTTAATGGCTATATTATTGATTTAATTAAGGTTAATAGGCCTTTGCATAACTCCCCTGCCTTAAGCACGTTATTACTGTTCTGAGGAAGAAGGGAAGTAGCAATATTTAACAGACAGCTATGTAATATGTACAAGAACCATAAACTTTATGAGATCTTGACGAGTGGTGTGTACATATCCGTGTCCTACATTTTTTTTAATAGTGAAAATGAAAAACAGGTGGTTAATTATGTAGAAACTGTCCCCTCCAATAATTTATATCTCACTATATCTCTCATGGTATTTCACTACTATGAAGTGGAATGGCTTTGTGTGCATACCAAGCATTGAGTTACGGACCTTACAGATTGCATAAATTTATATTTATATATATATATAATTTCTATATATATACAGTGCCCTCCATTATTATTGGCACCCCTAGTAAAGATGAGTAAAAAAGGTTATAAAAAATTAATGAATTAGCTTAATCTCACATTGAAAAAAATTGAAAAATCCAACCTTTAATTGAAGTGAATTTATTATGATAAAATAAAATCCCTCATCAAGAAATTATTATTTTTAACAAAACCATGTGTGCCACAATTATTGGCACCCCTGCATTTATATATAGAATAAAGTAATCAATATTTGGTCGCATATCCTTTGCATGCCATGACTTCCTGATGTCTGTGACCCAAGTGGTTGTAGGAAGCCGTGTTGTCGGCCTGTGACATACTTCAATTTTCCTATTGAACTTTTTGAAAAAATAAGTCAGGAGAAGAAACCCTTCAAGTTATCCATTCATATCTACTGTATTTCTGGCAGCATAGTGATGGTTTAAAGCTAGTTTGATACGTCAGGCCCTTGATGACTTAGACGAGCCATTTAGACAACCATGTGTTCCATACTGTTCCAGTGTAATTTACAGCTAAATCTAGTCCCACCCCTCAATTCCCATTGAGATCCATTCAAATGCAGAGACGTTATAGTATCGCTTGTAAGAGTACCAGAAAATAAGATATCAAGAATATTTTGATGTTGTTGGGTCACAGAAATCAGGCATGCAAAAAATATGCGACCAAATATTAAAAATTACTTTATCCTATATATAAATGCAGGGGTGCCAATAATTGTGGCACACATGGTTTTGTTAAAAATAAATATTTCTTGATGAGGGATTTTTTTTTCTTAAAATAAATTTACTTCAATTAAAGGTTGGATTTTTCTAATTTTTTCAGTGTGAGATTAAGCTAATTCACCAAACGGTGAATTATTTATAACCCTTTTTACTCATCTTTACCAGGGGTGCCAATAATTGTGGAGGGCACTGTATATACATATAAAATAAACACTAACATTTGACATTCATAGTACGAATAGCTTTTCTCGTGCATTTATTTTTATAAGAACAGATTATTGAATGGTCTACACACTCCACAACGCTTATCACAGCATGTCTCCAGAAAAATAGAACGTAATCTCATCCAGTTTGTGACAATTTTCTTTCAGACAAAAAACTGAGCTCAGATACCCCCTCCTGCTAGGCTACCAGCGTACGGCTTCCTCGTATCACTAATTGCCAAGACGTGCGAGATCTGCACCCTCAAAGTCACCACCGCCAGCATGTGCGCTCACATATTGAGTGTCGACAGGAATCTGAAGTAAGAAACAGGAAGCAGAATTCAACGAGCGCCACAATAAAAAAGCTACTGTTGTGATAGTTCCTTTCCCTTCACCGAAGCCTAGCAACATTGCGGGAATTGAAACCTAGCAACTGCTGTACAGCCAAGGATGACACTGTCATTGACAGTGGATCATAAATGTGGAGAAGCGCAAATAAGAAATCTGTATTACCAGCTGTTCGTGCGTATTAGAGGCATTTACAGCAAGGATTGAAACACGTTGGTCTGTTATGGTTTTGAGAGACTAATTCATACTGGCATTCCTCTTTTTTGGATATTTACACAAGATAACCTATTTGAGTGGGGTGATGATGAGCAGGAGGTAGATTCTACAATTAATTTTAAACACTTGAAGTCATCGCTCAAAATTAAATGATTAATTCACATCTTGGGTTTGTGTGTGCTATAAAGGATATTTTAGATATCTAGAGAAGTTTATGATGACCTGCTGGCAACACAATGGCAGTTATAGGGAATTTGGGGGTTTGTGGTCGAAAGCCAAGGCATGAGACAATACACTTTAAGAAACTCCGAAGCAGCTTGTACAGTGAAGTTATGCCTACACAGTTTATACATTATGTATATTACCTAATTATTCTTCAAAGATTATGATTAGTATTATTTTAATTTGGAACCATTGCCTATGGCACTTGCAACCTGAGGTTATTCAAGGAAAGGAGTGCCAGCACAATATAAAAACTGATATTTGTTTAAAATTGTGAATAAATGCTATAAAACTAATCTTTGCTTAAGAACTAAGTCTCTAGAAACATAACTTCACCTGACAAGCCGCTTTGGAGTTACTTGAAGTATGTTTTCTTACTTTAGACCACAAACCCCTGAATGTCATTGTCAAGCCACCAGGTCATCAGTAACTTCAGTCTGTACCCTTCTGTAGATATCTAAAAAAATTTTTTTATTGCAGGTAACAAATGTCTTGGCCAATCAGAAACATACACTAAAACCAAAATAGTGTTAAAACTCCAGAAAGTGAACTACTCCTTTAAGAACACAACAACATAGCAGGAACCATAAAACTAACAGAAAAAAAGACATACCCAACTGTATAAGGCTTGCTTTTAGAATAGAATTTTAAGAGTACGACATAATGTAGCCAGCTGAATTATGTTCCTTCCTGCAATGTAGACGGCTATGATAGGAATCTGTTCTGAAATGCTGTTGTTATTAGTTTGTCCCACAGCTTACATGACAGGGCCTTGGGGCATTATACAAGACCAAAATTGCATCCTGTTGACGGGATGAAGACTCTCAGTACCAACCAGCCAATACAGGAGGGCTTCTGGGAAAGAAATGGTGATTATTTTTGATTTGTCAGCAGCCATTTTGAATAAGGAATACCTTTGCAGCCATACTGTCATTTGATGTGTTTTGATGATAGTGGTGGAGAGCGCTGTCTAACATGTCGGTCCAAAATCTCCCATATGTGTTCAATTGGGTTGAGATCTGGTGACTGCGAAGGCCATTGCAGATGATTCACATAATTCACTGTGGATGGGGGCATTGTCATCCTGGAAGAGACCATTCACATCAGGATAGAAATGTTTCATCATAGCATAAAGGTGATCACTCAGAATAACTTTGTATTGATTTGCAATGACCCTTCCCTCTAAGGGGACAACTGGACCCAAACCATGCCAGGAAAATTCCCCCCACAGCATAACAGAGCCACCGGACCCCCACACTGTAGGGGTTTTTCCTTTAATTTGTCATCTGCCTGTATATATACTATTCAAAAGAATTTAAGGGTCAAAGAAAACTTTTTGATTTTTGTAAGTATGTCTTTTTAAGCCAAATAGGGTTAGAATATCCCCCTTTGGGTTGTCATTTGGACTATAGACATCACGTTATTATGGGACATGCATTCATTGCACTTATCTTTAGAAACTTTTTAAGTTAACCCAGATTTATTTTTCATGGATCTGAAGCACGAACTTAATCAGACTAAACTGACAAACTGCCTCGAAACACCCCTTGTGAGACCTCATGCACCATTTGCATGTGTTTTGCATGAGTGTCATTCCATGCATGCCAATTTTAGCAATAAAATGGCTGATCATTTTCCATTCATCATCACATCATCATTTTGGGGGGTGCATTACTTTTTTTCATCAGGGTAATAAACTAGTCTAATCAAAAGTTTTTTGTTTTGTGTTTTCTGTGAGCCATCAAATAATTATTTTGTCATTAGTTGCCACCATTTTAGCTCGTTAGTTTATATTTAAATGCACAAATATCTTTGACCTTAACTTCTTTTGAGTAGTATATATATAATTTTTTAAAATCACAAAAATTATTTAACAATTACAGAAAAACACACCATTCAAAAACACTTACAGTAGTGGCAAATTGATGCCCACAGAACAACAAACATAAGTCATAATTCCTTATATCTCTTTATGACTGACATTACTTTGTCCACTTAGTCACAGGTGGACGAATATTTCATTAGAAGTAAGAAATGTGGCCACCACCATGCCACTGTGAAAACATGTAACTGTGTTGAAAACATCTAGTGTGTAACTTGAAGAACATTATGACTGTTCTATTTCCAAACAGAAACGTCCAAGTATTTAATATTAATCTGACAATATTTATGTCCTTAAAATTTTACCCGTTCTCTTTGATTCTACATCTAGGTCTAGGTTACGCGATAATCTCAAAAATGTAGGCGTGTACACCTACCAGTGGGCGAAAGTAGTATTACACGCATCTTCTCTTATTGGTGACATATAGGGCCTCGTTTTACGAAGGGAAAAAAAGGTTTTACGTTTTCTAATTTACTAAAACCTTTAGTCGCCTATACGCAGAACCTTTCAGCACACGCAAAACTAAAAACGAAACCAATGATTCGTGGAAAACAAATACCATGACCAACCATTGGCCCTGTTATTGGCTTTGAGTGTGCTTAAAGGTTTTGCACATGCTAAAGGCCTTTGTAAATCAGGCCTATGTTGCATACATTTATTATGTCCCACCCTCAGTAGCCTAAAGCTGGTCTTTGATGCCAGTGCTTTAATCCAGTTGTAATGTAATTACAGGTTAATTGATGTTGATACCTCCACTAACATCTAACGTTTTGCATAAAGGTCTGCTTTATGAATATTTTTAAGTAACTGGATATTTTTTTCCCAAACAATTCATGTGACGTGACAAAAATTCCCTATAGTCTAAATGTCTGAATTCAAAAAGGCGATCTCTGTATATCGCTCTATAGGATTGTAGAGTCCGTTCCTGGGCCACACCTATAGTAACTCGTCAGTTGTCAACGGAATCTGTAATAAAAATGACCGGGAAAGTTAGAAATAATATTATGAAATATCCATTCAAAATGATAAATTTTCCCTCTGGCGAGTAGCATTGACCTCCGTATTCCTCTGATGAAAATGAATAGCTCGATTTCCATAATTTTCATTTTCTTCCAGCAACAAAATTGGAACTGCTGCTGATTTTATCATGCTTACCCACACTGAACCCAAATTTACTTATCTTTGGAGGCGGAGAACCTCCACAGCTGGGACCCTGACCGGATGAACATTAGGCTACAGGTGCTCCGACTACAGAGGGGGGTGACAGCGATGCGGTAACAGTCAGCGGGTTGCAGTGGAGAGAAATGAGTAAGGCTAATCTAATTGTCCAGACTCCTATCTTTCTCTGTGAATCTGTAACTAGTCTGTACCCAGCTGAATAATCAGATTTGACAGTCAGTAAAAACACAGCAGCAGCCTATTCCCCCCCCCCCCCCCAAGACGCAGTTTCTTTTCGTATTTTATCATCTAAAGTAAAAGGTCACCCCCCCCCCCCAAAAAAAAATTTATTAGCTCTGCTTTCTCGGGACTTCTTTTCCCCTAACTTGAAGTTAACATTTCACCCACCGGCCGTATTCATTCATTAAAAATCAACCCATTTATTTAATGTCGGATTAACTGGGACCTTTACATAGGCTACATGTAAGTACGACTGCGTTATTGGTTCTAAAATAATATTTTGCGGTATTAGTTTTGACTGTTATTTTACCTTTACATTTAGTCCCAAATTGTATCAAAACTAATATAAGAGCATAATAATTATTTTAGGCATCACTGATCGTTTGGTATTGTTAATGAAAACATTCATTATGTTAATCGCCAGATAAATTGAGTCAGAACAAATCAGCCGTTCAGCCAATACATTTTGTCTTAGAGCAAGTTCTCCTGAATTTTCAGCAATGGCAACAATGGCATTTGCGCATTTATTTTAGCATCGTGGTGCGCGAGTATTTAGGATTGCCCGTTATCGCAATCCCATCACACCATACTATTTAGATATTACGTCACACAATTTAAAACTATAAGCCCTAAACCTTTAAAATGAATGAGAAATGTGTAATTTCAGCAGATGTAGAGAAATGATCGAAATCACAGCGTACATCATTCACTCGGCTCACTTCTCAACTCTCCAAATCTGGGAATGGGCCGGCAGGTCCCTTAGCAAAATACTGCTCAATAGCTGGTGTAGTCTACATCGCGGTAATTGATTGTACGCACACATATTTGACGACACAACATTCAGCTCTCATGAATATTTATAATGGAAAGGTTCATTGGAAAATAAATGACCCGCCTCAAGGCTTGTACTCATCATGTGCTGTACCACCAAATTAATCTTCAGTAAACCCGTTGCGTACAAAAATAGTATATTGCATCATTAACAATTTAAGAGGGTGAACGTGATTTATGCAAATGAGGTGTCTCCCCTAACGATTTATTTAAAGAAAATGGTCATACAAGATCACTGTGAGGCGTCCTCAATACGTCGAATAACAGAAAATAAGATAATTTAGAAACAAGGTGATTTGGTGGCAAGCATGCCACCTCCAAGTTACAGGTTGGCGGGCCTACACCATACCTATACAAAATAAATGATTTTCACCTTAGTTATCTTGAATACATCACATCACACAGCATTAGGTATAAAATATTAACCGTATGTTAATGTACTGTGTAGTATTTTACAAATATGCTTCCCCCCCCCCCAAATTTTGACTGCCATTTAAAAAATGTCAAATGTCTGCCGTTTAAAAAACGTATAGCCAAATACACGGGTCATCAACTTAAAATGGGCACAATGAACATGCTTTCCTATAAAAGATAACTTCACTTTATGAAAAACAATTTGATACTACTTAAAGAAATCCACTCTTTTTCAATTGCATGGACCATTTATTTAGGCTAACCATAGCACCAGAAATCTAATCGACAGTGTGGCAGTGGAATAAAGCCGGTGACGTGCCATTTCACACCCATTTCATTCGCAAGCAAATATAGCAACCATGCTGCTTGAAATTGAGAACCGCAACTTAATTGTGGACTGCATTTGTATGGAAAACATATATACATTTTATTTTACCTTGCTAACAAACAAGCCAGAAAATGCATTTCCACTTAAGCCACAACATGACTAGCTAAACAACTGCTACCACGGAAGCTTAGTTATCGATGCTTTAAAAAACAAATCCTACTAAGCAGGCTAAATTGATAGCTTGCAACCTGTGTGCCCAGGACTGTGTACAAGGCTTTAAGCTAGATGCAGCTTGCTTCATCAACTCCGAGAGGGCTACGGACAAAGTGCAACCTTGCCCACTTTACGGTCTAGTAACCGTAGCAGTCCAATAATTCAGTCAATAAACAATCCTAGTGCTACTTCAGTGGTTTCATGCAAGTCACAAAATATAGGCTCAACTGCCATTTTGTAAAATGCACGTAATGCTCTTTTACAGAGAACACATGTCCATTCTTTCAAACCCAACTGTTATGTTTATGATGAAAATAATGTTTTGCGCAGATCAGTACTGCTATTAGAAATGTAAAAAAAGAATGCTCGGTGCACTGTAGACAAAAAAGACGACCTTAAGTACAAGTCAGGTTATTTTATTTGATAATTCATGCCTTTTTTACTGCGGCTTTCTGGAGCTTCTTGACTTCATGCTTGATGATCTTG
The DNA here is from genome assembly GCA_022702515.1 of Ilyophis sp. 1 JC-2022. Taxonomy (NCBI): domain Eukaryota; kingdom Metazoa; phylum Chordata; class Actinopteri; order Anguilliformes; family Synaphobranchidae; genus Ilyophis; species Ilyophis sp. 1 JC-2022. Next base: position 52,073,292 of record CM040395.1, on the reverse strand, counting down.
TTCCTCTGTGAAAGACAATGGCAGGTGTTAGTACAACACTCCCATCATCATCATCAAGTTCTTACCCACTGAGTGCTCCACAAACATACATACACAATTACTGGCACAAATTAACAAGTCAGCACTCGTAGACATCGGTCACACAGCAGATCATGTGCATGGGTTGACCAAACTCTATTCGTAAGTCAATTCAATGAATAGGATCCAAAGTCAAATACAAAAACAACAGTAGACTGATAAATAATCAAATGGGTGTTTTAAAAAAAAATACATGGCAGATTTCAAAAGCTCATTGAAAGCTAATTGAAATGGCCATTGGGAGAATGAAAAGATTTCCACCTGTCAAACTGACAAGTGTATTCTTCTTCTACAATTTCTAAAAAGGAAACATCCAACGAATGCTCTGAAGTAGCATCGCCCCTCTCTCCCTTCCTTTCATTGATCTTAAATGAAGTGAGGTTTCTACCATATACCATCAGTTCTGTGGATCAAGTGAAGGGAGGATGTGACTATGGATGCAGTCTGAATGCCGTGTTTGTCACCAATGAGACATTACTCTGGCAAAACTATGCATACTTCAGAGAATTCCTCCAAAAAACAACATTAACCTGATTTAATAGATCAAGGCGTAACTGATTAAGTCTCTTTGTGGCTGGCCAAAACTATCTCTGAACAGAAATATCGACTGAGACAGACGCAGATTTGGTATACTCGTACACCAAAATGAGTTGAATAAGTTGAAATTGGCGATGCCTCCCCTCAACCTTCCATACTAGGCGAAGGGGGGCGCTGACCGAACTAACCGACAGTCTCTCAGCATGTTCAGTGTTCTTGCCCGAATGTTCTCCTCAAAATCTGGGCGAAAACACCTGCTATACGCTCGCACGTTATTTAGCGGCATCTCAGGTAGATCCGGAGGATATTTAGCATTCCCGATTGCAGTCAGCCACAGAATTCTCACCCTCATCTTGCGGTAGCCGGTTAAAATAAATTCCTGCCTTGACCGACGTTAAACCCTTGCAATTTGCCATACAGTGAAGTGGCATTTACTTATCAGTAGAACTTAGGCATAAGCATATTTAGCGGCTAGCTTGCTAGCGAGTAGAAGAACGGCGTCCACGCCAAGCAGTAATGCCCAGCCCCTCCGTTTGTATTCAATGGGAGTGAAAAACCTGTGACTGACGCCATCCCATAGACGCCCACTCTGTTGTCGTCTATAGAAGGCAGGTACCTGGAACACGCAATCATTTTGGGCTATATCTCTGCACTCACTACAGGTAGAGTTGGCTGAGAGCTCATTTTAATCAGGAGGGCAGTTACTCAACAAATGAAATATAATTTTTTGGTGGAATTCCCCTTTAACAGTTAACACCTCCAGCAAATTGTCAACATTCTCTTACCATTTTCTTGGCCTTCATGACCTTGTAGCGATCAAAGTCTGACATTTTGGCCCTCTGCAATAAATGAATAAAAGTCACAATTTAATTCACAAAATGCAAAGCACAACATCAACCCAGCTAAGAACTTGAAACAGGTGCAGGGGAACCCCTATGAATAATATACAACTCATCATAATGACAATGTACTATCTTCCACTACAGTAACCGATTAAGTTTTGAAACATCTTTTACTTTTAAGTATCACTTATTTCTGTAGAAAGGGAACCTGCTATACGTGTTCCAAACTAGAGTCAACTGTACCTTTCGACGGGCTTCAATCTTCTTTGCCCAGCTGGTCTCAACCCATTTCTCACTGACCTGGGCCTTTTCCCAGGCACGCCTCACAAACTTCTGACGAGCGCTGTCAAAAGGCAAGGCAAATAATTCAAAACCCAGCGTAGAAATCCACTGTGAGATATACAGGCTTGACTTTACATCTCAACAGTCAGGATTAAGCAAGGCACTAAAAAGTCTCAAGACTTAACGGAGTCCACTCTGAGATGGGTCATGTTGGTGTAATAAAACAGGCTTGGTCTCACTCATATGCAGCTCAGTATAAATATTCACAGACAAGAAAAGTCTTGTACTCAAGTTCGTAAAGACAAACACTTGCACTTTTCTTAAATCTGTGGTTAATCCTCAGCTTTCAAAGCAACGTACCTGTGTGGCACTTTGATAACGAAGTCGGTGAGTTGCATGCACTTGAAGGGCATAGCCTGCCTCTTCACTCCAGTGCAGGGCCCATCCACCAGAGCCTGAAATAAAGGGGCATGGCATTAAACCAATGTCAGGAGCACCCTTCTCATAAAGAACACTGCGAGCCCAACCTACCCTGTTTTGGTCAATGACATCGACGATGGCCACAAGCTTGCCAGCGTGAGGCCCAAAGGACAGGTAAGCAACGCGGCCAATCTCAACGTAGCGCTTGAACACCTGTAGAACACATTAGATCGTAAGGAAATGCACACACTGGCACACAGTATAGCTTGAATATTGATAAAACATGCACTGCTTAAAAAAAACAGAAAAAAAACACTGCCTGGACAATCACTTTTCTATAAAGCTTTTCGTACCAACTTATTACCGACTTAAATAACCTCGACATAACCTGAGAACAGGGCACCCCGTGCTCGAGGATCTAAAAACACATCCTCCATCCTGAGATTACTGAAAGGTGTCATCAGACTGCTCGTAGTCACCTAATGTTAATTAGCTAACGTTAGAGAAATGTAACTTCCAACTGGCGTCATCAGGTTTAACGTTAACGCTAAATGTCTATAATGTAATGTAATGTACATACAGCCAGGTTTTATCTATTAGCATGGCAAACTACCAATACGTATGAACGTAAAAGACGAGGTAGAAAATAAGCCAGTTCGAACATAAGATTAACTTACCTAACATTAATATATAATTTCAGCCAATAATGTTATCTGTGCAGTTCTGATAGCAAACGTAGCCTTAGCGACTGTAATAAGTTCACGTTAACCAACAAGCGCTAACGTTACATCCTAACGTTTGCTACCTTAAATCACTAACATTCATACAATCGGATAAGATGTTACACTGAACTCCCACAATATATATATTCTCCCAACACATAGTCCACCGAATGCAGAAATAGGCATTTCCAAATAGCAAATTAGCTAACGTTACATCGGTAACGTTAATGGTTCAATTTTCGGCCTAAACTCAGGCTTCATGGACCACGCTATGATTATGTTAGACCAACTTTTTAAAATGACCGCAAAAAACACAAACATAGGCGATAAAACCACACAAAAACGCAGAACTTCGTATCAGGGTATTCCACTTGCATGTTTTTTATTAAAGAAACAACCACATCTTCGAAAATATGATACATATAATCTTTTCAATGTTCCGTGGCTCGCTTCACACGCTTACCATGATGGCTGTCCCTGATCAGAAAGGACTGCTGAGCTTCCGTTCTGCAGCAATGCTTTTTCCGCTTAGTATTTGCGCACGCGCGTCAACGACGTAAACATCATTGCCCTAACACTGTTCTGGGTAATGTTGTTCTTATACACAGTGCAGTGGAATGGAGGGGAGCTGGAGCTCTTGTTATCGGACAACCATGATATTGTGTGTACTGAAGAGGCGAATATTTACAATGTGTTAGGGGTAAGAAACGTGCAGTATCGTATTCCTAACCCTAAATGGTATTATGCAGAAAAAAGGTGAAAGCGCTACCTAAATTCAATTACGTTTTTAAACCATGTGTGGTATCTACGTCCACTCAAATTTTTCCACTCAAATGTTTGCAGATAACAATTCTCATTATGAACAATCTAGTTCTTCAGACATTTCTTGAGATATATCTTCAGCCGTTCCACTCCCACAAGGAGATGAATTAATTTATGCATGGCAGAAAGTAATCATGAATTCGCCTCTGCTATTATTGGGCATATTGTGTAATGAAACTTCCATTTGAGACCAAATTACAAATTCTATTAGACATCTATTTATGTTTAATAAATTAAATGGGAGCAACTATTGCCAAAAGCATAGGCAGCTATTACTGTAACACATATATTTATTATTTATAATAATAATAATAATAATAATAATAATACAAAGTTGGTTTCAACTTTCACATTATTATCTGGCAGTTTTTTAAATGAATGAAGTCCATCCATCCATTTCTTAAACCGCTTACTCCTTGCAGGAGAGCTGGAGCCTATCCCAGCATACTGGATGAAGAATACATCATGGACCAATTGCAGGGCTTAAATATATAAAGTACTAAATAAAAACAAATTGTTTAATGTATTAGTGAAACATGTTGATAAAACTAGAATGCAGTGTAATATAATGGCTAGGGAACTGGACTCACAACTCCAAGGTCGTAGGTTTGATTCTCAGGAGAGCGCTGCTGTTGTATCCTTCAGCAAGATACCTAATCTGCATTTCTTCAGTAAATATGTGGTTTTAACATGGATTGCATGTAAAATAATGTAACTTGTGTAAGTCCCTCTGGATAAATGGCATTATCCACACATTATCTTAAGGCATTAGACATTAAGATATTAATAACATTATATGAAACTGGTTATCACTGGTATTCCAAAGGTCCCCTGTGATATCAAGCTCAGTTGGCCCCATACTTTTAAATGAAAAGATACATTCCACATAAAACATATACCACATTTCACCACTTTAAAGCTAATTGAGGCACAAACAGGACAAGTTTATTGTTTGGAATATGCCTTTAATCAAAGGCCAGACCCAGAACCAAGGTCAAACCCAGACATTTTATACTACTATATGACACCAGTCTAAACTCTGTTTTACCCACAAGTAAGATCTTCGGATGAAGTATGTTAGTCCATGTCTATATCAGTACCTGTGTGTACCGTAGTGTAGGCTATAAAGGCATTGTATAGCTAGGTATACCCTGCCATAGCCACTAGGTGGCAAGCTTGCAAACTGTGAAGTAAAAATTCCACATGCCGGTACGTTAATGCTTTCTGATTCCTCCAGCAGCAAACAGGCAATGTTTTACCTCACAATATGTTGTGAAATATTTTATACAGTACAATGAAATATTTCTGGATGTGAGCTGATATTTTTTAAAGGCTAGAGCTGCTGTCAGAGTGAATTGCAGAGAAAAAAGTAATGTAGCAACTGGTGCATTCCATTTCACAACTTTTCTTGAAATATGTTGAACTGATCATAAAAATCATTAAAGAAGGTAAATCAGTCAATGATTTTGACTTAACCATTTTTATCTGCATTTACATAAGCTTCAGTACAGTAATGATATGTTATGGTCAAATGCAACAGCTGTAAATTAAGGTAAAAATGAATGCTTAAAACATGAAAAATGTATATATTGTAGAAGTATAAAAAAATTAAAAAAATACAAAATATTTCAATTTCGATTCCAATCAAATGGAGAAGCAAATTCAAGCAAGATAGATTTCAAACAACCACAAGACTTTCTAAATGAAGTGCAGCAGGAGTTCCTCTTGACACAGTATTTGAGAAATGTGACAAATGCTCGCTGACTTTCAGCTGTGCTTTAATTATTTCTAAAAATGTGAAAACAAATATGAACATTTAATTATGTACATCCAAAGATAAACATAGCAGTCGCCATTATAAGGAGCCTGATTGGGCGTAACCAGTGACTTATAACCATGGACAACAGTTTATACAAGTCTACAGTCTAATGAATGGGCTTATTGTGAGATCAATCAGCGTATGCTGTCAGAAGATACTGCCGTAATGAGTAAGACCTATGACATGGCTCATGCTATGGCACAGGGTGAAGAAAAGCAACTTTACACACAACCAGACACAGTGAATATGAAGTGTGCTCGCTCTCAGAAAAAGTAGGTGACTCAGACAAAAAGACGAGAAGGACAACACACAAATAAAAACACTATTAGGGTTGGAAAGCCAAATTAGCCTGCATGGTTGCAATACTGACGCTATTACATTCATCGCACTGTTGTTTTTCCGGGGCTTTGAGACAGAAGAACCGTACACAACACCCTAGATTTTGTTTTGTATATTATAGAATGTATTGTTTTATTATAGATTATGTATTATAGAGTGTGTATCATGTAAAATTACTGTACAAATATATCAAAGTGTAAGAATACAGTAGGCCTATATAGCAGAAGGCACTCCAAGTTGTGAATGTCTTCAGCATGTACCTCAGGAGGATTGATTCAGTTGAAAGTCAATCCAATTCAGTCAAGTTAGTCATCCAGAAATGTTGCACATTGCATAAGATCCTGCCAAAGAGAGTAATTATGAGACAAATGGAAAAAATGCATTTCCTTCCACCTATCCCTCCTGTGCCTGGACTTCCTGCTGCTCAGAAAATGGTCCTGTCTTTAAATATATCCCTTCAATGTACCACCCTCTTATTCTTTGTCAGGCCAATATAATAGTTCAGTTAAGATAAAATGCCTTAGCACACATAGGACTGTATAGGTGATGCAATGAACAAACACACAATGTGTATGTATATACTGAAATATAAAGTGTATAACCTGAAATATATACCGCTCACATTAATATCTGGTGGAAGCACCGTTTGCCACAACAGCTTTTAAGTGTTTCCGCGCAAGTCACTGCCAACTTTGCTGCTCGGGGGATGATTTCCGACCATTCTTCTCGCCAGATTTGCTCCGGATCTCTCAAGTTGCTCGGACATCATTTATGGACCACAATTTGCAACAGATTTTTGGTAATGTGCAACAGATGGAGCCGAGGTCAGGACGTCAACTGGGCCAATCAAGAAAATCCCCTTTAGTATTTTTTGAGGCACTCCTACGTAACCCGGTGCCAATTTAACAAGCAGAAGAGTGTGGAAGTCACGCTTTCAGAACTCAAATCTTCTTTAACTGGCAAGTGTGTCATTTCACAAACTGTGGTGCAACATGTAAATCTAGATTTATGAACCCTGGGATGCTAAAGAAAACCCTGGTCATGATGTTTCCGAGCAAGTGTGTGAGTTAATGGCTGCCCAAGAGTAAATCAAGACGTGTGACCCTAGATAGTCTCCTTGGCACCTTCTAGTTAGATGCTAGTCTGTTCCACATCATACTGTATGACATAGAATCAGCGCATGTTGCATTTTAGATTTGATTAGTCAACTGTGAAATCGTGTGAAAAATGTATTCTTTATTTTTTTTTTTCCTGTGGGGAGGTTATGGTAGATGCTGACCACCAACATACGAAACACAAGAGGCAATAAGTTTAATGCCAGAATTGGAGAATCCTATGATTCAGTAATGAAAGATAGTTTGACACTGATGAGACAATACACTTAATACAGAAACAACTGGCAACACCATTGACCACCCTGTGAAAAATGTTATAATGAAGATATTACCAAAACAGCTTTAAATTTATAGCAATGTATTAATGTTTTATTCTAATTACATTAAACAGAATATATCAGTCCCTTATTTGTACAAAAATACCTGAAAAGGTTACAATTAAGATTTATAAGCCATTTAGCCATTTACAGAATGAAGCAAAGCACATTATGAATACAGGATTTATCTCATAAAAAGTGATAAAAGTTGATATCTTAAATTTTTTTTTTTTTTTTTTTTTTTGCATTCCCTGATTTTTTATTTTTATTTTTATTTTTTAACTTTACCTTTACAGTCACTATCTCTTGCATTGTGATAATTTACATAAAGCACAAGAATCATCACTGGGAAAGGGTCTGACCATTGGTCAATCTGTCAGATATACTGTAGGTTAGTGCAGAGAGGAACATGTTGTAAATTGAGGCACCTGCTGCATTTTAGGCTTGTTTATAAAAAAAAAAAAGAACATAAAATAATGAACCAAAAGAAAAACAACATGACCTGTAGTACTACCCATGGTTTAACCCTTGCCACACTGGTAAATCTAAAGGCACCTGATTTACTATTTGGTGCAGTAATAAAAATGACCACATTATGTATTGATCATATGAACCAAAAAAATAGAAGAAAAAACAAAATCTTGTCGATCCGAAAGACCAGCTATCAACAGGTTTCTTTAGCAACCCTGAGCAGCCCCGTTACATTCATGCCACTTAAACTGTACAGAAAACAAAGTACACCTCCTTCAGCAACTGACTTGTCGCCAATTCAGAGCTAATAGGCGACGGCTCGCTTCCATGACAGCAAGACATTGTGTGAGACCAGTTTAAATTTCTGATTTTAAAGTAACCCACTGTTTTATTTTCAAGATGGCAAGATAGCATTTTGACAATAGTAAAGCCGTATATAAAAATATTTCTTTTGCTTTAACCAGTGAGTATAAATTGGATTTTTAGCTTAAATGTACTTAAACAACTTGTAAAGATGCATGCCAACAGTCCAGTCCAGAAGATCTAAAATCAGCTTAATTTAAACATTACAGACATATTCTGAAAAGGTCATTTTTTTCTGACAGACAACAGAGAACAAATATAATAAACTCAATATGCACATTGAACCAAATAATATAAAATGCACTAAAATAAATCAGTTTTCTTCATTTTAAATGCAGTAATGATCAAAAACCAAAAACTGCCGTAAATAGTGATCTGAAACCTAAAATACAGTGTTGCATCTACGTCTTTTCCAAAGTTTCATGCACTTATATAACATACTGATATAGTACAGAGTTTATGAAGATTGCATTGAACAAAAAGTCTTGGAGAAAAAAATATCACGTCTTGGAGAAATTCTGACCAATAAGGTAACCTTTCTGAAACAACCAATGGAATCATCTTGCCAAAGGAATTCAACAAATAGGGTTGGAGAGATTGTGCAGCCTTGTAAAAATATCAAACAAAGTTGAGGGTCATTGGTTTCTCTCTAAACAATGTGCTCAGATCATATCACATCCATTACTCATTTTGACACCATTCCTTTAGTGAACACCAGATGTAACATTCTATTTTAGCAAGTAATCACTTGAGAAAAGATTCATTGCATTAAAATCTGTACATAATGAGCATAGCATACTAGTGTATAGTGAAAATGCGTGTATGTGCATGTGGGCGTATATGGGTTAACATTTTGGAAACCCTAGCTTCTCAAGCCCCCAACCCCCCTCCCCCCAATATAACAAGAAGAGTACAGTCAGATCACACAATTAATATGCCCAAGGGGAAATATCAGAGAACAAGCTGTACTGCCATGGACCTTTACAAACAAAACAAGCATGTATGCAAGGGCTCAACATATATATATAAACATTCGCAGTTTATGGTGTGTTACTATAGAAACCCTGGAGCCATACATTCCCTCTGCATAGCAAGCATTTGCTCAAGCTATGAAAGTTTGGATTAATGGGGGGTGGAGTGGGGCGTCTTACTGGACTGCAGATTAAAAAAAGAAACAGCATGAGGTGAATTTGATGCCAAGTGTACATCATCTGAATTGAGTACTTTCATATTATTCGGCAGATACAATATAGATGCAATCAGCGACAGTCTAGGAGAGCGCCGTGTTTTGCAAAAAAATGTCCTGAAAATTGAAACGCGTGGATCACCGGACTGAGTAGACATTCTTAATTTTTGTTAAAATGAAAAAAAAAAATCTATAAAATTCCTCAGGAGGATCCAATCACTGCCACGCTTAACTTGATTGGCTTAACTTTCAGTGGCTGTCGGGGTCATTGCGAGAACCTGACTGCAAGACCACCAGCGAAACACTATAAAGAACATAAAAACAAAACTCAACAAGGACACAGATGTCTGGGGTCCTTTCAGTCTCCCGTCGATCAGGACAAATGAAGGCACTCGCGTCCCCTAAATGTAAGCATTTAGCCCCGATCAGTTCTGCCTCGTTTACTCACTCAACACCTTTATCCATTTTACCATACATTCTCACCGCTGCTATACCTCTCCTTACTAAATCTGCCTTACCACTTCCATAGACAAAAAATATGTTTTAGTCAAATTAGCTGTGGTGGAAGAGGAATGAATTTGTCCCATTGTGTCACATGGGTGCAAAGCAGGGCTAAACAGTCAAAAATCTAAAGTCCAATGTCCTTTTAAAGGGTGCCTGAGAGGTCTGCTATGAAGGGTTCATTAAGAGTGCATTATACTGTCAAATAGTATCTGTATATATTGATAAACAGATTTCAATATAAGTAATATTGGTGTTTGTATATGTGTGTGTGGGTGTGTTTGTGGGGGGATTGGATTAGAGAATAAATCTTAAAACTGCTTTAAACTTAAAACTAATCTAAAAAAATCCACCTAAAAGGCTTCTGTACAGAAAACTCAGATCTCCTGATTTAAAGAAAGGTGAGAAGCATCTTCCTGTGACACCTGCATTTCAAGTCATTTTTATTCCAGATAAATATGATGGCTGAGGCAACCCTGAAGTGAGATCAACGTAACTCGAATCCTGAGCTGATCGCGAGCTTCTCGATTCTGTAGCCTTTCCCTCACCTGCTTCAAACACACTGCAAACACTAAGTACAGGGAACTTCTCTAGCAATGCTGTCATGAGCTGTGAGGACTTCATTCTCCATAGGCCCGAGGCCAGGCAGGAAAGGACCCCTTCTGCTCCACACCTGTGCATCATGTGCTCGAGGGCTCTTCAATGCATCCATTTTAAACGCGTACGAGGAAGTAATGACAAAACGAAATGGAGTAAGAGTCAGATAATCAGATTCCACGTAAGACAGCCATTCAAGGAGCTTCACTGTAAAGCACACTACACACAGACCAGAAAGGAGTGCCATTTCATAAACTCTAGTAATAATCATATATGTACGTACATAATCTGGGGCTTTAGTGGTTCTTATTCAGTGAATCCTGATAGTGAATTTCCTAGGTTTATCCAATGAGAATGGTGAATTATGACCTCAGACAGATAAATTAGCTCCCTTGTTTCTCTTTGATTTGGAGCAGTAATATGGAGTAATCCACCATGGCCTGCTTATCAACAGGCATACCATGGAATTAAGGGACCAGAGGGATTAGCCTAGAGACCAATGTTAAACTGAATGTTCTAAATAAAAGATGACAAAATCATGAACCAGTATTACCCAGATAATCTACAAAGCAAACAACAAATACCTCAACACCTAAAAAAAAAAAATACGGCAGAGAACATACGAAAGCAAACGTAAAGACTGAAAATAAATCCTTCTGAATGCTTTGACTGGCATTTTTGGGGGAATCTGTTTAGGAGATTCCAGATGGTTCTAAGGGAATGTGTCGGCAGACAGGCACGTGGTGACGGGTGACTGCAAAAACCTTCCCCTAAGCGAGCCCTCGGCCGTGACTTTTCTCACGGTTAGATTCCCCGTAATCCAATTAGCACGGTCGGATTTCTCACGGAAGCGTTTTCGAGGGGGATGAAGAAGCAGAGATGGTGAATATCGTGCCGCACTCTGTTCAATCAAGAGAAACCGATCACACATACCGAGCGCAAAACATAAAACATAAAACTTAGAAGAACAGACAAAACAAAAAGAACCAAAAGCGTGTGGCCAAGCAAGCAGTGAGGTTTACACTGAGAACTGTAAAACACGGCACCATTTTACCATCGTCGATCTACCTTGTGTTATTATTCTTATTTTGGCAGTAGACCAGTCTACAAAAAAAAGTTGGATGGATGATCGTGCAAGAAAAAAAAGTTATCCAAAACATAGTTTTGAACAGTTGACCTCTCCAGAAAATGAAGAGGCTAATGGGCAGCTTAGAACTGAAACCTTTATGGGGTTTTGAGTCTGATATGTGATTCTTTTATTTCATTTTAAACTTTCTGAACTTGTCCTTCTCATTCCTGAAACATGGCAGAATTCCAAGGCTCTCTAGTCTGAGGGTCTCCGTCAGCTTATAATGAGTGGAAAACGATAAATAGATCAAAGGTTGTTTTCTTTTAAACGAAACAAATCCAGTTTATATGCGCGTTTGTTTTATAGGCAAAGTCAAGTCAAGTGTCGTGTCAAAGGTCACAAGGCCACGATTGTGCAGGGGTGTTTCAGTTTGCAAGGCAGGACTCCTCTGTTGAGCTGGTAGAACTCCACCATGTGTATCAGGTCAGTGAATTTGGTGGCGCCGTCGTCAAGGCTGAAGAAGATCTGACCGTCCTCTTCACACTGGACACGCACAAAACAAACAGACTTAGAACAGAGGCGGAGAACACAAACATCTGCCTGAAGTGTGATTTTCACATTAAATAAAAACCAAATAAAGTGAAGTGATTACACAAATGCTAATGATTACCTAATGCTCCTTGTAAGCATAGCAAAGACTCAATAAAATGTAAATTACCCCCAGTTACTGTACATTTTGGCCCCAGTAACACCCATCATCCCTAACGTACAGTACAGTGCAATTTGCAAGCACAATGGTCTCTCAGAAAATACCCTGAGTGAATGACGAACAAGAAACCTTAACATATCATATTCTTTACTTAATTACCCATTAACAATGTCAAAAGTCATAAGGTCAAAGCAGAGGGCACAGAAATACCCACAGGCAAGATCTGGAAATGCTTGATTTTCTGGTGATGGCACAGTGTGAGGACAAATGCCTTTGGATTGCTCTGGCTCTCCCTCAAGAGGAATAATCTGCCATGCAAAAGAGATAGATGGTTAAGCTTGAGTCTAGACAGTAGAGCAATGGACATCACATTCAACATACAGTGCACTCCAAAAGTGTTAGGACAGTGACACATCCTTTGTGCCAGTCTTTGTTGTGCTGTGTAGTTTGGGTGAACAGTGTAGCAATTGGAGCCATTTTTTACACATAGTCCCCCTCATTTTAGGGCACCAAAAGTAATTGGACAAATTAACAAACTTAATTAAAGCCATCATATTTAATATTTGGTTGCATATTGTTTGCATGCCATGACTTCCTGATGTCTGTGACCCAACAACATCGAAAGACTCTTGATATTTCATTTTCAGGTACTCTTACAGGCGATACTATAACCTCTCTGCATTTGAATGGATCTCTATGGGAATTGGGGGGGTGGGACTAGATTAAGCTGGAAATGACACGGGAATAGTATGGAACACATGGTTAGCTAAATGGCTGTAAGTCATCAAGGGTCTGAGGTATCAAACATGCCTCAAACCATCACTGCTGCCAGACAGGCAGTAGATATGAATGGATCACTTTAAGTGATATGCAGGGCGGTGTACTGTGAGTAATGTACTGTGAGACTGTGGGTAATGTAGTTTTGTCTGCAGTCTTACCCATCTACTTGACCCTGTTGCATGATCATCTTGTGGGACTCCTCTCGCATGATCCGACCGTGAAACCACAGCTGTGTTCTGTGAATCACTGAGGAACAAACAAGTATGGCTTAGCAACAGAAAAACACACACACTGAGTGTTAATCTAACACTCGAACAGTGTAAAGTGTAAAGCTAGGCTAGGAGGAGCCTGCCCTCCGTTTGAGCATAAATACCTGAGCTTAGTGATGATGAGTGAAGCGGACTGGGGCTACCGAGCACGTTCATCCGCTGACTCCTTTTCTGAGAGGAACAAGAACACAGTACCAACTCAGTTTACCGGTGTCATATCCGAGAGTTAAAATTCAACCCTACATTCAATTCATATTGAAGGATATGCGTGTTAAAAGGAAGTAATACAAAAACACATAACAGACAAGGAGAACAAATAAATGAGCTAATAAGTGTTTCACTTAAAGTTTCCTCTTATTTATGCAAAGCATGGCTGAAATTAATGACTTTAGTGGAGAACACAGTGTAGACACACACTAGGTCAATGGTTCTGAACCTTCTCCAGTCAGCATAAAAACACTAGCTACTTCTTTTAATATTAGCTCTCCCTAAAAATAATTATAAACTGTACATTGGTATGTTTCTTTGTTCTGTTACTGTTTCCATGTGATTTTGAGGGGGGGGCACTCACTCTCCACATATGGCCCTCCTCCATAGCCGCGCTCTGCGCTTCAACGGGGTTCTCGATCACGCGCCCTATTCTCCCTGAGAAATCCATCGCCACCAGAGAGTTTTCCGACACACTTCGCTGGAAAGCAAAAAGAGAGGGAGGTTTACCACAAGAAGCATCTGCGCCCCGGTAGTGTGCCAAATCACGCCCGTAGCAGGCAAGCATTCAGGCCGGACCACCTTTCCCAGCATTACATCCTCTTTGCTTTACTCATAACCAAGCGGCAGCCGAATAGTAAAGTCCTTCGCTGTTCATTTAAAAAAACAGTGCTTTATAACACTGATAAGTAGCTACCATGCATGAACAGTGCCAAAGTGCAAAACACAGGCACATTAACTGGCTTGCGGCTGAGGAGAGCTCGGCCGCTTCATGGCATATCAAACACGAGTAAGAATAAGGGGAAGGCGCTCAAGCAGCAGTCCATGTGAGCTAATGCTACATAATGAAAACATTTGCTCCTCGCCTCTAAATAAGCGCTAATTATCAAACGCTCTATACACTCGATGCTATTCCCTTCCTGAATAGGATTCAGTGCGGGTACTTGGAATGCACTGTGTAACTGGCTCGGTCACTGGCTCCGCTCTTTTACAGGCTCACCGCTCCGAAACCAGCCCCCTATTTTGCAGCTCGGGATAAACTTTTTCTTCCCATGCATGAGACCTGAAAGCAATTATTTCTTGCGCTGCTGCCATTTTGCCATCGTGATAACTGGAGTTCATTGGGAAGAGAAAGATTAAATGGAAGAAAGAACTCGGAATAAAGAGGGAATTCTTACCATTGGCGTGGAGAAATGTGAGAGTGATGTTTTCCTCTGTTGGGGGATCTTGTAGTTCTGATACAACAAAATTCCATACTGCAATAAAGTAAAGCAAATGATCCACAATGAAAATAGATTGAAAAGAAGCTACTAAGCCAAGGCTAATTTAACTTGCCCGGGGCCATTTTTGTTATTATATTTTTTATTGCCGTATGAGGTACAGAGAAAACAGCAGCTAATATAAGAGGGTAAGCACTTTCTAAACGGATTATATTCCAGGCAGGAATCTGACATCGTTCACACTTTTATGCAAAAGAGGGTATCCACTGCCTGCAGCAATGCAATGCCAACGAGGCCACCAAGATAAACCCAGTGTAAACGCATTGCAACCCAACCGGGTGGTCAATAAATCCAAAATAATCCGCAATAAGTCGTAAAAATAAATACAAACTAATAAAGACTTACAATCGATGCCAAATATAACCCGGTACTACTAAGGAGATTAAAATCAAAGGCCCGTTTTTTTTGGGGGGTTTCTTTCCAACATGGCATTTGGTGTTCACTGTGTACGAAAGAAAGCCCCTCATCGAGGAACCGTGAGCCTCATGCTGACCGTACAGCAGGGTGATGCCGAGAAATTTCTGCATTGGAAAGTTTGCCGCATATCAATTGGTCCTTGACTAAGAGTCATGTGACTGTGCAAATATCTGGTGGGCTGTCACGTACCTTGAAGAGCCTGAATGCAGTCATCCAGCAGGTCCTGCTCTGCTCATCCTCCGCACACAGCATCCTCAGCTCCTTGCACTCGTTACTCACCTTGTTGGGCTGTCACGGGTAACACGGCAACCGATCAACCAATTAGAACATTTCAACACATGATCAACTTACACCAATATGATGTCATGAAGCAACTCTGAATCCAATCAACTTACACTAATATCATGTCCTGAAGCAACTCCTGAATCCAATCAAGTTACACTAATATCATGTCCTGAAGCAACTCCTGAATCCAATCAAGTTACACTAATATCATGTCCTGAAGCAACTCCTGAATCCAATCAAGTTACACTAATATGTCCTGAAGCAACTCCTGAATCCAGAAATTGTGCCTTTCCAAAACCACGTTAAATTTAGTCGTTCAGTCTTATTCGTAAAGCAGGTCCATATTTTCTTCTCGAGTCCTACATCTGTTTCAAGCAAGCTGAGACTTGGATTTAGCCAAGGTCGATTGAGGTGAGTCGCTTCGCTCAAGGGTACATAGGCAGAGCGGGCCCCAGTGTACATTTCTCCAATCCTCTAGCCCAAAGTCTACGTCAGCGATCGCCAGTAACACAAAGCCCCGCAAGGCCGGCGTGTCGAGGGCAGAGTCTGTGACCTTTTAAAGGGGCTGATCCCTCTCAGCTCCAGAAGGATCACCCCATGGACTCAGACGGCCCGCCTTTCATCTACATGCGGGCTCTTCGGCCGGCCCCATCTGTCAAACGACTCTCTTGTTTTATGGCGTGAACTAAACTGAACTGGGAAAAACGTGCACCTGGGATCAGGAAGCGGCTTGGGTCAGTTTCGACGGGGGCCTTCACAGTACACGCATGTTCGGCTGATTTATCTACCGCAGAGTACCTACGAGTGAAATACACGCCCAGGCAATGGTTTAACACTCCTTAAGTGTTTCTTAAAAATTTTAAATGGGCAACCCCCCCTCCCCCTTCCCTCCCCTTGTGAGCATTCGTTTCAGAAACACCGTGTGCCCTACCTTTATGCAGAATTCATAGTCGGCTGGGGCATGGTGAAGCTTCTTGCCAGTGATCACTGTGAATATATTGCTGTCCTCAAGGTCTGCTAGTAGCTGTAGGTGCCTGGGCTCCTGCAGGAGAACACGTGACGGATGTTGTCATTTCTTTATTTAAAGAAGACAAGACACTGACATGGACACGGTTCACTGTGGCTAACAAGCGGAAATCGGGAGGGACGGCTTCAACAGAAGCAGGCCCGCTCCACGGCGAAAATTAAACCAAAATGAAACCGCGCTGCAGACATAGCTCAAAGGCAGTGCTGAGAGAACCTTGAATGTTATCTGTGATCCGTGGAGCAAATCTAAGTATGTGACATACCAAAGTATTTATTTTATGTTAAAGTTCAAAGAGGGGATATAAATAGTCTACGTACATAGGCTCCCACCATACAGGGGTGTTTATTGTTAATATTAATGCCATTCTGCATAACCCGCTGATCCTGGTTGATTTAAAATGCACGCTATACATTCGTTGTAAGAACAAGCAGAATACAATCAAGTCTCGCAAATTACATTTGATTACAAGTTCATGAACAGCACATGGAAATGACCGTACACGCTATTTAAAACAGTTCAAGCCACAATCGGAACACCAAGCAGAAATGAATTATGGGCCACGAGTAAACAAAATTGGTTATTAAATATGGGAAAGCCAGGGGAGCCAAGTGGACTGGAGGCAATAAATGAACAGATGAAAAATGCGAGAGCAGGGGAAATGCAGATGCATGTTTAAAGAGCGGTCTTATAGGAGGAAGTAAGAAGCTGCTATGCTCTGACACTGGCAAGGCATGTTGGACACGTAGCACGTAGCAGCTGCAACAGAAACTATTCTGAGAACAGAACAGAAGGACAGATAGAGCAGGCATTCACCAGAGAGTAGTGGACACAGGTTTCGTACGATAAGGGAAGCTCGTGATAATCGGTTATTGCTCACCTTAGACATTCCTTTCGTTGAATAGTACAATCCTGACCGTCTTAAAAACATATAGAGCTTCTTCCACGACTTTCTGCCCGTCTCTTTCATGTATAAAAATCCTTGGATTTCAGGGCAACTGCTGGAATTCAAGAAATTCTGGGAGAAAGAAAAGGCGGAATCATCCGGGGAGTTAAATGTGTTCTGGATGTGATCCATGATTCCTCAAATGAGGCTCTATTCAGAAACCAACAGAGATCACGAGTGAGTGCGGAGAACATCGTTACGAAAGGAAAAATAAGCCCATTCTTCCGTGCCTCTTTCAACTAGTGGATCCACTTCATCATCATTGAATTTCTGCGTTGATTTGATAAAAATGTCCTTGCATCCATTTTTTTCTTAATTAAATTTTGGAAATATCATAAAAGTTGCCTTATGCCATGTACCTTAAACACATCATTTAGATTTTCCAAACTGTATAATAGAACTTTGTGACTTTGCTCAGGGCTTTGACAGGACCCTCACTGTACCGCATCTTACCTGTAGAAGCTGAGTCTGTGGAATGGTGCCGTTGGTCTCTTGACACCACGCAACCATCTGTTCGGGGAAGAAGTTCTGCGGACAAACGAGAGAGAAAAGTGAAAAGCGATTCCCCGGTATGTATGGGCTTTTCCCAGAGCAATCCTGCCCTTGAAATACGACTGCGTCGAGGCTGAAGGATGACGTAGGGGAAAATAAACTTCTAAATAGTGTAATATGGCACAGATCACAACAGAAGCTTCCACTGGCAAACTGTCCATCTCTGTAAGCATTGCCCGTTTGCTCACATTTATTCACACCCCGCCATGTGATAACTTATCTCTTTGGGACGTGGTCCTGGCACCCGTGAGTGGACACGGAGCCAAATGAAAATACTGCATGATCTCATCGCTGATGCAAGCCCCTACGCCTTCTCTAATACCTCTTTATAACACTTACTGTGATTGACAATGAGAGGGCATTTCCAATCACCGCACAGTGGTCATTAAGACTACACGCTGAGGTCATTTGTACTGCATTGACAGCACTCCTAAATCAATACTGAAATTGGCATTTCGCGGCGGCCTGTGGATTGTTGGCAACAGGCTGATTGCTGTATTCTGTATTGCTGGGCAGTGAATCAGGAATGTAAAAAAAAAAAAAAACGGCACTGAAAACCTCATGCTTAGTGTTTTCAAGAAGTGAAAACAAGAAGTTGGTTTGTTCAAAGGAAAAACAGAAAAACCAAAAAAAAAAACAACAACCCATAAATAAACAAAATTCAATGTTCTTTATGGTCTTCACACGCATTACTGCTGTGAGCTTTCAGGTACAGCCGAAGACAAACTGTATAAAATAAAAGTGACTCTCTCACAAAGCGCTGTGTACACACAGGGCTTAGTCTGTTTATCCGCCGTCGGCGGTGATGGATCTGCGGAAAAGCTCAAATAGCAGCCACCGCTCTCAGTCAAACGTGCACCTTCAAATTAGATGCGTGCAAGCTAATACTGTCCTAGCATGAGATCATCCCAAGCCGCGCACCGAATCATTATAATGAAAAATTGGAGCGGATCAAACTTGGAGATTAGCCAATCCCCGGCTAATCCCCCTTTCCAGTTGAACACAAAGCGTGAGGCTTTGTTACTGTCCCCAGAGGAAATGTGATTAGTTCTCACAATGTACAGCACATCCATCTTTTCTCTTGCACATTTCCAGACAGTTAAAAGAAACACCTTGGCTCACGACAATAATAATAGGACCAGCCCTATGGCCTATACATTGAGCTGAATAAATAAACCCACACACTGCACTGCAGATACATATTCTCAGCAAAGGATATTCTAGTGTTTAATGGTGAGTTGATGTTCGCATGAACACGCTACGTTTATGGTTTTCTTATACTGTCAAATTGCTAAACCAAACCAATACCTGATGTGTTTAATTAGTGTGCGGCTCCCATCAGTCTCCCAATGCGTTCATACCTCATTCTTTGAAGCAAGGCATTGACAGCAAGCTACACATCAGCTGACTCAAAGTGGTCAGCAGGGCTACTCAAAGCACAAGATCATGAATGGATGTATAGACCACATAAAGGAGTTCATTATAGATTTAATCCAGTACTGCTGTCAGGCAAGAATCTATTTGACCATTGATCTTATTGCACAGCTTGATCAAGTTACACTACAAGCACATGTGTAGTAGTGGAGAATAAGTGAGTTTCACAATGCAAATGCATACATATAATATTGTATTGTTGCCACCCATGAACAATACATCATGTACTACTTTGGTTTGTGAACAAAGGGGCATTAGGGTAGTGTTGTAAATGAGTAACCTATAGAGGGCGCTAGTTTGATTTTGAAATGAGGATCAAATGTAACACAGCTAAGGATAATATTCTGTTCCTTGTGTGAGGAACTTTTAATGGAGGACTGGCCTTCAACAACATAAATCCCTTCATATTACTTAAAGCGTTACTTCTGAAGTAACTAATTTTAATTTAAATAAAGAAATTTCGCCTCACAGTAGAGAATTTGCAAACACCCTGCCAGCCTCCGCAAATATTCCCACCTTCCAAAGCAGCGGCAGTTAGCGTACAATAAGTATTGTTGCTTCTGATATGCCCCTGCTAGAAAAGCTTAACAATTGTGCGTGTGCGCTTGTGTGTACATGTGATTTTAATCATCGCACATTTCTCCAGCGAGGAAAACGTGGATGCTTTTAAGAGATGCGCACGCATCCGGAACTCACCAGGGGATTTCTAAAGAATTCGTATTTGGCATAGTTCTTCCTGAAGAGAAATTTACTCTCGCTCGTCATCGACGCTTGAACGTGGACCACCAGCTCGTGATCCTCCAGACAGCGTTCTGTGGAAGGAGGGACCACGTCAGATCATGTCCTTTGCAGCCACCCATTACTACATGCATTCACTCAGCAGACAATCCTACACTGGGATATTTAGAGCAGTTTGCTTACCGTACAATTTATACGATAGTAGTGTCCCCACAGGATTTACTGGCTTAACCCTCAGGACCATACCAATACCTACAGTACAACTGCTGCTCAACCTACCATCTACCACCTTTCATTACTATTATTTAGAGCTTAGAAAAAGCCCTTGTGCCGGGCAAGTCACACAGTTTATATTTTACACGTAGCCCAGTTATACAGCTGGATATTTACTGGAGCGATTGAGGTAAAGTACCATTCTCAAGGGTACAACTGCAGTGTTCCAGGAGTCAAACCTGCAACAAATCTGTTTCCCTAACCTCAAAGCCACAGGTCCCCCCCCACTCTCCACCGCCACCCCTCCCGAGTGCCGACCATCTGAGCCACCGTAGGGACGCGCTCCAGCTTCTCAGCGGGGCTCCTTCCTAGATTGCCCGTCTCAAAATTAGGGACCGGGGAGGAACCCCAACCGTCCACTTAAAAGCCCCCCCCCCCCCCGGCAACTAGCCCGCCGCCCCCTAACTTCCTCACGCAGGCAGACGGCCAGCTCGTCTTCTAAACACGGCTCTGACACCGCGAGGATGGGGCCAGGTCGCATTATGTCCATAGGTATAATTTATGTAACTCAGGGAACCTGATGGTTTAAAAGAGCTTGTGGAAGGGAGGGGAGGGGGGGGGGGGGATGTGGTCGGAGTAAGCTTGCCTATCAGATAAAGAGTAGGGCATTCGCTTCCTCTCCACTCGAGTCCAGCAGCCGCATTAGAAACTTTCAGCCCCAAGGAGGCGAAGGCCGGGCATCGGCAAGCGATGATGTCATGTGTTTAGCCTGATTAGATTAAGCAACAGGGTTGATGGTATTACAAATCAGACCAGGACGTATAATAACGTATAAAGGGCTTACATGAAGTAACCCTGTGTTATTGTTATCATATTGTATGCATCTCAGAAAGGCATAACAAATCAAGCCTGGGCACATTAAAAGATTTAAAGAGCCTATATAATGCAACCTCCTTGCATATCTTGCTCTAGCCTGGTGGTAATCTTACTATACTGCACAGATCTGTCTCAGAAAGGCATCTCCAGGAGACATATAGTCAATATAAAAAAGCACCCAGCATGCAATACCATCATAAAGTCCTAAAGACACTTATTTTGTCCTAAAACCTGTGTCCAACAACTACCTGAGTGCCTTAAAAATACAGAGAAAGTAGGGAAGCAATATATATGGGGAATGAAGTGTCACAAATGATGAAATGATGAAATAATTTCTAATTCTAGTAAAATAAAATTACATCATGTCACTTTATCCATATGTCATCCATATAAAGATGGATTATAGACACAGTAGTTTTCCATCTCAGACAGTAGATTTCCATTTCATGATAATTTTTGAGTGTGGGTGTCACCCAGATGACAGATAATTGTTCTCATAATATTGCAATGATGTCTGAGTTAACATACAAGGCTACACTGTCACAGGAAATGTTGCAATAGTCTTTCGCCCTAGCTGGACATGTTCAAAAGTGCCGAAGAGTGTCCTTGACTGCAATGCCATTCTGTGACAGTCTCCTCAATGAAACAGGCAATATAATCAACTCTGTCTAATATGTTTTATAATCCACGTCAGTAGAATGCATGTTACCAACGACACTTTCAAATTTCCTGAGGCGAGGAAACATCCCATTTGAAAAGAATTGCGCAATGGTTGCTATAGTTACAGGGGGGAAATAAAACATCTGAATCCACATATCAGTCTGTCACATACAAGGAAACAAAAATCCAGCAGAAACCTCAAAGAATGTCTGTATACTGTGTCACGCTGCGTGCGCTGCTACTAATAGCTCTCTTACCAGCGAACGGAACGTGGACAGCGCCCAGAGGCACTAATCAGTTTCCAGTCGAAACAGATGAAACTAAACGTTACGTTCCGAGGGAACGGCACCATGTGAAGATGCAAGCCTTTCCCCTCCCCTGGCTTTTACATCCCCTTGAGAAGGGAAGCGAGAATATTAATAAAGCATTGCCTCCATTCTCAGAGTCCGAGAGAAGATAAGGGGTCGTTGATTAGAGAGGGCTTCTCTGCGGCCGACGGGATGTCCTCGCTACGCTTGCCTCGTTTGGGGGGCTACTATCGCTGCTTAATTTATCGAGAGGGAGGGGGGCCAGCAGGGGGAAGAGAGTCAGGCTAATCTGTGCGTTGGCACTGGCCCGCAATAATCGCGATAGGAAGGGGGACGCAAAAAAGCTCTTCAGACCCGTGCGAGCTGGGGGTGGGGTGGGGGGGGGGGGTGTGATCAGTGACAAGGTGACTTCCTGTTGGAGGGGAAAAAGCTGAGCTTACTGTCTCTGGTTTCATGA
Source organism: Ilyophis sp. 1 JC-2022 (assembly GCA_022702515.1). NCBI lineage: Eukaryota > Metazoa > Chordata > Actinopteri > Anguilliformes > Synaphobranchidae > Ilyophis > Ilyophis sp. 1 JC-2022. The sequence goes on along the minus strand of CM040395.1, from coordinate 52,050,657 downwards.
GCCCAGACAGAACGTGAGTGGAACTCCAGCTTTGACTGCTGCTAGTTCTCTCTCCCTCTTTCTTTCTCTCTCCCTCTCTTTCTTTCTTTCTTTCTCTCTTTCTTTCTCTCTCTCTTTCTCTCTCTCTTTCTCTCTCTCTTTCTCTCTTTCTCTCTCTCTTTCTCTCTCTTTCTCTCTCTCTTTCTCTCTCTCCCTCCCTCTCTCTCTATGTCACTCACTCTCTCCTTCCCTCTCTCACTCTCACGCTCTCTCTGGCTTTCCAGCTCCGTTCCCATCCGCATTCCTCCAAAAGGCTCTTAAAAGAAGCATCTAACATCCCGACCATCCCAGAGAGTCTCCTCTCCCCACCAATAAAAATATCAGTTCCGTTTGAGGCATCACAAAAGGGGTTAAACGGTATGACAACTCATAAAAGCACGGCAGGATTTCTTTTCTTTGTGGGAAGGGAGTGGAAAATTGCTGGTTCCTAAAAATCCGGTGCCAAAAAAAAGCCCCCATTCTCCCTACGTAAAAAAAGAAATAATCATTTCTTGTTGAAGGGGGCACGCATGGCTGCCACTTACCTAGCCCCAGGAGTGGGTGATGCTCAACTAGTGCCCAGCTGTTGTCATCCACACAATGGCTTTTGTACACCAGTAGCTGACAGAGGTCTCTGGCAGTCATGTCCGCGGGTATTTCCACTACTTTGCCCATGCCGTCTTCACTAAAAATTTTGATAATCTGAAACAGACCAAAAAAAAAAACAGAAGACACTGTGTATAAACCGACTGATGCTCGTGCCCGCGGAAACGGACATATCCGCGCGCGCGTTTCGAGAATCGGATGCGCGGTTAAAAATAAGACGCTCACAATATTCAGTGCAGACAATTAAAATAATTACATTCCTCTAACAATGATAAGCTTCCTCTCACGTCCCCCCCTCCCTTTGTTTTCTACCCATAATACACTTATCAAAGTCTCGCAGCATTCTGCTGAAGAAAAACCAACATTTTAAATACGGGATCTCGTCGTGGTCATGCACTAAAGGCTTGAATGGCGTGAGCAAGAGTCAATAAAGTCAGTTTAAGGTAACCGCCAACTAAATAGTGATATGCAAACCAACGGTCCAGACAGAATGAATTCCATTCAAAAATGCTAAAAAACCTACCAATAAACCCCCCCCCCCGACCCGTACCCCACCCCGCCGGCCGCGATTCTAATTTCCTCTGGAGGAGAATTAGTTTAGGACGCATCTACGGTTTCAACGGCACGTCAAAACCTTTCTGCCTCCCCTCAAGAAAGTGCAGCTCAGCTACGGCAGAAAAAGTCAAAATAAAAATGAAAAAATAAAAAAAATAAAATAAGTATTTTGACGGTCAAAGAGAAAGAAGAAAAAACAACGTTTTTATAGGCAAAAAAGCCCCTTACCTCCACGGCCCGCAATAGGCAGCAGTCAGGAGAACACGATGGCATTTTGAAACTGAGCCTGCCTCCAGTGTTGAGACCAACAGAGAGAGAGAAGGGGAGAGAGAGAGAGAGAGAGAGAAAAAGAGAGAGGGAGAGGGGGAGAAAGAGAGAGAGGGAGCGTGGTTCTCTGCTGCTGGTAAGCGACGCTGCCCGGCGCAGTTCCACAGAGTCACTGGATTACTGTGGCGAGCAGCTACCTGTCACGTATTCTACCTCCGGATTTGCTTTGCCGCGGGACAGAAAGAGCAGATGGCACTGTTCCCAGCCAGGCAGACAACTTCTCACTGATCTACTCACAAAGGGTTACAGGCATACAAGGCTTTTAGGTACTGAATCAAACCACACTACCCTAACCAATCATAGAGCCAGCTCAGGCTGATGTAATCATTTCCCACACAGACAGACACACACACACACACACACGCGCACACACACACACGTACACAGTCACACGCACACATATCCAACTTTTCCTGGCGCGCAGCGTAGTTTCAGTTTCGTGTCAGCTCCAGAGTCCGAAGACGTCTCTTTCCCTCTCCCTTTATAGACAACCTCTGACAGGTTTCAAGTGAGAGCTTGTTCCCTTTTTTTTGTCTACTTCTCTCCCCTCCCAAAGTTAAGCTTTGAACTCCACTGCCAGAAATGTCTCTCTCACGACAGGGCAAGACTCATTACGGACATGAAACAAACCTGAGCTCTTGAACTTCTACTTCTCCTCGCCTAGAGCCTCACTTTAAGCCGGCATTCTTTCCCTGAAAAGAACACAACCCGGAAACGTGGAGTGTTTTCATTTACACCCCCACCAGAACTCAACCAAACCAAACTCCTCTGCAGTGCCCAGCAACTCTGTATCCACAAGAGCTCTAACCCCATTACATTTAGAAAAACATTTTAGATAAATATTTCTTATTTTTTAACAAAAAACCCCACTCTGGAGAGATTCAGGAGTCCCCTGCAACGGTCCAGCCTGATCTTGACCAAATTAAGTTAAGTGTAGTTGAGTGCAGCCTTTACCCCCATGGGGTGCGAGAAAGGGCTGATGGGTAACATTGCTCAGCGATTTTACAGAGTCGTGACAAAGACGCAGCCCCTCAAGAATGCAAGTAATGCAATACTGACTCAAAATCAAACTCATGTGTGGAACAGCAGAGGCAGCTGCCCCATAATAAACATTGCATGAGAAATGTTAGCAATGTTAACAAATGCCAGAGAAATGAAGAAAAATGAGGGCCCAAGCTCCAGGAGACAGACTGAACGGGTGCCATCTTATTGCTCTCCTTTTGGAGTTTAACCACGGCAACCAATAGGTCAACAAGCTGGCATTCGCGATTATGGCTGGGTGTACATGTAAACCCTCTGGCAACCGAAGAGGAGTAATTTCGGGGGCATCGGTGGATTACTAGCCCTCTCCTCGACCGCATCGTCATTTGTTGTCCTTACCGCTGCCCACATATCCCGTTCTCCCTCACAAACTTCCTCATGACTCATCTTAAAAGAGCTCCAGTGTGGGTTAAGCCTAATTAGCACCTTACCACAGATTACAATAATCCTGGCCGGGCTGCGTACAGTTAATGAAGACAAACGCTTGACCCAGAGAAATTCAGGCAGAGAGCATGGAAATAGATAATGTGTGTGTGAGGAGAGAGAGAGAGAGAGAGAGAGAGAGAGAGAGAGAGAGAGAGAGAGAGAGAGAGAGAGAGAGAGAGAGAGAGAGAGAGAGAGAGAGAGAGCCTCCTTCCACCACACGCGGAAACTGATATGCGCACACACACACACACGAACACATACACGTACGCAAACGCCCACACACAGTTGACATTCTCTCACAGGCAAGGCAACCCTCCGGTGATTCAGAAGCTTTATGCTAATGAGCAGCTTTATGATGTAATCCCCAACTGGAGTTTAGTCAGTGTCGCTCAGGAGAGCTAGCTGGACCAGTAGCAGAGTTTCCCCTCCCCAAGACAAATCAGTCTAACAGACAATCAGGCTTGTGGTTCAAGCTTCATAGATAAATTCAACAATATGTTTGATCCAGATTGGCTATTGGTAAATTGACACAGAGTTTGTTTCCCATCAGAAATAGATTTTTTGAATACCTGTCTTATGTAGCTACAAAACCAGAGCTGCATCAGCTGGATGGAGGAAAATGGAGTGGACGTCCTTGCAGATAAACTGATATTCACGATTCTTCAGCATCTAAACTGAAGTTTTTTTAAAATACCAGCTGCAGAATGGTTCTTATTTGCACCCTTGTTTGACAGCACATGACCAATAATACCCTTTCTGATTGGTTGGGAATATAAATGCAAATTGAGTTACTGTACAAGTGATTGTGGTATCACTTGTGGTATGTTCTTCTCTGGTTATGAAAACAATGCCCTTCTGGTGTAAGCGCAGAGCTTTCAGGATTTTCTCAACCTGTATTGAAAGTCAAGCCTCTTTAAAGATTAATATTCGCGAGGCCACGTGTGCAGAGCCGTTCACGAGTGAGGTTTAAATCAATAGGCCGCATGTCATTCCCGGAGCCCTCCGCCTCCCCGTCCTCCGGGAACAGACAGAGTCCTCATTGTACGGGGGGCTTTGGAGTAGAGGAGGAAGACTGCTCGAGCATGTCTGGGTGAGCGCTGTGCGTGTGAACTCAAATAACGTCCCTCGTCTCCGTCGGCCTCAGAGCCGGGGGTAATTGTAAAAGTCTGACGCGGCGAACACAGGGCCTCCTTGTTGAGCGGGGGCCCGGTCGGGGCCCGGTCGCGGACCGGCCGGGGGGCAGCCGGCGAAAGAGTCTCCTGAGGTCAGGACCGAGTCCACGCGACGCTCCCGCCGCCGCCACCTCGGCCGTGAACGGGTCAAGGAACGGGCCAGCTGCGCACCCCTAAGCCGACAAGCCGTCGCAACGTCAGCTTTACTCAAAGGGACAGATGTTATTTCTTCTTGAAGCTGCCGGGGGTCAGGCACGATATGTAGACGGTTTGCAAGTTTTATGCTTTGCGTTTCCTGCCGAGGCACCTCCTCGCCGACTGCACTGGCTGTGATTGGTCGCGACCTTAAAGTTGGCTCGCAATGAATAAAATGAGCGACAGACAAGCGCTTTGGCAACAGAACTGTACACATAAATGGTTAAAAGAGCTGCATGGAGATCTCACAAGTGTTCGTCACGCTGCACTTTCCATATGTTCACCCTCCCCCCTTACTCACGCAACTTTCAAGATTTCCTTTGCTTAAAATAAAAATAAAAACTTGTTGCACGCTATATTCAAGACCAGGGATACGTGGATTCATTAATCAAGCATGTCTGTACACCTGCTCCCTTCTAGAGCCGCAGGCGTTCTTTTCGCATACGGTCACTGCCAACAGAAATATGCTACAGTCATGTAACGCTCACCGGAGCCAGCTCGATGGGAATCCGAGAACGGTTTCAGGGCGGGGAACTTTCTGACCCCTCCCTAATCAATGTGCATTCAAATGAATACATTTCACAGAGGATTCCATTAAAAGTAACAGCGCATATTGCAGTTTGTGTGTGAAGACCATCACATGAGGTATGTGAGAGGTGACTGCACATGCCGTATTTAAACATTACCTCACTTCCTTCACACCCAACCTGCCTCATGTTTCAATCCCAGGCCAGGCTTCCACTTCTTTTGTATTCTTCCTATTATTTCTTACTGATACATATTTTACTGCAGTGATCCTTTTTATTAAACTATGATTAAAACACAGGTTTATGATTAAAACAGAGCAGAATGATTGCTTCTCAGAACACGATTTGCTATCTAAGGGTGTCCAGTCTTGTACTCTATTAACTTTTACAAAACATACACTATTTTCCTATTTATTTAGACAAAATCATCCGTCAGTAATTTAATCTAAGCTAGAACAAACAAGACTGTAGACTCAGTCAGGACCCAA